>CP136887.1:15034233-15634233 GCA_033000465.1 Sciaenops ocellatus | reverse complement strand
AAGTTTAATAGCTAACCAGTCACACAAATGGCCATACTGCAAGAAATCTGCAGTTAATGGTAAAATACACTTACTGCTGCACATAAGCACACATACACTTTTCTATGAAAGTGCAGGAGGTGTAAGTACGAGTTAATGATTTTAAATACTTAATTTCATGATAAGCACATACTTGAGAATTTAGACATTTACATTCTGTTAAAGTAACTACACATACACTTAAAGACATGGCGAGATAAACAAATCCATTTCCAAGTTATAATAATGCAGTGTCTCTGTGTTAATTGTTCAGCTATTGTATATAATAAAATTATTTTTTGAGTGAAATTACATCAATATCTCTTCTCCTTTTATGAAATGTTTACATATTATTTTTGCTTATTTATACATTTAAATATAATTTGGGGTGACCAGCCAACATAGCTCTTATTATTATTATAGCATAAAGTTTGTGTAGTTAGCAGAGCAGTATGTAGCTTGTTTAACAAGAGAGATTCAACTGTGCCTGTTTAATCCTACAGTATTCAGTTTGAGAATGTTTGAGTTTCCTCAGTGCCTTTTCTTTACAGTATCTGTTCGACCCTGAATGCTATCAAACCTCCAAGCTGCTTACCACATTCTTTTATGTATTCTAAACAAACACTGGTACATACAAATAATGTGGTTGATGTCATATTCACTCCTATCTCAATCATCCTGATCTAACATTGTGGGTGAAGGAGGTGTGAGTGGAGGCCAACTCCTCTAGAGTGCTATATCCCTTCACAATTCTGTGACCATGTACTTTGTCTAGCACTTTATAGTGGTAAGGGCTTTCCGAATTCAGGCAGACATGTACCTCTACTTAAACTAGACTCATACAAAGATTTGAAATCTTGCATCACACATATGAGAAAAAGGTTAACACATTAGCTGCTCATGAACACAAAGTGCAACAGGAGCTACATATCATACCATCTCTCTCACACACATGTGACTACAAGTCTTTCCCAACTCTTCTTTTTGTGTACAGCTGAAGACACCTCAAAGCCACATTTCCTTGAGCCTTTCCACATTAGCTTCACAAATTCTATTTTAAAAGTTTTTTCTTGTTGACTTGTTTGCGTTTGTTTCTTGTAAAAACAGCAGTGACATTTGGTCCAAATTCTTGAAACCAGGACTATCATCATAGTCCTAATAATGTCTGAAGGTAGTTCAGGAAATGAAAATGCTACTTCTAAAGTGCTTATATTACTCGATGTTCTGTGCAAAACATCTGTACTGACCAAAGATTCTCCTGGGGGCAAATCAAGGATAAGTCATCCGAAATAACCTGTAATCTGAGTCCGGCATAAGGGAAACGTGCACAAAACACACATACGGTACAAATGCTGTTGAAACCAAGCTATTTGCTGTGATGGGCTTGTGTAAGTGGTTACCATGGTGAAAATTAGCAAGCCAAACCGCCTGCGTTGATTACCCTTTCACAGATATGGGGATACAAATAGCAGTAGTTAATCTTGTTTAGGCCACACAAATTCATTGTGACAGCTCGGCTGCTTCAACCCTGCAGACTGTCGCAGTGTAAATTGAACAGGCTGATTGTAAGAGAGAGAAAGAAAAGAAGAGAAGGCAACTACTATAAACTAAAAAAAGAAAAAGCAATACATAGTTTTCAGTCTAGTTTGGGCTGAATTAAAATTATTTGCTATAGTTTGAGCATTATTTATTTATTTATTTAAACTTTTAAATAATAAAATAGAACTGCAGCATTCATATACAAATATGACTTCGCCAAACTGTGACTGTGTAGGGGTGGCTGTGGGTGACCATTTTTCATAATTTGCCAATTAACATGCAGAGAGATATTGGACCCATTAAAAACTTCACAGTCCAAATAGGGAGGCACACAGAAACACACACAGATTTATGCATGAACATATTTGCATACAGTTGGCCAGTGATTTATACACAGCGGTATAGATACATGACCTCTTAGAGTCTTAGAGTCTTAAAAGCATTCTTGTAGACTTAATAACATCAACAAATAACATGGCAGAAACAAACATGCATCAGCTGACTTATGGTTGTAATGATTATGTAGGCTGAGTCATACATCTCAGAGCACAAATCTCTTCCTGGGGGGAAAACCATATAAGTTAGATAAAGGGGAAGTAAACCAGCAGCAGTGTTAGGTGGTAAAGTGGATACTTAATCAAAAATGTTGCAAGGATGTGGTGTCTTTTGAGAGTTTGTATATGTACCACAAAGGAAGGAGGGGAAAAGATAAAAAAACAAAACAAAAAAAAACACACTCATACACATGCACAAAGTAAACAAACATTTAGAAGTTGCCCTGCAACAATTATGAGATATAAAAGAATATAGATTATAACGGCATCTCTAAATAAATAATGTCATCCTACACACAAAATTAAGAACAAAACACAGTTTTGTGATGTCTCAGATTGAGTGAGCATGGATGACTTTGCTGTACACAAGTACACAATAGAGGATCTCTTATTGTGCAGCAGCTTACTGAAGAAAATTCCACTAGTCATTATAGTCTTGAAGCACCATATTATGTGTCTGTCTAAAATATGTTTTCTCTAGCAGATTGAATTGTATCTTTACTATTGTTTAGATTGTGCTGCTTCTGTATACGTTTCTTCCCATTTGGCCTCAAACACAAATTGATTTTTGAATACTCCCTGTAATTTTCTGTAATTTCCCATTCGATCTTTTGCTCCCTTAATGCAGCCATGTGATTGTGAAGTTGTATTCAAAAGAGTATGGCTACACACACACACACACACACACACACACACACACACACACACACACACACACACACACACACACACACACACACACACACAGTATAGAATACATAGATTTCTTTTTTTTCCCAGCTGAGACATATGATACAAATGATTTGTCTGTCAGGAAAAAGATTAAGGAGGAGGTGAAGAGGGTGGAGTAAGAGGAGGAGGAGTAAACAGATGGGGCAGGTAAATTAAAGTGTTCCATTAAAAAGACAAAGTGCTCTAATCTATATTTAATCCCCTGTACAGCTGCTGGCACCATCATCATCTGCTGTGCCGTGTAGTGACCTATGACCCATAGAAGTCAATACAGCACTGCAATAAAATTACATTGCAGCTGATTTGACTCATTTCATACACATATTCCTGTGTTTCAATTATATTTTTGATATCAGGAAATCAATGCAAAGACTATTGAAAACTCTAAAGGTCCATGTTTGCAAAAGAGTGTCGTAAACAATTGTGAAGGTATTTGTTTTTTGTATTTACACATTTTTGATGGATTTCTTAAAGTTAAAAATAAACATGTTAACTGCATTTCATGGTATATGAGCTGCTATTGTGCCATGGACAAGTCAGGAAAAAAAGAAAAAGAAAAATAGGGAAATGCAAAGCAGCCACTAATTATACTAAAAATGATGTCAGCCTGATTCATGCCGGATAAGTTTCCAAGAAATGCTGTTTTTCCTGGTTTAATTGATGCTACTGATTTCTTTTGCTGTGATTGTTTGTGAGTATACGCACTTACTAGATCTCATGTGTGAGAGTTTCTTCTCTTGATGTAGGTCTATTTTGGGGTTCCTCTTAGCTTATTGTGATCATTGTCATCGTGGGAAGTGTACAGTTGTTAATTATAATAAAGAATAAGCAAAAAAGTAGTAGCTGACAACTCTGCAAACTTGCAAATAATGCAAAATAGATAGATGATAGGTTGTTAGGGACAAGAGCTGTACACTATTTTCAACAGTGTTGACATCCATAGAAACAAGCACCAGGGGGAAGCAGAAAAATGTGCTTGAACACTGAGGCATATCAGGAACTTTTTTAATGCTATATGTGAGACATTACTAGTTAGAAACTTTGACATATATATATATATATACCAGAGAGGTTATTCAGCCATAAAGTTATCAGAGCCTAAAGAATCAACAGGGCTAAGGACAAGATTCCATATCCATGTAAACTTGTTGAGCCCCTAATCCTGTGTTTATTGTTTTCCTAGTTTGTTGAGCTGAAAGGAATAAAGTATACTCAATGTAAATAGAATGGAAAATTGACTTATTGAACAAATCTGTATAGCAATTTTTTGGTCTACCGACCACTCAAAGTGCTTTTAGAGCACTTGTCACATTCACCCATTCATACAGTTCCTCTCCAAAGTGCTCACAATGATATGATGTGTCTGCATGCCTCTTTTCCACAATGAAGCTCATGCATGCTCATTAATTTCCTTGCTGTCATTATCTGGGGCTCTCAGTCATGTTGTCCGTATTTCCATCAGTTGGTCACATTTATCCAATAGCACATTGACGCATCTGCGTTGTTAGCCTATCATCTTGCTGCTGTCTTTTTAAATATTATTCTCTTTCTCTGCCCTCAGTGCATTCATGCTGCTGCTATTCGCTCCCCTCCACTTCTTTATCTCTGCAGATCTGCAGCCATTAGCCTTAGAAGAGTCATCAGCCACCACCATAAGTGTCTGGGCTCAGTGAGGAGATTCATCCTGCCTTTTCCTCGATATACATTTCCCTGTAGAGTCTAAGACTTTCTCAAGAATTAATCCTCACATATCATCTCTTGTAATAAACAGTCATCTTCACTTTATTCACTTGTCGTTCCTGATTGAAATGCATGTAGTTCAGAATTATTGTTGGTTTTAATAGCATCACCAAAAGCACGTGCACAGAGGTCACAGTCGTATATCAATCACAATCTTAATAAAGCTACAACTGTCAAGTAAGGCGAGCACAACGTTTGGTTTGATCATATTGCACCTACTCTTTGTTTGGATCCTTGTGAGTAATGTCCCCAAAAACTCCTGAGGTAAAACATTCATTTAGTATTTATTCTTAATCTTTCCTTTATGTTATCACAATACCCTGTCTAATTCCTCCCCTTGCTGATGTTATCTATCACAAATACTTTTAAAAGACAAGTTCAATCTTCCTGGTGACTCTTCCTGGTGTTTATTTATAACTTAATTCTACTCCTAATGCCTTTGGAGTTCCCTGTTGCACAGAACCTATATTTATGTGTTTTGGACAACTCAACCTCTGCCTTATCTCTAATTATATTGCCTTCTTTTGAGTATTGATATATAACTATTGTTTAGTATGGGAAAATTATCTGAACAACCCCATCATAAACCAGTTAAGAGTTTAGTTGAACATTACTTTATCATCAAATGACAGATAGTAAAGCAAACCCACCGTATAACGCTGAGGTTGTAAGCTTTAGCAAACTACGTTATCGGCAGGATTAAAACAAACCAAGAAAACATTGAATCGTCTGCTTCCTATTTCTGCCAAACATTGGTTAGTAAATCTTTCAGGGCTAAAAGTCTGTGACTTTGCATGCATGGCAACACTGAGGCGCTAATGCATCTGGAAGTACCAGGCACATTAACAAAAGTTATTCTGAAACAGCCTTGGGATCCAGTGGATGAGGCTTATTGTACTGCATCATAATTATTGCTTTTCTAAATCCTTTAGAAATGTATTTGTTCTATTTGAAAAGTAAAAGTTAGTTACAGTTAGTTTGAGTACTCAAGGTTCACTTTTGCTTGGTTAAAAAAAGCACATCCCTGCCTGTGCAATTACAGTAAATAAATGTCTAAAGAGGACAGTTAATTGTTAAATAAATGATATATATATATATATATATATATATATATATATATATATATATATATATATATATATATATATATATATTGATATTTTATGCTTTTAAAGAAGAGTAGAATAGAATACAACTTAATTTTCCAGCCAAGGTCAGAAAATCACCTTTGATAAATAAAATTCAATCATTATTATTATTATCAATATTATCACATCACAAGAATTAATGTTCTGATGTGATTGTGACTGATATCTATAACAATTATGTTCATACTGAATAATTCTGCAGCACACTATTTACATTCAGTGCCAACATTCAGTGTTAGTGCAGGAAGTAGTTTGTCTTTAATGTGCTGAGAGCAATGAGTACATAGAACATCCTTAACCAAGTGTTTTAGTTTCTTTTCATTGGCCACTCAGGGCCAATACTTTCCTGTAGCCATAAAAAAATATTTTGAGAACATTTGTTTTCACAACCTTTGGGGCATCATTCCAGTCTGTGTTCCCATTAGCCTCCAAAATTCGTGCTTGTTATTATCCAGAAGGGTTTCTCCAAAAATAAACTGTGGAGCTGAATTGTTTTTATGCTAAATATAAACATTTGAACAATCCCCAAGTTTAAGTTTTTTTTTGTCTATATTATTAAAACAGAAAAGGCAATTGCTTTCAAACAAGTAAAACAATTTTAGTAATAATATCTAGAATATAAGTTTAAATATTTGTGATTTAGATTAAAAAAACAACAACAACATATATATATATATATATATATATATATATATATATATATATATATATATATATATATATATATATATATATATATATATATATATATATATATATATATATAATTGCTCTGTGTGTTTGTTTGTGTGTTTGTTCTCTGGTCACCGAAAAGCAACCTCGTCCTCAGGAGCCTCAGGTTCTACTTGGTATATAACCATCTTTACCTGCTGACAGTTTCCTCGGTGTAATGCTGCACTGGTCTTTTTTCCACCAACTTTATATTCGAAGTTCATCCTTTCCCCGAATGGAGAAACTATCTTGACTTGTACCAAACCTGTGGAACGAACACAATGCAAGTGTTCAAGTGTAGTGGTGCAGACAACTTTTTCTCAACAAATTACAGTTATATTCAACTATGTTGAATTGGAAAAGTATGCTTTAGAGAGACCATTTTGTCCCCAGGATTATATTTTTTCTGCAATGTTTCTGACAGAATGTCAATATTGAATACCCCCAAAATGTTTACTGCCAATGTTTTTGATCAGAGTCTTCTTCAGGATTCACATTTGGCACTGAAAACTGCCACTGAATGAAAATCAATAGCACATGGACATAATTTGTAGGAAAAATGGATGGTGGGGAACAGATTGTTCCATTTTGTTCTGCTTACGTGAATGAAAAAGTAAGTAAAACTTAGCAGTCACTTATTGGCCGTTTTTATACAGTGTGCAAAAAAGTGATAATACAAGAAATTGAAACCCTTGTTGACTTTGGCTCTGAAATGGAAATCTAGTAATCATGAACATAATGAAAATGCAAACAAGTTTGCGCGAAAATCAGATCTGTCACATCACATCAGTGCTTTTTCTCAGTCAATAACAGACATAAGCATGTAGCATCATATTGACTTTGCAGCAGACACAACCACACTCACAGAAACTTGCAAAAACAAAAGCACATACACACGGATGTTACCTTTCATTAAATCTTGCTGACATTTGAAGAAGCTGACACATTTCTGCTGACAGTTAGGGACCAGGAGATTGTGACAGAATAATCATTGTTTAAATCCAACATCACAATGACTCAAGTTATGCTTAGATCACATTTCTTTGCCCTCAGGCCTAAGAGAGTTTCTGGAGTGAGGGTCTACAAAACTGAGAGAAAGAAGGGACTCACTAAAGTTAACAAGGGAGTGGACTGGGCTTTGCACTGTACAGATGTTCCATACTGGCCGGTCAAATAGATCCACCATGACTGGCTTGAACCACAACAATGCTGGAGGAGTTGGGAGGTAAAGATCTGCCTCAAACTTGTGCATTATCTCCAGCTGCCATGGAATCAGTTTGGTAGCCTACTGTTTTTGCAATGGCTCTGGGATGGGGACAGCCTACAGGTTTACTGTGTGCTGGGCTCTAAGTTTCATGTTGACGTGTGTTCCGGCACTGTTAATGAAGTCAGTGTGTTTTACAATATATTCTGCTATCTTCCCATTGTTTTACATGCAATTATTACTGGCAGAGGTGCGGTTAGCTTCACTATCAGTGACATTGTCTCTTCTGTGAGTATCTAGGCATTCTACTGTAATCCTATTTTCTGCTTGTTGCTTATAAAGCACGTGTTCAAAAGGAAGAAAAAACAACAGGAATTACAAGAAAAATCCTGTCAATGTAATAGGAAAGTTGGTGATTACAGCCTGACAATTATTTTTTTGCTAAAGCCTCAAGCTCTGCTTAATATTGTGACTATAATGAGTGAGGCAGAAGAGTGAGCAGATCTTCCCTCAGTGGAGCAGCTTTGTCCTGTCTTTACCCTCAAACCTCAGGTGGCCCAATCAAGCACTGGGCCTTTGAAGTGTAACTGACTGTAGGCCTTCACACTCTGCTTTGTGTATGTGTGTGTGTGTGTGTGTGTATGTGAGCACACCCCCTACAGGAGAAGCATTAGGAAAAGGTAACTGTTGTCCATCTACTCTGCTTCCCATGACAAAAGGGATCAAAAGAAGAGTCAGGTGACTGAGTCTGTTCTCCCTGACAGAGCAGCTAAGCTTCCCATGATAAAGTGTCCTCGATTACAAGAAACCACCCACAACAAAACCAGCTTTGCACCTGTATGCTGTTTACACATCACCATGGATGACTCCATTGTGACCCCCATGGCCCAGATAGTTAGAAAGCCTGCACTGCAAGGAACCTATAGTTAATCCTCTTCTATGCTCAGGAGTATACAGTATACACAACTCTTTCTTACCCAAGTAAGTGTTTCCATCTGTCCATCCATTCCATGGGGGGCTGGACCCTATATATCCCAGCTTGGGCGAGAGGATAAGTTGCCAGTTTATCGCAGGGCACATAGAGGGAAACAACCATTCACACTCACACCTATGGACAATTTAGAGTCACCATTTAACCTATTAGGTGCATGTCTTCGGATTGTGGGAGGAAGCCGGAGAGAACCCACGCAGACACGGAGAGAACATGCAAACTCCACACAGAAAGTCCCCAACCGGGGTTCGAACCAGGAACCTTGTGGTTAGCACTAAGCGACAATGCTAACCACTGCACCACCGTGCTGCCTGGCCAAAGTGTTTCACATAGCAAAATTAATACAATACAATATTTATACAGTATCTACAAATCAATAAATAAATGAAGAATAAATTATTTTGACACTACACTGAGGTGGAATCAGGTGAATGTTGTCTCCATCATTCCAACTTGTGCCTCATACACCTGTTTCTGAAGTATGTAACTTTGTGTTCTGGGTATGATCACCTGTGAGAAGTACGTAACACTTAATGGCACTAAGTCACACACCGACAACTATTTCACTGATTTTGTTGAAACTGGATCATATTTTTTGGAGAAAATGTTTACTGGTTTTCCCTCTGATGTCCTCTGGCTGCTCCACCTCAATGTGATTTACACAGTTGCCTGGTGGACAGCAAACTGCTGCTGCTGTGAGCTCAGAGAACTGATGGAGTGTTAGTGTTTGTACCACAGCTGTTTTAAACCGCTGGGAAGAGGAGATTTTCAAGCCCAGGATGTGGGGGAAAGCTGACGGGGAATGAAGCCACGTCGTGCCAGAAATGGGCAAGTGGGCAATGTAACTGGGCTTTGCAGCTGCTAAGGACAAAATGACAGAGGCCTGAAGAGTACATACACAGAAAATAGAGTGTCCAAGCAAGAAGCAGCTAGACTAGAGTAAATCTAGGACTGACTTTTAGCTGGGACTGTTGGACTAGTAAGTGATATTAGCTGGCTGCTAGTGTTGCCACACTTGTTTGATATTTGGCAATTAGCAAAGTTGTCAACTCTCTAGGTTCGCTAGGAATCAGTCACTCAAAAGTGAAATTCACTATTACTATTAGCTATGGCTCTACAGTCAAAATTTGACAAGACACAAGCAAGTCAGCTGACTTGCTATCTTAGCTAAATTGACTGTACCTCTATGTTACCGTTTGTGATATTATATTGAATTGCCATATAGCAAAACATTTTCTATTGTTTTTTTTGTTTTTTTTCAGGTGAACAAATGGGAGTGCACTAAGAATCCAAAAATGACAGCTGTGCCGAGTTCCAAAAGGGACTATTGGTAAGCCCCTATTATTTCACTGACATAATTAAACTGATTCTTACTGGCAAATGGCACTGGTAACAGCGACAATGCCCAGTGTTGTTTTACTGGCAGATTCATATTCTATATAAAAATATAGGTAATCACCAATGATTTGAAGCTGTTCATGTCGCTTGATCTTTGATTTGAGCTTAAGTTATATTTACACTAAAAAATAAATATGCGTATGCGTAAAGTATAGTGAATAGTTTAACTGAAAGCAAGGACTAACACGTACCAAATTCCAGCTTTTCAATTAATGCACAAAGCATACTAGTAGGGAGATTATTTTTAGGCTGCATGTTGCCCTTGAGCGGCACTGTGTGGAGAGTTTGTAGCTTTAGAGGCTTTTATTTTACCATTCTGACGTCAGCTTCCTGGCCAAATGTCTGCTCAATAGATAAAGAAGGGACAAGTGTGCACTAGGAGAGAGCTCTCTTCACACTCTTGATCCTCCAGATACCACTCACACCAGGTATAGAGATGTGTGAGACTCAGGCCGAAGTGGTTTTCTTCTAAGCAGAAACTCTAGAGCCGGTAACCAATCAGAAAACGCCATGTCTGCTCCCTGAGAGGTTTGATCCTATCAGACAGTAAAGAGGACCATGTTGCGGTAACTCTGGTAGACTTACGCATATACGCATACATACAAGCAAGATGCTCTAACAAGGAGATAGGTAATAGAGAATAATGGCCTTTTCCCACTTGAGTGACGTTATCTTCTCTTGTTCAAGGCTGGGGCACTCAAGATTCCCAATCCTGTACACAAGTGGTCAGCATCTGCCAGCCCACAGGCCAAAAGTGGCCTGCCAACAATAATATCTGGCCTACCGGATAGTTTTGAAAGCGCCTGGTACTGAAATAGATCTCTGTCATGCAAATTGGTTACTGGTGCCAAAGAATAATTCTGGGAGTAAAATAATTATCATAATAAGTTCACCTCCGCCGTGTAACAAAGAGGCAGTGCAGCTTCCAGGTCGTTACTTCAGTGCTAACTCCACTTTACCAGCAGTTAAGAAATAACAGACAGGACTTTTATTGGTCTGCAGCATGTATTAATTGACAAACTGTAACCTACACTGTACATTTACTGCCAGATAGACAAATTACTGCTAAACTTTACTTCTGCTCTGCTCGCTTTCATCAGCTGCTCGCTCTGCAGCCCACACACATTACACATTGCCCAATACCATCACAGTCCTTCACACAACTGTGACTCTTTTTTGTTCAAAAAAACACCTGCAAAAGACTGTTGGAGATTCCAGTTGCATTTGTTTATCAATCCATTTTCTAAAATTATCCTTTGATTATGTTGATTATGTTGATTAAGTTGTGGCCGGCCATCTATTGGCGTTGAGAAAAATTGGCCCGAGGCCAAACTTCCTTGCAAATCTCTGCTGTACGCTGAGCCTGCTGTGTTAGGTGGTAATACAAAGACGACAGACAAAATGTGGACTGAAACACTTCACTAAAAAATTAGTTGATCACAGTCACAGACACAAAAGGCCATAGGTCATTTTTGGTTGAATGACAATTAGCAGCATTTGTCAGCAATGAAAGAGATCCGGTAATCAACACTTGAGTCTCAAAAGCAAAACGAGACAATGAAGAGAGCTCATCTGTGTTCAGACTTAAGCACTGATAACAAAAATGAAAAAGGGGCCAGTGAATTAGATTCATTCAAGAAATATTCAAAGATTTTTGGATATATGCTTCTGCTAAAAGTTATGAGGGATCCGACCACTCATGTCTGCAGTAAACATATGAAGCTACAGCTGCTGCAGCTACTGGTTAGATTAGCTTAGCACAATAATTGGAGACAGGGAGACAACTAATTCCGATAACAAAATATGTTGAATCAGAACAAAGTCTTATCGTCAGTGTAAGATTGCCAGGCTCAAGGATGAATAAGTGACCTGTAAATATCTGTTCACTGTCATCATTTTACTCATTTATATGTTTTGTTTTCTCATCTTAAAACAGACTGTCTGTGTTTTCAGTAAAGCTATCAGTTACTCTGTTTATAGATTTTTCTTTTTCATCTGATTGTGTCTAGTCTAAGGTTGTAACTATCTTCTTTTTGCTTTATTTTGTTTGTTATCTAGTTTGTTTTTTATTTGATTATTAGCTTATTGTTGTGTTATATATTATTTTGTCATGTACTGTTCTGTCTCCATTTGAAAATGAAGTGATACATCTCACAGAGTTTATCCCAAGATAATACATGTGACTATGCCTGGTCAAGATATAGTCCAGTACATAACTCCCTGTAAATTTAGCAGATTTTTGTCTGCTTTGCATAGAGATTCTTGAAAAGGTTTTGAGCTTACATTTTGAAAGTAGGCCAACAATAAGTAACAATATGATGCAGTAAGCACTGCTTACACAAAGCTCAGGTTAATAAGATCAATAATCATTACTGACCAAAGATCAATGCCCAAGCTCCTCATGGGGATTTAGTGATTATTTATTCTTCCTCTGTCCATTTACCAATGTCTAAGAAAATTAGGAAGGATAGTCATCTCGATTGTTGGTTGATTAAGTGCTCTGGATGACAAGGTCACAGCCAGGACATCCCAGCTAAATAGAGATAGGCCCACCATGTCCCATTTAAATAAACACATTATGCATTTCTGTAACTAAGTCTGTTTTATGAATGTTGATAAGAACAGGGAGGGATTTTTCTGGCAGTTTGTTTTTCCCCATGTTCTTAAAATTCAAATCCCCAGTTCATCTCTTCTCTCCCCCTCTACTCTAGTCTTGCTCATACTTGTGGTGCTCTTTGTCATTTTATTAAGTGTCAACACTGCGAGCTGTGAATGAGAATCTCGACCAACTCAAGCGTTCCTTTTTTTCTTGCAGTCCAGTGATACACTCAAAAGTTTTAAACTGTCCTTTTTTGGGATAGTGTTCCACCTTTGCTGTTGTTTTTGCTGACTAAACCTTAATCAAGGTGATTAAACTTGTAAACAGATTAGAAATATTAATCCTTTGTTGTTTGAGGTGATGGACAGCCCCAAGGTGGCAGATTTTGTTTGTTCATTTTCTTGTTGTTAATTTTGTTTCTTTTATCTATTCTCTCTGGTGCCGAGTGTGTGCATGTGCACACAAGTGTGCTTATGCGTGTGGCAAAGGCCTATCTCTCCTGAGATGGCTGAAGATGGAAGCAGTTGTTTGTTTTTATCCTCCTTTTTTTTCCCCCTCTCCTCTCCTTCCCTTCCTCCTGGAGAAGACGACCGAGTGCTGTACCACCCGCTAATCAACAGTGCTGAGATTAACTCCACGGAAAAACCAAACAAACAAAGAAAGGGAGAGATTTTTCTTCTCCGTATGGACTTGGCAAGCACTCCTCCCTTCCCTGGATTCCTCATTCCTTGTCCGAACGGAGACGAGAGGGAGTGTAGAACAATGGAGTAAGCATCCCTTTGTTGGGATTAGGCGAAAAGAGAAAAGCTCTTGTCTTAGAGGCACTGGGCGCATGTTTCCCCATATAATTTAATAACTTGCCTTTGTGTCTCTCAGATATATATTTAATTTCAGTTTTTTGTGTCATGCCTGGCTGTGTGTGTCTGTTATTGAAGTGCAAACCTCCACATCCCGGTCATGCTGATATGCCAGTGTCTTATACCATGACGAGAGAGACAAAGTGATTCTGAATAATCCACTCTGACCTGTGAAATGGCGGGCAAAGCTTTGAAGACACATGTGTTTGTACGTGGATCTTTGTGTCGCTATTTGCATGTGTGTTTGTTTGTGATAACAGAGGCTATAAAAATAATAACTGCAATCTGCAGCAGTGAAGCACACCCTCATGTGGTCTGATTGGATTTGAAATGCCTTTGTTAATTTTTCGTTCATTTACAGTTCAGGCGTTTGCACAAAAATAAGCATGATGTGAGTTCTCTCTCTTTCTCTCTCTCTCTATCTCCCTCTCTCTCTATCTCTGCACTTAAGATTTATTGACTCTCCTGCCCTAAACAACACAGTTATATCTCACTGACAGGGCCATATCCTATGTGTGCGGGGCAAACAAGTATATATATAACCTCCCTAAATGGATTCAGCTCCTCAGAAAATCATTACGACGGCGCATGTCTGCCGCAGCCACAGCTGGTGTCACATTTATTTCCTTCCTCTTTACAAACTCTTCACCTAAGAGCCTTCTTGTCTTCCAAGAAGTTGTCTTCAACCCGATACAACATGATGGCTGTGATCAAAATAATATCACTCCATCCCCTCTGTCTTAGGGTCAGTGGTCCTTTGGGAGAAGGGGTGGGGTAGAAGGCATTCATCACATGCTTCAATCGCCCCATTCTGAACACATTTAGTTTGATTCGCGGATGTAGCAAAGATTTGATAGGGATAATCAATTTAGCTGCTAATCCTAATGGCGTTACAGGTGGCAGGATTGGGCTATTGACCTTGTGTCAAGCTGAAAATCACTTATAATGAAGCATTCAAGATCTCAGGGTCTTCAAGAAGTTACCACAGAGATAAGTGCCCTTCTGTCTGTGTGCCATACTTCAGAATGAATTTTTTGCAGTTTTACAGCCATCTTTTACAACACAGGAAATCAATACCACCTTAACTAAACCCCTGAATGTAGTGCTCATTGCTATTGGCTGCTTCTAACTGACCGATTGCCTTCACTCAGAATGTTATTGGCTAACGCTCACCTCAGCCTGTCTGTATTCCCCTCACTTGAATCAAGAGGTCCACGATGAATTTAATCTTACTTATTTTTATTTCTGCCCTGTGTGTACAGTATGTATGGGGCCAGAGACATGCTCAAACTAATCAGTTTTTCGTTGTGCTGACTGACACATGCATTCTGAAACAGCAGACACTCGGTCAGCAAGACAGAAGTCCAGAATACGAATGAGAGGAGGAAGAACGGGGAAATTAAGTGAGATAATAACAGGAAGAAAGGGGAAATTGGAAGTTGGTAATAAAAGATTCAAAATGTCCTTTTTCCAACAACATATGAAGTGTCAGGGTCAATAATCACACCATCTTTTTACTCTTTGTACAGCTATTTGTGTTCTCTCACCTATACACACACACACACACACACACACACACACGCGCACACACACACACAGACCTGTGTTCAGACAAATAAACACACTGTGACACCTCTGAACCCTCTGCAAGAGTAAATGAGTTCTTTCCTTCGGGGTAAAACTCCTGAGTGAAAAACTGTTTACAAGTGAGTGTGTGCTGTTTGCGAGTGTGTACTTGTTTGTGTGTGTCCATGCGTGCTTGTACATATGTGCGTATTGCTGCGGCACTCAGGCCAGGCAAACACAGGTCTCGACCCTGTCATTGTGTGGGAGTAGGGAATTGCGGGAGGCAATGGAGCTGGAGACATAGAAAATCAGAACAAGACCTGCAAGAAGCCCCCGTGGACTTTTTACAGCCTGCTATAGAGAACAGGCTTACGGCATGACAAAAAAATGACAAACACACACCATGAGACAATGAGATGGATAGACAGGAGAAGAGCAGAGCTCATTGTTTTTGTATATTATCAAGTGTCTGGATGACACTAAGAGCAAAGGGCTGTCAGAAATAGGAAGAGCAAAATGGGAGACGTGGGGAGTGGCGAACAAAACATGTTAATCATCTCCTGGCAGTCCTTTAGAGTTGACTGGCCTCATTCTGTCCTGTGCGTGTACAGCATGTGTGTTAATGCATGTCCATGCTATGTGTGACTGTGTGTGTGGGCAGAGATTTCACGTCACACGGAACAGCTAATGAATTAAACAAAGCCTGTGTGGGAGTGTTTAAGTGCTTACAGTATGCATTTAACTGGTCTGTGTTTTGTCTCAAAGTGTGTTGCTTTGAGACCTCAAGTGTGTGTGTGTGTTTGTTTGTGTGCACTTCCATGCACAAACTTTATCTTCGCTGAACAGCTTGGCATACGAACGTGTGGACAGAGACATGATCTATGTACATGCCTTGAGTTGAACCTGTTCATCACCTACATCCACTGTTAAGACTATTTCCAATTTAAAACACATAAAAGCAGTCAAAAAAAAAAAAGGGAAGGCGTGGAGAGGCAAACAATGGTTCCTTTAAAATGTATAGATCTAGAAGATTTAGGTGGCCATGTTTATCACCAAGCCATTTGATTGGCTAGTGTCTCCTTATGTGAGCCAAACATACTTAAATACCTATGAAACTATGTGGTTAAAAACACAAATAATGTGTATCACCACAATATATGAAACTTCAATTGTTCAATTGAAGTTATTTTCATTAGTCTTATGTGTTAAATTGTAAATAGATAATGAAGCTTGCTACGTTCTTGTTCCAAAGGTCAAACTAAAGATCTGACTTGCTCCAATAATTACTTGCATGCTACAATTTATGCTTTTAGCAGCTTCACAATAAATCAATAAGCCTTCACATTTAGGAGCCTAATAAGTCATCATATCAATGGGTCTGTAAAACAGAAACAAAAGTAGCCTTTCTGGTCCGTGTTTCTATGTCTCCTGTTGGTGGGCTTGGCCTTTGGTTGGCCTTTAACTATAGATTTGACTATAGATTGGACCTTTAAATGTTTTGGGCCTTATTTGGTTACTCTATTATTATAGACACTATGTATAGATGAGCTGTTAATTAAGGTTAAGTGGTCTGCTCAGCCTTGCATTACAGTACAAATTATGTTAGCCAACATAACAGGAGGTTTTATGAGGAGATGTACAAGTGTTTGTACATGAATAAACATAAACAGGCATGCATATGAGCAAGTAGGCAAACATGTGCTGTATGCATGCGATGCATATACTGTCCATATACACATGCATATGTATGGAGCAACTGTGTGTGAATTTACACACACACACACACACACACACACACACACACACACACACACACACACAGACTCACAGAAGCAGTTCTCTTCTCTAGCCTGACCCTGTGAGCTTGTTGAGCTGTGTGATGTGAATGTGTTATGACACTCTCTGCAGGCATGCAAAATTAAACAGAGGCTCCCACAGGAGGAACCATACATACTTAAGCTGTGATTTCCACTGCTTCATATATGCCAGGACGTGGAGAGCTGCTGCTTGAGACACACTCGCTCTCTCTCTCACACACATAGACACACACACACACACATACTGTACATGTGCACTCACAGACATTTACAAAGTGTTGTACCATTGAAAATGTAGTTTGCATTATGTATTCTTGCTTTTTCCATGCCGTACAGCATGTCTTGGTTTCATCACAAGGCTGTAGACACTCTGTTTTAAGATTTATCCTCATTTCTTTCTCTCTTTATTTCTCTCTCTGTTTTCTCTTATGATGACTTTGTCCTCAAGTCATCCTCTGTTCTCTATCCAGCCTTCACTGATTTCTCTGTTTTTGCTTTAGATGCTATCATTACACACAGCTATACATGCATGAGAGCTCAAATAAACGCACAAATTCATACACAAATGTATGTACATATAATAAACACAGTACCAATCAAAGCTAATCATGTTAGAGAGATTGAGGACACTGTCAGAGACAAACAACCTCTTTAACTGGAGATCAGGATCTTCTAACTTTTTTTCCTGAATTATAAGTGAGGAATATAATAATTTGAGGTGATAATTATCCCATTGCTTTGCAGACAGTCTCTTTAACATTTCATTGCCACCACGTCATTTTTAATCTAAAATTGCAGCTTAAATTTTTAATGCTTTTTGTTTTTTTTAAGCACATCTTGCTGTAGGCAATTTCTCTGTTTAGACATGTTTAAACAAACAGCATGAAAGGTAATATTTTATTGCAAAATTCTGTGGAAAAACAAATCGAAATTCAAGAACTAGAAGGCCGGGGGCAATGCTGAAAAACATTGATGTTGCTGAAGAGTCCTTGAGACAATCCCTGCCATCTTATGTGTGCTGCTCTGCTCTGACTTTACTCTCAGACCTCCCTGCATAGGAAGGGATGTGATAAGACAATTTCCTGGTTGTAATTAATTAACTTTTCACATGCATCAACATTGAGGAATGCTGTGTAATGGCTGTGTTTAAGCTGATAAATTTGATTTCATTGGCTCTGGGAACAGTCCATTTCCAGCATCAGCAACAATATCTCATTTTGATTATTTTTAATGTGATAAGAATTCTATTTTGAGCCTAAGCTGAGGTCTGGAGAAAATCAGAAATTCACAACAATCTTGACAAAAAGAACTTGGATATCCTAAGGTAGCCATTTGATTGTTTGACTGTGAGTTTAGTAATTTCCATTTTTGATTTGGTACAAAATTTATTTTCAATATAGCAACAGTCCACTTCACCATTTTTAAAACAGCAGTTCTGCATACATTTCTTCAGACACACCTTTGAGCTTGAAGACATGGAGGTCTGGACACAGCTTGCTAAGCTACTGATTAATCTTTGCAATTGCTAAGCATCCAACTGGCTACTCACCACAAACCAGAAAAACAAGTGATAAACTGCTATTAAAATTATTCATAGTGCACAGTGGTTTATATGGAGGACATTTGAGAAGAAGAATAACAAATCACTCATTATACTGTGTAAGCATTGCCTATTCCTCTCCACTTAATAAAGCGAAACACAAATGCATGAATGCATGTGTGCTTTTGTCCTCAAATATGTATACCTTCTTTCTCCCACACATAGCACACAGATTAGCATAGATGCACAGAGTCAAATTCAGTCACTCAGATACTTAAGATGTCTCATTTTCACGGATAGATGTCTCTATTCTCATGCATAGAGAATGGCTCATAATGTTGGTTGTCTGAATAATAGAATACCTGAGGGTAACTCACTCACAAGGAAAAAGTTGGTGATGTGTGTGTATGTGCATGTTTGTTTTTCTTTCAGTTTGTGTGTGCGTTAATCTAAGTGAGTATGTGTGTGTGTGTGAGAGAGACAGACAGACAGACAGACAGACAGAGAGTACAAGTGAGGAATACATTTTCATGTGTAAAATATTTTTGTTACACCATGGGAATCATTAGCTGGATGTACTTGTCCTCCCTTACCTGTGATGTGTTGCACTCATCTTGAAAGCACACCAGCCCAAAGCAGCCCACTTCAAGCAGAAGAAAGCCAGGGCACCTGCAATAAAAGCACCAAAATGTCAAACAAGTGGTGCACAGTCAAGGTCCAGTAAATCCTCTGAAGGAGCAAAAGTGAGAAATGACAAGATGAAATAATCCAAAGGTTATTATGGTGGAAAGAGAGTTAGCAAATGACAGAATGAGAAACAGGTCTTGTATGATTATTTCTAAGGATTTCTTTTGAAGTGTTTGGGTAACAGTAACTAAAGCAGTCCCATACTGCACACAGATGGTTTCATCACTTTCAAGGATAAATCAAGATGAATCAAATTCTACTGATTTACTATCTTGTTTGAGCCATTGAGAAGTGTGAAGGAAATAATAATTCAGCATTACTTTAAAACGTTAACATCCATCCATTCATTACCTACAACCCTATATCCTTTACAAGGTCATAAGGGGCTCACATTCACATTTACAGGCAATTTAGCGTCAGTAATTAACTTATTAACTTGAATGTCTTGGTCTATGGGAGGAAGCCATAGCACCCAGAGAAAAACAACCAAACTCCACATAGAAAGGCCCCAGTGGCAACCCCCAGAACCTGTTTGAACCAAGCGTGAGTAAAGTGCCAAAAATTGCAGTTCCTCAAATGGACACTTGAGGCTGGCTACAGAACAAATCAATCTCCTTAAGCGTTCATCTTAAAATGTCCAACTTCACAGCAGAAATAAACATGTTTACAGCCTGGTACAAAAAAAAATCTCATCTGTTCAAATTATATTAAATCTTAAATGTATGCAAAAATACAAGTGTAGCTGCTTTGATTTACAGGTGGGTGTCGTTACAGGTGGTTTGTTTAAGCAACCAGGCTTTATTCAGCCCACCTCAGCTCCACCCATGATCCACATCTTTGCTCACTTTTGGATTAGCCATAAAGGCAGCCGAGGTATAACTGCCAAGCTGATGACAACCAGAGTCACCACACTCTGGGTTTCACAGTGGCTCTTCAGATGACATTACAGAGAGTACATTATGCTGTCTATGGTTTGAACCCCAAAGGGTTTGCGCTGACTACTGCACCACTGTGCTGCCCTAAAATGTAAAGATCTGCATTAGGAGTTAAATGTTCTAAACTGACTAAATTGAAGTCTAAGTTGGTGTTTTTTTTTATAGAGAAAATCTTCTATCTTCTTCTCTCTATTTTCATTCATTAATTTGAAGCATATTAGTTTATAGATGTGGACATTGAGGCCTTGTGCACATAGGGATAGAAGGACAGCTCATTTGTATTAACAGCATGACTGCTCTGTCATTTGAGGCCAGAGCATGGCGGAGAGAAAACATATGTACAAAGTTCCTTCGCTTTGATACGTTTCTTTTCAACAGAAGTCAGAACATCAATCAGCATGATGAAGGTTACATCCTAAACCCCTGCTGATAACTCTTTACCTGTAAATATTAAGCATTTAAAAGCCCACATAGACCATTCATACTATTTCTGAGAACAACCCCAGGAGCTCATCCTGTTCATAACTCTTACAATATATTTACTGACACATTCACATATATACTCACACAGCTAGCATCTTTTGAAGACGCCAACTCAAAGACATTTCCCAGTAGGGGGAAACACTCATGCAGTGGGTCGTATGCTCACTTCACTTCCTTAGTAATATAGAAAAATAGAGTTGTGAGTAATTCCAAAATAATACACTGAGATGAATCTCTATAGGCTGCTTGTAAACAAGAGGAGCTTAAAAGTTAAATTGTAAACACTTGAACTAGTTTGTTTGCAGTGTAGATGTGAGTAAGCTGTCCTCATGAGGGCAACATTTTTTCTCAAAGGCTGAGAGTCTTCCAGACTTGGTTTTCAGGCCCTCAGTGAGAGTACCTCTCTGCTCTGGTTTGTCATATGTTAGCAACTGCAGCAAGTGGCCTGTTCTTCGTCTCAACAGATCACAGGTACTGGAACTGTGCTCTACTCTCATTATCAACCCAAATTTAATTATGTAATAAGAGGCCTCAGCTCCTATGAAGTTGAATGGAATTGATCTTGATAAGGAGCAGAGACCCGTGAAATCTGCAGGGTCTGTGACCCACAGACCAAATAATAAGAAATACTGAGTAGATAGATGAGGCTGCCATGATGAACGGAGTCCTGCTGTGCATGTGTTTATGTGTGTAAAGGAATGCGCTACAGTCCTTGGTAACATATTGAATAGTCAAGAGATACTGTGTATGTGTATGTGTGTGTAGAACACTTTTTAACAGAGAAGGGTTTAGTAAACAGGCAGGTGTACGCCCACAGGGATTGATGCCATTCAGAAAAGCACATGCACACACTTTCCACTGTGTGGATGTGTGTGATCTTCTGTTAACTCAGTCTCCCAGGCCAACTGAAGCTGGATACTTGTCCAAAGCACTGTACTTTCATGTCAATTTGCTATTTCACAAGGGGCAGACAACCCACTGTGCCATTCACAAACTAGATCTTGGCCCTGGATGAAAAGATTCTGTGGTAACAACTTATAAACAACACTGCTGCTATTTCATTTTATGACTCGTGTTTTATTCAATTCAAATCTTATACTTTATATTATTATATTATATAGCAATAGTCTCCAGTACATCATATGGCACTCAATTTCTACATTTATGGCTACATTTGTATGTCCTGTATCAGGACATGAATCTTTTTGCAGTAGGTCTTTGCAAGGTGCTATTACGCAAGGATAGAAAATTTTATGAATGAAACTCCTGTGAACCTGTAGCTTACTTGTGTACCTGTTCCCATTACCACGGTGCCAGGCACCCTATAGACTTTCTCTGAAACTCCTTAAATAGGAAGTCTATTTACACCTACGCACAGGCCAAGATTATTTTATTCTTGTGTGTGCTTGATTATACTTAATTTTATTCACAGAAAACAAGACGCACTGATGATCAGAAAGTAAGACACATGCAGCGGGTTTTGCATGTAATATATGTACTGTGATTAAAATAAACACATCTTTGTTATATATTGATTATATAAATAATAAAAATAAAATAAGAAACACATTTTCCTTCAACAAGAAACACTAGTTTTGAGAGTGAAGCCTTGAAACATATACCTTTTAGCCAATTAGAACAATTCCAGTCCCTTGAGTCCCTACCTGATACTGGATTCAGTTTGTCCATTTTGAGCCAGACCCACATTGTTTGTAGGTAGCAAAAGCATTATGATTCTTATTTTCAGGTGATTAAACACTACACAAAACACAACACACTTTCTACCATATTCTGTACATAGACCAACCTAAATCTTACACACTGGACCTTTAAAGGAGATCACTGATTCAGTCAACCGGATTTCCCTGGGCAGATTGTTTCAGAGCCTCAGGGCCCTCACTGAAAATGCTCTGCACCCTATAATCTTCATCCAGGTGTCAGTAATAAACAAACAAACAAACAAACCAACAAAAACATTTGTCTGAGGATCTCCAAGTACAAGCCGATACATTTAGTACTAATATCAGAGATAAAGCAAGGACAGAGACCATGAGTGTCAGAGATAATAAATACATTTTAAAATAAATTCTAAAGCAAGGAGGTTAAAAGAGGAGTGGATGTGATCACATTTCTTGGTTCTGCTCAAAAACTTGGCGGCTGAGTTCTGTGCAATCTGGAGTTGGTCAATAGATTATTTGTTCAGGTAAATCAAAAAGTTGTTGCTGTAATCCAGGCGTGAAGAGATCATTAAAACTTAAGAAGCTCTTATTTTTGGAACATTTCTACAATCATAAAAACATGATTACACAAGTTTAATTATGTCCTGCTAAAAACTCAAAATTACTCTCAAACCAGAAACCAAGATTCCTTGCAGCAGACTTGATTTGATCCTAAAGGCCCAAGTAACCAGTACATGGTAAGATTTGTTGTGCCACGTGCTTGGAGCCAATGGCAAGGACCTCTGCCTTGTTTGAGTTCTGCTAAAGCAATTTTTTAATCATTGTATGAACGCCACATTCATGGGTCTGTGGATCTAATGGGCAAGTATGAAGAAGAAGTATGAAGTATAAGAAGTATGTATTAAGGAAATATATTTGGTCCCAAGACCAACTCTGAGGCACACCATACTAAATCGAAGAAAATGATGAGCTATAGTTGCTCACAGAGCCACAAAAAAGTCTAAAAGTATGCCATTTTGAAATAAAGTTGAATTATCTTTTAAGTGTGTGCTCATATGGTTCACAGCAGAGTACCCTGAGAGCTACAGAAGACTCCCACTGCGGGACAGATTGGTACACTGTCAGCCTCTGTTGCCTCACTAACTACAAAAACTGTTTAAAGAAAGGATGACTCAACAATGGCGTTTCACCAAAACCAACATGACTAGAGGAAATTGCTGATCATACACGTTAATCATAGAATGGAACAGGACAATGGGCCAAGGACAGGATCCATCTTCTTATGTAACTGTAACTCCTGACGTCTAACGGTATGACTAAATTAGGACACTACAAACTGATGAATGTATTTAAGAATAGTGTTATTCAGCCTGCGGTTTTGTTTGAACATATTGTGGCAAACATGCAACACATGAATATATCGTCATTTTGTTGAATTGTGACAGAAATTAAGTACATTTGTGAGTGTGCATATGAGTATGTCTGTATGGTTGTGTTTGCATGCTTGCGTGCTTGCATGTGTATGTGTCTATGTATATTTGTGCGGTGACCACTGAGAGTAAATAACCACTGACGGAAGCTGTCATTTGTTCAGATTTTATTTGGATTGTCTATGTTCCCTTGGCAACTGGTGAAGGGGATTAGTAAGTACTCCATGTCTGGCCTTAGAGGTCAAGGATAGCTCTCTGTCATTCTCTCTTCCATCTGACACATACACTTATGGACATAAAGCTTTTTTCTGTCACTTGCCTCTGTGCCTCTTGGTTTAAAATGCAAAGCAGCAGGAGATTAAAAGCCATAGTCCTGACTGTCGGTCATAGACTGCCATCACCACTGTTCGAAAACACATTTTGTGCAGTCGGTCTGAAGTCAATAAGGTTGCTGAGGAGATAAGGCAATAGGCAGTGGAAGAAGAGAAGGTGAAAAGAAAAAGAGAGAGAGAGTGGCAGAGAATAGCAGACTAGGACAGAAACGGTGAAAGAGAGATAGTAGAGAGGTCACTGCACAACAACTTCAACAAACTAGAACCCCTAAAAAACAATTACGCTCTATCTCTGTCCACCTTTCTTCATCTCTCCTCCCACCACCCTCCTATCTCTGAGGAGATAAATGGGACTGAAAAAGCTAAAGCTGGGTGACAAGAACTGGTTTTGAAATAGAACCTTTTCCAAATTCTGAAGTACCAGAGGTTTGTCATTAAACATGCTTTTGGCATCAACTCATTGGATAGCAATGCTGACTTAATCTTCTTGCACATATTGTGGTAAAGTGCGGTCAGGATCCAACATGCAAAAGTGTGGCCAAGAGTTGTACACTGAAATGTAATTACTGTGCAACAGTACTTTTATGCAAAGTGGGAAGTCTGCAATTACTCCAGCATTGTGTATTAAAGAGACATTTTTGATGTCAATGAGAAAAATCAGATTTGACAAAGTGTAAATGATACCAAATAGCTGCAGGGATTTCCTTTTACTCCCAGTAGAGCTAATTTCTACAACATTTTACCATTTTCCTAGAAGGGGACTATATAGTAATACAGGCACTGTCTGTGGTTACAGCAATCTAAATAAGAAAGCAAATAAATACAAAACAAACTCTAACCCTAAGAACTACAATAATGATGCAAGGAAAAAAAAAAATCTACACATAATTATTTTGGCTCAGATGCAAAAGACATTTACTGTCTATCCATAGGTCACAGGCACACACATACACACTTCAGCTGCTAATCATTTAAACAGCATGTTTCAGTGTTTAAACCTGTGATTAAAACAAAACAACATGAATAAATCATAATAAAACTTTTGAAGAGATTAAAGTTGGTTCTATTTCAGAAGGTATTGCGAAACATAAAAATAAACATCCAGCCATATATCATAACCTCGCTCAACAGTTCATTCCATTTGATACAGGGGTGGTGCATTTTCATTAAAAGCATAGTATATATTTCTAATTTTTGTGTAACCTGTAAGCAGTAGTTAAACAGCTTACAGATTAGAGCTAAAGAGTGGAAATGATGGCAAAGGATGAGAGAGAGAGTTGTTGGTGATCATAGAAAAGAATATAACACATCCTACAAATAGAACAAGTTTGTTTGTTTGTCATTGCCTTCCAAAGTTACATGCTTGCTTTTTCTGCTCTGGTGTCACTAACAACATTGTTTATCAGGGCTTTTCACCATGAGGGTGATGAATGGCCAGATTTAGGCACACATAGCTTGGTTAAGGTTAGGGACAGAATATGGTTCAAGGAAACCAGTGTTCACTGTCAGTATGAAATTGTCAGTAATTACAGTGATCTTAAGGTCCTGGTCAGTTAAACATTTTAAGTTACCACTGTGTAGAATTTAGTGGCATCTAGTGGTAAAATTGCTGATTGCAAACCCTCTGGGTTAGTGTAAAAATATAGTAATTCAATATGGTGATCTCCGAACTTGACATGTGGTATTAAAAAACACAAAAAAAAAAACAGTTAAACTTATAGGTGACTGACATGTGAACAGTAACAAAGCAAGGTTCATTTGTTGAAAAACACTGACAAGAAAAACAGTCACTGATGCCAAGAAATAATTCTAAGAGTAAAAGTCAAATCATTGTCAAATCATTATTAGAATACATTGGCCTCTGATGCGTAACCAAGAAGCAGAAAGAGAAGAAGTCAGTCATTCTCAAAATGAGTTCATTTGTTTCATTACATAAATAGGCGATTAATAGGCTGATCCATGTCCTCTTTTTATTACTTGAGTTTTTTCCGTCCATTCTCTGCATTGCCACATGCATGTTTTAATAAGGTGCTCTGTGTTTAAAGCTAGTGAATAAAGCACACAATTTAATTACAGCGTGGGACAGTTGACTAAGCAGTTACAAAATGACACTCTGTCACTCAATCAATTTCTTAAATTACCCTTTGATTATGTTCCGGCCTGCCATCTAATAACTCTAACTCTAATAACTAAAAACTTGGCCTGAGCCCAAACTTACCCACCGACCTGGTGTATGTGACCACTGCTGTACTATTAAAAAATATGTCATGGAAGCTGGAGTTATCTCAACCAACAAATTATTCAGTGTTTTTATATGGTTCTAATCATGGAGGATGCAAATTGTAATAGTGTAACTGCTGTATATACTAATTCATCTTTGGTGAGTAAAATCCAGGACCACCCTGGGATATTACAGTAAAATGGTGATTAGTCCAGAGGTGGCATCAGGTCGTTGACACTCTGTCTGATACGGCTGCTGACTTCTGGATTTTATCTTTTTTATCTGTTTTATGTGCTGCTGGTTAACATGCTCTTGTATTCATACTGTTTCACCCTTTTTCCTTTGTGTGCATGTATAGCACGGTGTGTTATAGGCGATGTCTTTATTCAAAATTGTCTCCCAGAAGGGAAGTTAGAAAAACAGATTATCATGGTAAGTCATTAGTGCAACATAGTGTGGTGGTAAATGAAAGCCTATTACAATGGAGCACATTTCTCAGCGGAGTCCCTCTATTAAATCACAACACTGATGAGGAGATGGGAAGGTAATATATAAAAGAGAGCCGTGAAGCATGTTTGCTAATATGACTTACCTTGTAACATAGTAATCATGGACTTGTTGATTGCAGTATAATTCTGTATCAACCTTAAATGGGAGTAAATATTGTGGTGTGTACTCCATGGCAACAATGAGCTTTATGGCTTATTATGTATGTGGGTGGCTTCGTGAAATGGCAACAACATTTCTTCAGAGTAATTGACACATTCAGTTGTTCATGTGGAACACCATGTCAGTGTAAGGTGTCCATTAATATACCAGATACAGACAAATCACCGCCTACTCCAGTTGGCAGGACACTGATCACCTATCATGCTTACACTTGGCGACCATACCCACTCCATCAGGGAGCCCATTCCTCACTTGAACATACCTACCAAGCTCTCTAACTCTCTCCAACTACGACCCACCCCATACTATTGCTGAGACATAAAGATGGTAGCTTAAGTTCTTCCATAGCTGCCACAAAAGCCAGAGATACGTGCGGGGTAAGTAAAGTGACATCTTACATTAAGCTCTATTGGACAACTGTGTTGCACAAACAGGAAGCCAACTGATTTTTCCCTGGCAGAACAATGTGACAAGTCCAAGCAAACATCAAACAATCTCTGGGTCAATTGTATAAAGAAGTACTGCCAGGGGGGCTTGCATTGGATTATCTATATCCACGGTCAATACCTATATTATGTATTATAAACACACAATCTTTCACAAGAATTTGGCATTTATAATATGTGCTATTCATGTCATGTTGCAAAGCTCACTAACCTGGTTCTTAATATAAATCCAAACACATGAAAATAATTCTCTCGATCATTTTTTCTTCAGTTTCAACTTTGTGAGGGATTTACGTCTACTGCAGTAACAAAACACAAGAGCGAAAAGCACCATGCTGGCCCTGTTTGTCCTGCTTTTGTCTTTGGCCCATCCAGACCCATGCTGATATAAGCCCTATGCTTTACCAAGACAGCCTGTCGTTTTTTATGATGAAACCAGATGAGATTTAGAGAGGGATGTGAGGAGAGGCGGGAAGAGGGATGGATTTTTTCTCCTCTGACACCCCAGCAGAGGAACTACAACGTCCGATTTTCATTTCAGGGGAAAACTCAGGGGAGTCTGAGTTATGGGCATGACAACAAACGCTGTTTTACTGCCCATGATGCGCTCTGTTTGTCCATCTTGCTCCAGCAGTATGATGATTCTCTCCTCGCCTGTCTGGCTGACGTGTTTAGTCGTCTGCTTGTGGATCGTTGCGTCTGGCTGCCTATCTATCTGTTTTATTGCAAGTTAGTTTGTCTTTCAGCTTGTCCCCATGTTATTTTGTACTTCGGTCTTTATGTCTGTCAAAAGCTGAAGAAGTGCAATGTAATTCTCTTGCCATTGCCATCAACTACCAACCCTAATAATGGATGCGATGTTCAGTTCCCAGGCCAGAGTGACTCATTCACATGATCTATCCATCTGCTGTTTGGAACTACCATCGCCTCTCTTTGTATTCCCTCTTAGGTGGTAGTATTGAATGTACCCCTTTGTGCCTCAGAATTGCCTTTACATTTTTGCAGTCATTAAATTCCTTTGTTGGCAGATCATTTGGTTGTTCATTATGTGGGATAGTTTTATGAGCTGTCCCCTGGCTTCTGCAATAGTCATGCTTGTGATACATGCAGATAATTATCCAGCAGCGATCAGCTCTCAGATGGTCAATAATAATATGACATTAGTCTGATTGAGTGGAGGTATATACTGTGTTATTGCAACCATATAGGGATTTACATGAGACCATATACTGGACCTCTGTTGTGCTTCATGAGGGGGAGGGAGTTGTGTAATATAATTTGTGTGGTTTGAATAGGAAGGTGAGGTCTATGTTGAGGCCATGGGAATGAACATTAAACCACATACCCGTGTTGCTCA
The DNA here is from genome assembly GCA_033000465.1 of Sciaenops ocellatus. Lineage (NCBI taxonomy): Eukaryota > Metazoa > Chordata > Actinopteri > Sciaenidae > Sciaenops > Sciaenops ocellatus. Next base: position 15,605,580 of record CP136887.1, on the reverse strand, counting down.
CGAAGAGAAAAACAAGGAGACGGGGAGACTAAAAAGGATGATTACAGGAAATGGAAATGTAATGCATTTCTGGAGCCCTCAATACACATACAATACCATTATGTAGGACTGCTTGTTTCATTTCCTATGTTATATACACTCAAAACATAAAAACTGATTGACTTTGGTGCTCTTAAATCTCCACCTGCTGTGGCACCAAGGTGGAAATTATATCATCTTGATAAACCTGTACCCTTCGATGACCTCTCTAATAAAACAGGGCTAAACAGATAGATAACATGCACATAGGATAAACCTAAACGGTCATAGTTTACAGATGTGCAGTTTCAGTTTGACTCGGCCAATCAGAACTGATGACTACTACCATCCAGTTTGCAATATGCCACTACAAGAGAGTAACATTCTGTCAGAGTCCGTTCTGTCAGAATAGAGAAGTCAGAGGAGGATAAGGAAGAAAATGTAGAGCAGAGACTAAAGATGTTTACAGCACCCCAACGGCCTTAGGCACAGTTATTACCATTATTGTGTTTCAGTGAGAAATGGAGGAAGAAGAATGTAAGAGACCAAACAAAGGACAAGAAGTGAGAGAGAAGGAAGAAGGTTGCAAAAGGCTGAATGAAGAAGAATATCAGAATGCGCAAGACAAAGAGGGACTAAATAAGTAAACTGAATAGGAAATGGGTAAGGGGAATAGATAATAATATGGTCACCAAAGGACAAATATGCAACAATCAAATCTTTCATCCTTGAAAGAGTTTGCTGATTTTGCAGTTGGACAGTGTTGTGGTTTTATATTGAGGTCAGAGGACAAATAAGTGGAACTGGAAAACTCCTGTATGACTGTGATGCATGCTACATGAACACATAAATCCAACAGAGTTGTGTTTGAGTATGTGAGAAAGAATAAGTGGTAAAGGTCAGTTTTTTTTCAGTGTACTTCAACTACGTATTGTGTGCTAGACTCTTTGTCACTATCTCTTTCTTCCTTTAAATCCTTTCTGTATTCATGTTGTGCCCAACTTCTGCCAGTCAATTCAGTTAATCAATAAGCTAGGAGGGGTTACTTCCTCTAGGGGAACATGCACACTGTGTTTGCGTCTTGTGCTAAATGTGCTCAAGACAATACCACAATACTCTTTTCTGACAATAATGGTTGTTTCCAAGTGCATACACCTCTTCCACCTGTATATTTTTTATTGTTGGATCATAATGGGGCTTGAGGCAAAAACAGCATCAATAAATCATCTTAACAGGGCTGAGGAAAAACAAAACTATAAAAATACAATTTTCAGTGTCTCATTTGCTTAATGCCAACAACCTGAGTCAACCAAACAATGTCTTCATTTATTAATTTTGCCCACTTATTTCTTTTCAGGGTCAAGAGGACAGGAGCTTCTTTTTTTTTCAATTTGAAACATTGCATGCTGATAGCAGTGACTAACATCTAATTCCATGGACACTTTCACTTTGAATTCAGACAGTTACACGATTCTTCAAAACAGGAGTTTAAAAAAAGAAATCAATTATACCAAGTTCACCAGATTTTTAACCCAATCAGAAACTTCTTCTCATTTACGTCACAGCCTAATTTCAACCTTTGAATTAAATGAAGCTTACAAGTAATAGTGAAGAGGTTGACAAAGTGGCTGAGTTTTTGCATTCAGCATTTTTGACTTTCTTGCTTGAAATATGTGGCCATTCATCTGAGTGTCACTATACTGTGTGTTATATGATTAGAACAGGTCTGAAGCCTCATAATTCTCCACACTAATAAAGACAAGATGTGACACCACTCCTAGTGTCAGCTGCAGTGTATCATTCTAACACTCTGAAGCAATGCACACATACATCATGCCTGTGTGCTAACATACACACGCAAACCCACATCACAGTGGCCAGTTCACGGCTTTGCATTACATTTACAGTATGCACTTCATGTCATCCTCTTCATGTCATTGTAAATATGTTCTACTTAACACTAAACAATCACACATAATCCCATATTAGACCATAGCTTGAAAAGCCACAGCTAGTACACATACAATATAACATGACGCACATATTCTATACAAAGTAAGACATGCACAGTCTTCACCCCTATTATGTATGTCAAACATTCTTTATGTGATGCTGGCTTAATAACACAGACACGCTCACACATAAGCACATACACACAGGCACAAGGCATTCAAATACATACAATAGATGCAGAGACAAAGCAGCAGCTCATCTATCTTGAGTGAGTCTTCATTATGGGTGATATGTCTACCATGCACTGCTTTATATTTAATAGTGATAAATATAGCAGAGTCTTCATTGTTGTTTTAGGACATGGGGCATACATCAACAGGAAAAATTATGTCTATATATATAGCAGGTTTATAGTCTTTATCCTGTCATCTGTGTTTCAGTTGTGTGATTAATGTCCATATTTAGAGGCTGATTCAGACTTTGACTTACATTTTTTTTTTATCATTATTTTGATTTACAGATTGTGATTTTGTAATTGGTTTACAAGAAATGAGGCCCCAGTCATCTGTAGAATAATAATAATAATAATAATAATAATAATAATAATAATAATAATAATAATAATAATAATAATAATTATTATTATTATTATTATAATAAAAACATCCTCCATGTCTTTGTGGTTGGCACTTATTGTGATGTAGTGGATCCAATGTTGCTCTGACAGCCAAAATTGAGAGTTTGAGGCCAAAAAATAAAGCATTTACCAAGGTGTTACCAAGGTTGTGGAAGGGATGTTATGAATTCATTCAGTCGCTACTTTTTCATGTTGCTACTATGTGGCTTCAGAACTGACCATTTTAACATAAAATTGGCTAGGAACAATGCTATAACTTTAACATCATTCATTCAACAACAATGCCACGTTCCACATGCTTATACTTTGGCTAAGAATGCAATTTGTTGATTTATGCTTTTGAACTTTTGAGTTCCTTGAGTAAAAGTGCCCACATTTAACAGTATATTATTAGCATATTACAGTTTCAGCAGAAAATATCCCAAAAAATATGCCTTACCTAAAAAGCTGTAGAACTGGGCAGACCTGCAGACAGAGTATGGATTGAATATTACCTTCATCTAGGATTTTAAATAATTAAAGAAGCAAACCAATAAAATATGGTATAATTAATTATATTTAGACCCTGTAAGACTTCATGGTACACATTGCTTCTTGCTAGCCACAATTTTATCTTTTTTTTTTTTCTGACTCAGTGGGTGACCTCCTTGCATTCTGATCTGGGCTTAGTTGCAAAGTTTGAGGAGAGAAAAAAGTTAAGAATAGGCTAGGGCCTCATGTTGCTCATAGATCTGGACAAACCGCAGGAGACCATTCTCTCCCATGGTTTAATGTACCCACTGAACCAAAGTAACTGAAAGGTTAAAATATGAGGCACATACAGGATGCAAGTGCACACACAAAGAGTAATGTCCTGCCATTTCAACAAACTGTTCTAAAGTTGAAAAGCCTCTGTTGAATAATTTATGGAACAGCGGCATCAACACACCCAGACATACACTAGCATACATACAATTTTGGCTAAGGGCTGACATCATTTGGTTATAACTGCTGAACAAAGACCACAAGACAAGGTTAAAAGGGTCTTTACAAAATAAATAATAATAATGATGCGAACTTAGAGTTTAGTATACAAAAAAAACAGCAACTTAAAATATTGTGTGTATATATATATATATTATTTTTATTTATTTGTTTATGAAAGCAATTTAATTGTAATGTAATTTATGTGAAAGTATAGTACTTTATAGAAAGTAGTCAATTTGTTATTCATTTAATTAAATCAAGCTGACTTTCAATCTAAAGAGCAACTCACATGGGCCAGGAAAAGTTATGCAGGAAAAGTAGTTAATCCACATTACCAATCAAGGGCAAATTTGACATTGCCTCTGCTTTTCTGTAACGTGTTAGAGAATAGCAGAGTGGTCTGACGCTTCAATGCCAATCACCCCACAGTGACGCATGTTGCCGTCAGTGTGTGGGCTTACATAAAAAACAAGTTGTTTTGATGCACGTCACATGCTACCTGTTCGTGTTGCCCTCAAGCCTCAACAGAGCATCCACGTTATAAAAAATACATATATTTAAGAAAGCCACACATACTGCTCTACATGTTCTTAAGCTGTCGATACCAGTTTGTTCCTAGGGTGAGAGTTAATTTGGCAGAGGTGTATTTGGCTCCATCAACAGACAAATTCATAGTTTATCTCTGTTCTACCAGAAAAGTCCATGTTGTTGACAATCAGCTTGCCACGTTAATTTTGTTGTGCGTGCAAAGCCACTGCTTCTAAATGAAAGCATATGAGCATCATGGAAAGATGTGATTTTAACCACACTGATTTGTAGAGCTCTCATTTTATGGCAGAGGTTTAAATCAGCACAAATCTCTCTGACAAGAATGAAAGCCATGAGCGCAATTTATTGCAAACAGGATTTAATCTGCTCATGCATTAAATTGACTCCTGATCCTGGGACACACAGCTTTCTCAATAAAAGCAGTGTCTGCTCTTAATTAAGCCAACATGAGGCAAATGAAATAAATCTGTAAAAATATATATTCAAATTGAACAACATTGTCTTAGGCAATCCTTACCCAAATTAAAACCACTTCAATTTGACAGTTCTCTGCCCCTTTCTCCCATACTCCTCATCCCTTGCATTTGTCCCTATCTTTTTCAGCGTGCAGACTTACACAATTAGCCCCAGTCCAGAAGGTAGTGGGCTTAGCAGCTGGAAAGATGGAGATACAGAGTTTCGAGTGGCAGACAGGTTTGTGGTTTTTTTGCAGTTCCGCCTTCTTAAAAATTAAGACATGCCATAATTTCCATAAACTAAGTTGAGCATCCAATTTTGGGGAACACATTTAGGAGATTGTTTTTAGCGTTTTGTTATAAAGGTGACCTTATAAAAAAATGTGTGTATACTTATTTGAATATGTCATTTAGAAATTGTGCCACTTTCAGGCATCAGTGTATCCATCATCTCGGCGCGTGTGTGAAAGATTGATGATGTAGTGTCAATACAAGATAAGGGTATAATAAGTGGGTGGAGTGGTGAGTGCTAAAAGGTGGATGACTTTCATAATGGCTAAATATTGTACACACATAAAGTAGAAAAAAGTACAAACTCATGATGGAGATTTTTTATATTATGACTCAAGAAATTAGCATTGTGTTTGGTGAGTTGTTGCATAACATTGCATTTCCTTTATAAAGGATGTGCTATTTATAATGTAATAGGTAGTGAGTCTATTGTCTTGACTCATATCCAAACATCTTGGTTTAATGCATGTGCTTTGGTTGCGTATTTACTCAGGTTTACGTTCCTTGCTGGTGTGTGGGCTGTTTGCTAACTGTGGAGTAACAGTTGGGTAGGAGGCCCGAACTAGCAAACAGATTGTGAACACTGATGAACAGCATGCTTGCCTTGAACCTGCAGAGACCAACATTGCAAGGTGTGTGTTTTTTAGTGCCAAAGATGTGTGTGCGTGTGTGTGTCATAGTTCCCTCTCAAGAAATACCAGATGGCGGTGGCACAGCAGAAGGGAAGACTGTCATTATTATAGGCTTAGACTCTATACCAGTGTTTCTGCTAACCTGTTTCTGTCCCAGAGAGAGAAAGACAGAGGTTTAGAGATGAGTTGGCAGAATTAGAAATAAGATGCCTTTGATAAAACAAATTAAAATAAACACATGATCACCGCTATCAATAATGAATGTCTCAATAGTGCTAGTTTGTCCCAGTAGGATCTGATGATGATCAACATTTAAGTGCGCCAGAATAAAATTATAAAATAATAACAAAAACTACAAATGAAGATGAATGCAATCCAATTATGATATCAATTGTTGCAATGGTTTGGAGCATTCTGTACAATAAAACATGGTAGATCAGCTCTCCATTAGGGATAATATCAACATTATTATCATTAGAGGTTATTACAAATTGCATAACCTCCTCATAAAAAAATCCAACACATAAAGCCGTGCTTTGGTGTGTATACGTGCACGCACAGCACATAAAAATAGGATACACACATGCACATGAACCATGAATAACAAAGAACACATTTACAGTTATACATACAGATAAACACAAACAAGTGCAACTTCATACAGTTCAGTGTATGTGCATCCACACACAGATGACAGGCATGACATTAAGGTTCTAATGAGGCACAAAAACTGATTATGAAAATCCAGTGTGGATATTTCCTTTCTTCAGCCTCATGTGGAACTTCATTAAACTCCTGTTAAAGTGATTAGATATTCAGATTCAGCTCCAGACAGATAAGAACAATGAGCTCTCTTACATGGCTCCAATACTGCATCAGCATCCCTATGCAGTAAAAAGAGGAAGCATATAGAAATGAGGATCATATATCTAAATGACTCCCACAATTAGGAAGCATTTGAGATTAAAAGTGCCCTTAATGTTTCCTATTTGTAATCAGAGTCATTCAAAAAGAAAATGCAGGTACAGCTTAGGGTGGCAGGGAAAGTGTGCTGTGAGTGATACATTGCAAAGAGCAGCAACCGAAGTGGGGTATTACAGTAAAATGGAGGCGGAGTGAAGTGGACTTTGGGGAATGGATAGTGAGATAAAGTGAGGCGTGGACAGAGGGAGGGAGGGATGGAAAGCTAAAGAAAGGATTAGCCACGCGGCGAACCAGAGAGGTTGAATAGGTAATGAAGGAGACAGGGCAGTAATGCATGAGAATACGATAGGGGGGCTTAGCAGGAGTCGTGCAGTGCATTGATTACCTCTATCTGTCATTAGCTATATTCCCTATACCTGGATGGTTAGAGTCGGGGGGGTGAGGAGCCTGAGGCTGGAGAACTGAGGCGGGCTGCCAGAGTAAAACAAAAAATAAAAGTGGAGCAATATATAATAACTACACAAAATCCCAATAGGTGTGTACCAGCCTATGCTGTTGTTAACCCCGTGCTGGTAAAGGTGCATGTGCACTTGGTGTTTTCGTGTTTACAAACCAGCATGCAACATGTATCCCTGCCTTCTCAGTGGATTTTATAAGATGTTGGGCCAATTTAATGCTTATCATTTTTATTTTACAGGGCCCATAAAATGTAGTGTCATATAGTAACACACTGTAGCCGTAAAGAGAGCAGATGTGCTTGCTGCTCTGTCACACCTGCTTTGTGGGCTGGAAAATGGAGTGAACTCCACAGCTTCACACAAGTGAATCGTTCTGGATGAGTAAGGGCCTCAGCGGGGCCACCTATGATCATGAATACAGACAAGCATGCAAGCAAACATGTTTGAGAGGAGAAAAGAGCGAGCCCTCTGTATGTTGTTGTCGGGTCCCCGTCTGTACATTCACAAAGCTCTGAAGAGAAGAAATTATGCTGTGATAACAGATTTATTGATTCAGCTGTTATTTACTTCACCAATTTGGTTTTATGTAGTTATTTAAATGGACTGTGAAAATGGTTAAAACACCCTCAAATGAGTTTCTCATCTATCAAATGTAGTAAGAGTAGATTAAATCTTTATTATCTCTGGGGGAGAACTTGCTATGAAGCCAGAAGTCAATGTGTAAAACTGACTTGATTTACATCATATATTTTTACACAAGAGAGCATCAGGAATAACCGATTTAATTCACTGATTCTGTACCTCTCCTCAAAAGTCCAATTATATCCATTATGCCCCACTGTTATTGAAAGGTCTTATTTATGCTTGGAGCATATACACATAAACACACATTTTAGGTGCTTTGTTTACCTTCTTTTAATTAAAACCATAACTTAGGAATAAGACACACAACTGAATTGAGCAAAACAACGTAAGACCTCACTGCATTAATGATAGTAGTCCCCGCAGGAACACAGTTCACCAAAGCATGGACACTAACACATACTGTAACAAAGCATTAACAGAGACGTTTTTAACAGACTCAGTAAATCAGAGTATAGAGTTCAGTTCGAACAATCTCTGGTGTTAATTATACAAAAAAATAAAAAATAAGGTAGATGTGCCCTCTTATAGCAAAGAGTGGGCGGTGACCATTTTCTGCTCTAACTCTTCAGGAGAGCCAGTTTAATCTCCCAGCATGCTCTAGTGGCCCAGCAGGGGTCTTCCACTTTGCTGAGAGTGGTGGCCAGCAAGCAGCCTGTTGCCCAGCGACTTCAAAACTACATGAAGTGTCTCACTATTTGGTCTTGTGTGACGGTGTATGTGTGTTTGGTGAGTCATGAGTACCAGAACAAAATTAAACCACACAGACGGGGCTAATGAAGAATTCAAGGGGACCTGAGCTGATGCAGGGCAATGACACACACACACACCCACCCACACACACACACACACAGACAGCCTAAGTCATATACAGTTCCACAGCTTGGGACTAACTTGGAGGGGTTGAATTCTCAGAGAGGGGTCTTTTTGCAAGGATGTTGTTTTGCTGCAGTAAATGAATTAGCTAAACAGCAAAGCCAGCGTGCACACAGACAGCCACTAAGCTCCCATCTGGCTAGTACTTCACATGGAGGTCTGTCTGAGCACATCCAGTAGTACCAAACTGTTGGTGTATGTGTGTTTGAGAGAATAACAGGGGAGAGTCACTACTGCAATGTAACTAATAAATAAAAATGACTCAGAAATGGATGCAACACTGTTATACTGACCCAAATAACACCTGTTAGTTGACAATGTACATATTAATATTAACCAGTTGTTCCAATAAATTTAGGTATTTCCTCTGCTTTTACTGTGGATGTCAAATTTAAACATCACCTGCTATTATACAGGCGTACAAATAAATAGAATAGAATAATATTTCTATCTTCAGTCAAATTTGTTTTAAATGTTGTATCATATTCTTTGTAAACACAACAAACTACAACCAAATGTTGTAGATTAATGATTAATATTTAATATACAGTGGCCCTGAGGGTCAAAATACAGCTAATATTCACAAAACACCATCCACACTGTGTGTTTTCCGAAATTGTGTTGTGTTTTGACCCTCAGGGTCACCGTATAAAAATGCTAATTTGCCCTACTGCAAATAAAAACTGCAAACACAATGTTATTTACACACCGTTATAATGCACTGCATTGGCTGTATTAGGAAGCTTCAACTTAAGCAATGATCATTTTAATGACTTTTAGTCTGCCACTACCGACTGTGTGTAGCTGAAATGATTACATTATTCATTTAGTCAACATTTATGGGGTATAATTTGATAATCAATTAATTGTATAAGTACTTTTTTTTATCCAAATGTTCCCTAGTTCCAGCCTGTGAAAGGTTCAAATATGAGTAAAAGTTGGTTTTCTTGTCATCTATGACAACAAAACATTTTAAGACGTTACTTTTACTTTTTAGTTTTTTAGACCAAATGTTTAGATTAATAGATTAATTACAAAAATATCATTAGCAGCCCTAACCACAGCAGCACATCATTGACCTCTATATTCCAGTGTTGGCTGGCCACCTCTGTCCACGCTGGTATTTTTTTATAAAGCCATTCTGGATACATTTTCATCCTGTCTTTGTCAACCTCTCTCACAGAGTTCATTTTGCAATAATCAGCTCAGATTACAAAACATATATTTGCTGTCTGTTTCTAATATAATTCTAAATTCTGTAGCAGATTACTCTATTAATTGCAAATTACTCTATAAAGTCTTTGTTATTTGCTTTATTGGCCTTTTTAGTATTGTTGTCAGTTTTAGGCATTGTGTTGTATGTGACTCATTTCAAATCTTTCTTTTCTGCTGCTGTCTTGTTCAGGTTACAGAAGTACTTACACAGTGGTTAAATCTGCTCTTGCTCTTGTTAGCTTCTTTCTTTTGGTTTGGTTTTGCAGAAACACAGAACAAGAAACACACACACACACACACACACACACACACACCTACTATGAGGGGCATTTTATGCCAGCACACTATACTAAAACGCCTTGACCGCGTCGCCTACACCTGCATAAAGACTGAATTGCGAGTACACCAAATAATGAAGGGATGACGGGTGATAAGTGTCATGCTACGTGCGAGTGCAGCGGACGCCTGTGTGCACGCTCGTCTCAATGTACAAAACCCAGACAACGAAAAAACGGTCTATTTATTGATTTTTGTTTAAAATGTAAAAAAAAGAAAATAACACGGTATTTCAGTTTTCCCGTTTTTTGTTTTTTTTTTGGTTAAAACGAAATATCAAACTGACAAAAGGTAGGCCTACACGGACCTGTTAGTAGCCCCCGGTCTGACTCTGAGATGGTGAACCAGTCTGAGGGAGAAAATGATGCGATGAACTGATCTGTGCAACTTTTACCGCTAGCTCTAATGGGTAGCATTTTGATATAGCCTATGTCATTATTCCCTTTTCTGTCTCTCTTAAGGTTTAAATGATATCAAATTGATATTTAATGATAGCAAGGGTGAAAGGGATGATTAAAATAATTTCAGCTACTTAAAAATGAAAATATCCTGACAGCTCTGATGGGGCTTGGGGTTCATCTATAAGTTATTCTTTCTTATAAACAATCCCGTATGAACCTGAGACTATGTGTAACAGCTGTGTAAATGTGTGTAGATATGCTGCAGAACATAGAAAATGAATAACTGTCAGGTCCTGATGATCCAGTGTACCTCTGTGATGCATCTATTAATTTCTTCCAGAGTTGATTATTGTAATTTTCTTCTCTCCTTCAATCTCACTCGACCAAAAGCCTGAAACTTGTTCAGGACGCTGCTGTTAGAATGCAAAGTCTTTCCCTCCCCATGGTGCTTATATTGTCAAAAGCTTTTGACTTTCTTTGCTCCTTGTTGGTTGGATGTTTTCAAGGTGCTACAAGGAGTTCTTAAATAGCAAGCAAAAGAAGACCATCAGCGAGATTACCGGCAATTAGTTATTCTTAATGCCTGTCATGGGAAATCAGACAAAATGATTTATTGCATGCAGTTCCAGAGAGCTTATGTTTACATTTTCCCAGGCAAAGTTTCCCAGTGAGCACTATGTTAGCCAGTTAAAGAGAAGGAGGAGGAGATTTTTCTCCAAAGAATTTTATTTTTGACGTTATATTTTGTGGTTTAGGTTATGGTTATTTATACTGGGGCAGGAGTGGCAAAAAATAAATAAAAGAACTGACTGAAGAGGAAAAAAAAATAGAAGGGACAGTGATACTCAAGTGACAAGTCAACCTTGGTTGGTCATTTAAACGATGGTGAGAACTGCAAGACTTAAAAGAATGCTATAATGACCCTGAAATGCCCCCTTCCCTCTAGATATGTATGTAGTATTTATATTTTATTTATAGAAGCCCCTATGACTATGACTCTTAGACTGCAACTTAATGACTGTATAAAGTCTGTTGAGGTATAGGTCACAGTGGAGATTATGCTAATAAAACTAGCTTACAACATAACATTTTATTTTGGCCATGCTACTGAACTATATATTTAGCTTACATGTTACCAAGAGTAAAACTTTGACTTTCAGAAGCTGTTTCACTGTTGTCATATTACAGGTAATAATCTTACTACAAATAGATACATCACCTCATTGCTATGCAGACAGCAAACAGTTAAAGAGAACCAGTATTAAAAAAAAAAAAAAAAAAAAAATGTGTCTTTATTTTACTTCCAAAACAAATTGTACGCGCTAGCCAGACTGAGATCTTTATGACACAAAGCAATGGAAACACTACCTCTTTGGTCCACAGGGATCAGTCAATTGTTTTTTACAGTTGAATTATTCCTAAAACCAATTTAATATTATTGATATAATATTTCATATTATTTGCTACTGTTTCTGTTTTGTGGATCGATTTTTTTTTTGATCATTACTTTTCACAATGGCAACAACTTATGAAAACAGCATTGACATATCAAGTTGACATAGTGACACAGCTTTTTCTATTTACAAAACCACCAATCACAGTGCAACACTGACATTCGTTTGGTGGCTTTCATATCCCCTTTTTTCTCATTGTCATCATGCAAATATGGATTATAGCCACTTTAAATACACTTTGACGTGACAGAAAATTTATAAATAAATGTATAAATGTGCTCATTACATCCAATTTGTCTTATTTTAATTTATTGTAAGACTTTACTGCTAATTTGTTAAGGCACAGTGGTATAAGGCTCCTATTTACATAAAGTAGTCTTAAATGAAGTCCGCAGGCAGTCATACTGGTTTTTCCAAGTCTACCTCTCTCTCTCTGTATTTTTGTGTATTTTTTTTTTTACTTGTCTTCTTCCTTCTCTCCCACCCCATCCAGCCTGCAAACTCTCTCTCTCCTCTCTTCTGTCTGTCTTACTTGTTTTTCATTCACTCTCAAATTGTCAGGTTTGCTAAATGAGATTTAATACTGCAGCTGTCAGGCAGGCGACTGATACCGATCAATCTCCAGAAAGCTGAGGAGCGTGATGGGACAGAGGCTGGTTCCCGCAGAGAATCAACTGGAATGCTTATCCACATCATCCCGTCTGGGTCTAAATGGATGCAAAAACAGAAAGAAAAATCCCTGTGATACACTTGAGATGAAACATAGCAGAAAAGACTACAGGCTTGTCAAGGATGGAATGGTTCATGAAAAATGTGATTTCACCATTTTGATAATTTAACAGCCATTGTGATGGCCTTTCAAGGCACCACTTAGACAAATCCAATAAACCCAACACTCCAGTAGAACAGGAATGCACAAAGACACACAATGCACTATCAATATCAACATCACAGTAATCTCAGTGATGAATGGTAACATTTACATACAGTGCTTATTATCTAGTAGTGATAAATAAACAAGGTCCTTGTAACTGAATGAGATTGCCAGACATACATCACTTGACTTATTATGTGTATATAGTGTTTATGTGTCATTATACTGCTCAGTACCTACGTGATTTATGTCATCACTTAGAGCCACATTCACCTTATGACTTCAGCCTTGCATAGTGCTGATGAAGATTAACCATGGTAGAAAATAAAGAGAGGAAAAAGAGACAATTTTTGTATCCTCACTGACATGCCAGGATGTTCATGTTGACACAAAAACTAAGCTGTTTCCTGGGAGACAAGGATGTCGAATTGTTTCATAAAATAAACCATAAATGCATCCACCTGTTGTGATATAGGTGTATCATATGCTTTTAAGAATAAGAGAGTCAGGAGTAAAGGTGAGGTAAATAAATAAATGTTTGTTGTCTGTGTGAGGGGGGTTATGGTGGATTGTCCTAAGACAAGTCCGTGGCAAATCCACCATGCAGATTCAGTCCACAACTTTATGCAGTCTTGAGTTCTCAGTGAGATTCCACTCAGGAGGACTGATTAGTCATGTTGCTTTAGTCTCAATAAGGCTTTGTTTAGTCAGTCAGTTCAGTTTATTTTCCCAGTCACACATAAATACACGTGTAGAAACACACACACACACACATATGCTCACAATTTTTGCTGATACTGTTTGTCATCTTATGTCACCTTCATCCTTTGCAGGGTCGTGGGGGTGTTCCCAGCTGACACATGGGCCAGAGGTGAGGTACACCCATGGACAGAACATTGAGGAACACCTCAGGAAAGAGCAGCAGTAACAGAGTGACCTGGGTTTGTAGAGGCTGTTTTTGTATAAAGTGAATTGATTCTGGATTGAAGAATATCACTGGAAATTTGCTCAGTTATCAACTGTTGTATCAATTGTTATGATATTACAAGAACGTTGGACTCACAAGAACATGAAATCATGTGCAAAAAAAGAAGATTGCGGAAGATTGTGCAAAGAAAAGATTTTGTTGTAAGGTTAAAATGTGATGTAACATAGTTTGACAGAAGATTATTATTAGAAGTATCTTAACAGGTAAGGCACTCTCCATCTCCAACACACATCCTTCCACTGCAGTGTTTCTATTTTGGAAAATGTATTCTATAAATCTATTTTAAAAGGTAATTTTCATCTCCAGAAAAAATAGTGTCATATTAGGTAATTAGCTACAAATTAACTTTTGCTGTTTGGCTCATAAATGGCTCATTCTTTCTCCCCTTCTCAATTTATCAGTTACTTGCTTTTTCTTCTCTCATTTTCACTCTTTGTCTTTGCTCATCTCCTGTGACAAAGGAGAGGCAACAGTGCTATCGGATACCATCAATACGCTCAGCGGCAGAGAGTTCAGACAAAGACCTACACAAACTCACATAAACACTGTCTGTCGATTGAATGCAGGTAATTTTTACTTTCTTACATGTCAAAGCTATAGCTATAGCAACAGTGCTGTGCCATTGAGGGTCCATGTGTTATTGATCTTTACACAGAAGGAAACTGTAATAAAAAGGAAGCAAAGAGAGGAAGAGATGGGGCAGAAAAATCAGAACTGCTGTTCTATTGATTCCAATGAAAGCTCACTAAGAATTAAAGCACAGTAAGAGATGTGTAAAATAAAGGGCCATAGAAAATGTAAAAAGGCAAGACAAGAAGTTAAAGTGAGAAGTAAAGTAAGTACTTCATCTCAACAAAATTATTAAGTTGCTTAAAGACTTTATGGTGGCAACAAAGCCCTGATATGAGTTTAACATTTGGTTATGACTAACATGTTATTCAGTTACATATACAGACACAGAGCAATATAGCATCCAAATGAGTCATGTTTCTCTTCCTAGTCCATCATCCACCAGCCCAACACTTTAGTCCATCACAAAACACTTTTTTTTTTTTACTGAGGTGCTCCACTATTTCATATTGAGAAAGTCGTGTAGTAGCAGCTTTTCTGAGTGATTTCTCATTTGTGAATTTGAAGGGTTTTCAAATGTTTTTATAAGTCAAAATTGGTAAAAGCCATTGGAATGAAGTAACAAGCAGGTGAACCTAAAAAACTCTGTTAAGCTGTTAAAAAATATAAAGAGCTGGTGCATCGTTACAGATGATTTGGTATTTGTAGTAACAGCCTTCTTATTTCTACAAAGGGTTGTTCAATGTAAATAAAAAAAATGAGTGTTTAATGGAACTTTAATGTAGAGTGCAGATAACAAACAAAAGCAAGACTTAGCAGTCAAAAGAAAATGTCAAAAAAAAAAAAAAAAAAAAGCCACACTTGCAAAACCCAGTCCACTCTCAGTTGCTTTTTATCTAAATGTAACACAGGTCATTTTTTTCAGCGTGCTTGCTTTCCTTGGAATTATTAATCTTTCCCTTTGTCATTCAATATTCTGTTTATACAGTGTGACTTTTTATTAGCCAATGGACTTCAATGGACTTTCTTCATCTTTATTCCAGTGTGTGTAATGGCCTTAGAGTTTAAAACAGCACATTTATCATAAAGGTTTTCACTGACATGTTTTTTTTTTTTAAAGATTAAATTGAAATTATGATACAAATGATCATTAGTTTAACCATTATTAATCTTTGCAAAGACACAGAAAGAAATGCATTATCAAAAAGTAAGACCTTATAATACTACAAAAAACTCTGTACATGTGTTTAGCCCTTTTGGCATTCCGTATTTTGCGTTAGAGTTGAGTTGCAAATACATTTTATGTGATCACACATTTCTATGGTCTGTTGCATAAAATAAGTTCCACACAAAACTCTTCTCATATGCATGTATACTATCGGGTGCCAATTGTGGACCACAGCTGTGAAAACATTGTGATAGAATACACAATGCTCAAAGACAAACATGCATAGAACACAGACATAATGTATATCTACCCCAATGGGACTATAAAAAGTCACTCTTGCAAACCAGCTATCGATTGCTCATTAGTTACAGAAACTAATGTGTATCTGAAGGTGCCAGTTTAATCTTTAATGTATACATCATGCATAGATTATCTGTTCATTAAAGTGACGAAAGGTCTGGCAAAAACCCAAGAGGCGCAGCTCCTCCGTTCTCCATTGTCCCTCTCTGTATATGTTGGCATGTAAATAGACTTTTTGGTAGCCTTGCTAACCCGTGACTGTTGCATGTAATCAGTGAGAATAATTAGAAACAGGGGACACTTTAATATCTCATTAATGGGAACATTTCAATCTCTTTCCCTCTCCCAGTTAGCGTGTGTCTGTAGGAGGCGAGTGAGCGAGAGTAAGAAAGTGAAATAGCGAGAGAGAGAGAGAGAACCCACCAAGGGCATTTGTTCATATTAAAATGATTTCAGAGCAGCAATTAACCAGACTAGCGACACTATCACCATTCCCAACCAATCAAACAGCCACAATTCCCGGCCAATAAAATTATTTTTATTCTATTCATGGTTTCACAAGAGGGAGTTATTAAGCAGGCTGGGAAATAATTACTGAGGATTCCGGGTAATTATGGCCAGGATATGGTCCAAGCCTCCAGATTCATTAAAGGTCCAATCCGTAACATACATCATGCATTGATTGTATAAATTAACACCTATACAATTAAAGTTTTTACTTTTTTTTGTGAATTATAAAACAACCAACCTCTCTGTCTGGTCTAAATCATGTCTGTAAGATGCTTGCTCACTAGCCTGCGGATTAACAGTTTATGATAGTTCCCCTGCACTACTTACTTATACTGTCATATCAAATCTCTGTAAATCACTCTTGAACGGACGGGAACGTTTTACTGAAAGGTAATCCTTTTGGGTTAGATATCATTATTGGTGTAAGTTGCTGAGCCAAAAGACGACCTGGAGAAAGGGTAGCCCAGGAGGATTGTATATTCTTGTAGAACAATACACCAAGAAAACCAAGATGAAGATTACAGATGTGTGGAGATTCCCCCACATTTCTACTTAACAGAAAACAGGGTTGGGCAACCTCCACTAATTAGCCATGCAAGTTACTTCAGGTCAGTTGGTTATTTCAACACTCTTTGATTCATCTTCAGGGAAAATACCAAAGAATATCAGGATCCTGATGAGATCATTTTCAGAAAAATGACCATCTATTTTTCAAAGAAGTCATAGCAACTCGAATTGTTCCTGGGAAATGATGCTCGTACTATTTATTATTAGAAAAAACAGATGTTCACATGTTTAGTTCGGAGCAGGTTTATATAAGGACTATGCTGAGCCTATAGCCACCTTTAAAACAAAATTATTTTAAAATAAGATGCCCCTGAGACAAATCATTGTAAAAATAAAATTTACTTCAACAGTGGAGACATGGATTAATTTGGAAAAAAGACCAACAAGTATCACTAGTGAGTCAAGTACTTATCACAGGAACTTATTAGATTTCTTTAAGAAAGCCACTCTTTCAGTCATCTATTAAAATATATGTCCTATTGTTGTTTGAAAGTATTTGCTCAGGTGTTATCCTCTAAACAGCCTCTGAATGATCCTGGTAATAGAAATCTCACAAGTGTCCTCTGCTGAACCTGCAAATACACCAAACAGTAATGGCACAGTGTAGTGACACACCCTTGAGAACACTTCTACATCACTACAGCGAGGCAAGAAGTTAAGCTCTTGGACGTCATCAAAAAACAAGATTTTCAGCTTTAGAAAACTGTTACAAAAGAAATGGGATTCTGAACACTTTGACCAATTCATTAAACACAGTTTAGTAGTTAGACAATCAGATATATGTAAAAGAAAACACTTTTAAGCAATCATAATGTATACCTCAAGCCATCAGAACAGGAATGGAAATGGAAAGGAATGGCTATTGAATTTTTTTTATTTTTTCGATTATTCCAATTCAGTCCAAACCTTCAGAAACGTGCACTACATAGGCTAAATACTGAAATAACCTTATTTAATATTAAGTTATACCTCAATTCACAATACTGACATTCCAAATAATGGACTCAAACAAAAGAAATGGTTATATTGTCATTCTTTATTTTTTAAAAAAGGGTTGATTTAAGAAAAAAACAGATTTCATGGGTGCAAAAGTATGTGAACCCCTTCAGTTAATAGGATATTGCAACTCCTAACCTCAACCAAACGGTTTCTGTAGTGACTCATCAGTCTCTCACATCTACTTATAGATGTGAGATATGTGATAGATATTTGCCATTACCATTTCTTGTGTCTCTTGTTAATATTTTAGAAAGGTCGTCCACTTCTAGGCAGAGTTGTATTCTTTTTCAGTGCTCTCCATTTGAAGATGATCTGCCTCACGTTGGACCGATGAAGCTCAGATTTTTTTGAGATGACTTCATAGCTACCCCCAGACAAATGTGCTGTCACTACCCTCTTCCTGAGGTCCTCTGAAATCTCGCTTCCTCTTGGCATGATTGACCTGTATGGGTTCACCCAGGTAAGACTAAAGTGACCTGGTTTTATCTCGTTTCAATCAGTGATGCGCAATTTCGTCCCTAAACATCTCTGATGTTATTGGTCCATTTCGGTGGCTAATTTAACCACCAATTTGTACCGCCTGATTCTACTTAACTGCTTGTTTTAACCAATGCAGCTCAGGGTTCACAAACTTTTGCACCTACATAAGTTGACCAAAAACGATTTTTAATTTAGTCTTGACCACAAGGAAATCAGGGTGAAACAATAGAACATCAAAATGCTCAAGAGGTTCACAAACTTTCGAGCAGCACTGTACATAACATTAAAGGTGAATGCAAAATAGGGAACAAATAAAGTTAGAAAAAAAAATAGAGATACAGAGCATGCATGGATGTAGCAGCATAGTTCAAACAAGCAAATCAGGAAAGCTTGCACTACATAAGCCTCTTATTTTTGTTAAACATGAAACATATTGTGCTTTGATTCACTTGATTTCAATCAAATGGGTTATTGAATGGCAAAAAAAAAAAAAAAAAAAAAAAAAAGATTACAGCCTAATTCTTTTGACACTGTAGCATTAAGGCATCACACTGAGTCCTTGATGCTGCTGCTGCAGTGACAATGACTATCATAATGATTTTGAGAACTTGCTGTTCACTGATAATGACACTTATTTAGGAGCCCTTTCAACAAGACGTTGGCTAATGAGGTTTTTATTTTCTTCAGAAATGTTGGTCTTCCCAATTTAGAAGAATCCAAAAGTTTAAATTAAGCTCATCATATTTTAATTAGACTTTTTCCCTCACTTGCATGTTCTCATGTAATAGAATGCTGATTGAACATTTTAATCTGCTTCCGTCTGTCTCATCCGCCATGCTATCTTTTGCCACCTTCTTACTTTTTCTAATTCCCCCTTTTCATCTCTCTCTCTCTTTCTCTCTTTGTGTCTATCCTCTCCTCCCCATTTTTTTTCTTTCCATTTCACCCAAGTATTCAGGTGTAAACCAGGCACACTGATAACTGCAGTGGCTGAAATTGATGTGACACGTTTCAAATTTTCTCCAGTCCTTTAATACAGCATCTCCCCTCCCCATCCCCACCCCCTTCCTCCTTTCAATATCCCACTCTTCTCACTCTCTTCCTGGGAGGTGAGCGATTCTGAAGCAAAGCAAAGTGATTCCATTCTGCGGGCTAGTTATTAAATTTGTTTGCAAATCCCTGCCCCTCTTGCCACCCACCACCCCTCCCTCGATGTCTTCCTCCTCTCATCTATCTCTTCATCCCTCCCTACACTTGGTCCTACGCCATAGTCCCGACTGTCATCAACATTCAGACCCATAAAACCTCCAACGGCGTAAAGAGAGAGAAAGAGAGGGAGGCAGGCCAATGGAGAGACAAAGAAAGAGGGAGCATAAGCTAAGAGTGAGGGGAGAGTAACACATTTTTCCAAGAAAAATATCCATTTGCAAGTTGAAAACATGGAGCACTGTTTAATAATCTGTTTTATGACAGCAATTTGTTGCTGAGCCCCTTGTTTGCACTGGAGTGCTGGAAGAGAGAGATGGTGGATGGGAAAAGAGAGCAAAGGACATTGGTGGAAGCCAGGCATTGTAACACTAATGAAGACGGCTGCCTAAGGCCAGCCCATCTCATACATGTAATAGGTACACTGCTAGATGAATATTTAGACCGACGATAGTGTTAAGCAGCGGGGTGGGGATTTTAGGCATACATGGAGTCACAGCCTGTCTGCTACAGGACTGCACTATAGAAACATACAAACAAACAACATCTCAACACGTTCTGCAAGTTCTAACTAGAATATTTGCACTCTAGATGACATGAGTTCATGCATTTATGTATTAGAAAATCATAAGTAATTGTCTACCAAATAACATCTTCATGACTGCATGCCTGCTCAGGCATGGATCCCGGAATGGACCAGGGATGGCAACAGCCGTCACAAAAAAAACATGTCCACTCCACTGATGATGAAAAATTGTTAGAAAAGTGAACTTTTTTTTCACAATGAACATGGTGCAACACAGGCTGTTTCACAGTAGCATCATGTTGTTCATCAAGCTGACTATGGCAGGATGCCCAGCTCAATGCACCGTAAGTGTGCACTGATAAAGTAAAAGCTAGCAACACATCAGAAAATTATGACACAGATTTACGCTATATTTAACTAATTTGACACGCAGGGAAGCTAAATTGAAAGCTCGGTCAGGACCTGTTGTGTCTCGTAGTGTGAAGGGTTTCATTCTTATCAACTTGCAAATTTGTCTAAGCATCCCTGATAATATCAAATATTGACATTTAAAGGCTGACAGAAATGCGGATCCTGAACCACTTCTTTTGAGAAGTGAAAGTGCCATTATCCACCGAGTGTTGAAATTATAATGATGTAAGGAGGACCTGTTTGTGTCAGTTGGTTATTTTATTTAAGACTGTGTATTACAGTGTGTTTGCTGGGCAGTTGGTTTCTCTTTTATTTTCCTTTTCCTGCCCATGACTCAGCCTTCTGATCAGAAAACTGTCAGTTAAATTGTAGTACTTAGTAACTACACTCTCAAATTCTGCTAGAAACCTATCTCCAAGTAAATTTGAAAAAAATACATCGAATGAGGGAACAAAGACTGTAGGAGGCAGGACTTTGTTGCTAAGTAGTGTGGAGCGCAGGGAAGACTGACTTAATGGCAGTGTAGCATGAGTAGTGACATAGAACTGTAAAAAAAAAAAAAAAAAAAGGCTGTTTTTACAAACAAATTGTATTATGTTGAAAAAAAAAGCTATGTATCTATGTATTTAATAATAATAAAAAAATAATAATAAAATAAAATGATCCTCTTTTTACACTGAAATGTTGAAATGTCTTTAATGAAGTCGTGCCTGAAGTTGAAGCACTGAAAGAAGTTGAAGTGGTATTTCAAACAGAATTACTGAAAAATGAGATGGCAATACATATGCAAGAGTTTTAAGTTTCATCTTAAATGCTGAGTGAAGTCGAATTGGAAGAATTGTTAATTGTAAGTCAGAGTTTTTAACTCACCAATATTCTGTAGCTGGACTCTACCTATGATGTATTACTTGAGGGGGCACAAAAAGAGTAAATAATGATTAAGTGATTAGTTTAGTTCAGCGGCTGGTTCAGACTTAATCATAAACAATTCATGAAAAAAGTGGTCAGTATGTTGATTTACGGATATTATGAAGTAATTATAACTTCATTATTTAGTATCTCCCAGTTCTCTAGTAAATCATCATCACCATCTACAACATAGTACTCCATTCAGAGTTATTCACTAACTACCTATTCATGATTCATTAATCATCAGGGCTGATTAATTCCTTAGTAACTTCTATTTTGCATACAGTATTATAAAGTATAAATGTAGGTACAGATTGGTGTGTGGTGGAAGGGTGTACAATAAGTGTTGAGTGTGTGACTTGAAGAGCTTTTTGTTGCTCTGTTTTTGTTTTGAAAGTCGTACTTAATGCGGAAATCTGCAAATCACAGCCGTTCATTTTCTAGATGGCTGGTTGGTTTGAACCAGTTAATAGATACTTTGATTGCAGAAAGTTGTAAGTTTAGGGCTCATATGAGTGAGTGGGTGAGTGTGAGAATAAAGACAACAATTAAGGCAATATAGAATACTGTTGAACGTGCGCAAAACAAATGTTTTTTAACAACCATCCCTACAAAGTAGTGAAAATCTAAAACTAAATAAAGCAAGACTATCGCAAGTGAAAAATAACAGAAACTAAATGAAAGTAAAAATATAAAAACTGCATAAAAACACAATAATAATGAAAAAACACAAACTATATTGACCCTGTACAGAATCATTATTGCATCCTCCTTAGGACTCAGTGCTATGTGTTTGCTTTGGTTTTTACAGACACAATTACTGAATGTTATATAAACACATTACTTACTTGAGTCTAATTATCATTACAGTCTAGGGTTTCACTACTTATTCCCATACAACATAATAATTATTTGTGTGGCTGAAACATTAATCCTTATTTGCACACTTCTATATCCAATTACATAGAAAGCATAGAACAGAAGTGACTCAGTTGAGCAATAGAGTCGAATGAAGCACTCATTTGATGAAGTTATGTCAATGAGGTTAAAGTGCTGACTTTCAGCTTTAATTTGAGGGTGTGAAAACATTTTTCCAATCATTGTAAACACTCCAAAATTAACTGAGTTCTTATTATTTGGACCAGTATTTATCAAAAGAACGAGTGACACAATTTGAAAATTAAAGGTGACTCTGGAGTTCCAGTAAGGCTACAAAAAAGCTGTGCTTTTCTCAGTTCCTTTAGCTTTTATAGTAAGTAAAAATGAACCCTGAGCCACAGGTACCTCAGATTTCAGTCCTGCTGACAGCCCAGCCAGGATGAGAGGAAATTGACAAATAAAAGTAAAAAGAGAGTGCGGTAGGGAAGGGGGAGAGGGAGAAGGTGAGATATATGAGAGAGGTGTGCTAAACCACTTTTCTCACCTCAAATCAAAAGCGGAGTGGTTTTCCTATCTGGCTGTTAAAGGTAAGATATGAGCCAGGCTCCACACTCTGACAGGGTAATGTACCTGGCTGCCAACAAAAGCACACACATACAAAAGCACAGATGTACACAAGCACATAGGTGTGTATTTAGAGACACGGGCAAACAAATACACACGTACATACACCTACTGTACCGCCCCGTGACACATAAAGGTAGGTCCAAAGAAAGAAACACACATGAAGACGCACACACACAACAAAGCTGTAAGTGGTAGTTTCAAGTGATGACAGGAAAATACACTTAGGAAAGTCTTCGTCAAGATAACTAATGCTCGCAAACATTTTCCCATTGTGTAAACTGCGTACATGTATGTGCTTCAGAGAGTGCACACACACTGGTGTACTTGAATGAACTGTATGCCATCAAGGCGACTCAGCAAGGGTTCAGCCATGCATGACTGTTCATGGAGCATGTGTGTATGACCCAGGCTGAAGCGCTGAGGCCCAGATGTAGTTGCTCATGCAGCAGGTTAAATATCTTGAGTGAGTTTTAAATCATTTCCCTGGAGTTGAAAAAGACAGGAAGCTGCTGAGTATTAAAAAAAAGGACAGATAAAAAAGAGGTGGAAGAGGTAGTCATGTCATCCGCCTCTAACTTCATACCTACTTCACATGTTTTGGATTTGAACCATATATTCCTCTACTCTCCTTCTCCACGACTCCTCTGCTGTATCACACCTCAAACTTTCAGTGTCATTTTGTACGATTTAAAGAACGAAAAAGGAAACATCTTAAAGGCAATGCTCACATGTTGTGAAATACAATATGCAAGTAGTAAACCTCATATACCGCGCAGGACACACATGTTTTAGATATTAACTGTAGATACTAATGCATCACTAATGCATTCACTGTTTCACAAAGACCAGCAACTGTAGACGGATTCGATCAAAAGGATGATTCAAACATTTTTTGCAACCTTGACAAGTACTTCAACAAATCTTCACAAAGAACCAAGCCGAAATATGTATGAATACACAACTTTTGTCAAAGATTTGGAGGTTCCAAGAGAACGACAGCATGACATAAAAACAGATTTGTGAGAACAGACTTGATTTAATTAGGGGGAAGACATGGATGGATGCCTTTGAGATCTGTCAGATTTTATCTCTTATACTACAACTATTTGATATGGTTATATCACAAAATGGGTATGCTCTGGCTCATAAGAGGGCTGTATGTCTCGTTTGAATCCTGCTCTGAATACTGTAACACTCCCTTAATATACAGTATACTGTAAAATTGTTTGCATTCAACAGCTGCATTCAATTACAAACATGGCTGTGAAATTCTTGTTACCCCCAAAAATCAAGTAACAGAGAGGCATATGACGTTCGTTAGTTTATTTTAACCACGCGACTGATCTTTTCCTGACCTTAACCACTCATTTTTTTTCCCACCTAAACCATTCAACAGTTACAGCATTTACTGGCCATCCACAACTGCAATCTTCCCTTAATCTTAAGCAAGCACTTATAACAATAATGGAATAATGGAATAAGCAGTTTTGCCTGAATCACCTAATGTAGATAGACAATAACAATTAGAGTGATAGCTCTGAAAATACTGATGTGAGTCATTTTTAGAACAGTAATGGGGCTCATACAGCAGAAGGCATTGATAGACAACCTAATTTCATGTTTAGGCAGAAGGCATGGATTAAAGCAAAAAAAAAAAACTCTTTTGACTGAAATTTCTTTCGAGCTGCAGCTTAATATTCCCCATTTGTAATTTGTGAAACACGTTACAGGTCACGTACTTGACACCAGCTAAAGAAATGACACAATGCATAAGATTTCAGCACCACTCCACACATAACCATGTTCTCTAATGCAGCCATCAAGTTTAAATTACTTGACCAATAGTGTCCTACAGGAGGATGCTTTTGAGCAGCTGTTCTATTGCCAGTTTCCTCATCTTTTCAATGCAATTTTCAATTAATGTAATCAAACTGATAGTTTTTTTTTTGCAAAGCTTGTCTCACATTTTTCAAATAATGGACAGGACATGATAAGCGTAAATTAATAGACTTCGGGGAAACCATTTTTGTCTCTGATGTCCAGCCTGGGTTGGAGATTCAGCCAGCAGGATACAGGTGCCTTCATCTGTTCTAGCAGAGTTTGAATGATTTTTCTAAATGTCCACATTCTCATTCATGTCATTTCAGTTCAGTTCAGTTCAGTTCAGTTCTCATTTTCCTCAAAGTTTGCTAACAGATTTCTCATCATCTTGTCTTCCCTCTTCAGGGCTCCAGAAGTTGCTCTGGACCTGCCTGATGTGATTATTTTTTGTCTGTAGATGAAGCACATGGTTGAGGTTCTGGGTCAGCCAGAGGACCACCTGCTCTGTGCTGGACAACATACCAAGTATTTCTTCAGCTGGGAGCAAGATGCTGATGGTCCAGCATGGAGGCTGATGGTAGAGTAGCTGTGTTCTTTGTTTGAATTGATTGAATCATTTCATTTGAAGTCTTTTAAATAGCTCTCATATATATTGTCTTTTTTATTGGATATTCAAGGGGACACATAGCCATTCACCATTTTCTACTTATTAGAATTACTGTCTGGACCTTTCAGTCCATGAACCTTGAACTTTACTATTTTCACGGTAGTTTCAGTATCGGTTCACAAGTATGAGGTAATCAACTATTGCAGTTTTTTAGAAACTGCTGAAGGTGACAATGTTTTTTCTCTTCAATTCCAGCATGTTATATTTCCACTCAGAAAGACAGAAGAGTTTTATTCCAAAGTGAGATATTCACCACTTAAAAGGACAAAGAGACTCTCACCCTCCCATAGAGACTATTAGAACTACAGAGGTTTGACACTCGCTTGCTTTAACAATGAGTCATTCTTTTAAAGATGGAAAAATGTATGTTTTGTATATAGCGGTGGGTTGCCAAAATGATATACTGTTTTGAAATGGGACCCTTTATACAGACTGACAGAGGGAGATTAGAGATTGTACAAGTGGCCTTTTCTGTCAAGCAAAAGAGGAGTGCCCAATATAGTGTCAAACAGTGGTGTCACAGGTGTTACAAGGTTTCTGACCTCATGATGAGGTGAAAGGAGCAACTCGGTTCATCATGAATTCAACATAATGAGTGAATGTGCATCCTGAATACGTACGTCAGTGGCATTCTATTTCCATTCCATGTTTTGGTATTTAGGAGTTCATTCATAAATTAAATGACTGCAAGGTATTTTATTTCTATATTCTTTTATTCTTCCGTAAGCATGTGTGATGACTGTGTATTTTTTCTTGCTAAGCCAAAAGCTCTGATTATCTCCTTCTATGGGCCAAAAGCAGCAGTGCTGCAATTATTGATGAGGTTCACTTATCAATAATTCAGCCATACATCTGATTAGCCAATAGGATTGATGATGGAACTCTGCACTGAATCCTCACACATCAATCCTCTACTTGGCCCTGGGCTGTTGTTATCTCTCCCTCCCATGTCTTTCTGCCTTTTCTATCTTTGTCTCTGTCATTCTGTCTGTTGCTCTTGCTGCCTTTCTTTCTCTCTCAGCTTGCTTTTCTTTACTTCTCCGTGTCTCTCTATCCCTCCAACCTCTTCTCTCCTATCTGTCCAATCACTCTACATTACAGATATCCCACTGCCTTACTTTATTGTCTTTGCAAGTCATTGATACATGTGTAACCGGCTGCCACTTTGTCCTGAGAGTGCCCCCCATGCTGACATCAACAGGTGGCAAATGTCACTCTGGCCGGAAGACGAGTGGGAACAACAGAAAAGGGATTGAGGTGAGACTGCAGGGGTGGGTTGTACTGTGTGTGTTTGTGTCACAGGAGAGTCAAGAGAGACTGAAGGATGGGGAAAGTGAGAGAGACTGAGTTGGTGAGTATTCGGATGGAACAGAGAGCCTTTTCTAGGACAGAGGAGATCAATACATATGCTGCCTGTGCTCACAATCCCCATGAGCACAGCTGAGGGCCAAGAAGTAAAGTGTGTGTAAATTTGTGCATGGGTGAACCCCCGTTTCTTAGTCTGTGTGTTTGAGGGTGTGTGATCAAGTGTATTTGCCTGTGTTGCTGTCTGCAGGGCAGTGCAGAAGGCCAAGTGACAGAGAAGGGAGGGAAAAGAACTTGCCAGCAAAGAGGCAAAGTGTTAATTACTTATCGATCCAATTTGGCAGATGACTCCCTAAAAATGCGAAGGGCAGCTCAGTGCACAGCTCAAAAGGAGAGAGAGGAGACAATCTACTGTTCAAAAGTCCCTCGGACTCACCATCTCTGCCTCACTAAATGTTTACTACCAATTCCTGGGTACTGAGCCATGCCTGGCTGCACTGCTACCATCTCCTTATCACTTCCTAGCTATCTGACTCCTCTCTTCTCTGTTTTACTCTCGTTCCACAGTGCCTGCTTTCATTCTATCCTTCACATCTCATCTATGTCCTCTCACCTCTCACTTTTGCTCTCTGCTCGGTATTCCCTGCTCTCTCCGGGATCCTCAGTGAATCAGTGTCTCTATCAGTGTCCCTTTTGCTGTAGCATTTGTGTCTTAAATCTTTCTGTCTTGTTTTTATCCCTGTTGCTTTACCACAGCACTCATGCTCTCCCTCTTTGCTCCATCATCTCTCTCTGTTTCTGTCTTGTTCTGTCTCTCCCATTAGTTTTGCTTTTCATTGCACCATCCCACCACTCCTTTAACTAAATCCCCTGCCTGCAAGAAATGGCTTTCTACTGTAAAGGTTGGATAAAGCAGCACCCTGCTGTGGACTGTTTGAATACCATCTCTCCATTGCTGCCTTCTGCCCCACAGCTGAAACTGTTTTTCCAGGAATACTGTCTTTATAACACAAGCCATGGCAGTCTAAAAATGCAATTGTGCACATACACTGTAGCCCTAATACAAAACTGTTGTGTAGAAATAGAGGTTTTGTTTCATTCTCTTAGTTTTATTTCAAACCCCCTTCTCCACTTGTCTGTGTGGGTTCTATCCATGTACTCTGGCTTCCTCCCACAGTTAATACCTTAATTGGTGACTCTAAATTGCCAGTAGGTGTGAATGTGAGCATCAATGGTTGTTTGTCTCTATGTGTCAGCCCTGCGATGAACTAGCGACTGGCTCCAGCACCACACGACCCTGATAAGGATAAGCATTTATGGAAAATGGATGGATGGACAGATGGATGGATGCTTCAGATAGCTATGCACAAACATATTTGATTTCAAATGATGAAACAAGGTGTGTAATATTACTGGGGACCCTGATATCCTCCTTGGTATAGATCCTCAGAGGATCTGCAGCAAATTGGTGATCCATCTGACAGATAATAAAAAAAATGTCAACCTTTTGGGGGTGCTAAAGGAGAAGTCAGGGAATCACCAGAGTCAACAGGATTCATTGACAAAGGACTGTGAATATCTGAACAAGATTTCACCAAACAATTATTGAGATATTTAAGTTATTTGAGTATATAGAATACCAATGCTAATTTTCTTAAGTAAGTATGGAGTAATATGGCCTTAATGTAACTGTTGAATGAATTTGTCTCAAATGCAGCCATTTGGCGTTTGGGATATCCAGGCTTGCACAAATTACAAGATAAGTATACCTCAATAGAGAGGGGCACTAGTTTTCATTTTCTGCTGTCAAAAACAGCAGTTGTCATAATTTTCTTTTCTTTACATATTAAGTGTCTAAAGTCCTATGGTCTCCTCACATCATCTAATTATTCTATTTGTAACAAAACATAAACTTGAACACCCAAGAGAGGTAAATTAAATAATTACATGGTGGATGCACAATAATACAAACACAATGTAAAATTGCATCAATTAAAAACAAGCTCAAAAAGTAATAATGTTGGATATTAAGTGTGAAATGGGATCCAAGCAATCAGTCAATGTCAATGCCCTGCCCCCTGCTGCTGAATCAACAATAGTAGTGCTGTGTGAAATGGCCACTGCTTGCTCACTAATGCTTAAAGTCTGTTAATTAAACAGGAGCTTTGTTTTGTTTTTCCACTTCTTCTTATTTACATACAATTATCCTAACATATCATATATCATATAATTACCATATAATTATCTTGTATGATGGGCCATTAGGGACATTATTCTGAATTACCATGCATATACATGCACATTTCATCTCATATATACAGATGAAACCAAACTAGGTTACGACTGTTACGATACAGCGTTATACAGGCTGTGCGCAGTTTTTAGTAGATCACTTTTTGGTATGACACCTGTCTGCCTGCAAAGAGAGATGCTTGGTGTGGCAATGTTAGGTTGCTGCCCAATTGTTGATGCATTTGACAGGGTTCTGGAGGTCTCCACTGATGTTAGTACAATGTAAAGTACTGCTACTGCTTTGGTTATTCTACTTGTCAATTGTTTGGGAGACATCTGTGTTTTCTTTTTCCAATATGCTCTCTTTAATGCATCTTGATTTCACTGAAATCCTTTCATACACCATAATGTCTTTCAATAGCAACTTTGAAAGCTTCTCAATAGTCAATATTTCAATAGAATTTAATTTCAATAGCATTTTTCAGTTATCTGTGTGAGAGTGTTTGTTAAAGCATTTCATTTCTGCGTGTGTGTAGTTTTCAGTATATTCTGAATGAGTTTGGTTTCATATCTGTACATGAGTGGAGAAGTACATGCATGCTCAACAAGAGCAAGGACACCACTTCTTTTCTAAATAAATGCAAAGTAAATGAGTATTCATGTGACGGCCCACCAAGAGACTTCCTGTTGTTAACCCTGGAAGGAGGTCGTCAGAGTAACTGATTGCACCTGAGAGGTGGGAGGAGCAAAAGGCATAAAGGGGTTGCTTCCCCAGTCGGGACTCTCTCTCTCTCTGGGCAGCCGTCATGATGGCCTCTGTATTGGTTTAGGTTTGGTTTGTTTTTACATTTGTTTCAATGCTCGCCTACACTCACTCTTTCTCACGCACACACACCTTACACTACTGATATTCTCCACATCTACACACTTCATTTTTTTTAGTTTATTTCTGTGGTTAATTGAAATAAATCACATTGTGTTGGCTTTATCGATGTGTGTGATTTTCTTGATTGTTACCACCCTGAGCCAGGCTGTAACAATTCAATAGTTTTTTCCCCAAAGTAACCACTTTTTGGAAGTGTAGTTAAAGTAAGGTTTTTATCCTTTTGTTTTCCACTTTCAAATGTTATATTACATAATCATAATGACTGACAATTTCTCCTGAAAGTGTGCCACACTGTCTATCTCTGCTTTCCTAGTTAAGCTCCACTTTAGGTATTTCATTTGTTTTGACCTTTCCTGTTCTCCCACTGGTTCTTACATTGTCCTTCTCTGTGGCTTAAACACTCCTGTTGAAAAAGGTCTATGGTGTTCAAAACGCTGCAGGGTGGATTCTAACGAGGAGTCATGAATTTGACCACACAACTCCAACCTGGGTCTCTCCGCACTGGTTTTCCATTCATGCTAGCACTGATTTGCTTCCTTTTGTAAGAAATATTACATGGTCTTGCTCCACCATCTTAAATGAAGCTCATGAACCCCGAGATTACTCCACTTGCTTTAAGATCTCAGCAGGTGAGGCTCCTTGTTATCCCAAGAACTAAGACAACATCCTGATGAAATAGAGCCTAGTTCTACTATGTTTTCTTACTGTTTTAGTGCCCAGCTGCTCTCAGGGAAACATACCATTTTGTGGTCTTTAAATGAAGACTTAAAAAAACGTATAATGCATGAACTTCAGACCTGTTGCCTTAGTGAAAGCAGAATGCGATGTACGCAATGGGCACAATGGATATTTCTGGTTAAAACATTAAATTGACTTTTGACAGTGATATGCATATATTTTAATTCATTTCTACTTGTTTGTCAAGAATAAGAATGCATGACCACATTAGAGGACTTTTAAATAAATCTGTCTTGGTGAGTCCTGACTCCATAATTCCTGTACAGCAAAAGTACAACATTAATCCTGCTATGATTTCTGAAAGAACAAAACTTTTCTCTGACTTTTTTCCACAGTTGGCCTTGCTAAAAAGATGAATCCAGATAAGTGTAACTTTGTACTTTACTATGAATGCTTCATGCATCAAGGACGCACTTGTCTGGTTGGAATGTTGAACACCCAAGGATGTTGGGTCCTGAGTCCCAAACAGCCAGCACCCAGAACACATCCATCGCACCAGGTTAAATGAATTGCAACACCCTTCTTTTATGCTCCTTGCTGTTTAGATTTAATGTTGAAACTGAAATGGTTCAAACAGTAATGGTCACTATACAATATGAGGGCACATTTAGATGTTCAACCCAGTTGCAAACCAAAGGAGAAGGCAAGATCTGTATCTATAAACCACCGTTTAGGAGATGGTTAAATATTGCTGCTTTTGGCAGTAAAGGGTGATCAACACATTAGTTGAACCTCTATTCAGGGGATATGAATGGCCTAATCGTGTTATAAAGCTGCAGTAATGTAACATCCTCACACCTCACGATGCAGAGCTGTAGAAGTTGTTGATCAACTCCTTGACATGCTGGTCAAGCGTCAAAGCATGGTCAAAAATATCACCTACATTACTGAGATTTGACTTAACCAAAGATGGAAGTGAACAGTCTGTCATGGCCATGAATACCTAAAAAAACCTAAAACCTAATACCTAAAAATAGGTTGAACAGGGATTGTGAAACAAAATACCACAGATTCTGAGCCCTGTGTTCAAAAATAAATCTAATAAAGAGAAGGTTGTGGCTCCCAAGCAACAGGGTGGAGAGCTAGAAACTGTCAAACAACCTCAACCAAAAAACCTCTAGAATATCCTATCACACTGTACTAGACACGTGACTCTTATTTCTGTATATAGATGTGGGTGTTCTTCATAGCAAAGGCTTTTATACCAAAAGACTTTAGAAACCTTACTGGCATGCATCCCAACAATTCGGCTTCAGGTGATATTAAACTGGCTTGCTAAAACTACCTTGCTAAAACTTTTCCTGGGCGATAATTCTACTTAATTTGTCCAGCCTAAGAAGAGGATCTGCCAACTGTTCTCCAGGGTGATGGGGACCATATGTTGTCTGTAACAACGAGTGAATACTGATACTGATAGTAGCCTGACAATGCAATTTCCAATGGAGATTAAGCAGCTGCAGAGTCACTGTAAGAAATACTAAAAAGCACGCTTATAATTAGGACACATCTACTATAGAAAAGTGTAGAATAGACTTCAGTTTAAGGCAGTTATAATCAATAGTTTTATAATATCAAACAATAGATCCAATAACTATGTGCAAAGTGGTCACCAGTGATTAATCCATGGAGAATTATCACTTGACTGCAGTTCCCCAGACTGTATGGAGTATTTTCAGTCTTTTTGTTTTCCTGCCCACATCATCTGTTTTGGTTCACTCTTACTGCTCTCATCAGCGTCCAGCAGCACAGAGCTGTTTCCAATGAAAGAGCTCTAATAAACCTATTGTATTCTACTACCTACCAAAGAACAAATAGACAAAGTTAGAGACTAGCTTGGGAACAAAGTGGAACATTTACCAGCCAAAGAGTCAGATATTTTCTCAGTAGACAGTGAAGATGAAAAACAGAGCTAAAAGGAGAGTAAATATTTGCCTTACACTCATCAGGGGCCCCCCAAAAATAAAAATGGTAATAACATTGTTAGAAGTATTTGGTTCACAGCTTGTTTCTGCTGCATTATCAATGTAGTATTTCAGGTTTAATCTTACACATACAGTTTTATGTGTCAATGTGTGGTTGCATGTTTGCTTTTTGTGTGCTGCTGCCTGAGTTTACCACCCATGACCAATTTAGCGATTGTCTGGCTGTAGGATTTACATGGATTTCACTGGACACACATGGGAATGTGTTTCTTTCTGAAAGTCAAAGGGATAAACAGTGAAATCCATACATTTTTGAATGAATATGAAGTACTTATAGGCTATTTCCACAATGCTGCCTCTGACGTAGGCTTTCAGTTGTTTCACAGCATACGAAATCAGCCTTCCCTCAACAGAAAGCAGCTTCCAAAAACTCTATTGCAGAGAAAAGAGTGTGCAGTTGATTGACTCCCTTTTCAGTATTTACTTTTCTTGTCTGAGTTCTGTGACTCCAGCTTAACTTTCTGACCCCCAACTAAAACCTCCATATCCTGGTCTTCTGAATCTTATATCCAATGACTCTCATTTCTCCCTCTCGCACAGTTTCTCTCTCTCCCTCTGTCTTTCTCCAGATGGAAGTTGAAATGAATCTAAATTAATGAATATCATTACAGCCTCTTAAATAGCCCCGCTGTATTACTAACCCTTCTCGGCTTTATCTCTCTCTGCACATGGGTCCCAGACAACCAAACCTTTCTGGGAGATACAGATAGAAAAGGCTAACTACTATTTTATTTTTTTTCCCCTTCAAATGGAAGGAAATGCTCACTCTTTCTTTCAGCAGGGGAGCGAGGCATGCCATAATGAGTTTTGTGCTTAACGAGGGCAGTCTAACGCCTGCCGACATGTTTTTACTGCCGATATCAGTGTCCTACAGTCTGTTCACTTTTAGGCGACATGAGCCACCCAATGAATAACATTTTATATTGTTTTAAAAATGAGCTTGATATTGTGTGTGAGTGTTTTCCTGTTTTTCTTTTTTCCCTACGGGTATAGTTAAATTCTGAATTAAATGTCCTTTCATTGAAGATTTATTTGCCACTTGTTTTCCTGTAGAGTATCAAGCAGCTGTGTGTTCCTCTCTTCAAAAACACCCTTCTAAATAACTAAATAATGTAAACTGGCCCGCCAAAATTAGAGTCCTGAAAATCTTCCAGAACATTAATGAGTCTGACTGATTACATCTGTTTATTTGAGGATGGGACAATAAATAATATTTCATGCTTTCTAAATTAAAATTGAAAAAGAAAAGTGCACAGGCTGTGCATGTGTGCACGTTATACTATTTCTTTTTCTTTCTTTTTTTTTTTTTTTTTTACATTTTTAGCAATGTGGAGAAAGCCATCTGTAAAAGAAAATCAGCCAGGTTTGTCCTTAGGCTATACTGCAGACATTTTACTCATATGAGCTGGTGTGTAGCCTTAGATCCTCTAGCTGTGACCTTCCTGATATTCCAAATTCTTCCAACAGAGACTTTTACCTTCAGCTGCATGAGGCTGTCAAACACCTCTCAAGCTGACAAAATCAATATCTTTTTTTTTTTTTTTTAAACCTACTTTAAGCTTATTTTTGTCGGTTTAGTTATACGACTTTTATCATACCAAGGCTCTGAACTTATACCTGCATATTTTTCAACACGAGTTTATGATATATGAGACAGACACTAGTAAACTATAAAAATATGGAACATGGAATCTGTACAATTATGTTGCAGTTGATGCTCATAATGTGAAAAAAATGCAACTTTACATTGCCATTGTCATGAGGCATACTCTGTTTGATTATCATTTATTTGAATGAAGTGGAAGAGTCAGCTGTGAGTGTCTTTGTTTTAGCCTGAGTGATAACGTTGTAACTTGTTGAAGGTGGTTCCCTGCCTTTTGGCAACCACATGCTGTAATTGCCTCATAACAGGAGCAGATAAGTGGCATGAAATTCAAGAATTGCAGAATCATTCTCACATCGTAAAAATGGCTTCAGCAGGTACTTCAGTTTCAAATTATTTCAGGAAAAGTGGTATTGGTGCACAGGCTTACCTTTCTCAGTCTACTTAATTACCAGCCAGTGTTGATCAAGTCAGATGAATAGGTTGGATCTAGATCCTAGGAAACTGAGATGTTTTACTCCTGTGACTGATAATGATACAAGCTAATATTAATACTAACTAATATTTACATAACAGTCAACATCAATAATGTTTAATGTCATGATGCATCCAGGGCAGATTTTTCTTTTCTTTTTTTTTTTTAGAACATGAATAATTGGACTTGTGCAGTGTATATGTGTATTCATGTGAGTGTGGTTGTGTGTTTTTTTCTCCCTTGCTCCTGATCAATGCTCCCCTGCCTGTGCTTCAGCTGTCTTGTAATTACACCACTGTCTGCGACGTATGGGTGTTTAAAAGATCAAACACTGTCTCAATCTTCTCACAGGGCACAGATCTA
The DNA here is from genome assembly GCA_033000465.1 of Sciaenops ocellatus. Lineage (NCBI taxonomy): Eukaryota > Metazoa > Chordata > Actinopteri > Sciaenidae > Sciaenops > Sciaenops ocellatus. Next base: position 15,570,687 of record CP136887.1, on the reverse strand, counting down.
AGAAGAGTCAGTCATCCCTATAAAAGGTCACTTGCTGTGTTTTGATGCCACGCACACAATATTATGTTCTGTTTTTTTTTTTTCTTTTAGGTCCCTATGTCTTTCTTTTTTGTGGTCTATGCCTTTACTTTCATGTGTGGGGAATAAGCCAGTAAAATGTCACTGGCACTCAGAGGTGATTATTGAGCAGAGGACAGCATGTGGACTAGGTCGAGGAGGTGAAACAAGCATGAAGCAAGTAAACAAGACAGAAAGGAAGAAAGAAAAGAGGTGCTCCAGAATGGTGTTCCCGCATCCAACTTACCAACTTAATAAAAAAAACTTTGTACAGTTTTAGTTCAAATATTTAGCTTACAGTATTATTTATATTATCCATGTATGTTAAGCGGCACAGTGGTGCAGTGGTTAGCTCTGTTGTGGTTGTTTGTCTCTATATGTCCGCCCTGTGATGAACTAAAGACTTCTCCAGGACAAACCCTGCTTCTCGCCCAATGTCACTTGGGATAGGCTTCAGCCCCAGCGACCCTGATAAGGATAAGCTGATAAACAGAAAATGGAAATGGATATTATTTATGTAATGTACTAAGTTATATATTTCTTACTTGTCTGATAACCTTGTATCACAATATGTCAGTTTCTGAGCTGCATAAACATCTCATGTAAAACCCCAAAGCTTTGAATTTAAGATGATATAAAATATAATAACCAGCAAATTCACAGACTGTCAAATCCCACTTTAACCCCTGAACCTGTTCAGTCAGTAATAGTCTACGGTTTGTGGCACAAGGATAGACGTATACTTTCATCAGACAGATAGCCAGACAGTTTGTTAATCTAGTGTTACGTCCCAGCTCAAGGGGTAAAAGGAAGTAACATAAAACCAGATTTTCGTGGTATAACCAAAGGTATTTATTTAATGAAATTCGGATTAATTAAACAAAAGGAGACAAGGTACTAAAAGGGAGACAAAGGGCAAGCAGATATAAAAAAAAGAGAGCTCTCTAAACCAGAGCCTATGCTACCTGAATGAAAACAAAACGAGAAAGAAAAAACACTCACTATCAAATCTAATTTCTAATAACAAAAAAAACATCAAAACAGCACCCCTAAAACTAGTGACTCTAACAAAAATCTTCTCTGAATGTGTGCAAATCAGTGCAAAATAAACTAAACCTAGCCCAGTCCCTGTAACAAGCGAAAACCTCGCAAACAATGAACTAGTTAACAACAGTTAACATAAACAATCGGATTTATGATAACAACGAGGAGAGCTCAAAACCACAATCACCAGCCGCCTTGACTGCCAGGCGGTTCTGGTTTAAATAATGTTGATGCAGGCAACTGGAGACTGGGATTGGTTGACCGGGGCAGGTGCCGCTTCAATCCTGATCCTCGGGCTTCCACGAAGGGATGGGGAGTCACGTGGCCACGCCTCCTCATCTGGGACCAATCGGAGCCTGGCGATCACACACCTGGATTTGCATACAACACAACACTACAAACAACATCAAGTCAAGATTTGTTTGCTGTATCTGTTGACCACAGAAAACACAACACAAAGTACACACACAAATTCATACCCAATTGTAAAATCTCCCTTTCCCATATTATCACATATCCCACTTCTTCCTACATGGAAATCAAACATTACAAAAAAAATTCACAAGTTACAGGAACAACACAATATCGTGTCCAGCTACAACAAGACTTAATACTATATTGATAGCTTAGGTCTATGAATAGGACTCCTGAACATGGCACTTGTCAATTTGGATCGTAGATAGAATACTGAATCGAAAGTAAAAAAAACTCAATATGATTCATACCAATAATTTTCTCATTTTCGAAGAATCAACAGAGAATGTTCCTGCAAAAGACTGGTAGTTCTTTACCACAATATAGTCATGTAAGTGCCTGCCAAAGCCTTTACAAATCAGAAAAAAACAACCACTTAGCACTAAGTTAACTTTAGGGAAACTACATGGTTTAGGTTAAAAATCACTACTTTGTTCAGGTTACGGGAGCTTTGATGTTGTGTTTACAATGCCACAAGGTTATCGAACAAGGACAGCTTAAAGAAAGACAAGCAACTCCGCCTCGTGGCTGGAAACAAACAGTGGTGACCCTTGATAAAGTCTAATGTTTTATTGATGCATCCGTCCACCACAACCTCCTCCCTACATGGACATTGTCACTTTATACTAACATCACCTGGCTTCCTCCTTTGTTCCCACCATGTCCTATCATGTCATTCTGGTGCTGCCGTTCTTCTTCTGTAACTTATTAGACGTGTGCATAAAACCTTTGTGGTGTGTGGAGAGAAGTTATTCCAGCTTGGAGCCATAGGGACCTTGATAGAAAAACAAGGAGGCTCTTGTGTAGCACCACATCTTCTGTTCCGCATACACAGCCAGTTCGATGAGGGGTACACAATCCCAGAGAGGAAGCCCTGTCTCTATAAGAACTCCACCCAAAAAGAAATGACAAACAAAAAGATGCCAGCTGTGAGCCGGAAGAAATTTGAAAATCAACAGTGTGTGCGGCCAATGTAATGAGCTTTTTTGCAAGGCTGCAAATCATGTCCATGAACATCAAAGCAGCCACACTCCCACACCCACCCATGTTCACATGCAGATGTAGAGGGTCATGGCACACATACTGTACAGCAAGAGTGCATGGTAGGGTATTTTGCTGGAATAAATACTAAAATACTGCATGGAAGTTGCTCTGTTTACGTCAGTGATTTGATGTGCATAATTCAACCCCCACAACAGTGGCAATGAGCGAAGAGCATGCACATATTATTGCACTATGTTTACATTACACTGGGATGTAATACGTATGTATAATGATAATTTAATACTGCAGTGTTATTTCAATCTAATTAAGGGCTTTGATATCAGACTTTAACTACCCAATTGTCTCACATGTTTATTATTAACACAATATTAATATCAAATTTATATAAGACCAGTGTAGGATTTAGTGCAATCTAGTGATGAAGTTGCTGATAAAAACACTATTCTTATTTCCAGATGAGTATACACTAATGAAAATATTTGCATAATAGTTTCCATTTCTTTCATATTTTGTAAATAGAGCCCCCTAAATCTTACACACTGGACTTTTAAATATTACAATTGTTGTCAATATCGGTATATCGCCACACCCCTACATTTTAAGTCTGTCAAAAACAGAACAGCTGTGAATTCTCTGTAAAGCAGAGGAGAGCCACTTCTGGGATGCTTCTGAAACGGACCACGGCACTTCTGCGATGCATCATGCCTGGTGGAATTCGTCCGTTAGAGGATTACAGTACAAAATCTGCTCAACTGCTAGGAGTCAACATTGTTTGGGGCTAAACTGATCAGTTCATCTGCTCAGAAAATATGGGTGAATGTTCTCATTAGTCCAAAGGTATCTTGACAGAACTGTTTACAGAGATCAATCTCCCAATCCACATTTGGATTTTGGTAGCTGGCCTAGTTCATGTCAGATTGTCTATTTTTTGACTTTCCATTATTCACTTCTCCACACACACCCCGTCTTATCTGTCTTGCTCCTGTTATTTGTGTGCACTCCTTTCCTGTTCTTTCTTCAGTCAATAATAAGTGAAGCAGAAATTTGGTTAGTGGCATGAGGCTGGATGTAATCCAATAACTGGAAAACACCCACATATGCCTAAGACTCTGAGGTTCATGCACACCCACACACACACACATGAATACACAAAACACTTCTGCTTTAGACTGTTGTATTTTGCAGGACACACCTCTGACTTTGTTACGTCCCAGAGGTGGTTCAGCTGCATTATATTGGCACCCAAACAACAATTTCACTAGTATATGTTGTTATTCTTACTTGATACAGTCCACTGGATTGTTGTAAGAACACCTTGCAACCATCATCCAGTCATACATTGATACACATACAGATAGAAAACATATTTAACTGTCTCAATTAATTAGACTATTTAAACACACTCACAAACACCTACATTCATGACACAAAAAACACTATTGTGAATTTCTTCACATTACAGTATAAAATAAAGTGACACCTGAAGCTAAAGAGTGGGATGTGGTATTATGGCTTCCATTAGTCATATTTCACAAGTATGTATTCACATTTTGGAAAACGTTTGGTCACTTTGAAGGCCCTCCTGTTGAATCCACTATTCAGGGGTAACAGTCAAAGAGCTCTCCATTACTGCGTGACCCACACAGTAACATGAGTCATATGGAGGACAACTGGGCAGCACTGTGATGAGATCAGAGCAAGCTGTTCACTTACACTGTCAGATTATTTTCCTGAAGAGTCATTCATCACTCCAGATCATCTGCTATGATCTGTTTACGAAGCACATCTGCTCAGCTGACTATTTATAGGGAGCCATGCATGATAGAACATGCTCACAGACACACACACACATACACGCACACACACACACACACACACACAGGGAGGCCTGCCAAGCCTCCACTAAATTGGTTTGCTTCCAGTATACTGCCTGAATCATTTTGGAAATGTAGTTGCAGAATGATGGTCAGCAGTTATAGCTAATGGGCTATAAGGCTACTTTACCTGAACCCGCTGTAAAGTATTTATTTACCTGGGTATTATTTATGAATGTAGTATTTCAAAATCTCTTTAGGAAATATTAAAATGCCATAATAATGATTATAAGCCAAATGCCAACCAAAACCAAATGGGTGTTTCAGAGAGGAGAGACAATCAGCACTGAGCTGCAAGAGTGTTTATGAAGGAGCAGGGGTCTGCAGGCCTCAGGTATGGCACCTGTAAAAAAAAAAAAAAAACAGCCACACAAAGAACAGGCAGAAAGGTCAGAGAAGATTGTCACAATGAGCCTAATAGTTAGTGTTTCATGGCACTGTATGACTGGGGAAATCAGTATCCCTAATTACGTTTATGTTGGACAATTCTGCACATCACAAATGACATCCCATGCTCATGTGCAGTGGCAATGCGATGCTTTCCATCACAAACCTTCAACTAATGTACCCATAAAGCATTTTAACCATAACCACAGTGTTCCCAAGTTGCCTCAGGCAGTAACATATCACTTAATAATTATAATAATGTAAATACTTTAGTAAAGTAAACAAGTAGGATTATGGGATTATAACTTGACATTATAAAATAGCCATTATAGATACTTATTCCAGTGAGGCTCTGTTATTTTGACAATTTGGGGGTCAGCTTGGTTACTTTCATAACCAGGGACTGATATCACTGTGGTCTCTGTATTGAGTTTATAGACTCAATACAGCGGGACTCATCTACAGAAAGATGAGAAATACAACTCGCAGTGACAAGAAATAAGCCGCCTAGTAACTCCAGAATTGAAACTCTTGCTAACATTAGTTTATGTGAGTAAATAGCCTGCCATATTAAATGATTAGTAAACTAATGTACCTGAAGTTTCAACTAATTCAAGTAATATGTAATGAGTGACTGGTGACTGTGGCTATCTCTAACCGTACCTTAACCACATTTTATTTGACGTAAGGATGAACTTTTCCTAAGCCAAATCGTAATGTAGCTGCCATGTATAGTAGAGCTCAAGAATTTACATTTATAGTATGAGACATCAGGCAAACCCATGGTTTGACCATACAGTGCTGAATGTATTATTACAGGTCAGGGAGTCAAAGCCAGATTCATGTGCATAGCTAGAAATTACATGGAGATGTGTTCTTACAAATAACATTGATACAATACAAAGCACACACTATAATATACAGGGACATAGCCACAGATTGTATACACAAATCAAGGGACAGAAAATCATCATAGCACAGTCCCATGCACTGTGGACTACAGACAATTTGATAAAATACATGCATGTGTTTGCATAAAAACTTTTTTCAATCCCTCTCTGCCTCTCTTTCTCACACACACACATTCAAACACAACATCATGTGTTGCACATAGGCACTCTAATATCAGGATTTTTTTTTTAGCAATAGCTTATATCCACTGTGGTTGACAAATAACTGTGGGTATACAGAGTGAATGTGTCAGGAAAAGACAGTGGCGTAGCATAGCAAAAGAAACAGAAAGGAGGACAGCTGAGAGACAGAAGGATAGGAGAGAGGACGCCGGGATGAGAGAGAAAAAAGTGGAAGTGAGAGAGAAAGAAAAAAAAATACAGAGGGCCAGGGGGAGAGGGTAAGCGGGAAACCCAATCTGTGAGTTGATGGGGCTCCTCAGCACAGCAGCAAAATCAATTTGACTGGCGCTGCTTCTGCTCTGAATGAGAGGCAAGGATGATGGAGTGAGAGAGGGAAGAAGGGAGAGGAGATGGAGAGCAGGATGGCTGGACAAGGATGGAGCTTTGGAGTCAATAAGAGTGTGGCAGTAAAATTAGAGAAAATGGATGAAGGGAATAAGAAGGAGGAGTGGAAGAGGTCATGGTGGGGACAGCAACCATGCGAGAATGTAGAGGTAATGGATAGGCAATATAACACATGCAGCCACCTGATGTTTACTTGTGGATATGAATAAAGGGCAACCTTGAGATATACAGTCAATAAAACAAAAGAGAAGGGGAAAATGGGCCTCACTTATAAGCCAGTGTGTGTACCTATCAGGTGCTGACAAATGCTGAGGGATAGAAAAAAATCATATTAAAGTGCGTTTGAAAGTGAAAGTTGCATTCACTATCAAAGTACTCAAAATATTTAGTTCATTCCATTACTCTTTATTCCACGTATATTTTAAATAAAAGCAAGGCAATGAATGGGTCTGTGTTACTCAACCCAATGAAAAGCAATTCTGAGCTCCAGACCACTTAATATATTATCCTGTTCGGTCTAAAAAGAACTAACATAAAAAATGTCACTTGTACACTTTAGCCGCTGACTGCCGTAAATGTATGAAATGCCTGCTGATGGAAGTAGAATTTAAATGCTTTGTAAGAGCTGTGATGGTGCAATAGCGTTTGTTTTTACACCTTATCAATGGCAGTAAACAAACTCATTGCCTCTACTGACGGTAGGGAAATAATACAGCTGACCACCATTATGCTTTTTACCCTTTTTGCCTTAAAGACAATATATTTGCGGGAGTAGCACTTGAGCTAATTAGCTGCTTGGCTTATTAGCTAATTGCCAAGAGAGTGAGACAATGATGCCCCTCAGTTTCCTATCAACAGGTGCCAGTGTGGCTGGCATCCAGCCATTCTCCACATACTGGATTTGGCTGTGCTTGAAAGGCACTGTGATCAATGTGACTTTTTATACAGTAGGTGGACTGCAAAACTAATGGGAATACTTCCACAGGCCTGGGACGGGTGCTGCTCTGTTATTGTTTTAGGCTTGGTGCCCGGTGATGTGTGATCTCTGGGTGAGATGTAGGCCTATTTCGTGGTGCATAAGACAAAGGTGTATAGCATTAGAAGTGGAACTACAATGTGTGTATGTGTGTTTCTGAGGATTGAATAGAAAAAGGTGATAAGAAAATACAGAAAATTTGGAAAGGATCATGAGAGAAAGGCCCATAGGCTCTGAACATTGTCACCCAGGGAGCACTGCTAGAGGAAATCCTCTCTGATAACACGGAATATCAAGCTAGAAGCTTCTGGAATAATGAACTACTGTGTGAGCCACGCTCTGTACAACAACTGTGAGGAAGCAGAGTCTCCACATTCACCTCATATCTCTTTATTTCTTTCTCTTGTGTTGTTTTTTTTTTGTACCCAATATCTTTCCTCGCACTTCCCTTTCTCTTCAGGAGAATACAGATTTCACTTGAAAATGGATCAGAGTACCAGATTGGGATCAGCTACTTAACATGACAGATAAGGTGGAAGGTGGCTGTAGCACTGCTAAATATATACACATCATTTACAATCTGCTCAAGAGGTCCTCCTATTGTTTATTATCAACAAGAATGTGGTGACTACTTTCAATGAAGAAGGCTGCTAAGAGGCTAAGTAAGTTCTTTTCTGTAAAGATGTACAGTGAATGTGTAAGATGCGTTTTATACTGTTTATTAAACAAAAGAATAAAAAGCAAAACAGAATATATCGGAGCCCTGCTTAGCCTCTTTGTCTGAATCCTGCCACCCAGGGTTAAGGTAACCACACACCTGTGCCAATTACCAGAAATGATAGTAATCAAAAGAATGTGTGCCATCTAAACAAATAAACAACACATACCCAATACACATTTTGGCTCCTACAAATAAGTAGTCTACTCAAAATACTGTAGTTCTGTAGCCTACAGTGGTAGTCATAGCAGCAAAAGCTCTGTATTCCATTTTAATTTGTTGTTTTTTTTTACACAGTACACTGAGGGGATGAGTACCGGGATTAAAGTAATAAATGGTAACATGTAAAATGTCTATGCAAATATTATGAATAATAATTAACGTTATGTAATAGTTTGGTTAAAATTTGTCAACTAACCTGGACTTTAACAGTGACTATAGCTGCATCCATTTAAAGTAACTGTGTGTGTGTGTGTGTGTGTGTGTCAGTGTGTTCCCTCAGCCACCCTATCCTTATTGTATCATGAAGGCTGCTACCTCCAGAATGGAACTCCTTATTTTCTCATTGCTGCTGACAGCCTCAGCCAAGAGGCTGCTATTTTTAAAAAAGAGTGGGTGACTGTGCGAGCTAATAAACGAACACACACACACACACACACACACACACACACACACACACACACACACACACACACACACACACACTCTCTCTCTCTCTCTCTCTCTCTCTCACACACACACACACACACACACACACACACACACACACACACACACACACACTTACACACATTCACATACACAGATACATGCAGGCAAACTTAATTTGCATAAAAAACTGAGATATATATGTTCACCTAAAGTCGCTCTTGCAACAACAGGCACGTTCACAAAGGCACCTTTGACATTCATATGCTCACACGCCTTTATGCAACAAAGAGCCACCCACATTTCGGCACACTGATACACACATGAATGCGCACACACTCACTCACAGCTATGGGAAACTGCATTTCCATATCTCTGTATTGAGCGCTCCTCTTGGATTGAATAACTGATCTCCTTTTATTTAAAGCTGTCTATGAATAGTGTTACCATCTGACACCAGCGTACTGCTAGATATCATTCCTTATCTAATGTTGCGGAAGATGTTAACACATCTGTTCTTGCACATTAAGAGGCAGAGAGGCGGACAGAAAGACGAGAGTTAAAAAGAGGCAGGGAAGGAGTGAGAGACTGCAGTTTTAATGCCATCAACATTACTACTCTTTCAAGTGATCTTATCTTTCTTCTACTTCCACATCTCATATTTGTCTCATAAGTGTCCCTCCTCTTACATTATCCTTGGTTTCATCTCTGTGTTTATTCATATTTTAACTTCTCTGCTGGTAGGCCTTGTCTCCTGTCTCCCTCATCTACAGCCAACCATATTTAATTTTCTGTCTCTGGTAAAAAAGTGGCCTGTACAATGACACAAATGTCTGCCCCCAGTTTGAGCCAAAACTTTCTTTCTCTTTTGTCCAACTCATGCCATTCTCTCTCTACCCTGTGATAGATACTGTAGCTATAGATTGTCTATTGGGATAGTGTTGTAGCCTAATTAGAGTCTCCCACTGACATCAGTCTAACGTATGGCTATTGACCAGTAGGGTCAAATGCATTAGTTACTGTGTTGCTGAATGCCTCATTTATATCCCACCTCTAAACGCAGAGCAATTAGGCAGATTAAGGCAGCGGAGTGTTCACTAGAGCAAACACTTTTCCAATGATTTATTCAAAATAATAAATTTGTAAAGGTTAGCGATCATGAATCAAAAGCTTACACAAACTGAAAATGTGAATCTGGAATATAAAAATCGATTGTTGTCAAAGTGAGATGAAGCACTTTTGCGGTAAGAGAGAAAAACCCTCTTTGGACACAATATACAGAATTGGTATTTTTTGAATTTATGAGTGACTGTTATCATGATGAACATTATACTCAGCAGGGTGAGGAACGTAGAAACATTTGTTTGTGGCTTACAGCTCTCTCTGGGGTACAAAACGTGCAGGTATGGATGATAACATTAACCATTGTCAGCACTCAGGTTTCAAATATCCTTCATTAAGATGATAGGGCAACCTGTATGTTGCATAAGAGGTGAAAACCAGGGTGAAAAAAAAGAAAGAAAAAAGAAGTGCAAAAAAAAAAAAAGAGAAGGAAAAACACTTGCTGTTACATAAAGCCTGCTAGTCCAAGTATATGTGGCATGACATGGTATAAGCTTGTCAACATTTCTATCAACTTTCCTATTTGTTTAAATGACATAGAGAAAAGTAAAAATAAGAAATAAGTAAATCAAAGAGGACAGCAATAAAATTTTAAAAAGTGACTGCTATATCCACCATTATCCACATACTGTAAATAAATAAATGAATAAATAAATATCCCATATATGTTGTGTTCATTTGGACATATGTGCCTTCTACTTGTACTACTGGACTGATGAAGTGAAATGACACAACTTCACTTGTAAAGTGGATTGACACGTCTCTTAGTGTTTGCTCCTGTAGACCTTCAGCTGTTGATTTAAGTGCACTTAAGCCCTTAAAGTGACTTCATGTAACTTCTCTACCATAAAATAACAAACTTTAAATCATTCTGATGTTACACTGACCTTTCAGGTGAATGATGCCCCTGATGTTCCCACTCTGTGTCCCATACGCCTAACTTTGGACCTCAGCCCATGAGAAATGAGGAGCACTTTACAGTACTAAGGCACTACCAACAATTTCACTGTCTTTGGTGAAAAAGGATCATATTTTAAGCAGATGTTTTTTTTTTTGTTTTTCCTCTTTGATGTTCTACAGTTGCTCTGGCTCAACTCTGGCTTAAACTGCTGTGAACTGTAACGTTAGCTACTGTTAGCTAAAGTTAGCTCAGTTAGTTAACAATGCTTGGACTGTAAGCTCATAACACTGGGCAGGGTGTTAGTGTTTGTACCACAAGCATTTTGGAGTACTGGAAAGAGGAAGCTTTCAGGGGAATGAAGATAGCCTTCAGCAGAGGCAAATCATGACCGAGCTGAAGAGACTGAATAGCACAATGATGGAAACTAATTAGAGGAAAAGTGAGAGTGACAGAAAATGAGGTCACCAGACAAGAGTAAATCTAGCATTGACTTTTAGTTGTTGGGGAGAGCTTTGTCAAATAAAAAGCTGCAAGACAATTGCAGAGCTGGACTTTTTTTTTTTTTTGGACGTTTTTGCTCATAAGTAATGTAATCATAAGATATATTCAATATTCTCAGTCTCAGCTGTTAGCTGCTACAGCAAAGGGGATCAAATTGAGGTTTGGTGTGTCCTGAAAGTACAATATTGCTATTAAACATGATGCGAAGAGTTTGAACTTTTATTCAGGCTCTCTGACATTGAGCCAGAGTGTGTGGGTCATGTGTAATATGCTATGTTCCTCTGTTCTGGCTCCATGTTTCGGTCCCCTGTCTCTTTGTTGGAGTGACATTGAAAACGGCTGCTTATCCCTTGATCACCACCAGCTTCATTTGTCTCAATTAGCTACGACAGCTTTTGCTTTTCTCGTGTCCACTTCAATTATCTGGTTTCGCAACATTGCACATGTGTCTGTGTCAAAGACAGAGTGCGCATGTGTGGATACGTTACCATGTGAGTGTGGAGGAGAAACAGGGAAGAAAAGGAAAAGTGAGCAATTTTTGACAGCATCTTTTCCTAACTAACCGTTAGTTAACACAGTCACACAAAATCACAAAGACAAGTGCATACAAACATACATATGAAATGCACATGCAGAGTTATCTCCTATGGTGAGAGGTTCAACAAGTGACACCAAGAGTCATACACTCCTACTGCCATTTTTAGACTAGTCTCTGTCTGTTCGTGATATTGGAGTGTCAGTTAAGTGAGGGGGAAAGAGAGAAAACGATGATTAACACCTTCTCGCATGTCACTAACAGGTTGAGACTAACTTAAACACACCATATGCTCTCTCACCAACAACATCATCCAGTTTTCACACCTCTCAAAATGTGCTTTCTTTACTGGGTAAGATGCTCTTTCAAAGGTGTTACTCTCTAAAGTGTGACTGACTTTTTTGCTGTAAACACACAAAATTGTGAAAAGTGAAAATCAAATAAAGAAAAAGAACAGGGCTACCATTGATTTCAGACTCTTGTGATTTTAAATTTTGTCTCCAAACAGGGTCTGACCTTTACTTTGATAGCAACCTCTCTTTAGTGAGGACAAATGAAACATTACAGCTCTTTCTCTTGGTTTCTCCTTCAATTTATTTTCCATAACATCAAGATTTGAATATCTGAAGTACTGATACATTGGCAGTGTTTAAATTTTGTTAGACAGTGATAATGTTTTAGGTTTTTATGTGTAGTTAATCCCTGTTAAGATTAGGTGTCACTGTGTTATTTTTATTCAAATTCAAACTTACTCTCTACACATTGTTGGTCAATTGTCCAACTTGTTTCCCTCGGTTTTTTCTGTTGTTTCTATTCTCAAATGAATAATGATGAAACACCTGTGGCGCAGAGGGGGACTTCTATAATGGTGTTTCATGTCTGCAATCAGCTTTTATTATTTACGTTTTAATTATTTTAATTAGCAAAGACAGAGAATTCCTTCAAGCATCAAAATACAAGTAGGTGTAGTTTACAATGGAAACATCGACCGGTCCCTTGCCTGTGGCAAAAGTGGAAAGCCGAAGATCAAAGCATGAAGGCTAGACAAACCTTGGGGAACTGAGAGGAGGGATTTTCCACTAAGCAACAGGAGTTCATCAGTATTTCTGTGGACTTTGAACCAACGTCTCTCTCTCTGTCTCTCTTTCTGTGTTTTCCATCTTTTCTCTCTCTTTCTGTCCTCCCGTTTTCTTCCTCTTGCTAGTCGTGGGGGGGCAGTGTTCCCTTTTGTTATGTTGGCCCTCCTCCTTGATTCGCTCCCTAGATGTTACCATGGAAACTACAAGACACTACATCACCTCAAGTAGAAGTTTCTCAGAGTGCATGTCTGTGAGTGAGTGCGTGTGTGCGCCTATGACTGTGTGTATGTGTGTGTGTGGGTGCAGCTCTATGTCAAAACGCTGATGAAGGATTTCAATTTTACTGACATTGAACTGCGTACATAGAGGGACACCTCTCCTAAAACTGGCACACGCACACATACACACATTCTCAACCAGTAACAGTTATTAGCGATAAGATGCTGAGTAACAGTTGAAGAAGCTGGGAGATAGAGATTATGAAGTGTAAGGGGGGGTAATAGTGACAAAGGAGGAGACAGGACTATCCTAGATCTGGAAACAGTTACCATGGTAACAGAGGTACAGTAGAGATGGTTTTAAGAAAAGATGGCTTTTGTGTCATTATCCTATGTCGAAGCACAGGAATGACTACCTTACATCACACAGGCAGCTACAGAAACATATAGACCAAACATGTACACAAACATCAACAGACACAACTAGTGGACAACCAGTTTATTCCTTAAATGGAAATGTTGCAAGTAGCTGTCAGCATGAGAAAGTAAAAAAGAGAGTAAGGAAAGGACTGTAAAGGGGAAAAAAACAAATAAACCAGATCATAGAGCACAGAAACTTCTCTTCTCCTTTTATTGAATAAGAAAATTGCCTGTGGACTCTAGGAGAGGGAACTCTTCAGAAGCACACAACACACGAAACAAACAAACAAACAAACGAACAAACAACTTGATATAAAAAAGTTCTGGAAGTTCATTTAAGTCCATTCTATTCATTAAAAGTGATTTTTCCTTAGATTTGTCTTATATAACAAGAGGGTTGCTATATAATAATAAAATGCCCTGATAAAGATTGTAATGTACTCACATTACTGTATGTGTGTAAGGGCATACATATGTGTTATGTGGCTCCACTGACTGCTAAGACAGTGTTGTGACTGTGCAGATCTCAGTTCAGATCAGTGAGGCACCGCTCCTTTTTCAGTGCAATGGAGCGTGGGATTAAATGCAGACCCGGGATCAGCTGGTATGACTCATGCTGTACTCTGGGCTCTCTCTGCACAGTGCTGGGTCAATGAGACGGAGGAGGCCATGATTATGAGGGAGAGGCACACACATACACACACACACACACACACACACACACACACTTCTATCTCTATGAATAACGAAGACTAGCGGAACCCACATACATAATGACATGGGCATAGCATCTGTGACGTCACTCGTAGCTTTGTGTGAAGAGATGCTTTGAAGCCTGCAGACGGGTTTACTGCTCACTGCCCTCTTGGCAGTTGTTAAAAACCAGAAAATCTGAATTTGGCCAGTGTGGTGAAGCCTGAGGGGAGCCGGGGTGGGTTGAGTGAGCAGCATCTACTATTGCAGAGTGTGATAGCCCGAGTAAATCAATGCAGACACACATTTTCTTTAGCTTAATATCTTCTTAATGTAACCCTTTACAAAATCACCACAATGACATACTTCAGATGGTGAATTACCTACTGAGAGGCCATCTAGAGTAAATAGAAACTGACTTTGTATCTCTTAAAATAAAGGGGGTTCCCCCTCACGACAGATAAGACTACTTTCAAAACCAATATCAAGTGGACATTAGAGGAACTGTATCTTAAAGCAACTCTGCAATGGAAATATTCAGCTTGCCACTCTCTTACTTGATAATGTAATAAAGATGATATTTAGATACTGAAAGAAATAATGTAATTGGGTGGGTGGCTGTGGCTCAGGAACGGGTTGTACACTAATCACAGGGTTAGCAGTTCTATCCCCACCTCCTCCTGTTCAAATGACAAACTGTCATTGGGCAAGACACTGAACCCTAAATTGCTCTCAAGGGTTAGGCCAGCACCTTGCAGCTCACTGCCATTGGTGTGAAAAGGTGAACGAGACTCATGTAAAGCGCTTTGGATAAACTCTCTCTATATATATACAGTATGCAGTCATTTACCACTTAGCCATTTGCCTCCCTTGCACATGCAGTATGTGGAGAACCTAGAGACATAGTAGGCAAGGATGTGTTTTCCCACCTGTACAACATTGAAACATCCAAGCAAAAACCAAATGTTCAACAGCAATGGATAAGTTCTATTTTTGCCTGAGTGGTATTAATACAATTGTTTATATTGAAATGAATTAAGTTCTGGATTCTGGTGGGAGACCAAACATGTGTTACACAATGGCATTCAGGCCAAGTTGTTACTTTAGAATTCTAAAAAAAAAAAAAAAAAAAAAAAAAAAAAAAAAGCTGATATCAGCCTAACTTGTGAGTGAGACTTAAGTTGTTGCTAATACAAAGGAGGGAGACCAGAGTGACCTTATATCCCTCAGGGACCCAGTGAGATAAAGTAAGTATAGTATGTGACAGCAGCCATGTTGCTATCCCTACTGAAGCCAGGTTCATTCAGTTTCAAATGTGATGCAAGACGTACACGATTCACTTTTAAGATGTTATTACAGGAAAAAGTAAAATAGACTATGCATAAATATCAATAAATAATACATTTGACCGACCACTGTTCTGGATCTTTCGCATCAGTATAGGAAACCTCTGTAGCAACACCTCCATTATGTACTGCATGCTCAAGCGTGTTACAAATTTCTTTGAAACCATTTAAGCATTTCAAGCATGCCACCCAACCTCAATATTTTTTGGAAACCAAAAACACAAAATTCTCAACCTGAGAAAACCAGCAGCATCAACATGCACTTGCATGTCACAAACACGTACACAGACACAGATAAACATATATGCAAAGTACAAAACCTGAGGTTAAGCGAACCTACAAAGATGTGTGCAAATAACTATAAGTTAAGCAAAACTGTTTTGATTCAAATACTTAGCTTGATGTTAAGTGAAGACAAAAGAACTTAATCTTTTGGCATTCTCAGAGGATTCAAGATGTCACTGCATGTGATAAAGGACACGGGTCTAATGAGCAGACAGTGCTAAAGATGTAGCGTTTAAGAAAAAACACTGGTTTCCCAGGTTTGAGGGGACAATTTTAATGAGTAACAGTGTTTATTATCAAATGTTTGCTGAAAATCACAGCATGGCAGCAGCAGCAATAACAGCAGTATGCATGGTGCAAACACTATCACTGTATTTCCTTGACAAAGCCTTTTTGATTGAGTGGACTTTGTTGCCAGAGGGGAGCTCCAATGTGGGTTAGTTAGGAGGACAGCAGTGCCTCCAGAGATTCTTCAGCTGGCTCAAAACAGGGTATTTGAGCATGAGAAATCAGCCAGGCAGTAATTGTTCCTTGCACTGGTGTAGGCAGGAGTTATGAAAGTAACGAACAGCAGCAGAATGATTTCACTGTAATTACAGATGCAAAGAATACCGCTCAGTTGATCAGTAAAAAAATGAAACGACTTGTTGCTCAATATTACTGTTGACAAAACCCAGTCAGTCTAATCTTAGATATCAAATACTCTGAGAAAAACACTGTGCAATGAAGGATTACTGGCAATGTTACAGGTCATATTTTCTGTTTTACCTCCAAACAAAGTCAGTCGGCTTGTTTTAAACCCGTCTCATCATTTTGCTGCTTGTGTTTCTTGCCCATTTGGAATTGCAGTTGCTTTGATGGGTACAGTGCTATTGTAACTATAGAACTGAGCTGAGTTGCCAGAGTTTGGAAATAAAACACAGGTTTCTACAAACTGAAGTGTTTCCTTAGTTATTATTTCCCTATGTGAGAAGTGCCAGTAATAATACATTACTCAAGCAACATAATACAGTAAGGATTTACTATTTAGCTTTCTAAAGGATTATGAATGCACTAGCTGTGTAAGTATAATATTTCTGATATGACTTGTTTATAGTGGAACCAGATGGTAAGTCACAACACTCCTTTAAAAAGAAATAGATTACAGTTCAGCTGCTTTAATGCGTTTCTGTTAGTACTGGTGATGGGGTACATCTGAGGATGGGTTTGCTCTGGGACATGTGAGCAGTCATCAAAAGAAAACTGACTCATAAACATAAAAGTGAGTCCATTAACGAGAGCAACACTCAATCAGGACCCCTCCCCATGAGGTCAGGCTCTTTTTGATGTGCAATTATTCTTCACACTCGCACATACAAACACAAGCAGGAATTTGGACACACTCAAAAACGCTCTCTCTTCCCACACACATCCACACACTGAGAACCAAACCCAAAATAGGACGTCATTGTAAATTTAAATGAAATTATCTAATATGCATGTTTGTACACCTTTTTTCCCTTTTTTTTTTCTTTGTAACAAACACTATCTAAACTCAGTGCAACTTTTTTTGCTTGAATGCTGACTCACATACATATAATTTGTGTGTCTAGCTCATGATCTTAGTTCTATTTTAATGAAGTCATAACTTTACCAGGGACAGTCTGACACACAGGAAATACAAAAAGAAAATAAGCGAACATATGCTCTTTTTAAACCACTTATCTATTTGTTTTTTTCTCTCCCGCAACAAAGGAGAAGATAAATGTATCAGATGTACAACTGTATGTATTTATATAAATATACTTGCGTACGTGTGCCTATACTGTATGTGTATATGTGTTTACACAAGCAAGTCTGTGTGTATATTTGTGCAGGTTATGTTTGTTTTTTTTCTTCATTTTTATGCCTCACTGCACTGTAAGCATTTCCACCACTACACATAGAGTAAGCTTTTTGTCTGTCTGTAAGAACTATAGCTTTTATGAAAGGCAAAGTTTTCCGGCCACCCGCTTGCCATGTGCATTCGAACCTAAGCAGGAATCTCCTCTGCACTCTGACTCGCTGAAAAGACAAAAAGTTCATGCAGAAAACTTTAAGTGTGTTGTTGAGTTGATCCGCAAACACTGTGTCTAATTTGAAGAAATGTGTATGTGTGAATGTATGTGGCTGCATTCATGTCTTTCCATGTTTGTGAGAGCTGAGAGCTTGAAGGCATATCCTGCTGCTGGTAAATTACCCAAAGCAACGTGGTGTGGGGAGGAAGCAGTGGGAGGGAGTAGAGGAGAGGTGAAGTAGGAGATCGAGAGAGGAGGAGAGAAAGGGAAAGACAGAGGAGTGATCATTTGGAACCCCAGGTCTTATCAAACATTGTTAGTGCACCCTACTGCCTCTCATTTACAATCTTCCCCTTTTTTTTCCCTCTGAGGCGTACTCACACACGAGCACAAGCAACAGAAACATACACAAAAACACATCAGGAGAGACATGCTGGAACAGAATTTATCAACAACACAACAGCACGTGAGCATTATTCTACGATATCTACTTGACATTTTTTACATACAGGATCCTATATGAGATTAAACAGTACTCGTGCAATAATGTGATTTAAACAAACACCTACACACCCACCCTCACCCTACATATACTAATACACACAGGTACTGGAGAAGGGGATATTAATTCAACAAGGAAGTAACATGGGACTTTCCCAGCATGCATTGCAGCATATCTAATCATGTGTATAGCTCCCTGGTGGTTTGATGCTCTACTGTGTTACAAATAAGTAAGCTATGGATTGTGTGTGTTTGTGACACAGGGTGGTTTAGGTTGTGCACATTAGCATATGTGTGTGCTATTATCTCTGTAATAATGTACGCCCTACAGTGCCATACACCCCATTGTGTGTTTGGAAATATGCATCCAGTGCACTGTAGGGATTATAAACTGTACATGTAGCTCAGTGAGAAATAATACACATTAACATGGCAGGTCCAGTGTGTCATGTGTGTCTTCAGGAGTCTGAAAAGTTTGAAACATATGGAGGAAAACTATATGATAAGTCATTCTGCACAAACGACCTAGAAATCTCTAGAGGTGATAAAAGTATCAAAGTTATTCTGCCATTTTTACATTTTTATAGCTTCAGAAGCCTCTTGTGATTTGTGTCTCACTCTCTGTGGTGCTGTCTGTGGTTCCAAACTTCGCATAAGCTAGCATTTATAGTCAAAGAACAATGCATGAGTCTAAGATAGATGGAGAAAGTGAGACACTTCAAGGAGTGACAGAGAGAAATACATGCATGCAGTAATAATGAAAAAATGAAGGGTTTAAAGCAACAAAAGAAAACTGAATTAATTTGGCATTTGTAAGCAGAGCAAACTGCAGAGGTTGTGTGTATTATGTGTTTTCTGTCACATCTAGTAGATGACTGATGAAATGTAGGCATCTTGACATGTGACTTCCTATTAAAAGGATGATGTTTAACCACTGGGAGACAACAGGCTACTCTGCTAAGTGAGAGACACAAGGTTAATTCTGCTAGCCCAAAGAAAATCCTCTGACAGAAACAACAAAAAACAAAACAACAAGAAATGTGTTTGACAGAAAAATGCATGAGGAATTGAAAGGAACCAAAAACAAAGTAAATCAAACACACTGGGTAACACTAACATATTGATTTTGAGACGAGGAGGAATAGGCTGAAAGGGGAGGAGAAGATTAGCTGAGGAGAGTGGAAAGGATGAATCATCTTGATTTGTATTTGTTCTTTGCCTGATGATACCCAGACACAAGTGTTCTCAGAGACCATCTGTAATGGTAATAAAATGAGCACACTCGCTGGCATATGTAGCTCTCACACCAAACTCCTGAGATAAAGAGCTTGCCAATTAGACATAATACAAGATGTCTAGTCTATACAAGTGTCCAGCCTACCTCCCTTTGTCTGTCTGACTCTCGAAGCTGGAAAGTCCCTTTTGTTCCAAAAACAAATCATGTTCATTTACAGTGTGTAGCCATTGCAATTGTAAATATGTGATGATAATCAAGAAATAGTGAGTTCATGTGATAATAGTGTAACTCCACAACTAAATAATTACTCATCATCCACTGTATGGTTTTTGCTCTGGATGTGGTGAAACAATGTAATATGTCCAACTGATTTTAAAATACGTTTTGACAATGTTTTCACATATAGGCGAATACTTGGTTGCATGACTGTCAACCAAAGTCTCATAATCTACAGGAATTCCAGATACCTCGACAGAGAGGCACCCAGGAGGTATCTGACCAGATGCATTAATTCCCTTAACTGGCTCCTTTCAACTCAAAGCAGCAACAGTTCTACGCAAAGCTCCTTCTGGATACTTAGTTCAGACGACATCCAGCAAAGACTTTTTATTTTAGCCGTGTGTATCTGCAAGCTCAGTATTTTGGTCCTTTGGTTAGTACTCAAAGCTCATAATAAGGGTCGGAACATAAATCGACCGGTAAATCCAGAGCTTCACCTTCAAGCTTAACTCAGTCCTATGCAACATCCAAACTAAGCTGGTGCTGCACTGATCAACCTGTTGATACACACAAAGACAGACACAGACAGATGGAACTTATCATCACTTGTGATGCTAGTAGGATAGCTAAACTTCCTCACTTTGGGCAGGAACTCAGTCCTCTATAACTCTATATGACAAAAGAAAATAAAATTAAGTTGGCAACAATGGCTTATATTATTGTTATTATTATTATTATTATTATTATTATTATTATTATTATTATTTATTATTATTTATTATTATTATTATTATTATTCACTGGCACTTATGTCTGCCCAAATTGTTATTTTTAAGCTCTTATTACTGTATTTCGATTTTGACATCCTTGACGGGATCAAGGGTGAGATAAAAGCAAAAGTCACTCTCAGTGTTTCCTCAGCCAGAGAGTGCTCGTTTGAACCTGCAGGTTATGACAAAGGAGATAAAGAGACCAGACTAGTGTAGCCAAAAATATAGTAGTTACTGCATGTAACTCCAGTTCTGTGTGCATGTGTGTGTGTTCTCTCTTCTTCTATTTCAGTTAGGACAATGAATCCACATATTATGGCAATGTAATTCGTTTTAGTCTGCAAATTGGGGACCCAACAAAATGGATCTGTGCATTTCTAGCAAAATATTGTCATGTAGTTGTACCCTAGAAACTCCAATAACACCTATATGAAAAGCATGTGGAAGTTCCCTTCATATCCATATGAACCCCATCAAGGCATCGCTGATCTGAGTCACAGTGTGAATTGTTGGATTAAACACAGACCGACTGAATAAGTGACTGTTAGAGTCACCTAATTCTGATAAACTGACAGCATGAATCACTTTAGTGCTATGCTAATTCATAGTGAAGAGAGTTCCTGACTAAAAGCAGAACATAAATTTATCAAAAACAGCACAATTACATCGTTCTTACATCATCTTTTGTACACGGTGAGATGAGAAAAGAGAGGAAAACTTTAATTTTTGCCCACATTCAGATGGAATAGGAATAAGAAGTTTGGCTGAGAGAAAGAAAGAAAAAAAAATACTTAATAGACTGCTGATGTGCTGAATGATTGATCTGTTGAACGTCCATAAAACCTCTTTGGTGTAAATTGGTCCAAGTTTCTAGAAGTTTTTTCTTTTCCAACTCCAATTTCCATTTTCGCCCAGCCTTTAAAAAAAAACAAAAAAAAAAAAAAACACTTTCCTTCTCTCCTTTTCTCCTGCAACTCCCCTCCCCCATCCCATCCTACCCTAGTTGTCTTCACCTCTTTTCTTTTCTCCCATTACCCATCCTAATGATAGCCAGTCCTCACAGAGAGGCACTGATGGCAGTGAGCGCCTATCGTTATATTTAGATCTAATTAAAGATCATTATAATCTATCAGCACAATGGAGACCAGGCTGTGATAGAGTCAGAGGAAAGGGCATAGGAGAGAGGGAGGGAGGCAAGGAGCATGAAAGAGAAGGATCAGACGAGGGGGAAATGGAGGAGTAAGAGAACTTGAATGTGTCTCAGTCATTGCTACCCCCTATTGTTCCGTAACTACCCCCCTGAATTCCCAATTATCAGATTGTGATTACAACACATTAGAATGATTGCGACCCTTGCACGGGCACAAGAGCAAAAAGGAAAGGGAGAAGTGTGAATGGAGTATTGAATAATGAGAGGTGTGTGAGAATATGCTCTTCAGTGCTATTACCATGAGGGAGGTCTATTCTTTCTGTGGTATTAAAATGTAATTGAATTAACCTGGTAAAGTGGTCAATTTGAAACAGTTACTGTATAACACAGTATGTGGTAGAGTCTGACATATAAAAAACTACACAGGCTAACAGCAAAACAGAGTTTTCATTAGCAAAATAGCATGTTTGTTATCGTTTTTTTAAACAAAGAAGAGCTAAAGAATGCTTCCAAAATGCCCTCACCACCTATAAATTTCCACAGTTGTTTTTTCACAGCACTGCCCTAAGTTGACTGTGAAGTGACAGAGAAATAGAGAAGTAGTGGCATTTGCCAAACTCTCTTCTGTATCACTTGTAGTACTGCAGTTGGCATGGAATTGCTTTAAAAGCAATAGGAATGGGAACAAATTTCACTGGCCCTGTCTCATATTACTCTTTCTTATCAGTATTGGCTCTTGCCAGTAGCTTCATGGAGCTTATCACAGCCGTAGCCAACTCCTTTTTCCCTTTGAATTCCAAAAAAGTGAAAGTATTATTGCTATATTTGAAACTGCAGGCCACACAGAGGATTGCCAAAACACTCTTTTAATTGGAAATCAAAGAACTTAATGCATTCTGTAAACCTGTGGCAATCCCAATTTGGCGTGTGTCTGGAGCACAGGTTATTACTTTGTTCTAATATTCCCATGAAAAGTGGAAGGGATACTTTAATGTTGATCCCTGTGGCACTGTCCATGGTGCTGATGGTGGAAAGTAGCTGGATTTTCCTTTTTTTAAACATGTGCGCACACATACACACAAAAACAAACACACAAAATGGGTATTCTGCCCAAAATGAATGGCTAGATGAAGTGGTTATTATTGTTTTTCCATTACATCCTCTAATATCAAGACAAGTTTAATCAAATGTGCTAAAAAGGGTATATAGCAGTCTCTTTCCTCCCTGTATCAACCACACACACACATCAAGACACTTAGAGAGAAAGCATGGTGACTCTGTGAAAACTTTCTTTGTTTGCCGACATCTAACAAATCCTCTTTTATTTAAGCAATGTAATGACTGGAAATTAATTTTTCATGCCCATTCCTTGTTTGCCTATTACCAGTGAGTTATCCAAATGTGTGTTAGTCCTTCATGCTAATAATGTGAGTGCACGTTTGTGTACATGTTGTGCAAGTGAGTCGTTTCTGAACACATGCAGCAGTTGGTGCTCAGTTGGGTTTAATTACAAGCAGGTTTCTTATTTCAGTTGTGCGACAAATTTCCGCTTTCTTTAAAATCAGTTTTGGCTTACATTTTTGCTGTACACTCTCTCTTAAATTGTTGCTTCTAACTTCAATGCCTCTGTTGCTTTCAGTGTTTGTATCTGTTAGAATTTGTGCACATATACATATACATCTACTTATATATATTTGCATTTAGGTAAATGCTGTATTCAGTACAGTAAGGTGCAGGATTATCTCTCCCTCTCTGCATGGATATGTGTGTGTGTGTGTGTGTGTGTGTGTGTGTGTGTGTGTGTGTGTGTGTGTGTGTGTGTGTGTGTTGCTCTTCTTGTTGCTGCTGTTATCATCACCCTGAGGCTGAATGAATAAAACAAGGCCAAGAGAACAAGAGGATAAAAAGAAGAGGTTACAGCACTGAAATATAGACAGCCCATGCCGATACACACACATATACATCGGTGTGCTACTTTTTTTTATCAGTCAGCATTTGTTTCAGAAGCAACCTGTCAGAAGTGTGTGTTCTTAGATGGAGAGAGAAAGTCAGATGTGAGAACGACATGGTTAGAGCTATTCATAAACATATTATATGTGATTACATAAAGGTACTGATACAGGAAGACAGAGATGACTGGATGAAGGTAGGATGCAAAAGCAAAATGCCAGGTGCTGCTAGTTCTTTTAAAGCCACCGGAAACCCAAATCCACAACAACCTTCTAACTATATAATTTAAGGTCATATGTACACAATAGTGAGCATCTACAAAGTGTTTGGAATTTGCCTCAATCCAGAACTGAAACTTTTCTGATATTGGGTTTAAATTTGGTGTGGTTATGCTCTGACATTCCAATTTGGTGAACCAATCATGACACAACCTCTCTGCTCTCACTTGCCTCAAAGACCTGCCTCAAAGTTTCGCAACATAAACACTCCTAGTGGGGCATGAGGTCACATGACAAACAGACCAAAGCAAAGCAAAGAATCAGAGCATTAAGGCTAAATTCCACCAGGCACGGATGCGAAGCATTCCTGTTTCCTGTTCAGAAGTAGCATAAAAAATCTGGTTGATTTTCAAAACAAAACACCCTGTGCAAGCTTCCAATCATAAAAACAGCCAAAAGTGAAACAATTTAATTACATGGCATATTTACATATTTAGAAACACAAACCAAGGAAAAATGACCAAATCTGAGCAATTTAACAAAGTCTGGCGGGCAAAACGTGCCACTTCTGAAACGCTCCTGGTGGGGTTTGAAATCGCATGGAGAATGGACCAAAACAGCGGTGACAGAGACGTGCCTGGTGGGTATTCGCTGTTAGCCTCTGCCTTGTCCAAAGAGGGTGCTGAACCCGGTTACAAGGCCTGCTCACCCAGAACCACTTCTAGCATGACCCCGGCTCTGCTACTCATTTGCCTCAAAACCTCCTCCAGGCGACCAAAACTTCCTTGGTAGCAGTGCAAATACCAACACTGCTCTGAGTCTTTGAGCTCCGAGTCTGGGCAGCATGGACTGAGCTAACTACATAAGCAGTTTATTTACTTTAGCAACAAGTAAATATGTATGTCCATCAGCAGGAAAAGCAGAAAACGTTTTCTTCATAAAATATGATCCAATTTCACTGAATCAGTGAAATAGTGTGCAATTGTGTGCAACTTACTACTGTAAAGCGGTACACACTTCCCCAGAGCCCAAAGTTACATAGTGCAAGAACACATGTATGTAAACCGGAGGCATTACATGTCCACATTACACTTGTAAGGTGTACATGTGTAAGGTGCGTACTGGACCATGATTGGCTTCAAAACTAGTTGTGATGTCACAAAATCCTGCTTGCGCATATAGTCTACTTCTTAAACTGAGATTTAAGGTATGCAGAAAGAAACTTTTCCCTTCAGTCGATGAATAAATCAAACTCTGCACATAGATCCATGTGAGGTAACAAAAAGAAGGCTTTAATGTCCCTAGGCTTTTACCTGTGTCTTTTTTTGCCAAAGAAATAAATACCTTTATATGCAGCTGCCGCTGGTTGAAAACTGCATACCTTATTTTGTATTGATGATTCAACCAGACGAATTTCGAGCCAATTCTAGCTGGGTCATTCCCCTAATATTGTCATTGCAGAAAATGACTGGATTTCCGAGAACCTGGATGCACAAAATAAACCCAGTGTGCACCTCTACTGAGGTCTGTGAGCCTAAATTGATCCATAGAACTTTGTTGTTCACCAAGATAGATGACAAAATGAACGTTGACAAATGTCTTATTGTTACCTGCCTGTGTTCACCTTAATTTACTCTTGTTTACCGCCATGCACTACATATTGTAACTGACAGTAGGAAATGTGAGAAGTAAAATTGGCGACAGACACATTTAACTTCCAAATGATCAGATCAAAGATATTCTCACTTTTTTTTAGCCTGACTTGGAATTTTAACTGGTGCCCATTGACTGTCAGTTAAAATTATTCTTTCCACAATGGAAAATGAGAAAGAATACCTGTCTGTAAGTCCCATGCACTTTACGCTTCCTACACCTCTCATGAATACTTCAACAAGCCACAAACCCCTCACATCATTCATCTTACAGTCTTCCTCCCTTTCTCCCTCCCTTGTGCCATCCATCTTTACTACAATGGATAGGACATGGTGTTGCACCTTTTGCTTCTCACCCTAGGAATTTATGTCCATGACTTCTGTCTGCTTTTCTCATCACTCTCGATCTGTCCACGTCTATGTGCCTCTCTCTTTTTTATGCTGAAGTTTCTGCAGGGTTGTCAAATTCCCTGCCTGCTGTCTCTTGCACGACGACAGTGTGAGATAAAAGAAAATAAAAGACAGAATGAAAAAAGAAAGCGGTATTTATGTTTGTTAATTAGCTCTAATGTGAGTTATAATAACATGTTTAATGAATGCAGGGACACACACTTGTATATGCACATGCACAGAGATACAGATGATTTGGCAGTTCACCAACATGTTTGGATCAGTCCATTGTGCGTGGGATGGATAAAGGGAAATCTCAAAAAAGCCTAATCTAACAAGCAGCAATTTGCTGTGTATTGAAATCTTAAACTGAAACAAGCACCCATTTTCAAATCTAACAATAACACAATGAAATGGCTTTGTTACTTCAGTTTGAGTTGAGTCAACAGGGCAACAGGAGGTTGTCACTCTTGAGTGAAATACTGCAGGGGGCAAGAGTGTGATTTAATATGTATGAACTCATCCATGCTCGTTGGTTATTAGACAGATGGACTGAGGTGAAAAGGAGAGAATGGAAAAAAATAGAAAAAGACAAAGAAACAGAGACAAAGAAAGAAGTGGAATTGTACAGACAGATATATAAAAAAGACTGAATGTGAAAAAAAAGTGAGAGACAGAAGGAATATCAAGGTGAGTGAATAAAAAAAGAACAAAAGAAAAAAATAAAGAGTCAGACCATGTGTGAGAATGAGAAAAGGGTTGTGTCACCTCAAAATTGAATTTATGTCTGTGTTTTTATGAACACGTCATTAAAGAGTAAATATATGACAGCACTAATGGGCTATTGGAGCTCCCATCGCACATGATGGATGGAATTAAAGTAATTGCCTCTGTGTGTTTAAATCAATTATAGAACAACGCTGCACAGAGACGTGACGAATTGCAAGAAGAGCCTTCACAACAGTCTTCCCTGTGTGTGTGTGTGTGTGTGTGTGTTTCTATGCTCACATCCCCTCATTTTCCTGAAATTCAAGAGCTGATGACCTTTTCTTGGGAATTATCTTTCCCATTCATTTAATTTCACCACTGCCTGTGGGATGATCTCCATCCATTTACTTCATTTTGAGTATTCCTGTCACATGTAGACATTTACGTGTAGGCTACAGTATGTTTGTGTGATGGTGCACGGTCATGCCTGCCTGTGTGAATGTTTGGTGTACCGTTGCACATTAGGGACTGGCATCAACTTCTTTCATCCAGTTCAGTGAGTTTCACATTTGGAGTTATTGTGTCCTGGGGGCAGAACCCAAGCTGACACAGTCATTTAAAACTAAACCTCTATGGACGGAGACCACTTTAGGTAGAAAATAATGCTCACTCCAAGTCCTGAGATTTGCAGTCCTTGGAGTTAAGAATTGTTCAAACAGCAATGTTGCCACCCAACGGTCTCTCAAAGATATCTGCATCTGAATGCAGATTCTGTAGGCAGTTTGTAACTCCAAGTTAAGTTGGTTAATTGCACTGCAAACGATGACTGTCGATGAAGTCTTGGGTTGGAGAATTTCACTGGCCACACCAGTAACTCCAAAACTTTGGCCATTGCATTGATATACACTGTTGCCCATAAAGTTGTAATACATTTTTTTTTTACCCCTTCTCATGAAATGATTGTGACAATGTGATTTATTGTGTATCTTTTCAAAACTTTATTGATCAATCTCTTCCAAACATATCACAGTGAAATTTAAGCCACAATTTACATGATGTTTATAAATGGGAATAGCCAAAAATGTTGGCAAAAATTTTGCCAAATCTGGGAACTTGATGGGTGATCTCAGGACATTGTTTATTGCCTTTAAAAGGGTGACACTGTTATGTGCATTTACAATGATAAAACATTTTAGACTAGTAGAACAACTGTGGTGGATACTTTAACTTTAACGGTAACATTATACCTCAATTGATGTTGCATCCTCAAAATGTCTTGGTGTCATGGATGCAGTCACTGTGCCAGTGTGTGTGAGGAAGTGCGCAGATTTACACGTATTGACAAACTGTGATCGATGGCATGCTGTGGCAAACAACCAGCGGCGTGTTAAACTGAACAAACTCAAAGGATGGTCCAAAACTGTGACCACATGATTGTTGTTATTTGGTACATAAGTTGCCATAAAACCACAACATACACCTCAGTTCTTTATGGATTATCACTGATGTTTCCCCTGTTTCCGCTCTGCTAAATTAAGCTAAGCTGGCTAGTTATTAGCTTCTATTTAGCAGACAAACATGAGAGTGCTTCTCATCTGTCAACAAGAAAGTGAACAAGCACATTTCTCAAACTTTTCCTTTCGTGGATTGTAGTAATGATTCTGAATCATATTTTACTGTGAAATATCAATATGCTTTGCACACTTTCAATTCATAGTTCACAGTCCTAATCCCCTTAAAAAAAAAAAAAAGAAGAAGTATGCATCGCAACCTGATTATCAAATATAACTGCCAAAATCAGGTATCTAAGTTCTTTCTCTCTGTACCAGACTCTTTCAAGGCCTGCAGAGTTCAGTAGTTATGGTGATATGCTATCCCACGGTATGCTGCGTAACTAAAACATAGCTGCTATTGTGTCCTCTCACACACACCTTTTCTTTGCCTGTGTGTGTTTGTGCATGTGTGTGAACTCCTTTCACTCATCTGGAAGCAGCTTACTCCTCTGAGCTGCTCCGCTGGCTGCAATCCCAACCAAACCAAAGCTCTGTCTCTCTCTGTCTCTCTCCCTTTCTAACCCACAATCAAAACTATCCCGTCTTTCAATCGTTCCTCTCCATCCAGCTTTGTAACTCTATCTATCATTTCATTTTTATTTCATTTCACTCCTCTTTCATATCACTCTAGTCTGTTTTTAAAGTTATTTAAAAACATTACTTTCCACTCTTTGGTCCAACCACTCCTTTCTGAAACCTGTTTATATAAGGTTAATCTGCCTTTGACAAAAGGATGCCCCTCTGCTTCTTTGGGTGTCTTGGAGAAGTGCTTTGAAAAATGTGTGGAAAGGATTAAGGTAAGACCTGGAGCTAGGACTAGTTCTTTCTATCTCTCTATACTCAACTCTTGAGCCCCCAAACACAGAAAAACTGATGCACATAGACTAACCCCTCTTTCTTTGTATTCTCCTTAAGAAAACTCACTCAGTAAAACTCAAAGAGCCACACAACAAAACTTTTTGGACTGCAACCTACATTGTGTTTCTGGAAGGTGTATCATATTTAAAAATGCATGTGCTGTGTATTGAACTTCTCTGGCAATATTTATATTTGACACTGTTGTTAAAAATGTAATCTAACAATGTAACAACACACAAAACTCTGTACATTTTTTAAGTAAAAGTTCAAGTTCTGTTGAAGTTAAGCATAAACCAGCAGTATGACACAAACTACCTTTAGCTCTCCCTTCATCAGAAAACAATTAATGTAATAATAAAGACAAACAATGTTTTGAGCAGGACAAATTTATTTCCAGTCATCTGAATTATATTTTGGTAGCAGCAGAATTCCAAGCAGCAGATATCTTAAAACTCGGACACATAAAATCATCTGCCCAAGATTTGTGCATGGCTTCAACAAAGGCTTTTTGTGAGGGTGAACCATCCCCAATGGATCATGAGACCTACTTGAAGATTGTTTGTCTGCTCTGCTTTTATATATCAAAATACTCTTTAGAGCATAGTATTTTTATTTTTACAACTGTACTGTTGTAAAGTTGTCAGGTTAGGGTTTGCAAGATGAGGGAACCCTAAGATATGTTGGTTTCTGTTTCAACGGGGGAACAGTGTTACCTCGAAATAATTGCCAAAATGGTTCGTGTTGTGTGCTTGGGTCTGGCCTGCTGCTGTTCTGTGCTGCACTGCTGGTGTGGCTCTTTTCTCAACAACCACTGAAGAAGAAGCCAACGGAATTTTAGAGTAGATTGGCAAGTGTTGCAAGAAGAACTACACTAATCAGAGTGCCGATCAAATGTTTTCCAACCCCTGAGCGTGTTGGAAAAGTGGATCTTGGCAAGTGATAATACAGAGCATCATCATCTCTTGAATCCGTATTGATGACTGCTAGTATCAGCAATAACCATGACAACAATATGGCCATCCCTGCATCACCCCAAAGCAGTTCATTACCCAGTATTTGTAACACTGTAGTCTAAATTACTTTTTTTTTTAAAATATCATCTAAATATCATCTAAAGTCCATTAAAATCAAGACACCTCTTCTTCAGTTTTAAATTTGGGGTTTGTCGTCTGATCAATTCATAATTCAATGTGCAGCAAGTGCCATTTAAAAGTGTAGGCACGGACAGAGTAACAGCCAGTATGATGAAAAGAACATCAATAAAAGCTCTAATTCACATTCAGCATTTTCATATAATCATTCTAAAAATACACAGAACAAACACGTCGTTAACAATACGCTGTGATCCCACTTACACACAGTTTGAGTGGATAAACAACTACTTCATGAATATGTACCTATTTCAAGTTTACTTCATTAAATGTTATTTACAGATAAATTCTCACCTTTGCAAATCATCTGTTCTGTCGCTATATTAATGTTCATCAGTGTAACATCATACCATTGGGTACGGTACTGATTAATCCCCGTTTAACCCCAGCAGCATTCAGATCACCTACCACTTTGCAGATAGCCAAAAACATTTTTGCTTTTTCTGTATGTATTTCATGTCATGTGGCAGCAGAGTTTGTGTGTATGTGTGTGTGTGTGTGTGTGTGTGTGTGTGTGTGTGTGTGTGCATATATGTGTGTGTGTGTTTTTGAGGAGAAAATGCTGTGTATGGCTGGGGTAGGGCTCTGTGGTGTAATTATTTTCTGATTTGTTGAGTGAGTAAACAAGTAGGAAAGAAGGCAACACTGCAGCATACAGAAAATGAACTCACATTCACACATTTGTTAACTGAATATGCCAGAATACCACAGTACATTGTTTCGACCCAATTTTACACAGCACCTGGCGTTGTCTTTCAGGGGCAACACATCTAATTCAGACACAGTATGGTCAGATTTTATCGGCTAGCTAGTTAGTGTAGATCTGGATCTTCCTGTCCTCCCTCAGTGAGTCAGTCAGACAGATTGCTTTCCTCCCCACCACCTCTGCTCCTCATCCTTGTCTGTATACCAGCTGTAACTATAGAGATACTCAAAACCGCCTTCAGCAGTAGATACTGTAGCTGGACAAAAGTATCTTCAAATCATTGCCAGTAAATACCTGTCCAAAAACTGCAAGCTGAACTAGCCAAAAATACTAGCTTAATGATTTCCACTGCATTCATAATTGCCTATCTGCTAACCTTCCAGTCACCATCTGTGTAATGCAAACAATGAAATTATGGCTCTTTTAATTTATTTCTGCAAACACAATTCAAATAAATCTGGCACCAGCAGACATAGGGCCAAATCGCCTTTCACCCGGAACAAACCAGAGTGACATCAGAAAACCCAGAATAGTGGCTGATCATGGGATTCCAGCTGTGATCGGCTCCCCTTTAGTCCCCCATGTGTGCAGGGATTCTCAGGGATAAGCAGGACAGGAGAGGGACTTTGAGGTTTTTGAGTTGTGGGCAGAGCTTTAGCGGTTTTCCCCACCACATCCCAGAAAGACCTGGAATGTGGAAGATTCCGGATTTGTGTTTGGGCTGAACTAATTGAGTCCCCTATAAACCTTGCTGCCCTGACTCCAGGACAGCGCTGGCACACAAGCGCATACAGACACATGCACACATCCAAACACACACACATAAATGCATGCTCCCTTTTGTCTCTTTCTGTGCCAAGCCTAATCCTGCCTTACCAGCTGCAGAAAAAAAGAGAGAAAGAGAGAGAGAGAATCTCCTCCCTCCATTCAGTTCCAATTCACTTTTCAATTTCAAGGTGCTTTATTGGCAAGGCTCTGCCTGAGCGATGCCAAGGCAATTAACAAAAAAACGGGCTCTTTCAAAGCAAAAAAAAAAAAGAAAAGAAAAGAAAAAAGCAACAGTAGCATTATATTATGGCAAACACTACAATCAGAACAATAATAATAAGCATTAAAATCATTTCATTTGCCTCCCATTCCTGTTTTCTGCATACTCCATCTCTGGGGGGTCAGTGCGGGATTTTCCATCCTTTCCTAATTGTGATGGGCCAGGGAAAGTGCTCCACCAAATTGTGTAAACACATGTGGAAGCAAAGAGGAGGCAGCAATGGAAGACTGATCACAGTAAATGAGTTTCTCACGAAATGATTGGGCCTCTTTGATTGCCTAAATGTAAGTCCTCTTATTCAACATGACACCTGAGTACAGAGGCGTGCAGTGTTTAGAGTATGAAGAATGTAATATATTAAAAAGATAAATATGCCGGTGCAACACAGAGAATTGGAAGTAGATAATTTGTAATCACATTGCAGAGTAAGTGTTTGATGTTGTTTAAATAGAGCTCTAAAGTTAATTTTCTATTCTCTTTGAAACAGTAAATTAATGAGTTGTGAGAACAACAGAGCACTGACGTGGTAACATTTTAGACGGGTAGGTTGGCAGGGGTCAAAGTATAGCATGGAATTAAATATGTACACCATAAAGGAAAGAGGAAACTTATTGATCCTTTTTAAAAGCTTTTTTGTACCTGTTGACTTTTTCGCAAATAAAAAGCTGCTCAACATCTGATGAAGAGAAAAGTAAGCTGCCACTGGCTGTACAAATATAAACACGCTATGTGGTAATCACCATTGTGAAACTAGCAGTTTTGGCACACGTTTCTCTGAGAAGTTGCCCTTGTACAGAGAATAATGCATGCATTATATTAATCACAAAACAATCCTGATTTCCTTTCTCTATAAATATTCTCGCCAGGTAACAAATGTTTCTCATTTATTGTGAAGATGTTGAAATGTATGCTTGTACCACATGTCAGTCTAACCAACAGTCTGCATGCTTAGTAATGGGAAATGACTCCAGAGATATCATATCTGCTGTAATGGTTGATTAGAGGGAGATAGCACACAGCTTGATAATCAAGAAAAATAATAAATTTATCTTCAATGCCAAGTAAAATGGTCACGGATGGTCATATTCAGATAGCTTGATCTTGATTTTTCTAGCCATATTTTTTTAACATTCTAACCATTATTCTTGAGGTTTAAAGTTGTTTTGGTTTGTTTATGTATTTAGGCATATTAGTGATATCATTGTTCATGTTCATGTTCATCTTCAGTCCAGAATGAAACATTCCCTAGGTTTAGAACTAGTGTGACAGACTGCACATTGCTCCCCAACCAATCATAGCTTGCCATCCTGCGTGGTCTCATTGGGAAGGAGGTGCTAGACACCTTCTTCTTGGAACAATTGTATGTTCACATCATCTAAAAAATAAAAGAGCTAAGTATTGTGGCCATTCTGTTCTGTGCTTCTATTGGTCAGTGTGCTTGGTGAAAGAAGGCAAAATCGACATGCTAGCCTCGCCTTATGGCCACTTTTGTTTCAGATACCAATATGTCTGCCGGGTAAGGATGTTATTTAAAACCTTTATTTTATTTATATAGCACCTTTAAAAACAGCGTTTACAAAGTGCTTTGACACACAAGCGTGAACAAAATACTCAGGCAAAATAAGAAGAACCAACAACATTTAGAAGACAATATAAAGCAATTAACTTATTACTTAAGTAATGCATAAATTACCACATTATTACCACATAACAAAAATAAAATAAAATAAAACACAACGGAAATAAAATAAATTAATTAAAATCAAAAAGTTAAAAAGACAACATCACATAAAAGCAAGTCTATAAAAATGTGTTTTAAGAAGTGACTTAAAAGAATTCACTGATTCTGCGAGCCTTAAGTCCTCAGCCAGGGCGTTCCAAAGTTGAGGGGCCATGATGGCAAACACCCGGTCACCTTTAGTTTTGAGCCTCGACTTTGGAACAGCTAGAAGGGACCCACCTGAGGACCTAAGGCTGCGGGCTGGCTCATAAGGTGTCAGTATCTCTGATATGTAACTTGGAGCCAGACCCTGACATGCTTTAAAAGTGATCAGTAAAATCTTAAAATCATTTCTAAAACGAACAGGGAGCCAGTGAAGAGAAGCTAAAATTGGTGTAATGTGCTGTCGTCTGTTAAAACCTGTAAGAAGCCTAGCTGCTGCATTTTGCACAAGTTGGAGGCGAGAGAGTGATTTCTGAGTTATGCCGGAGAGTTGTGAGTTACAGTAGTCTAGTCTGGAGAAGATTAGTGCATGTATAACTTTTTCTAAAAAATGAAATGATTGTTTTGATTCTGGAGATGGTTTTGAATTGAAGGAAGCAGGACTGAATTACTTTATTGATGTGTTTTTCAAAGCTGAGGTTTGAATCAAAAGTTACTCCTAAATTATGGGTAGTGGGCGTTGCACAGTTGGAATAGGGACCAAGAGAGGGTAGAATGGAGCTGGTGTGGGTGGGAGGATTAAGCAATATGATTTCAGATTTTGAGTTGTTGAGTTTCAGGAGATTTTGTGCCATCCAGCAGTTCACATCACTAAGACAGTCTAAAGCAGCAGCTAGGCCTCTAGGGTCAGCAGGTCTCAGAGGGAGGTATATCTGTGTGTCATCTGCATAGCAATGAAAAGAAACATTGTGGCGTTCGATGATATGGCCAAGAGGGAGACTATAAATAGAAAATAAAATTGGACCTAAAATTGAACCTTGCGGTATACCACAGGTAATGTGAGCTGACGAAGATGAATAATTACCTGTGGTGACTGAGAAGGTTCTGGCTGATATCATGTAGTCTGAACTCTGCATTATTATGACCATGACTATGACCAATGTTGGAGTGATGACATGTCTTCAAAATTCTAATTTGATTAATCAAAAATGTCATATTTACAAAAAAAAAGTAAATGTAGAAATGTAAGTGTCTGTGTGTGTATGTGTGTGTATGTGTGTGTGTGTGTGTAAATGCATTATTCCATGGGTTGATGACTTAAGATAAAGTGACTACCTGTCAGGGGAGTTGGGTGTGCTGAACGTATGTGGCTGACAATTACTCTAATAGCTGTGTGCGTGTGTGTGCGCATGTTTTGATATGGCTCCCTTACAGCTTTGTGTTAACCACTTGACATTTGGGAAGTGCTTTCATTAAGTTGGACGGCTGTCTCAGACAGTTATGATGACGGGACTTTGCAAGTTATCCCAGTTAATACTGTGTCCGTCTTGGATCAATAACAGCCTAATCCCCCAATGGCTTACACTACTCGTGCACACACACACACACACACACACACACACACACACACACACACACGCACCCCTTTACAGATGACATGCATACACAAATATGCACAGACACAGACAACTCACAAGTATGAGTTTAATCCTCTCAACTGCCACTGGGTCATCAGCTTTGGAGCTTTCAATAGATTACAGCAAAAGTAGGAGTAGAGGCTGAGCAACGGAGATGAAAGATTAAAAAAAAAATGGGGAAAAAGTAAAAAAAAAAAAAAAAAGGCCAAAAAAAAAAAAAAAAACAGTAAAAATGATTGAGGATGTTGAAGTCTGGAGAGTAGAGAGAGGTACAATCAGAATAGGCAGTCTGAACAGGAGGTAAGCAATGGCATACTTAGCATGTGCGTAATTCACACTGGGCATGATTTAACATTTTTAATTTCATAGATGTCCTTATGGATGAAGGTGAAATAAGTCTTTATTGTTGCTGAGTGAAAATCCTATTGATTTTCTTTCTTCAGGTGATGACCGGGAAGCTCATTAGCCGTCAACTCTGTCCTCTGTCCTGACTTGTCTTTACAAGTCTATGGGTTCTGTCTGTAATACTCTTCATTAGTATTTTGTAGAACTGCGCAGGCTTGTTGGTGACATCATGGAGTCAGAGCCTATATACCAAATATCAACCATGTACATATGTTGCATAAATAAAAAATTTACAAAGAAACTGGTCGACTGAAAAAGTGTAACCTAATATAACTCAATAACTAATCTAAAGTTTCTTTATTAAATAAAGGCAATTGCTAGTGTTGTTTTTAATTTAATTTAATTCTAGCTCTAAAGTCTAGTAAAGCTTTGATTTTTCATGTTCCACCATCTATAACTCTTCAAACGTTAGACAAGCCCCAGATTATTCAGATGTACCTGGTAAACATTTCTCATTTGCCAGAGTTTCCACATCATTTGATTATCTTCAGGGATGCTTTTTACGCTTTGCCTAAAAACAAATGCCCCCAATTTCAGTGTTGGAGTGGTCAATACTCCCCAACAGCTGTTCCTTAGTACATTGCTCTAATACAGCTTGAGAATTAAATCTACCGCCAATAAACACATCTGCACATAATGAGTTGGGGGAAGCAAGGGAACGTAGTAATATTATTTGTGGTTTAATATGAATGCCAGATGGTGTGTTTAAGAACACAAAATAGTGTTAGATTATTTAGCTTGTGAAAAAACATGGGGTAGATTTTGAACTAACCTAACTTTGACCTGACTTCAGCATCCCATGAAATGGAAAGAATGTAATGATCTTGAAAATATACAGCTTACAAAATGTTTTGTTACATTATTTAATCATTCAGAAAGTTCAAACAAATGGAACCAAAATCATACAATATATTCAGCAAATATACATTCAGCTATTACTGACCTCCAACACAGTTTTGGCAGCTACTGGTGAGAGAGTCACCAAATCAACAGGTTGGGGAATCAGTTGATTTGCTACTTAGATCAGGCTTTTTGGTCAGGACAGTTACCAAACAATGTAACAAACCCTCTGACATACAGTATGTTGACAGAGTACAGTATTTTTTAATCAGCAACAACAAATTAAC
This sequence comes from Sciaenops ocellatus, assembly GCA_033000465.1. Lineage (NCBI taxonomy): Eukaryota > Metazoa > Chordata > Actinopteri > Sciaenidae > Sciaenops > Sciaenops ocellatus. Next base: position 15,533,947 of record CP136887.1, on the reverse strand, counting down.
AAAATGATTAACTTTAACACTTGCTCTTAAACACCACCGGTAACTTAAGGCAATGACAGTAGGTTGCTTAACCTAATCTAGCAGTAAGGGTTCATATATTAACAAATTTGCCTTATCTGCTAAATACTGAGGTATACTGAGACCACACCTATAGTTTGTTCACTAAACACAGTTGAAAGATAGTTAACACAAATTAACGTTTTAGTCATAACTTCTGGGCTTTACTTTGCCTCCTCCCTTTTGTCATGTGAAATTCCAGTGGTTTTGTTTTGAGGCGGGCATGGCAAACTGCCTTACAAACACAGCTGTTAATGTTAATGTTGTATTTCTGTGCTGTGTATATGGAAAATTCACTTTCGTCTTAAATCACTAAAGGTTGCCAACCAAAAATTGCTCTGTAAAGTAAATGATTAGCTGTCAAAACTAAGTCTATGCTTTCTGTCAGTAATGGGTCTGAAAGACAAGAGAAACAAGCAACTAAATTCTGTGGCCTTCCAGGTATAGTATGATTTAATCATGCTGTGGGATGAAGGCTGGACAGTAAGTATTGCTTGTCCTTGTTCTGACAGTGGACTGGATACAGAGACTGGATTACTACTTAATGACAGCAGTTTTTCAAGAGGGACAATTAATTAACTTTGGCAGGAGTGAGAAAAAAAATAGCTTAGTTGAAATGAGTCCATTTTAACTGGAAATTATCAGTAGTGGCACAGTAGAAAATACTTCTCTAACAAACACTGTGGGAACAGCAGAAAGGGCAGGGGAGGGTAAAATATAATTTTATTTCAGCAACGTAGAAATATTACTATTTTTGCTAAGGCATTAAACGCATACTGGGTTTTGATAGTGTACTAGAAATTGAATTATGCAAATCATTCGTTGGGGAAATTGTCCCCAACTCCGCCTTGCTGATTACTGTAATAAGGTTTTTAACATATTAATATTTTTTTTTTCTGCACGTCATATTTTTCATATTTTTCCAGAGATGGAAAAACACACAAAACACTGGTCTGTGATATGGAAAAGAAACTATAGTGAAAGGGGAAAAAATAATTGCACATAAATGCAAATATGATTTCTTGTTTCCATATCAAACCATGTCTTGGTGTTTACGCCCCTTAATTGCGATGTTTCATTAATTACAACAGGAATGTAATGGGTATATTTACAAGCCTTCAAAGGCTGTCAGAAATGGAGAGAAAATAAATATTTGTGCAATCAGGGGGCAATGTGCTCAGATGTTTTCCAGCTTTTACTTGTGTTATGTATAGACTGTGGTATGTTTTTTTCCTATGTGAATACAAACATAATAACACAGATTAAGTGTTGAAGATACTGGACATAAGCATAACTAATGGAAAATACACTACATTTGTTCCGTAATGTAAAAATAATTCCAAATATAATTCAGCTACACAATTCAATCTGGTGGTACATGTAGCAATATTTCTTAGAAAACCTGCTATATTTTGGGTGACATAGTTGAATAATGTCTTCAACTAAAAGCTAAAGAATACCAATTTTGTTTTAGCAATCTGATAACGCTGAAACAATTTTCAGCATAAATCACTTTTCTCCCCAAAAGGTGCAGAGAATGGGCTGTGTGGTGTCACACAATATATAACTCAGACGGAAATCTCATCAGCTGTGGCATATGTTTGGAAAAATGAATACAGTATGTACCATAGCACTGTTGCTATGTGATGTTTGTCACATTCTGTTCGCCTCTTCCTTAGCGTTTCAACACTAATCCCTCATGTAAAGAAAACTGACTTTGACACACTGGTCGTACACCATCAGTGTTACAGTTTAATGGTTGTGGGTGTGTGTGTGTGTGTGTGTGTGTGCGTACTCCTGTTTCCTCCCTCTTCCTGGTTAGCAAGCCCTGGGCTACTGGTAGAGTGGTTGCCATGGAGTTTTGACATCATTTCATAAATGAGAATAGATGAGTCTGGGAAGTCAATATGGGCTGGAGCTGCTGAAGGGTGTTATGGGAAAAAATGAACACCGCTCCATCGAAATAACCTCTACTTCCCGCTGAGTCACACACTCGCGCTCATACACATGAGCCCACACTAGTGCAGATAAATTTATCAGCTTGTGTTGGCACGTGTGCCACCACAAGAGGCTCATTGAGGTAATCATCAAATACGTCAGAAGTAAATAACATTGAAAGCATTACATTGGCGAGGTGCTAGAAATTTACAATGTACTTGTGAATATTGTTTTTAGTGTTGCTATTTAATCCATTGGCCTGCTGTCGAATAAGATGTTTCTTGAGCTTGGGATACTATAACACCTTAAAACTCACCTCACAAACTATAGCAGACAACTGATGGCAAATGTCTGTGATTAATGGTGAAAACAAAACAAATAAAGCTGACAGATCAGGTGTTTGATGCTGAAGGTTTTGGAAATGGCTTTCTGTTTGTTTTAGGTTATTCTTGTGGCTCCGACAGCAAATTTTAATGCAGCCATTAAAAGGTATCCTAACAGGCTGTGTCAGTCCTAGCTCCAGCCCCACACAGAGATGATGCATTAGGATCTCAGGCAGACAGTTAACTGTCAGCATACTGGGAGATTAATGGACAAACACACAGAAACAGCAGGAGTCTGCCTCGCGAAGGAGCTATGGGGATAGATATGTAGAGGACACCAGGGGGGTAGTGACCTTGGACCGAAATTTTATTTGAAACTTCATGCATAACATTAAACATGCTAATGTGTTTTAAAAGGCAATAATTGTGTTCATGTGTTCAACTATTAAAGGTGTGCATTTATTGTGAGATGTAACGTCTAGTTAATCAGACATAGAAAGTCTTGTTCACCCTTTCTGAAAGATGCAATGCAAGTGATGGATATTACATTTAGTGAAGCAGCAGCAACAGCTCTATTTTTGGCAAAAAGAGTATTACCCATAAATAAATGACTTGCCTTCTCATAATAATTGCAATTATTTATTTTAATTATGTATTTTATTTGTATATTATTGTTAGATATGGTTGTTTGTCTCCATGTGCCCTGTGATGAGCTGGTGACTTGTCCAGGGTGTACCCCGCTGGTTACAGATAAGGGATGGATGGATGGATGGATGGATGGATGGATTATTATTAGTGTTCAGGTTCGAGTTTGGGTCCCAGCTCTTTCTGTATGGAGTCTCCGTCATTTCTTTGTCGTCACAGCACTGAGTAACATTTTTAGTGAGCCTGAGGTGTGAAGCATGAGGTAGCAAGTGGATAGCATCCAAAACTATTCATGCATTTTGAGAAATCCTCATTTTAGAAGTGGATTTCTATAAGTTCACTGAAGTGGACTGAAGACCCTGAAAAAACGATATACAGCCTGCATCAACTCATGGCAGGTCTAGCCTGGTTTTGTCGAAGTCTTTATGAGATATGCTCCAGTCATCTATGAAAAACACTTAGCTAGTATAGAAAATCAATAACAACAGTGTAAAAGCTGTCATGCCCTCTCCCCTGTTTGAGACACCACCAGAGTGGATGAATTTAAAATCAGAATAGGAAGGCAACATGTCCCCTCTCATCCTTTCATTTTCATCCTCGCTTGTAGCTCTCCTTATGCAGATTAGGCACTGTACATGCATGACAATACTAGGGAGCAGAAAATTAGCTTTCTTCCTAAGTAGACCTTCACTCCTCTCCAACTTTTAAGACTGTAATGATTCAAACAAGACTACTGACAAGAATCACTTTTTTTTTTTTTTTGGTTGTGAACTGAATGCCGTGAATAATGAGAAAACCTGAACTAGAACTGTTTGGCCCTGAGGAAGGAACCATGCAAATTTGTTTCTTTCACTTGTGCCATTTTTTTAAGCATCAACTGAAATTAATCAAGCACACAAACCCAAAATGATGTGTGCAAAGGAAATCGCAGGGTGGTGCTCGGCTCTCAACTTAAAGTCAAGGGTGTCTTCATGCTCTCTCCTTTCAGCTATTTCTCATTTTCCTCCTTCACATAATTCTTCTCACCACTTATATGAATTCTCTTCTCTCTCTCCAGGTCTTCCTTTATTAAATGCCAGCAAGCGTGGTAGAGTGGGTGGTATTGGTAATGAACTGTAATCCCTCTCTCCCAACCATCCAAACAACCCACTATACTTCTTGATTATCTAAATATATATATTTATATACATATATAGATTATAACTTGCACTTAATAATGCTCCTTTTGCTTTCTGCATTCATCATTGCTCCACTTTTATATTTCAATAATTTATTATTTAATTTATTTCTTAATACTGAACCTTGACTGAAAACAAGAAGCACTGTGTTTATTCTTTCAGTGACTTCAAGTTATGTTTGCTGAATTAAACAGTCCATGATGACGAGGTAGAGAGGATAGGATGAGTTTAGACCTGGAGGTAGGCAATCATTTGCTTTCCATAGTAATAAAGCCTATTGAATTCAGAGATACTTGTACTGCAGGGTACTTCTGCGGTTGCCAGGGGGTATGTGGAAAGATTGTGGAGTAGCTCAATTAATTATGAAAAAACAAAAATTACAAGCTATCAGAGAAGTTGAAACTGTTGAAAGGTAAAATCAAAGACAGTGGAAATATTTAACAAAAAGTAATGTCCGAAATAGCTAGCTCAAAAATTGAAATAATTAAGCTGAAATAATTCATACAAACTCGACCTAACTGACCTAAACATTGACATTTAAATTGTATGAAAAAAAACATATTGTGATATTTTGATATGAGAACATCCAATTTAATGAACACATTTGAAATATGACCGGTTATGTTAATAAAGAGGTATCTGAGTATGTCAAACAGAATGGACTGGGAACCACAATCCATATTGACCTCATTCCTAAAATGTTTTACGCACAGGATATCTGAAGACACAAAATGTGTCATTATGGAACAATATTATCTGTTAATTTTTAGACTTGTCTGTGAAAATAATTGTCTTTCTCTATAGATGAATTTTGTTCAATAGTTTATAACTGAATGCGAGCTTTATGACTGAGGTTTGATGGGGGATACTCTCACTGGAAAAGAATGTATGTATTTCCCATTACTATCATAGAGATCCCATTTCACCACCGCTTGGCTCTTTCTCACAATCTGTGGTTTCACAAAGTTCTTAGCACCTAAATTTTTATTTTCAACTTTTAAATGTGCCAATTCAAGTCAACTGTATACACTTTTTCATAGTCTTTGAGAGAGTTAGAAGTTGGAATAGAAATGATATGCTGCATGGAAAGAGCAAGAAGAAAAAAGCATCGTTATGTCATTTGACACAGTACAGAGTCAGCGAGCACATACTAGGACCAGTGACTAGATTCTATGCTGAGCTTGAACAGACAGAAAGAGAAACAGAGAAACAGGGAGCACACAGCAGTGTTTTGGATTAAATGTTAAAATATTAAATATTGAAAGGGAACGTCAGTTCCCCATAGCTCCTGCTTTCAATCTCTACCCGAATTCAGCAAGGGGCCCTCAGGGGATGTTGGGCTGGACGTGGAGGGGTGGGGATGAAAACAGCCCTCAGATGAGAAACATGAGTTGAGAGACAAGCAGAGGGCGGGGAGTGGGCGAGATGGGTTGTGGCTGAGGAGAGGTTGATAGGTGGTGGAGATGAAGGAATAAAAAACACATCACAGGGAGAATAAAAAAAAAAAAGAAAACTGCCATTTTTTAACTGACTAGTCACTGATTAGTCATGTCTGTGGTTTTAAGGAGCAATTTAAATAAAAGAAGAAAATTGCTAAATGTAATAGAGAGCAGTGAGAGACAGTGAGTGAGATCAATTAGCAGAATGTGTAAGAAAAAAGTACTGCAGGCAAATGACTTCTTTGTTTGATCCAGCATTAAATTAAGACTATGAACCAGGTAATACCTTTTGTTGAGCCGTGAAGTGAGAGAGGGAGGATGACATTTATTTCATCTGCACAAATCTGGAGTTTTAATTTCACTCATTTGTTATAGCATTGCCTTTAATCATTCCATTCCTATGTTGTATCACTGTGAAAATAAATACACAAACAACACTTAGAGGTTATGACTTGTGGATTCCTGAATCATCCCAAACATTTGCAATCCTTCATAGGGCATCTGAGGCAGTTTAATCAGGGTTGCCCGAGGGTGGCTGGAGGATCCCATCAGTTTTTCTGAAAAGATCAAAAGGATGGCCCGAGGTATCTGCTGTGTTTTGAATGAAGCTTCAACCTTAAAGCAACATTAAGCTATTTCCCTTAAAAAAAATAAACAAATGACATGGCGTTTGGTAACAATTTTTGATGGGAAGCATGAGGTGGCAAATGAACAGCATTCAAAACTGTTCATGTATTTTTTTTTCTCTTTAAATTTGAATTCAGTCACTTAATCTCTGTATAAAGCGTTACCATGTCATTCATTCAGGCTGTGACTCTGACTCAAAATGTCTTCTCAAATTTATTTGAAGACACAAACACTTAAATTACCAGTTATGCCAAGAAAGCATCAACTGAATTACAATGCCAGGATTTCAGTGCTTCAAGAATCTACAGCACAACAGCAGCACAACATGTGTGGATATAAAGCGGCACAAAGGCAACCAAGGGCTCTCAAGCTGATACGGCCGTGTTTTGCTGCATGCTTTTTTGACTGTACACCTTGTTCAGTACCGCTGTGCATGTATGCATGTATATGGACCTACATATAGTTTCAAAAGGTGTGTATGTCAGATTTTGTTTTGTGTGATCATGCTGTGGTGTTGTTTTTTTTTGTTCTCCAGACACAATCTCTTGCTGGATATAGAAAAGCAATCTCTCAGCTAAGTGATTTGTGAAAAGTGTCACATTCTCACCTGGCAATAATTGCCTGCTGGTGTCGCTCAGCTGTGGTGATAGGTGTTTGTGAGAGGGGATGGATGGGTGGGTGGGTGTTTGTGGGGTTACTATGACCAGCTTGTGAGATGTATTGTCAAGATTGAAAGGAGAGCTTTAAGATGCTCATACTTTATTAAAAACCTTTTTTTACCCTCTGACCAAGTAAAAGATCAAAGCGCTGCCAGGTGTAAGTGATGGGTAATTTCATCAGTTTGTGTATGTTGGGGGTAGGGGCCTGTGTTTGTGTATCTGCATCCGTGTGTGTGTTCAATGATTGGCACAGAATATCATCTGGCCTATGGCGATGTAGCAATGGCATCTGTTGGGACTCTATACCCCTACGGATGACAGAAAAAGAGAGATGCACATTTTCAAAGTCATGATGTTTGCAATTTTTACATTTCACTTGAGCTTTTCATCACCCTCTTCCCTGTCGCATCTGTTTTCTTTTCATTCTAGTGCTCCTTACTTCTCACCTGCCAGCTTCAGTCAGATTTCGCAGCATCCCCGGTTCAAATCCCTTTCATCTGTGTACGAAAGGGATTAAACTTGTCGGAGAAGGTTTCTGTTGCACTAAACTGATTAACTGGACTTTTTTGGACATGTGGAAATCTGGTTAAATACAGAACAGTTTGATTTGAATAAAGTTGAAAGTCGGAATGTTCTATGAGATCGGCCAGGCTTTCTGGCCATCTTTTATTTATTTAAGTCTGACTTGTTTCATTCCCTTCAGTGTCTCTGCTTGCAAACATCGTTTCAGCACTCGTGCATTTGCGGACACTAAAAGGAGAATTTGAGACATTAATTCAATGATCAGTATGAGAGAAACTGATGTTGAAAAAAAATGTGTAAAACGACATGCAGACTGCTGAAAGAAGAGTTCAGAGATCAAGGCAAGAACGGTTTGACATTGAAACTATTTCTGTACATGTTTCCTGTTTTGAAACTACTCAATAGAATGTCCACTTTGGCACATGATATAGATGCAGTGCAGTGATTTAATTAGCTAAAATGAGACATTCCTAACCAAAAAAAGCAATGAAAACAAAGTCCTTGAAACTAAAACCCAGCCATGCTCTCTCATACATCAGGAAAATAATCTTGCAATGTCATATTATGAAGAATCTCATTATGCCATGTAAATTTGATGGCAGTGAATATGTGAGAGGAGGCATATGCATATGTTTGTTAGCCAGTGCTAATGAGCCCTCTCTACAAAGCTCTCCAGTGAGATAGCCTCATGATGGAGCCAAACTCATCAGGGATATCAGGGCTGGTGGGGGGGACAACTCACATCCTTGATTTTGACACATGGAGAGTGTTCGCAAGGGTGAAGAGCTCTTAGACGCCTCTCCAGACATGGGGCGCACTGACATGGACGTATCCGATTCAGGCAGACAGACAGAGAGCCGAACGCAGGCGCACACTTCAGTCTTCAGCACTTTACGTGAGATATATGAATCCTGTCAGAAAAAAATTAGAAGGTTAGAAGTCGCGTGGAGAACAGACCAATACAGCGTCGCAGCCGCGACATGCCCGGTGGGGTTTCAGGGTTACTGTCCTACAGGATTAACCACCGTGTCTGTTTCTGTTTTTTTTTTTTTTTTTTTTTGTGGTTTGAGATATAATAGAAGCTGTGATGACCGAGCCATTTTGTACATGACATTATTTGGTATTTGATGGTATCCATATGGACTAAACATTAATATACTAGTACAAAGAAGTCCTCATATCATCATATCTGTATTTTAAAATTGGTTCCACAAAAAAAAACAGTGGAAACAGTCGTGCTCAGACAACAATAGTGTGTTAAAAAAAAAAAAAATAAATAAAATAGCACCTCCCTCATCCATTAAATAAAATTGTGTTGGCAATGTAGGGATGCTCATTCCTGGTAGATTTCTTTTTGACAAGAACAGCTTATTCCTTCTGTATGCCTGGCGATCATCGTGATCGAAGATTAAATGATTGTTGGAGGGTTTTCTTAGGAGAGCTGTAAAAGCTATCATGCCTTTAACTACAACCTAAAATGAAACACAAACTTCCTGTTAAAGAATTTTTGGCCATATCAACACTTTAGTTTCTACTAGCAGAAGTAGTTACAATCTAACGCTGTGCTGATTATATGTCAGCACAACCATAGGTTCACAAACATTTTGTCCAGATCTTGAGCAGTGCAATGTATACTTTATATATTGTGCAGATAACGCAGCTGGTTATTCTCAATAATCTGCTGTCTATGCCAGAGGTGTTGTTTTCATTTGAGAACACAGATTAGCACTGTCTAAGATAGCTGAGGGTTGATGAGTTATCCTACTGTTATGGAACATCTTATTATGAGCAAAAAGGGAGGTGAAAATCAGAGCAAACCCAAAACATGAGAAAGAGAGAAGAGCGAAAGACAAGAGAGATAAAGACCTAATTGGTAGTCATGTTTCTTCTCATGTCCTTTGGGTTACTCTAAGATGATAAGCAGCCTCTGCAATGTGTGTGTGTGTGTGTGTGTGTGTGTGTGTGTGTGTGTGTGTGTGTGTGTGTGTGTGAGTGTTTGTTCAATTGCTTTAGTGCATATTACTTTTTTTTGCCTTGGATTTGTTTTGCCTTGGAGCATGCTTCTCTTTTTTAACTATAACTTCATGGCTTTTAGTGATTAGGATAATGATCTACCTCTATTCTATGCCCAATTTAACTTACATGTGTGAGCACTAGTCAGGGATCAAACAGTGCTGTGCTTTACTCCTGCTTCTATGCATACATAGACACATACTTATTGTTCATTGTAGCATGGACCATGATTTATAGCATCATGAATAATCTTTACCTACAATCTGTTTTTCGGTCTCTCCAAAGTTCCAGAGATAATGAGTGTCTCAGGGATAATGCAAAGGGTAAGAATGCAATAAAGTAAACCGTGAAACTGGTCTGCATGTTTTCCTAATTACTAAAAAAAGATGGTGTATAAAATGTAACAAGTTGCCGAGATATATATATATTTAAGATACACAATTAATTACACTACAGTCTTTGAATCTGTGAAATATAGAAACAATGGATACTTCAAAGACCAATGAGAAACGAGAAAAAAATACCTGTAGAACTGCAAATTTGTAAACTGGTAAGATTATTATGATAGATCTCAATCATTAAAGTGATTTTCTCTTTCCACAAACACTGCTGTGTTGTTATGTCTTTGAGCCACTTCACCCCAAACTGCTCGGGTTAAGCTCCTCGGCTGGCTGCTATTAATACAGTAAAATACATTTCCTGTCAGTTCTTAGGAAATAAAAGTAAGGGCCAGAGTATTACTTAAAGTCACCTCAGTTATTTAGGAGAAATTTGTGCTTTTGTGACACCTGGATAAAATGCTATTACAAGGCACATCCCAACTGTGTACTATTTTGCCATAAGTCTGTCAATAGCAGTATGTGCATTGGCAGTGATGAAGCACAGTGATTTAAAGCATGATAATATCAGAGTCTCTCTGAAGGTTTTGCACTGACTCAAGATCTTCAACACAAACTGAGTTGCAGCGCTGGAGTGGACATCACCGGATAAAAAAAAACGTGCTGCCTGTCCATTTACAGAAACAGCAATATCATTTCTCCGCTTTTCCTCCCCTGCTTGTTTTCTTGTTACTTTGCCACATGACTCACAGTGATTTATTTCAACTGCTTATTTTACCCACCACAGATGTCCCTTACTGGATGTGTTTCAAGTGTTTCAGAAAGAAAAGACTGTATATTGTGTTCTACAGTCATGTAATGAAGATTTATATTTTAAAAGAAGTGAGGGCAGAAACAACTAATTTCTGCATGTGATTTTGAATAATTATTTTTGTGTGAAATCTGTGCCTATTAGTTCAACTCATGTGCTATTGTTACCAAGCTTTAAAAAAAAAATGGGGTAAAAGACAAATATACACACCAACACACATATGCTCACACAACCAAAAACAGATTAAACTGATGACTGACAGAGAAGCATGTCGGACTGAAATCTGTGAACGTTGCAAGCAAGTACGCATGCCTTTGTATGCATATTAACATATATATGTATGTGTGCGTATTATTATTATTATTATTACTTGTAAGTATGCCAAAAAATGTGTCACAGAGTCAGACCTGTTTGCTGACAGTGGCTGACAGAGTGGCTGACATTATGATTCTGCTGGCAGAGTGGAGCAATGCCGATGCACGACATAGCGCACGGGGCAAAAATGAGAGACTTAAAGCCAATACCAGCATGTCAGCGTCACAACCATACCCTAATGATGACTTGTGTATGTGTGCGTGTATGTGTGTGTGTGTGGGTGTGTTTAGTCTGTGATCCAGACTCTTAACATCCTTTACTCATCTCCTGCTAATACAACAAGATGGGAAGAGAAAACATGACAAAGCAAACTGTGGAGTGGAGAGAGAGTGAGCAAAGAGGGCACAGACTGTCAAAATCTGATTTGTTATGTGCAAGACTTAGAAAGGAAAGAAAAGAAAATAGATAAAAACCTAGGGGGGTGGGGAATGCCATAAGGGAGAAAAAGTGATGATTAGTAGAGATGGGGAGTCATCCTTAAACTCCCTTAAATTGAGCTCTCTCAGGAGGGTATTCGATTTAGATCATTTTCTACACTCTCAGCTTGAACTTTATGAATGTTGAATTCTGGCAGCGTCCTGTCCGTTAATCAATAGCAGTGGCATTGCTGAATGATATCAACAAATATGATCCAAAATGTCCTTATTTCATAATGGGGTCACAGATCAGATGAATATAAACATCCTCATTAAGTTGTCAACTACATCACAGTCTCTTCCCAGATTCTCTCTGGAGTCTGCCGAGGATCTAGGTAGGTAAGTGCAGCGACGTGAAGGACAACACAGCCAAGGTAAGCAAAAGCAATAGCTGCCAAAAGTGAAAGAAATGCATGTTTTTATATATGTAGATTTATCATTAGTTCACAAGACACTACATATTTGCATGACAAACTGCATCAAGTTACATTTAAAATACACAGATGTGAAAACCATAGTCAGATTTATTAAAATAAATGCCAAATGAGTCAAAATAATATTAAATCCCACTGTGATTACAGGATCCAACACTTTCTTGCCTCAGGAAAGAGAGAATTTACTACACAGCTCCTACCGATTCTCTCTATGCATGTCAGCAAAAAGGTTTGGAGGGGAGAAAAACTGTAGACCGAGATTGACGTGAACATGATGAGTAAGTAAGCTGCTAAAATGCTGGCCCAAACGATGCTCGCTTTAATGAAACGCCACAAAGCATGTCACAAATCAAATGTGGGTGTGTGGATGCCTGGTGTCATTGTCTTCATTTACTCAAATCAGCTGCAGCCATCCGTTTTACAATGAGACGGGTGAAATGATCACTCGCACACACACACACATACACATTCATCATATATTTACTCTAGGATGCTGGGAAGAGTGTCTTTCAAAGAACCATGTGTCAGCACATGCCGTGCGCTGACATGGAGTGTTACAGAAATAGAATGAATCAAAGAGAGGGGGAGGACGTGATCAAGGAGGAAGGAGAGAGAGGGATGGAGGAGGTTGAAGAGGTAAGATTCAGTGTTATTTTTCTCCATTTTCGCTGCAGCCATATCACAGTTTAATGTTTCGGGACAATAGTTGAACACCCAAGACTTGTTATATTCCCTTTGCACTCACTTCTCAAACTCATCTCTGGTGCAAACTTTTTTTTTTTTTTTTTTTTTTTTCTGTTTATATCATGCCTCTATATTTCTAACATTTTTTGTGTGAACCTTTGTCAGTCACAGGACTGCTCCATCTGTCTCATCTACCTCTTTTGAACTCCTCTATTATCTCCACCTGTCACATTCATTTCTATTTCAGTCTGTGTATGCCTTATGGACGCGGTTGCCAAAACGAAACTGACGTAATCCAAGCTTGAAATATTGTCCCTGTTGCTCTTTATCCTACCTTGTGAGTTTCCCTAGTGATAATCCTTTTCTCATTAGCTTTTCCCCCTCATTCTCTTTCCATCTGCACACCTTTCTCTCCCCTTTGTCTCCACCTGCTCACAGTTCCTGCCTCTCTTTTCTACTTTCGTTTACTTGGAGTGGATTCAAAGCAGCCAGAGGGAGGGAAAGGGGGTTGGAGCTGAGGTTGTGCTGGGTTGATTTGTCTCATTGGTACTGATTGTAATCAATTAGGGTGTGCTGCTCATTAGAGCTAGACTTGGATCATTATGGAGACAGCATCTGCTGCCTGTACACACATTGACATATAGCAACAGTAGACCACATCAATGCCAGACACTTAGGTTTGTCATAATATCTCACGAGATTTGGCATCAGATGCGGTAATATCACTTGAGGAGGTGTGTTCATATTTTGACTACAAGAAATGGGTGTTAAATTTATGGATCTTATAGAACATTGCAAATTCTGCTTTATGATGTCTGCAATTTTATTATGGCGGGGGTATGAGCGTACTCGTCTCGACACAGTGAGTAAAACACAATAAATCTGATAAATACACTTTTTATTCCCTCAGTCTGTCCACCACACTGCCCACGCACAAACACACACACACACACACACACACATTTTTGCTCTGTGCCTGGCCACACACAGAGTAAAGCTGTAGATTACAAAAAAGGTGAACACAGGCCACCCATGCTTAACAATGATATGCTGCCCATTCAAGGTCACAGCTGACGCGCACACACATATACACACATGTATTCATAATAGTTATAGGCTTACAGATACAGGCACAAACGGAATTATACACACACATCTACACATACACACACAAGTGAGGGTTAAAACTTCAACTCATAAATCAGGCAGGCTAGAGTGCCGGCATTTAAAAGGCCCTGCTCACATACTGTAAATATATGCAGCCTTTGAGAGAACCACCGTTCCAGAGGTCAGCGAGGGGAGACACTGGGTTATGACAGGAAAATGAATACAGTATGTCTCTCTCTAGAGCTCTCTTTACATTTATGCCTCTACCACTGGCTCTCTCTCTCTCTCTCTCTTTCTGGATCACTTCCGGATAGTCAGAAAACTCACTCACCATTTCTGTAGCAAAGTGAAAACTGCTAAACCCGAACAGTTGATACACAGAGAGAGAGAAAGATACACGCAAAGAGAATATGCACATTGTACAAAGGACATGCTTTTGGATTTACATTAATAGCCTTGAATTTCGAAATAAATGACAATTTAACTGAAACAAAATAATATCTGTATTTAATCATCGAACACAACTCTTAGTCGCGACAGTGGGTGGTTCTAGGTTGGAACATTTAGTGTGTCATTAAGTGTGAAAGGTTGTCTGTATTGCCAGTAAATGTGGTTCTTTCAGCACCACCAACACGTTAATATAATAATATACCTCAAAAACTGATTACCACAGTTCGTATACAGAGAAAATAACTGATTTTAGGCTATGTTTCTCGTTATTGTTATGATTACAGCCGGCAATACGGGCAAATAACTTGGACTAATGCATTAACACTCCCAAGTTGGAACAATGGTACATTTTAATGCTTTAGGTTCATGGCAACAAGGCGTGCATGTGTGATAAAGATCTAAGACTGTGGATATTTTTGGATTTCTATTCTTTAGTTGTGGCATTACATCCTCTAGTGTTACTATAGACCAAATGTTGCTGTCTCTTACTTTAAAGTATTGTAATATTTTAGCAAGGGAGAGTTAAGGTCAAACCAGTTCATGAAAGTTTTAGCCAAGATTCGTTTATGTAAATCGTTTCAAGGTGGGAAAGGAGGAGGAGGAAAGAAAGACAATGCGAGAGCCCAAATAGACAGAATGGTTGAGTGTGTGTACATTTGTGTTTCCCTGTTAGCTGCTTTTATACAGAATGACAGCATGAGGGCGATGAGGTTAGGTCTGTCTTCAGTAAATTACTCTCTTCCTAGTTCCAGGGGTCTCCTCTGTGTGTGTATGTGTGTGTGTGTGTGAACTGACCGCACACAGTAATAGCCCTCAAGGTTAATTGACCGCAAGCAGAGTACTTGTTCCTCCAAATAGACATTCAGGGTTAGGGTCTCCCTCCCACTCTCTCTCCTGACCTGTGCAGGATATCATTATCAGCTCTCTCTGTCGTTCATTCTGTCCCCCTCTTCAGGCTTTTCTTAAAACAGAGAGACACAAGAAGACAAATGCCACCCCAGAGATTGCCCATTCTCTCTTATTAACCCAACGCCATGTCCATCTGAAACAGAGTTAGGAATTCAGTCGTTTCTAAGTATCTACTGGGAAAAGAGACTCAAGCTCGAAGGACAGAGCTTTAGTGTTATCTTTAATAAAGCTAGTTTGTTGTGGCAAAGCTTTAGTTTAAGGAACAAACAAGGAACTCATAATAATATGATTTTGCATTTCATGTCAATAACCACGTACATATATACTATTGTATTCCATTTGTTAAATTGAAAATCCTTAAATTTCCATTAAGTGCTAAGAGCAAGATCATATTCAATCTCTGCTCATTTTCAAAGAAATTAATCTTTCAAATAATATACAGTACGTTTACACCCTCATCAGTTGCTTACTATCTGCCGCAGTAAAGGTGTGTGCATGCACATGTTGTTGTGTGCATTATGTAGGATACCCATGGGTATTTTTAATTATTAATATTTGTTAATAAATCTAAGTAGTGTAAGTCTACCTCTGTGCTTTACAGCACCATAAACAGTGTACGACTCAGTAGTTAGCGGCTATGATAGGTAAATTGTAAAAGCAACACACACTGTCCACTCACTGTGTGCAATTCTGTGATAGTTGGTTACCTTGAAATTGTTTCAATATGCAGTTTAGAATTAGAATTGGTAAAGGTAATTGCTGTCCCTCTCTGCCTATCTCTCCTTGGTTTGTTTTTCTTCCAAGAGTCTACAGTCATGTGTTGCTCTCCAGTTCATGGGCCGGTTCCTCCAAACACAGTCTATGTGGGTCCTTCAGAGACTCTGAAGGCCAGGCTGAGACCTCCTTTCCAGTTGAAACTGCCTCACACTAGAGACAGAGCAGAACTAATTATGTATTCAGGCTGACCGAGTCAATAAAGTTAAACATTTTGAAGTTTATCACTTAGATGTGTAATTGTCAGTGGTAAACTGGGGAGAGATCCATGATACCTGAGTTTATAGTGTATCACATATATATCCAACACGTTATGATGACTGGTAAACAATTTTAAACTCATGTTTTTCTGTGACACTGTGATGTATGGCATATATCAAGCTAACAAAAATAAAAAGTTGAGTTAATGGCTTGGCTTTCATTATTGTTTTTTCATTGGTCTTGTGACATATTACCAACTGACATCTTCTACCAAGTGTAGTCAAGTGAAAATGTTATTAATATTGGAAAGGTTATACATAGCTTTAAAGGGGAACTCCACTGCTTTTACCCATCAAAGTCTGTTTACAGGTCTTAAGGAATACGACTGCGTATGTGAAAAAAAAAGTTTTATAAAGGCTTCTGTGGCACCAGAGGGAACTGAGCAAACTCTGTTCAAGTACTGAGGCAATAGTTAAACAGCAGAACCCTTTCCATTAAGCAATTTCAGAAGATAGTATTAGCTGCTATAGCATAACACCAAAATCTTTGACAGAACTGTTGGCAGTTGAGCTGCATGCTGGGGTAATTTGAGCAGCAGGGTTTGATGAGGAAGAATATGTGGAAAAAAAAAAGACAAAATCTCTGGTTATGCTGCATTCTCAGTACATACTGTGTGTGTGTGTGTGTGTGTGTAAACAAACTTTATCCTGGCTCTGACACATACAAACCCTATGTCTGCTTGTGTATTACAGCATATTTTTAGCTTATGAGCCAGCATGCAACTCTTGATGTGTCTCCCACCGTCTTGCTCAGTTAGCATCACTGGCTAATCATGGCAAATGAGAGCTAGCAGGGAGGCTAGATTGGCATAAGTTGGCATTAACTGGTGCATTAGCAAGTGTTGGGCAATTACTTTAATGACGTAAATTGGACTGAGATTTCCCCCTGCACAGGAAGTGAATGAGAAAAATGTAACAATGATTATGATTAGGCAGCTAATTATAGTATCAGCTCAATGCGGCACATAGCCTAAGCCTAGACAGATTCTGTTTATTTAGACGATCGGCAGGGATGCTTGGTGTGCTCACTGATTGCAATGTTTTGGTTTTGCATGTGCACATCACCAGACATTTGTCAGTTATTTGATTGAATGTGCTGCTTGAAAGAAGGAGTGACTTTCTTTTGACACTTTTTGATCCAGCATATCATGCCTGATTTATGAAGGAGTGATACAGTGTAAGCCATATGCATGAGAGTAATATAAAGCATATGATACTAATTCTGTATTATATACATATTGCATATTCTGCTCTAGGCCTTTATATATGGATATTATGAATGACAATGTGGCAGCATGGTGAATCAGTGATTCATGCTGGCAACCCGACCACAGATTGGTCTTGAATCTGCCAACTGACTAGGATCTTTCTGTGTAGAGTTTTCATGTCATCCCCATGCAAGTCTGTGCATCCTATTGTCTCCCACAGTCCATAAACATGCAGATTAAGTGACAGGGAGACTTACCGAATTACCTCTGAGTGTTAAGAGTTGACCGTATATGTGTTATTCATGTGATAGAATGGTAACTAGCCAGTTCTTACCCAGCCTCTGGCCCAGTATGTGCTTTGCATAGAATAAGTAGTCATGGAAAATGGATGAATGGATGGATGGATAACCAGTGGAAATGAGGCATTTGTCACATGTGCAGGTTTTAAAATAAAAACATATGCAATCTGAGCAATCACATCTAAAAGGACCTGTATTAGAAGTGAACGTGGGGGCAGACACATGGCTTCTATAGTACACCACAGCTACAAACTCTATCAGCATCTCCACTTTTACCTAAACAGAAAGGACAAAAAAGTAATGCAGCATTTAGGGGGTGAGGTAGTTACTGCCCTTGCATGTCAGGCAGAGTGGAGGGCCACACAGTCAATTACAATCTGGTACACTGAGTTTTCCTGGAAGAAAATGCTTGGCACAGAACACACACTTGTAGTCAGTCAAAAAAAAAAGGACAAATTGTAAAACCATTCCCTTTTGTGTGTGCCGCAAGCAATCTTTGTATTTATTTATTTATTATATATAAATATTTTTTTATAATAGCTCTAACCTTGTTGGGAAGTGAGGGACAAATTGTGTGTGATTGCCTTGTTGCTCTGCATGTTTCTTTATTTGGCTCGGAGTGCCTCCAGGCCTCAACAGGCAGCTACTTTACGCCTGCTGGTCTGCCCAAAGTGATGTCTAAAAGTAAAAGCAGACAGGAACAAATAAAAGCAAACACACCCAGACACAGATTGAAAACTAGGCACACTTGTATAGTACCGCACAAATCTAAAGATAAGCAGGCTGGCATACGCACAAATCTCAAAGACTGTAAACCTCCCCTTGCTCCATTGTTTCTGTTCTCATGTTTTCCCTCTTTACAGTCTGGGAAGAAAAGAGAGATCGGTAAAGTGAGGGAGAGGAAGTGAGGTAACAGAAAGAGGAAATGGGAAACAGGTGGATCAGGTAAGCAGAAGGAGTGTCACAGGAGGAGAGGGCATTGTAAGGACATTGCTGAAGGACATAAGGCAATGGTAAAAACTAAAAAGACTGGATTTAGTATGCTGCTCACAGAGAGCTGTGTGTGAGTGTGAGGGTGTGTGTAGGGCATTTGCTACAGAAATGCCACCTTGGATTGGATTTGTTTCTGTGTTTTGGTATGCAATTTATTTTTTCTTTTTGTCTTGCCCTTGTGTACACATGTGAATCCACAACGTGGACATGTGTCTGTTTGTGTGTACATCTTTGTATGTATGCATGAACATGCACCTGTATGTTCAGGAAGCTTTACCCATGTTTGTTTATGAACGTAAGTCCTATATAAGTCATGTGTGTGCGTGTAATGTGTTAAGGTGTGTTGACACACCCTTGGCTACCTCTAAAGCAGATTAAGAGGACAGGGTGTCTGACCTTGTTGTTCCACACTGGGCTTCAGTGACAGAACAAGAGTGCAAAGAGCACCTCTACGCCCCCCTTGGTGTGCACCAAGTCTGGGTTAGCCCACCACCCTGTGACCCATCTGCTGGGGGATCAGGCTTAAAGTGTCACTGCAGGGTAATTGGCCTGTCTGTCTCCTGGTTGCCACACACACAACGCCTGACACAACACACAGCTCTCTCCTTCACTGGATCATGGAAGTGTGCATGTGGAAAAGCACATTTACCACATGTGTTTGACTGAATCGGTGTCTTGCACATGACAGAAACTGAGCTTCATATGCTGCAGGAACACTGACAAAAGATAGAAAAAACAAATAAATCGAAACAAGAGGCATGGTCCATCAACTGTAAACTGAACACACCTTGCGCATTAGATATTCTCTGATCCACATTTAATGTCAACAAGTGACCTGCTGACCTTATGAGAAATAACTTGGCCTTTTGTGACCCTCTCTTTATTCTCTCTCCTCTGCAAGTTAGACAGAGGCTGAGCATGGGATAATTGCTCATCTCTAAATGTGCCAGATTAGCTGACCCCATAAAACAATACTGCCACAGAGCACTCAGAAAAGAATTTGACTCTCCAAATGAGTTTTTATTTTGAGTTACATTCATTAGTAATGATGTGAGTTGTATGCCGTTGGTGACTGTGCCTGAGCATGGGGTCACATTGAGGTCAGGCCAAACTAAATGTCAAAAGGGCAGAAAAAGGAGAAGACACAGGAGGGATACTGACGACACAGGTCAGTCTGAGGACAAATCAGTCAACACTCCGCCTCAACGCACTGACAGAAAAAGAGACATAGACAGAGAGGTAGTAATAGAAACAAGAAGAAGAAAGAAGAAGTGCTTCTCTCCTCATGTTAAAAAAATTCAACTAGGCGAAAATATCTTGTAGAGACTTTTTACGTATTTATTGTCCACAAACAAAGTCAGCATTTCACAGTAATTCTTCTTCTGTAATCAAAGAGTTCACAAACTTAACACATCATTAAACTGATTTGTTATCTTATTTTTTTACCCAAGTTTGGAGGAGGGTAGAGGTCTCATATATCATTGCTGTTGGTGGAGAAACATCCAGCAGCACCGGACTGTTGGCCACCACCATCCAAAGACGTATGGTTAAGCACAACATTACAGAAACATTACACCAACTCCTTGTCCTTAGGAGTAGGTCCCTTATTCCCGAATCACTTAACAAAACCAGGTACCACTCAGTTCACACGTCATTGTATTGAGCAACAGACTTCTTCTTCACTCTAGTGAGGTTTGCAAACCACAGATATGGGTTGTGACAGAGAGAGCCTATGGCACACTCCATACACTCCCAGAGCTTGTTAAGTTTCGGGCAGAGAATACTAGCATGAAGCATGTAGGCGCCCACTAACAGTTTTGGTGGTGAGGGTGCCAGGAGGTGTAAACTCAACACCAGTGGCCTCAGCAGTTTATCACTTTGGGGGGAGTTCTGCTTCACCACAAAAAAGGGTGATATGTTCTTTGAAGAATTACACAATAGCACCGTAGAGGCCAAAGCAGCATGCAGTCGATCCCCTGTCAATGTCCTATATGAAACTAAATGTATTGTAACTGTACTCCTATGAGCACTGGCTTAAAATGAAAAATATATTTGCTAACATGTTCCAATGTTTTAACTGGGAAAGGACATTTGTAATGTGTGTAATTGCTCATGTTAAGAAATCCTTGTGGAGTCAGTGTGAAAAAAAAACAAAAAAAATGTATTTTCTTATTTCCCAAACTATTGCTCTTTTTTTGTGAAAAAAACTGTGACTTTAAGTCCAGGGGGATCATATCCTGCTCAATGGCAACATTTCAGAAATTACTGTTATCTGCTAATTGCTTCGTGGTGTATTTACCATAGTGGGCAATGGATGCTGCTGTCTCTGCAGCTAAGTGGAATATCAATGACATGCAAAATACTGGCTGTGTCACTGTGTATGTGCTGTCTGGCCACAACACAAGGTGTGTCTTCTTCACACACACTACACACTAACAGACTAATGCACAACAGGAGGTGTATGCCTGCTGTTTATAACTGGTTATGAGCTTGTTTCAAGTGGTCATTGATTAGCTGAACAAGACATACATTTTTTCACATGGTTTTAAATATAATTCAAGTGTGTAGGGGTTGTATTACACCCAATACAAAGCAATTAAACATGTCTTGACTGCATTGAGCTAGTGGCTAGCAGTGGGTATGCAGTTGTAACTGTGAATCTGGATCGTCAAACTTCCCCCATGTCCACGGCGGTGGAAGAGAGGTTCTTGCACTCTTCACAGCATCAGCAACTCGCACTGGTTGATCAGAGCCTACACAGTCAGGAGTAAAACTGGATAGCATGTCATAAAAAGAAGTGCCTGCATGGCGAAAACAAAGCATTTACATATTTCCATCTTAAATTAAACAAAACTATATCATTCTGGCTCCTGATTTTCAATTGTTTAAGATACAATAATGTTCAGTATGCATAATAAACTCATTAAAATTCTGAATTCTGGGACAACCTGTTCAGGGCTGACATGAACACGTACGAGTACAGCGTACAGACTCATTATCATCATTATTTGATTATTAATTGTTTCTGGGGTCTCACTGACTGCTTCAAATACACTGATAACAGGTGTTGGCAGAAATGAACTGTAACACCATCCTTATTGTACCACTTAACTGACCGACAGTGTGTGCTACCCTAGATGTTCCTTCACTAAAAATGACAATGTCTTCTAGTTGCAGATGGATACTTCAGAAGTTTCATTGTACTACTTTTTTTTAAGTTTACTTATATTATAACTTTACTAAACAACTGTGATTTACTCACCAGTTTTGGTCAAATATAAATGAAAAAGCTTAACCCAAGAGAGTGTTTAACTGTACGGAAAACTAATTCTGATTGTAGTTACAAAATATGGCTATGGAACAATGTAAGAAGCAGATGTCTATTAAGACAATGGAGGAACACAGCCGAAAGTGATGCCTGCAAAATTGGAGGTCAGGGAAAAGGAAGAGGGACGTTAAGGGATTTAAAGGAATACGGTAAAGGGGATTGTGGATGGATAGAGAATTGGCAATTGGGATGATAGGATGTGCAAAGAAAAGCTTGTACCCACAAAGCAGCTGGAGTGGCTGTGTGTTTGGGGCCACAGGGCCGAACGTGCATGTGTGTGAGAGAAAGAGAGATAGAGAAATTGTAGTTACAGGTTAGTGGGAAACCCTCAATGGTTCAATTACACAGCCTTGTATGACCTGGGGGGAATGCTTGATAGGTCTATTAGCTCATAGTCAGGGTACCGATGCTACCAATGGGACCTATATACACACACACTTTAAAACACACACACAGTGACACGCTCACATGCACACCTACATACACACACACATACCTGCATGGAGAAGTGCACAAATATGCAGAGCAGTAGCCACATAATGATGAACTAAAACTCCAGAGCTGACTATGCATTGTTTATACTGCTGATTCATAAAATACACGCGGCAAATTGTCCAAGTTATTTAAAATATTAAAGAAAGTAAAACTTTTGCATGATAACTTATCTTGTGTTTTTCACATGTCACATAATTTATCAGTTCAGGGATGGTAGGTGACTATATATTTAGAGAACATAGAGTACAGTATATACATGTCTGTAACTTAAAAAGTTACAATAGACTCAAATAGACTCATACACCAAGAAAGAACTGCAATTGGTACCTCTGGGTACCATCCATGGCACCACAGGGGTAACAGGCCTCAGGCAGAGGTCAGCTAGGTTGAGACTGCTAGTCACACAATTATATATGACTAATATGTTTCAGTCTGCACCCAGACCCTTGGGAGGGTGCTGGCCCGTTGCAGTTACCTATGATCCCTTTCAGAAACTACTTGCCCCAAAACCTATGGAGTGGGCTGGTTCTGTTGGGGCAACAAGGTATTTTATGTGTAATAATCCATTACACACAGAATCCACTGGGCAGGGCCCACAAGGCTACGAAAGCCCCCCCGTAGAAGCTATGGCTGAACCAAAGGCGCTGCATCATCAAAGGCACAAGTGGGATGATTTCATGAAACTTCACTAACCATTATTAGGGTGGGAAGAGAATGGGTCAAAATTATTCAACAAAATAATAAGAATGATGGTAACAAACAATTTGGTCAATAAATGAGGACAAGAGAAATTATGATGGGTAAATAAGTAGGCGTACAGAAGACAATTATGTGAGTAAATTAATGAGCGGATGAAGGAGTGAGCTAGTGGGTTGATCTTGATTGGCTTCACCAATACAAAGAGGTGGTTGTTATTTTTTGGCATACATATACATGACGGGACATGAGTGGGTGAGTGAATGGGTGCACAGTATTGCACACTGTACTCGTTGTATGCTAATGATGTGTCCTACAGAATTGATGAATGGGCTCCAGCTTGATTTTATGATATTGCCTTCAGTCTTTCTATTGTAATGTGATGATAGTAGGTGAAGTTACTGGGATACTAAGAAGGTCTAATTGAATAGAATGATTCTTCGTTTGGTGATCAAAGTTGATTGAAGAATATACAATAATTTACATGTAACGATTGTCTACAATGTTTGAGTGGACAGAACACTGACTGAGTATATAATTAGTTAACTGAGCTTCCGGGTCTGTGAAGTCAATGCATAAACCTGCATTTTTTTCTAATGATCAGTGGGGGGCAGGGAGACCTTCATGTAAAATAACCCTACTTCTTACTGCATCAATTACCTCTGTAAACCATTTCCTACTTTCCAGTTTTGACCATAGAATGGCAGAATTGTGGATTTAGACCAGTTTATGGAGTAGTCTGAATTTTTTAAAATAAAATCCCCTCTCGGGTATGTTGATGGCTTCATTAGATAAGGAATTAAAAGGATTAGTTAAGGAATCTTCTTTAAATACTTTGATATTGTGGTTGGATTGTTTTGTGTGTAATCTTGTAGTACTTTTATTTTGGCAAATGGTTGCTGCAAAGGCTCAATAAGGATAGAACAAGTGGAAATCCTTGTCTTGTGCCCCCGACTGGAGTGTTGCACATGTTGTCTTATAGAGTTATAGTTATAGAGTTTTGATCCATTGAATGGACGACCACAAACCAAATCTCTTTAGAGTGATAAAAAGGTGTCCAGTGGTTGAATGTCTGCCCTTTATAAAACCTGTTTGGTCCAGATAGGACTGATTCAAACATGGTGACTAGTGCATTGCTTATCATATCAAGATTCCACTTGATTAGGTTTATTGGTCTGTAGCTGGAGGTGACTGCTAGGCCTTTGTTGACAACAAGGGTTTTATTGGGTTAGAGGTTAGTTTTGTGGGCCTGGTGATTAAATTTTGTTAAGCCTTTTGATAAACAGAGGAGATATGAAATACCAAGACTGTTGATAGCATTCTGCAGGATAGCCATGCGGTTGAATTTGTGGAAGATTCTCTAGACAAACCCCACAGGGACACAAGGACATACTAAGTCATCCACCTCAATACAATGATGATTCACATAGATGTAAATTCATTTGAATGCAAACAATCAGCTCTGTGTGTTTCCATCAATGCTGTTTATGATCTGCCAATGCATAATTCTCTAAAATATATCAAAATAAATACTTTTTCAAAGATTCCCATTGATTTAAGCAGAGTTTATATGTGGACTTAGTGAACACACCAAGGTTACTTTATTGATAGTTTTATTTGAAACAAGGCAAGCCTTTGTAAAAATCCAACATAATTATGAAAATGTAGTCAATTCAATATTGGTATAAAAATTAGATGACTTTCAGAGTTTGCTCAGACAATTAGAGAATAAAGTTTTAGCCAAAACTAAATCAATTATGAATTCAAAATGAATTAATCAAGTGTGTCCTCATACGTGTGTGTTAATGATTTTAACTTAATGCACACATTGCAAGAAAACACATACATTTAATTGTAGAATAGATTCAGTTCTTGGCTCATTTTGTCACCTTTGTGATTGCTTTGTGTCTATATGTGTGTGTGCGTGTGGGTGTGGGTGGGTGGTACCTAATTTTTCTCCTGTTTGTGTCACAGGAAGGTGGCAAAGAGCAATAATTTAATTTAGTTCAATAGGAGGAAGAAGTCTGCCAGTGAATTTAATTGCCGTGAGTACGTGCAGAACTGCATTGAGCAGTCCTTTCAAAGGGAGAAAAAATAAAATCCTCATTTGCAACGAGAGACATTCTCCTCCCATATTTCCATTCTTCATATACATTTCTCCCCAGTTTAAAATGAAGACGCATTATGCAGCCATGCATTTTGGCATCTTGCTCAGAGCTTTTATTGTGTTGAAAAGTGCTGTCACTGCAAGACGGGCTTTCCCCTAGTGATTCTCACTTGGCATGTCCTTGCTAATACTGTGGGAGTTACAAATGACTTTACAAATACACATGTTTAGAAAGGGTGGCAATGAATGTGTGTGTGGGGGATAATCTTTTCTAAATATCTTGTGTGGACAATGCATTTTCTCCATCTTTGGAACAACATGCCCCACAATTCCATCTTCTTTTTACAAGCTGTCCTCACTACAAATACGACACCATGAGCTGCTTTTTTTTCCAGAGAGTGCACCATTAGGTTTTCTAAGAAGTGACCTTTTAGGTCATGCAAATAGACATAAAAGTAGAAGCCACGTAGAGTGATCTTGTCACACTGCTGAATCGAACATAGTATTATATTAGACAATGTTTCTAACCTTACCAGAACCACACTGTAGTTGCCATTTTAGAAATAAATAATTTTAAAAATGCCGTCAGTGAACATTAAATAAGAGCAGAGGTTGCAGTAGGTACATTTAAGGAGGACTTTGGGATGGAGAATTTGGCTATCACATCTTACACCCAGAGTGGAATCTTATCATAAATTCATCCGTCACTACAATCTCATTCTAATGATAATGGAAAAGTTTTAGTTTCACTAAAATTGATTTTGAATCAGCAGACCAGAACACATCATGTTTTTCGATACGGTCAGTTTTCTTTGCAAAAGTGGTCAAATGTCTCTCATCCTATTATCAAATCCACTAGAAAAGACAGATCACTATGTTTGTTGACTTTTATCAACAACAAAATGCATAATGTATGCCTGTTTAATAAAGTTATTTTTTAATGTATGACTAAGATTTCTACTTGATATTTTGAAGCCTTTTTTTAGTCAGAATTACATTTTTCCATTATACTGTATGTGGTTTATAAAGTGAATTTTATAAAAGAAAAAAGAATAAATTGCACTGGTATGTATAATAAAGTTATTTTTATAAATTTATCTGAGCCTTAAATCATGTCCTATTGTCCAAGCATTTTTTTCAGATTCTGAAGTGATCTTACTGGCTATAATACTAAAGTATGCACTTTACAGTACAATACTTTGCTGTTGCATTCTTTTAATGTAAATGATACTTAATATGTCCTTATTTTCTTTTATGTCATCTTCAATGGATTTACATTTCATACTTCTTTACTTACTACTTACTACCTGGGAATCAGTAGAAACCTCTCCCGTCAGAACCAAAATCCTCAGCAGATCCTTCTTCTAACCTTCTGGTTTAACGTTCCTGGTATCTCATGTATTTTCTTCTTATATCCATGCTCCTTTTCTAAAATTTAAACTCATTTCTTCCTTATTTAAATTCTCAGGTGGCACAGTGGTGCAGGCAGTAGTTAGCACTGCCACCTCACAGCAAGGCTGTAGTTTGGATTTCCGCATGTCTGCATGGGTTTCGTCCAGTTGCTCCGGCTTCCTCCCACAAAGGAAGCCAAAGACGTGCAGGTTAGTTGGTGACTCTAAATTGACCTTAGGTGTGAATGTGATCATAAATGAACTGGTGACCTGTCCACTGACCTGACTGAACTGGGAGCATATGTTTTATTTAAATTGGTTTCAACATTTCATGAATAAACATGCACGGCACACACACACGCACACACACACACACACACACACACAACGACATTCACATATCATACATTTAACTCTAATTATTTATTTATTGTCTCCCCTGCAAAGCTGGTATAAATCATTGGCATCAATAGATTAGTTCAACATTGTAGAGATTAAAACATAAGAAGGGTTTAAAACATACGGCTGGAACACAATTAATTTCATTGATTAGAAAACAAGAGGGCTCTGGCAGATAGAAGAAAATGTATGATGACATTAATTCTTCAAAAAGAATGAATTTATCTGAAGAAGAAGAAGAAAGAAAAAAAAATCTTTGTTATTGTAAATTAAGTTGGATATTTCCTTTATATAGTTGGCAGTGCTCAAATTCCTTGCAAATGTGTTTGCCTTATTCTGTGTAAAAAGCCTCCGATTGTAGTTGCTGACAATGTCTGCCCACTTCTATACAATGTCCTTTCAGTGGAATCAGAGTGTAATGTATTACCTGCAACTAGTAATAACTTTGCTATGAGGCAAGAATCTACTGAAAGAACACAGAGAAGAATAGAAGTCAAGTCCCCTCAAATCAATTTTAGTTATGTATAGCCCAAAATGTCCAAACACCAAATGCTCAAAGATTTGTTTCACAAATTATCACGGATAAGGGTCATCACCAGTCATCCACAAAGGTCTTTCACAAGAAATGACTCATACACTTAAAAACAAGAAATGACTCACTATTAAAAACATAGTACTCCCATCTTGTTTTTCTCTTCGTCTTTCTTTCCAGTATCATATCAGCCAACACACTTTTTTGACATTTGGCAACAAGTGGACCTCCCTGTCCTGGCTTGACCATCTGACTTTACACATCGGCTCAAATTCAACTAAAAGTTTGCATATATTATTTTATTTATCAATTTATTTATTGACTATTTATCTGTTAGTGACCTGGGGTCTCCATCAATATATAAAGATAAGAAAAGAATATATCAAAACGTCTAAAAACATATTGCTAGTTCCACTTTAATTACTTTTATGTTCAATGGTGACTTGCTCAGCAGTTAAGCACAAATCTTATTAATAGAAATCTAAAAACTAATAGGAGCAAAAGTTGCCTAGCTTGCATAAACACACACACACACACGACCCACTCAGAACTAACTATGCTTGGCATGTCACAAGCATGTGACAATTTGTGGCTCCAGTGGTTTCCATTAGAAGTTGATAAGATTGGAAATGAATACAGCTTCATTTTAATTTCACAACCACACAACTGTACCTTGATTTGCGTTCACCTGCTGTCTGTTTTCGCTGAACTGGGGGTGTATGTTGTTTTAAAATGGTTTCAGCATTTCATGAATAAACATGCACGGCACAGTCACACACACGCACACACACACACACACAAATAAACACAGACACGCACAAATAAACACAGACACACACATACCAGGCAGACACATATAGTCTGTATGCAAATAAGCATCTACTGTGTCAAAGGCCAAAGTGATTTTAAAATGAGTTTTTTACTGCAACAAATTGAACG
Organism: Sciaenops ocellatus; assembly: GCA_033000465.1. NCBI lineage: Eukaryota > Metazoa > Chordata > Actinopteri > Sciaenidae > Sciaenops > Sciaenops ocellatus. The sequence goes on along the minus strand of CP136887.1, from coordinate 15,505,601 downwards.
TAACCGGCAAGAGGCATTATGTCCATGAATGTTTGAGCATCTGTGGGTGTTAGGGACAGACTGTGCCTGTGTACTTGTGTGTGTGTGCACTTTTTTTTCTCCCAGTAAAAAGTCAATGTGTCAACTTCAAAATGAATCAAAATGGATATAATCTGTCTATCCATGTCTCGCTCTTTCTCTCTCCCTCACACACACTCCCTGGTGGACATGATCTTTCCAGTGAGTTACCATTTGTTACAGCACAAAAGTCAAATTAAATATTTTTGAAATTTGTGATGCAATGGCAGGAAAGCAAATAAATTGTTGAGGAGAGAGCAATTTCTTACTCTCTGCACAGCTCAACTTAAGTAATGTGATGAACTGCAGCAAAAAATGTCATCTAATGAAGTATACATGTTGAAACAGAAGGAGGAACTTTGACAGCCACTTCATTATTCATCTGTCCCATCCTGTTTTGAAGAACAACTTTAATTTCAACTCTTGGTCATCCACATCAAAATACTTCCACACAATAGACTCTGTAATATTCAGGAAGTGTACCTTGTCTTCCCATTCCTCCTTTTTCCTCCTCTTTGGTCCTCTATTTCCATGCATCATTCCTCACTTCACCTGTGAACCCTAACAGCAATTACTGTAAACTCACCTTGCACAGCGGCACATTCTCGGGAAGAGACATTCAGAGAGAAAGAGAGAGAGAGATGTGTTAAGAACACATGAAAGAGAGAACGGAGAGAGAGAAACTGGAGGAAATGAAACACAATAGGAAAAGGGCAGCACACAGAGAGTACGAAGGAGGCAAAGAAAATGAATAAGAACATAAACAGGTCTCCCACCTCTCTTTCTTTTCCTTCAATCTCATATATAAATGTGATGGTTCCTTTCCCCATACAAAACCCCATAGGCAATTTAAAGAAACTAGGCCAAAATGAAATATGGCTGCAATATAAAAACAACACTTCAGACACACAGCAGTCTGATAAGACCATTTTGTGTGTGCATGTGTGCACATGAGTGAGCATGTGTGTGTGTGTGTGTGTGTGTGTGTGTGTGTGTGTGTGTTTGTTTGTTGAGAGCATGAGCAAGTGAGGAAGACAGAGTGAGTTTGGGGTAGGTATGTGAGCAATGGGACACTAAATGGGTCGCAAGACAGTTAAGTGTTTTATTAAGATTGAATTCAATGTAGGATTTCAAATGAAATTTTACACCATTGAAGTGGTTGTATAATCTATCATACAGTTTCTTCCTCTTTCTTTTCCTCTCATGCACACACACACACACACACACACAACACATTGAAAAGTTCACATGCTGTCCTGCCGTCATGCTGCACTCACACTCTAACCTTTTAGCCACCAGTAAACTGTAGCATAAACAGGCTAAATCCCTTGTAATCTGTCTGTGACATGCATGCATGTGTTGGCTTGCTCTGAAGAGTGAAGCCTGACCCAAATATGGATGTGGGACTGAGTCAAGAATCCAACCTTAAGATTCAGTAATATGATGTCATGCATGATTGCATGGAGACAAAAAAGAAGATAGTCTTTTGTTTAGACAAATTGACATGGCAGCTGCAAGTGGCAGTGGGACATGACCATTTTTGCCTTTTTTGGGTCTTAAAGGTTTAATTACACAGAATTATATGCGGTGACATCAGTAAAGTGGACACTCATCTGACCTAAATATCCCATTCCAAGTAGCTGTTGGGGACTTTTAAAAACTCAACCATCAGTGACAAATCCAGCTTTTAGGACAGAGTATTCCCTCTCTCTTGATAAAGTGAGAGGACATCAAATTTTGATCTTAAATTTTGATTACATAAGAAGAAACACTTGAGTGACCATACATATTGAAGCCTACTTAAAGTATATTGCCAGTTCAAGTAAAAGTTTTTGTCTTTATCTAAAATGAGGGGTTCATCTGCTTTTCCTCTGAGATTTAAAACTACATTTGGTGTGTTTAGTAAGTTACACTTGTTGAACACTCTCTGACTAATTGCTCCCGACCTTGGGTTGATTTACCTCATTTTAATATGCATGGAAAACAACCAAAATACATCAAAGTCTGTAAAATCATCTGTAAAGGAAGGCAGTTGGGGGCGTTGTCCAAGTTGATAACAACAACTCTGCCAAGTATTCAGTTATATTGGTATTTAAAATGAATGATCACAGAGAGAGTTAGAGTGAACCAAATATTGTCTTCCTACTTTTATTGGCTCTGTAGCACACATCCTAACCATTACACATTATCATTTTGCAAAGGTTCTGTTTACATACAAACATAACACCTCTTTTAAAGCCATATTGTGTAACATTTCTACCATAAAATAACAGATTGGGTGATATGAGAGATGGAGAGAGATAGATTTATTTCTTTATTCATTTCTATATAGCTGCTCAGTGAACCTTTATTTATTTATTTATTTATTTTTGCAAAGTTCTGCTGCTTTGAGCTGTGTTGCTGTTTGCAGCAGATGCTGATGTGCTGTTTTCACTACCTGACCAGTGGAAAAAAATGTTCACAGGGTTTCTTTTGCCTGGAAATATTTGCATGTACTGTACAATTATGTATCATGAGCCCGACCACTGCATTGTATCTTCCAACTATACCTTCAGGCTCCAAAAAAACAAACAAACTATAGATAGTATACACCACTCTGTCCCACTTGACCTTGTCAGTCTCCATTCTTCACTCCATTTACTCAGTTATCTAGTTAGAGCGGCGTGTTCTGAAACCTGTTAACCAGCTGTCTCACATGCATTACCTCTTTCACTCTGTTCCTCAGTTCAGCAGCTTTTAAGTAACAACCCCCAGCCTAAACCCACCAGCTCTGTCTCTGTTCTCGATCTATCTCTGTTCTACCAATTAGGGAAGTCAGTCAACTTATGTCAGTGAAGTGCTCTATTAACTGTGAAGGTTAAAGGAAGCCAGACCATTCACTGGTTAATCTGGTCTCTATGTCTGTGCATGTTAGTGTGTGTGCAAGTGCGCACCCACATATCTCTGCATGTGTCGTGCTTGATATGTACCACATCATAACAGAATATTTTGTGCTGGAAATTAGAGGGTGTTGGTGTTAGAGGGTGTTGGTGGCGGAAGTCAGCACTTTAAGGTTTCCTGTTTCCCACTATTGTTGCTATAGCTGCTAATCAATCTATCTTGATGAATACATTTGGACTTGGAAATGTATTGTTAAACATCTGAGCCAGGTCTTTTTTTTTTTTCATTGTTACGTTGCCCTTTAAAACTGAACCTCTGCATTGTTCTTGTGTTTTATTCATAGTATTTTTTTTCTGTGTACGCTCTAGTGCAAGATTTGAGTGCCTCAGAAAGCTCCATCTTCAAATAATTGCATACATATACATGTGGATACACACACACACACACACACACATTCAAATAAAATAGAGACAGATAGAAAGAGCATGACATAAACCAATATCCTTCTCTGTGACACCATGATTGGATATTTACTATCTCATTTCTCGAAGCTTACACACAAGAAATGAATTAAATGTTTTTTCTTTCTTTCTTTTTTTTTAATGCTTATCCCTGCCTTCATAACAGCAGATTGGCATTAAAAGGGCATGGGTGAAATTAACTTGTCTGAATGTCTGTGTATGTGTATTTGTGAGTGTGTGTGTGTATGTGTTTGGAGGGATGCATTCCTGTCCCAACCCTATTTTGATAATGTTGGAATGAGAGAGAGAAAATATTCTCTCAAAAGCTCCCATCAAATGCCTGTCATTTTCTTCTTTTAAATGCTTAATCCCTGATGGTGTGTGGTTATGGTGCTGTCTCACTTCTCAAACAAAGTGTTTGCTGCATGTCTCGCTCTCGCCTCTGTCTGTTAGATAATTATGCTAGTTTCCCCCATCATATATCCTCTGCATATATCCAACTCTCCTGCTAAGCTGTGCAACGTCTCTAAAGAGCCAGACCTCCCATGGCTCCCTTTCTTATGGGTTAATGTCCACTGTTACAGCTGGCTGGTATGTTGAAAGATGGAGAGACATTGAAAGAGAGAGATAAACAGAGAGAGAAAGACAAAAGAAGAAATCATTGCAGATGGAATAGGGTTAAATATTTAAATATTTTCCTGTGGTTTGAACTTATTACTTAGACTAAGAATTGCTCTATTGGCAGAGAACAGGGAAAGGTTTGATTTTGAATCAAAAATCTGTAAACCATCAATTTAAAAAAAATGGGTGCATTGTCTTTTTATTAATCTTTTATATTGGTTAGATTAAATGATACCAAGAATGAAAAAATAAATAAAAAATGGTGATAATCCGAAAAAAATCCCTTTAAAACTTTACTATCTTTGAGGATAAATTCACAATGCCAGCATATCAACCAGACGGAATAATTTGATCTCAGTATGCCATCTCACCATTTGAGTGCAGCAACATCAATTCACAGGGCTGAACTGAGGTGAATCATAAAAGGAGAATCCACCACACACAGTTATTTCATCTTTTGACGTTTTGTGGCAACATTAGAAAAATCTTCACTACTTGATACTTTACCTGTTGATTGACTCAATAACACAAATGATCTGCCATTGTTGCATGAAAATCAGTGCTGGGGGAAGGATTCAGATATTTTACTTACATAAAAGTATTAATACCACACTGAGAAAATACTCCTCTACAAAAAAAAAAAAAAAAAAAAAAAAACTGCATTCAAATCCTTACAAAAGTAAAAGTATATATTTTCATCTGAAGTATCAAAAGTGAAAAAGGGGGAGCACAAATATAGTTACAACCCATTCCAACCCCTCTAACCCCTGACATGATCAACCAAAGCAGTATACTGAGATAAAAAGATAAGACACAATAGACAGAAAACAACAAACAAACATTAACAGAATTACCAGTACAACCCATTCTTCCCATCCCTCTGCTACCCAGAAATCCTGTGAGCATAGACATAAAGCAACAGCATTCAGACACAAAGGAATCAGATAATAATGCCGATTTTGTTAATCATGCATGATGATTTCCATAGAAACAGCTAAAAATATACATAAAATAGTGTACATACATTTTTGAATACAGAACGTACATAATATAAATCAGCTAATCAAAGATTTATGTCTGCATGATGTATTTGTGCTGTAGAAAGCTCCAGCTGTGTAATATCTTGATGAGAAGAAAACCATTCCTTCACTGACAGTGCATGTGGTGATTTCCAGCGACAAGCCACCATCTTCTTCGTTGCTGTGAGACCAGCTAACAAGAGAAGCCTATCATTTGTAGATAGCTCCAAAGAGGAGGTGTCATTTAGGAATAGCAGAGACTGTAAGTGAGAGATGGCTCTCTCAGTATTAGACACTCTATAAAGAAAAGTGCCAAATGTAATGTTACAATGCAACATATTCTATAAGCTTAATAAGCTGATTTTCTTTTCAACCCATGAAGGAAAACTTAATCGTTCAGCTTACCCGAAACATTCAAATTCAGAATCACCAGAAGTGGAGATACATGGTTGTCACTTGACAGGAAAGCTTTGAAAAAAATGTTATCTGAAAAGAAACTCGTAACTGAAGCTGTCAGACAAATGTAGTGATGATACTCAAGTAAAGTAGAACTACCTTAACAGTATAATACTTGAGCAAATGCACTTTCAATATTAACTGCAAACTGCAGTATGAGCAGTTAGTCCAGTTTAAATATTAACTGCACTCCAAGGTTGTACTTGGATATGATAATCATCAGTGTGCATACACATGCTAATAATCTTGCATGACTTATTACTTGCTAGTGTGTAAGATTTAGTGGTTTCTAGTGCTGAAGTTTCAGATTCCAACCAACTTCACCATCACCATCACCATTTGCCTCACCCACCCCTCCCATGTAGAACAACGTACTGTGGCTACCTATAGAGCAAGTATCTGGTTTGTCTGTTATGGCCTGTGGTGGAAGAGGACTTGCTGCTTCTGCAGATACAAAGGGCACATTGTAATGTAATGGATTGGATGAATGGATGGATTCTTATTTCAGGTGATTAGACACTAATGAAAACATTAGGAGAAAGTTAGAAAACATATTTACATAATAGATAATAAAATATAATAGAGCTCCCTGAATCTTACACACTGGACCTTTAATGAGAAATCCAGGTCACAGTTCTCAATCTAGATCTCAGTTGCTGGGCTTAAGTCTTTCAAGGTAGTAATTTATGGTCTATGTATATGTGCAGTATGCACAGTGATAGTGAGTGTAATATTAATCTAGTTAACTTAAGCCTATGTGCCTCAGTCTGTGCTCTATGCGTGGTGCCAAGGCACTGAATCGGAATCCAAGTAAGGCTTTGTGCAGTGTTAATCCAACTGTACATTAGCATAGCCTACTATAAATAACATGAATGCATGGACTAGAACACAAACACGCACACACATAGGCACATGCTCAATGTGCTTTCTGACACATGCAAGTGTCCGTAAACAAACACACATAGTCCCTTACACACACACACACACACACACACACACACACACACACACACACACTCAAACAGAGCCAGTATACACTAATCCAAACCCAAACACACTCACACAGCACTAAAAATTCCAAAGACAAGTTTACTTTTCTCCTCATCTCCGGCCTCCAGATAAGTGAAAAAGGAAAGCAAAGATGACAAAAAAAAAAAAAAAAAAAAGGAAAAAAAGTACCAATAAGCAAACAGTAGTGTGAGAAAGGGACAGGAACAGGAAGTGATATAATGAGGAGGAACTAGGCTCATCATGTCAACATGGCAAATCAGCTTCCTTTTCCACAGAGGTCCTGAAAGAAAATACATGTCCAAAAATGACGATTACTATGCCTGGATTTCCCTCAGAGTTACACTTGTTGCCAGATATATTTTAGGTTGATCAGTATAGATACTGTATATTTGTACACTCGGACTGTTATACTATGAGTTCTTACTACAGTTGATTGTGGAGGTATGTATAGGTGAGTATAGGCAGTCAAAATAATATAATCCCCATCAATCAACCTCTAGTTGAGACTAGAGAACTAGTCAAGAGCATCCACAAGACAAGTTATATTTCAGTAGAAGTCACATCTATCCTCCTGAGACCCTGTGTCCTCATATGGGGACATTAGAGTTTGGCTTCCCTGCACCATAATACTTTATTTTGCTCAACTTAGACCTATTGCCCTCATTCAGGGACACTTACTGTGCCGTTTATTGGTCAGAGAAGAAAACTAATTGTTCAAAGACAATGTTTTTATAAGAAATTAAAAATGCACACCAAACAAAAGCTCGTGTCACAGGAGGCTGTAATAATTTATGACTGTTGATATATTTCAAAAAGCATTTTGATTGTTTGTGAGTGTAGTCATAAATCATTACAAATGTATTATAATTCACTATGAATGGCTCCATAATGCAGTTGTAGTATCAGTTGTGGGTGGGGGTCAGGACCAGCCCAGTAGACTGCTGAACAAGAGGGATCCTGTCCACGCCTTCTTCACCCCATCATCAGCGCTGTGTCCTCACTCACTCCAGTCAGACACAAACTGCTGACTGACAAGGTAAGACATCACTAAGGCGTTTTAAAAAATTACTTGTAGGAGATTTACTGTCAGAATATGTGTGTCTTGAAGTTGGTCGTATATATTTTTGTACTAGTCAGCGCGTCTCCTTAATAAATCCATGTGTGCGCCTTTAACTCTGAAAACGTGCTGTTTGCTCAGTGTGTGTGTTCTGAAAGTCAAGTGGCTCTAGCAGGCTGCACGTCGTCGCGTGCGTCTTCGTATTCACTGACGGCCTTGTTGTTATATTTATATTTGAGAATTATATATATATATAAAAAAAAAGAAAAAAAAGACGCTTCGAAAGTGACACTTGTCGCGGGAATGAACCAACTCTCTCATACACTCACACACACCGCTCAGAGCTTTCAGTTGCGTATTCTGTGAGGAGACGGACCTTTGATCCGCACTTTGCTTAGACAAAGGCGTGGGTTGAATTAAGAAAATCTGCCAGCTGGATGGCTCATATGAGAATGTCCATACTAACGTCTGTAAAAATGTTTACCATTCTGTGCTTTTGCTGTTGCTTGTGTCTCTCATCACGTTACAAACGCATGCAGTTAATTTCCACAGTGTGAATGCTAAATGAGTCTAATAGGCTACAGTATCTTAAACTATGTCTGGTATAGTAAAGTAATTAAAGTAACCCTAACCCTGGTTCCTAAACTTTTAACCACACTCCATGCGCCCTAAACACAGGGCATGAACAAATACACCGACTTGGGTCAAAATAAACGTCATATTCATATTTATATGTGAATATGAATACTCAATCCTAAAACTGTTTACTCAAGTAAAATTTTCAAACATATAGATAGAAGTACAGATGTAAAACTGAAAGCATAGGCCTACATTTTGAAGTATTTGCAGCTTAATGTAGATAAAGGCAAATTAAGGTTTCAGGAGCACCCATACAGAGATTAACAAAACTTGAAAATGCAAAACTGTTGTGCAAAAGTAGAACTTACAAAGTTGTAGTTATAGTTAGTCATGTAGTTAGTTATATTTTTAGTTATTCAATGTAATATTTAAATCTAATATGCAATATTAGAATATATGAAAAAGCATTATTAATAAAGTGTTTTTGTGTGCTGTCCTTTTCCCTCCCTAGGATGGCTCTCTCTCTGTGCACACACTTTCTTTTTCTGTTGCCTCACTTGCTGTCTGCAGCACCTACCACTCAAGATGACCTTGTAATCACAACTAAGCATGGAAAAGTTCAAGGGAAGTTGTTTTCAGTGTTTGGTGGTGATGTTCGAGCATTTCTTGGAATTCCTTATGGAAAACCACCTGTGGGGAAATTGAGGTTTAGAGCTCCAGAGCCAGCAGAGGAATGGCAAGGGGTGCGGGATGCTACCAAATTCCCAAATACCTGCTACCAGGTGCTGGATACAACCTTTCCAGGTAGGATGCATGTTTACACGAATAGCATAGCCATCTGTTTACTGACCTGTGTACATGTGCTGTGAAATGTGCCTGGTAAATTCTCACATTTTTTAAACTGTTATCATCGGTTTGTGTAATGCAGTTTTTTTTGCCTGAAACCCAACCCAAAATAAACCTAATTACACAAAAGTGACATCATCAGGGGTTCTTTTCACAGACTCAGCCAAGGCTCCTTAGGGCCACATACTAGTTTTTACTAGCTACGTAATATTCGGCATGACTAGTAAACTGATCTTGTGCAAGGTTGATTGACTGCCCCTTTAAGTTAAAACTTATAGGACTTAAATCAGACTGAGATGGAGTCAAATCTGGTTTAGTGGTACATTGTCACACATGGATGACCAAAGTACTCCATCTAAGTACATGTTTGAATAAATTATGACATTAAAGGGCCACCGTAGTGTGGGTAGGGAGTGGCTGTTATATAACACTGTATCACACAAACACACCCACACATAGCATGTGAATGGTTAAACGATGTATAACTCGATTGCAGTCAGTAATAAATCTTGTATGTGAATGGTAAGAAACAGTTTGGAGCCATTTTATCAGTTTAGCAAGCAAAAATATGACTTACACACATTCATAAGCACACGTACACAAATTGAATTTAATACAAGCCATGTCCCACTCCCAAGAGATGAATTTGGGCTGGGTCATGTATCCTTAGCTATTTATAGACACAGCCACCTGTCAGGGTTGCTTAGAAGCCAGACCAGTGCCAGGCATATGCACACAGGAAATGCCCAAAACATACTCCAAATATAGATGTAACAGCAGAAATAGATATGGGCAGAAGGCATTGATGTTAGACCGCTGTCTCTGCTTTGGACAAAGCAGTGCTCATTAAGAAGAAAACAAACCAGGGATTTATTTATATATTCACAACCTCTGTAACTGTTTGACTACAAATATTGCTTGTAATTAAGTGTCATAATGAAGTTGACCTTAACCTTTTGGCTGATCCCACACTCTAAAGATCTGAAGGAACCGAGACTGCAGTCCCACTAGTTCTCTACTGACTGATTATTCTTTCCAGGGTTCAAAGGTGCAGAGATGTGGAACCCAAACACTCCTCTGAGTGAAGACTGTCTGTACCTAAATGTCTGGTCCCCGCGTTTCAACAAAACTCAGTCTCAGAACCTGGCACTGGCTCCTGTCCTTGTCTGGATCTATGGAGGCGGGTTCAGTTCGGGAACGTCCTCTCTGGACATTTATGATGGTCGAATCTTGAGTAAATTTGAAGGTGCTGTTGTGGTATCAATGAATTATAGGTAAGACTGAAGTAAACTGACAATATAATAAGTGGATATAGTCCTTGACGATTAGCACTGAATAAGATGAAAACCTTATACTGTTTTTCCTTTTTCCACTGCATTCTTGCTCACTTTGGGAGCTGGATAAGATTAAGATCATCAAAAATGGTCACTGGTAGGGTGCTTTAAGAGGAGCAAAGGAATTTGTCAACAGGAAAGCCATAGTGTCACTGCATGCAAAACCCTTGTTTTACCCATTTAGATTACTGCAGAATATACAAGAGTGAGTGAACGTGGAATTTATCATCCTTGATAGACTTGGACCTTTGGGTTTCCTGTCCCTTCCTAACAACAAGAATGTCCGGGGAAATGCAGGCCTGCTGGACCAGCGCTTGGCACTCCAGTGGGTAGCCAATAATATTGCTTCCTTTGGAGGTGATCCTACAAAGGTAAAATGTTTTTGCCTTGTATCCTAAAATCAAGATTTATTTCATTTGTCAAAAACAAACAATAAAACAAGCTCTTGGCTTGTGATTTTTTTTTTTTTTTTGTTGCTGTTTTCAGGTGACTCTGTTTGGGGAGAGCGCTGGATCAGCATCTGTGGGCTTCCACCTGCTCTCCCCAGGCAGCCAAAGTCTTTTTCAAAGGGCTGTGATGCAGAGTGGCTCTCCTAATGCACCCTGGGCCTCAATCAGCCAGACTGAGGCCTGGCAAAGGTAGGGTAATTGAGTCACTAATTAATAGGATTTATTTAGCTGCTTAATTTTTTCACTCCCTTTGTCACTCATGTGATATGTTAGGACACACAATTTGTGTCCTGGTAAATTTGCCAGTGATCATGAACGTATGCACACAGTGCTTGATCAAAAAGTCTCAGTAGACTGATTATCCTTCTCCTTGGTTCACATTCTTTCATCCACAACCACCTCCCTTTCTTACTTTTGCTATTCCATTCTCAACTGTCATTCCCTTTGTCCCTTGCCTTGCTCTTTCTATATGTGAATGTCCAGGTCCATGAAGCTGGCAAAGTTACTGGGGTGTCCCACATCTGATCCAGCTTATTTGGAAGTGTGTCTGCAGAAGGCTCAACCTGAGAAAATTACATCGAAGCAATATGATGTTCTCACACAGACTCCTGTCTTAAGTCTATCATTCGTCCCTACTGTTGATGGGGACTTCCTACAAGAAAAAGTCGAAGTAGGTGTGTGTGTGTGTGTGTGTTTGTGTGTAGAGGTCATTAGGTGTCAACATGCCTAGTGAACAGGAAACATGACATTTACTTGACATAATATTTACATGATGTAACCCATCTACAAGTAGACATCTATCAAAGTTTGACTTTAACCAAATGTGTCATGGTTTCATCATATTGTCAAATCCAAGCTCACTGGTTTAATTACTGCAGCGTTATTTGGCTCAACACAAAACTGTTGCAGTCCCATCTTGTACTTTTTAACCTAAGGACATTAGTTTTATTTAAATATTTAACTTAAACACACATTTTTCCCTACAGGTGCTGCTGAGTACCGGTAAACTTCCAAAGAAAGACCTGCTTTTAGGCTTAAACAAGGATGAAGGAACCTACTTTCTAGTGTATGGAGTGCCTGGATTTAGTCTAACTCAGAGTCTCATCACCAGGAATGAGTTCCTGCATGGAGTGAACCTTACAATGACAAATGAAAATTATGTGACGAGAGAAGCTGCCATTTTCCAGTACACTGATTGGACAGATGAGAACAGCAAGATGGGAAATCGTGACTCACTGGGTACTCTGGTTGGAGACCGACAGTTTGTTTGTCCTTTGCTAGATTTCGCTCACAGGTAAAAACCAAATTCAGATTTTTATTGGTGCAGTCTGACTTATAGTCATAAGAAATGACCATAAACATTGATGGTTAAAACTTGACTAAGAAAGAAGGCTTTGGTTTTCATAACTAGGCGGTAAGATAAAACAAACAAGATGAAAGCTATTAAAGGTGTGTTGTGGTAGTAAAAGAAAACTGTAATTCAGATCAAAAAGAAAAAGTGCAAAGAGAGGTGGAGTTGTGTTGTTCTGAAGGTGCAGAACCAGAGCTAGTGCGATTATAAACGACTGTCACAACCTCAGCAATGGACAATTCCAGCTTCTGTGCTCTGGTTAATGCCTCTGTAGTCACAAATATAACACAGAGACAGGAAGAGAGAAGAAAAAGCTTCTTTCCTCAGGCCACCAGGCTGGTAAACTGACTGACTCTGACCTCTATACAGTATATTCTCAGACTTGTCTGGTACATTTCCTTCAGAGAATTCTTTGCACTGCTCTGCACATTGCATATTTACACTTGTGACATATACTGACGTATATCATGTTTCATAGTTGTTTTATGCCTTTTCTAATCCTAATTTTTCACACTAGTCGTAGTTGAGCTTGATCTGAGGAGCAAGCCAAATAAAATTCCATTGCGCATATTACTTGTACATGTGACAAGTCTTGGAATTCTTGAATCCTGGTATCGGTGAGAAAGTAAAATACACTCCAGGAAGCCTAGTTTGAGTAATCTGTAACTTTTTATGTTTATTAGACAGCAAACATACCAGCTGTTATTTTGTATTTCATCATGATGAGTACAAGAGAAGAGGCCTGTAAATGTGATCCACCACAAATGTGCTCTTGCATGTGTATTTTTGTTTGGCCAGTACAGAGGCTTGCAGGATAAGGGTGCATTATGTTGCAGCTAATGTTCAGCCATGTTCATCCTAAAAAATATAAGAACAGTCAATTCCATTTAATGTGGTTGTTACATATGTCTTTTTTAAGGCGTGACACTACAGGTGAAAAGGATTTAATGTTGCTTAAATACACAAATGCTGCATATCTACTTAAACGTGCAAACATAACATAATTCCGAATATTGAATAAAACCAGGTTTGAAATTCTTATTTCGTTTTGTTGACAATTTAGAGTTAAAGGTTTTTACAGAGTGAACTTTGGATATCTGTTTTTTTCACTCCATAAATCAAAAAATACAGTCAATTGCCCAAGACAAATCAATTAGAAAAAACATTTGTCATGAAGGACATCTGAACAAATACTCAGAATAGAGATATAAATAGGAACAGGGAGGTGTGTTGTACAGTAAGCGTAAGTGTGACTAAAAGGGCAATTTCTGAGAGCTGTTTAAAGAAATCCATGTATTTTGCATGACATTACAGGTGAATCAGATAAATATCATAATGAAACGTCCCCAAAAGATCACTTACATTAAGAATGTATTGTTTATTAATGTACATTAAGAAAATTACAAAAGTACAAGTTTTGTGAAATTGTCTGTTTAAATATGCAAAATTAGGCTTGGCTAGGCTATTTGCCTATTGTGTCTCAACCTGACCCAGTTCAATATTGTCATTTGTTTTCCCAGGTACTCACACCATGGTGGTAAGACTTTCCTTTATTTATTTGACCACCGATCATCCATCAACCCTTGGCCAGAATGGATGGGCGTTATGCATGGCTATGAGATAGAATTTGTCTTCGGAATGCCTCTAAATGTATCCCTGGGATACACGAAGAATGAAGTCAACATGACCAAGAAGTTCATGAAACACTGGGCCAACTTTGCCCGGACAGGGTATGCATAATGAGATTAGACAATCAGTCATTCAAGCTGTGTGAGGACCCTCATGACACTGTTGACTTCTCTTTTTTTGTCAGGAATCCAGGCATTGATGGGGCTAAATGGCCTGTCTTCACCCCTGAACAGCAGGAGTATGTGACTCTGAACTACAACCATCCAGAAGGGAAGACAATGATGAAAGTTAAAGAGTGTCACCTCTGGAACAAATTAATCCCCGAAATAGAGAAAGTATCAGGTTAGATACACACAAACACATCTGTCTATCCTTCTATCCATCTATCTATCTCTATCTCCCTCTATTATTTGTATACAAACACATATACAGTACACAGTACACAGAACTCTGTATATTTATATATAGTAGGAGACACTGCATTAGGTACTGCCAGGAGGAGATTTGCCTTGTTTAGCCTGTGGAGATTTGTATCCTGGCTTTCTCCCTGTACACTTCAGCACAGTTCTGGAGGTCTGAGTGGGAGAAGAGGAGGGTCAGTCATGGCTTTACTGAACACTAACACCCTGAGTGAATAATACTCGTGTATATGTCGTTACTGAAGTCATTATTAAGACACTACACAGTACAGCACATCTGCACATTTAGAATCTTTTGTTGTTAACTGTATCTACTATGTGGCATAAATGTGTCATCTTCTTGATCCAGAATGACCCTAGAGTAGTTTCTAAGTTAATCCAGTCATGCAAAACACTATGCTATTTTACGAGAGGAAAAAAAAAAAAAAAACTAAACGCATACAATACCAGTTTGAAACATCTTCTAAATCAGTGTTTAGAGGAGACTATGTAAATCAGACCGTCATGGTCAAACTGCTGCAAAGAAACCACGACTGGGGAGACCAAGAGAAGAAGAGAACTGCTTGGGCCAAGTAACACAAGGAATGGACATTAGACCAGTGGAAATTTGTACTTTGGTCTGATGAGTCCAAACTTGAGTTTTTTGGTTCTAACCGTTGTGTCTTTGTGAGACACAGAGAAGGTGAATAAATGATATCTGCATGTGTGGTTCCCAGGAGGTGTTGTGGTGCGGGGCTGCTTTGCTGGTGACTTCAAGAAAATTCAAGGCCAGCATTGCTACCTAGGCATTCTTCAGCAACATACCATCCATTTTGGTTTGCAAGTAGTAGGACCATTACTTGTTTTTCAACAGGACAATGACCCAAAACAAATCACCAGGCTATGTAAGGGTTATTTAACAAAGGAGAGTGATGAAGTGTTTCATCAGATGACCTGGCATCCACAATCGCCTGACCTAAAGTTGAGATGGTTTGGGATCACAGAGTGATGGAAAAGCAGCCAACAAGTGCTCAGCATATGGGGCTGTTAGAAAAGTGTCTACTAAAGTATAAGGCATGTTATGTTACACTTCTGTTTACTACATTATTACATATGTGTTATTTCATAGTTTCAGTGTATTCAGTGTTAATCTAAAAACTTTGTGAAACACATTCGCAAGTGTACATGTACATATATACACAAATCAGCTGACATTATAGAATCCTTGCCCTTCCTGAAATATTACTAAATAAAAGTCTCTGTTGCTTCTTTCTCCACAGATGATCTGCTGCAGTGTCTTAAAGCAAATGGGATTAGAATACTCAGCTGTAATTACATGTTACTCCTCATTGTATTGGCTATAGCTTTGACCTACTGATAAACTGAAGAGACTGGCCAGGTTTGCACTGTTTCATACAGCCTCATAACAGTTTACATAAAAACAGTGGACAGAAATAATGATCAAAACTTGTTTTTTTATTATTGTCAGTGTTTTATGTTTGTATTTGTATTTTCAAACAAATGTATTGTACGAGGCACAACAACCAAATAGTAGTTATGGCATAAGGGTGTTTTATTTCTGATCACTAGGAAATGTCCAGCTACCATGTTTTCATGTATGTCTTTCTTTCAAACATGTGCAATGTCTATAAATGGTGCTTGCAGTAAATGCAAACTGACTGAAATGTTTAAGTGCACAGATCAGTTTGTGATGCAGTTGACTCCATACAGTTAGATTTTGGAATGTTAGTAATACAAAGTAATTTATAACCAAATGCTGCTTTATTTCCTTGCTAACAAAGACTAATAAGACTAAGAAGAATTATTTTAGTTTTGCGTGTTTTGTATACGACTTTATCACTATCACACATCTCAATCAGGGATGTCCTGGATTTGTATTCATTTTGTCGATGAGTTAAAAACATGTAATGATCATTAAAGATGTGAATACAAAGTTAATAAAGAGTGGGGTATCCTTTAAATCAATGAAGTGATATTTTATGACTGATTTTACAACCCCAATTCCAATGAAGTTGGGACGTTGTGTAAAACGTAAATAAAAACAGAATACAATGATTTGCAAATCCTTTTCAACCTATAGTCAATTGAATACACTAGAAAGACAAGATATTTAATGTTCAAACTGATAAACTTTATTGTTTTTTTTGCAAATATTCACTCACTTTGAATTTGATGCCTGCAACACGTTTCAAAAAAGCTGGGACAGGGGCAGTTTTACCACTGTGTTACATCACCTTTCCTTTTAACAACACTCAATAAGCGTTTGGGAACTGAGGACACTAATTGTTGAAGCTTTGTAGGTGGAATTCTTTCCCATTCTTGCTTGATGTACAACTTCGGTTGCAAACAGGTGTTTTTTGAGCATTCCTCAACTTTCCCAGTCTTTTGTTGCCCCTGTCCCAGCTTTTTTGGAACATGTTGCAGGCATCAAATTCAAAATGAGTGAATATTTGCAAAAAAAAAAAAACAAAGTTCATCAGTTTGAACATTAAATATCTTGTCTTTGTACTGTATTCAATTGAATATAGGTTGAAAAGGATTTGGAAATCATTGTATTCTGTTTTTATTTACATTTTACACAACGTCCCAACTTCATTGGAATTGGGGTTGTATAAACTGATTTGTTTGTTTGTTGTTAAGTGTGCTGTCGCCAGTCAGCCTCGTTATACACATATTAAACAACAGAGTATTATGTAAACAGAAGTTACTTGTAGTGCCAATGCCAAACAATCTCATATCTTCCATTAGTACTGACTGACTGATATTTATTTCACAGTTTAGCATACTGTGTTATTGTTTCTCGTCGTGTCACTGAAGACAGTAATGAGATAATAAACAGTGTCATCGAGCAAAGGTCAGAATGTTGATACAAAACGCTAATGAGATGTTGGAGAGAAATGAACTGCTTTGGTTGAATGACCTTGAATGCTATTTAAAATCCTCTGGTGCAAAAGTAATTACATTGTTTGAGCATCTGGTACAATCTGGTACGTGTGTTGGTGAGTGGGGTGATAGGTGGATTATTTTAAAGTTTTTTTAAAAAGTTAAAAAGACCTTTGATATGACTCCAATATGTTTTGTGTCTACTGTCATGTGTGACAATTTGTGCTTGGATCTTTATCCTTCCCCACCACAAACACACAATAACTCTTTCTTCTCTATTTGACTTTTTAAAATAACTAATGATGGCTCCACTTCTTCCAGGATATGCTGCATGTCCCTGTCTGAAACAGTTAAATGAAAGGATGGAAAGTAAGATACATAATGAGAGGAGAGAAGCTGCAGAAGGAGTATGTTTTACAAAGGTGGTCGGTTGAGACATGACCACTTGCATTGGCAACGACATGTCACCTCTTTCTGAAAATGTTTGGTATTTTCCAAAGAGAATCACATTGACTTCAATGTGCCTTATCCATAATGGATGAAGATAAAGAAAGTGAGACGGAGGGGGAGGTGAAAAGAGGGGAAAAAAGAGGGAGAAGACGACTACAAAGAAAAAGAGGAAGCAAAGCGGATCTTTGTAAATGCTTGTAAAACTTTTTGAAGGTACAATACAGGTGTTACCTCAGCCCTGGCTGAGAATCTTTACTACGTTAAGTCAAGGTGATGTTCCTCTCTTGTCATGACCACAGGGATCAAGAAGAGCTGAAAATGAACAAAAAAGAAAAAGTAGACAACTGTTTAACCTTTTTAATCGCCTTCTCAAGTGGAAATAAAACTGGGACAGCAGCAGGGTTTTTGTCCTTGGCTGCATCTGTTTTGTATTTTAGTGGCTCACTATGTGTAGTAGTAGGCGGACAGGTGCAATAGGTGGAGTGGCAATCATGTGGCCGCAGCATTTATTTATTTATTTATTCATTTCATTTTCTCCAAAATCACAAAAACATTGCGTTCATTTCATTGTATTCATATTGGCTCAGAGCAGGTCAGCCATTAATCGTTTAGTGGTTAGCTCCTCAATGTGTCTTCTTGAGCAGAACAAAGAATCCCAAATCGCTTGATTGCCAAGCCAGCAACACATTTGAATGGACGAATAAGAGGCCTTATGAAGTGCTTTGTTTTTCTTAAGTGCTCTCCATTTACCATAATGCCAGAAATTCAACAAAACAAAAATGTAGGTTTAGAGCAAATATATTAAAAAAAACAAATGCAAACCAAAGCCTAGAAAAAGCGCAAATTTGCCCTTCTCTCCAAACCAGTTTTAGCATGTCAAAGAATTATTTCAGCACCAGTGTCAGGATCCACCATTTCCCATTCTTCTTGATACTGCATCATGTCTGTCTGTCTACATTACTGTCTGTATCCAGTTTTGTCTTTTTTCAGTTCAGCAACTTTTTTCTGTTGTTTGCTA
Organism: Sciaenops ocellatus; assembly: GCA_033000465.1. Classification (NCBI taxonomy): domain Eukaryota; kingdom Metazoa; phylum Chordata; class Actinopteri; family Sciaenidae; genus Sciaenops; species Sciaenops ocellatus. Next base: position 15,487,081 of record CP136887.1, on the reverse strand, counting down.
GGAGACAGAAGTGCCAAGGAGCCACCCTCATGCAATACAAAATCAATAAAAAGCGATTAATTATTTTCTCCTTGTGTGGGCGGGACTTAATTGCACTCTGTCATTTCGTGTGTTAGCATGCTTACATTTACTAACAGTAAAGCTGAGACTGATGGGAGTCTGATGACTTTTGTTGGTAGTAGAATTAGAGAAAGGGACATTTTGACAATATGATTTGGCCTAGTGGTATTTGGAAATTCTGTGCCAATCCATTGCTATCATCCCTTAGACTATGTTTTAAAATGATAAAATAGCTGTGCAGTATTTATAGGACAATTTCCTAATCTGTATTTACTGCCAGTTTTTTTTTTTTTTCCACCTCTACAACCCTGGTATCATTCCACTTGAGAAAACTATGCTTTCATCACCAAATTATACACAAATTATATATATTTTTTTGTATGACTAACAGCTGCTTCACAGGAGGGTAGTTGTTTTGACTTGTGATGTCAGTGCCACAGTCTAGTTCTCAGACATGACACCTTGACAGATATCAGGGGTGAGCTGTGATTAATGCACATGACAGTGACAGCTTCATTAATTAAGAGGACAACACCTCCCACTGCGTGTCATGTGAAATTACTATTACCAATCCCCAGGCACAGTCAAGGCAGAACACATTGTCAAAAGAGACGGTGCTTGAGAGACTAACATTTGTTTCACATGAGGCAAAAATGTGTGGGGAGTTTTTAAAGAAATTTCAGGTCTTAAAAAAGGTACCCATTCAAAACAACATTTGAAACATTTCAAGAAAATTAAAATCTCAATGGACTGACTCTAGTAGCACTCACTATTCACTGATAAAACAAACTTTTTTTTTTTGGTTTCTCACTTCTGGGTGCTTTAAAATATTTCTTAAGCTTTGTCTTCATATACAATGAATATGTATTTAAACCTAGGTTAAATGTATGTCCTATGAAATCAAAATTTGACAATTATGAGCTGACATTTAGCCAACTTTTGATAATAGATTAATTGTTTCAGTCATTTTTATGAATGAAGGAATGAGGAGGAATACTTGGCTATTCTTTTAACTATTTTCAGACAAAATGAGAAACTAATCAGCAGATTAAATAATAATGAAAAAAAAAATCATTTGTTGCTGTCCTGGATGATGACTTTGAATAAATTGATTTTTACACTGGGACACAAAGCAATACAGACAGATGTTTTTACAGTAGAGAGATGGGTCATACTGTATATTTTTTACCTGTCCTGGTCTCAGTTTATGGAATGATTTTAAAACGTAATAAAAATGTTTAAGTTTTTCACTTAGTGAACTGATTGTAACCTGTGGCCAGAACCCTCTGGGTATTTCCTAAAATATGCCTCAATGTTGATGGTCACTGAGCAATTGCTTTTCATGCCCCTTAGCTGGATCTGAGAGACTGCCTTATATTTTTAACTAACTCTTTAATACTTCATTACCTTTTCATTATGTTATCATAGTCCTTTTAGAATTTGATCCTTATTTTCTTCTTTTTTTTCTCCTTTAGCATTTATTTGATGGTTTGTTACTCATGTGTCTACCTTATATTTTCTGTATGTTTATATGCTGAAACTGTATAAATTTGTCATGGAAACTACAAAAAAAGTTGATCACTGTTGTGTTTTTAGATTAACTATTTTCAGACTCTTCTACAATTAGTTCTGTTATGCATATCAAATGATATTGTTTTTTCTCTTCTGCTTGTTTTCATTGTCTCTATTAAAACAGACCGTGATCTTGTGCCATCAGCGCATTTTTATAACCATAAAAATGTTGAACAATTCTGTAGTCACTACAAGTGGATAGTGTGCTGCAAGATTGCCTACAAATATGCGGTGAGTAAAGATTTTACTGATACGTTCAGTATCAACATTTTTGCAATATTTTTGATATGAGGGATTTTTCCTCAACAAATTTGCTATTGCTAATTATTTTTATATAAACATCATTTTTAGGAGACAGGGCTGGGAGGTTAAATGATGTGTGGTCCAACCAAATGAAATAATTCAGGGTCAAATGCATGACAAGGGAAAGATTTGCATTTGGTTGCTCAGAGGCACATTTCTTCTGTGTATGGAAACTTTTACCACACATATATGCTTGTATTGTATTAACGCATTTACTTTTGAAACACCGTATAAGAAGGACCTAATCACATATTTATCAATTACCTATTTACCTATTTATGTACTTGGTAGTTATATAACAGTCAAATCAACGAAAGTCGCAGTGGAGTGAGTTTGAACTGATGAAATGTTATCTTCAACTATGAGTGCTTTAAGGCAGAAAAAAGGCAAAACAACAGATTTTAACCGATTTATCGATTTTACTTGGCAAAAACCTGAATCGCCTTCAAGAGTTTGTTCAGGACATGCAGCCACGCCCATGATTGCTTAGCCCATGAAAAAGCAGCACCCAATTGGTTAATCCATAACAAGAAGCATTTTAGACATCCCCTGGAGTTAACCAGAAAACGCTATTTAACACTATGGCAAAGTGAGAATGAGTCTGACCTCGGCTGTCAGTTGAGACGGAGACACCCATCATTCAAATGAGACAGGCGATTAGGGGAAGGACAAATTCAGACAGCTAAAGAGAAACAGAGATAGAAAGAGGGAGATACAGGAAGAGATGGGCACAGGTTGCAGTGATATAGGAGGGCAGAAAAATGATGGCGGGAGATGGAAGAGAAATTGGGGGTACAACAGCAATTCGAGGAGGTTTTAGACACAGAAGGGGTGAGAAACACACTGAGTTAGCGAAGGGAACAGTTGACAGGAATAGAGAAATAAATGTGAGGGATGAAGGTAGGGAGGATAACTCTTTTTTATGAAGACCAAGAAAAATAAACACAAAAGTCTGGGAAGAGAGAGAAAATATGATAAAGGGACACACAGAGAGGGTAATGAAAGACTGAAGACTTTCAAAATGAGAAGGGATTTGGTAACACTGAACGATACAAGAAGAGGCAGCCGGCTTTCATCAGGCTACTGATGAGTTGAAGCGGAGAAATATAATAGCATCATTCCATGGAAATTGAAAAGGGTCACGGAAAGTTTTTTTTTTTTTTTTTTTAAATCATTTTTATGCACACTGTATGGTTTATCATGGGGCATGGGGATCATTTTTAGGCGTGCAGAAGCAAAAATGAACACAACCTTGACTGGAAGCAAACGTCAAGCATCTCATTTGCCTGATTTCAACTTTTCCCTCACCTCAGTTCCTCCTGTTACAACAATTATGTGAAGTCTTCCCACACTCATTCACCCTCAAGGACAGACATTCACAATTTAAAAAGACAGAAGAATACTGTAATGCTGCGCTGGGATGCATATTCACGCAGTACAGCTGTGCCATCAAACTTGGTTTGAGGTACACTTAAGGAACTATAGGTCAAGGTGGATGTGTCATTTCTACAGCTCGCATCTAACAATTGGCCATATAAGCATCTATCGTCCTCTTTAGGGAAATGTGAATAATGTATTTCTATTTATTGTGTATGTTTTTGCATTTCCAGGACTGTGAACAAGAGGTGCAAGCAGCTTTAAGCAGGTTGACATTTGGAGAAAATTGAACTGAAAGTTCAAGTTTAAAATGGCAGAGCAGAGACTGGATTGTGCTGAATTGATAGCTGATGTAGCATTAAGAATATAGGTGTTTGTGCTTTGTCTGGGGAAAAATACTGAATTAGTCCAAACTTTTTTTTCCCCCCGTCAGTTCCTTTTTTGTTGTTGTTTGTCTATATGTGCTTCTGTGAGGTCTGGTTCCATGCCAGAGAGATTATGAAAGCCGACATGAGGGATTGGTTTGCGGACCAATGAAAACTGCCTTTTAGGGAAGTCCAGTTCCAACAAAGACATCCAGTCACACACAAGAGAGATTAAAACCTGTAACTGTTAAGACATACTTTATACTTTATTAACCCCTTTAGGGGGAATTCATTTTTTTCACGCTGTTGTTTTACACACACAGGCCTGAAATACAAACATACAAACATGTATGGAGAGATGCTAGAGCATAGGTATAGCACATAGTCAGGCGCCCCGAGCCCTTAAGGGGTCTGTGTTTTGGCCACCTCTGTGGCTACCAGTTCACACTCCATACTGACTGGTCTGTGGTGGACCCACCCTCCAAGCCAAGTCCCTATACGGACTGAGCCACTGCTGTCCCAGTTAAGGGGCTGGGTGGAAATCGATAGTCGGAATAGAACAGGAGGTGTAGTGGAAAAATACAAGTCAGAATAGCACAGGCCCATACTGGATACTGGATACATATTAGAGCAGAAAGCATGTCACACACTCTTGTTGCCTTTGTGGAGATATTGTGAGTGCAATGTACTACAGGACAGGGTGAACCCTGATACTGGCATTATTAGAGGCTCCACCATGTTGAAGCCCAGTAGTCTGCTGTGCAAGGCAAAGTTCATTACATGTGAACTGTGTGCAGTGCAGAGGAAAAAGTGTTCAGTGTTAATCACCTCCTCCGGGTTTTTAAATTGAGGAGAACTGAGGATAAAACAAATATTTCATTATTGTGAAAGCAGGCGTTCCATAGAAAAAGGAGGCTGTGATCTGATGAGGTCAGTCAGATGTGGAATGTGGAATAGGAGCATAACAATGCTCTGATATGCCATTTCATTTTCCTAATTAAAATAAAAAAAGAGAGAACGTTCATCTATTTTAATTAGGAAATTCTTGTTTGCATGTTCTCCCCGTGTCTGCGTGGGTTCTCTCCGGGTACTCCAGCTTCCTCCCACAGTCCAAAAACATGCACTTAACAGGTTAATTGGTGACTCTAAATTGGTGTAAAGGTGTGAATGTGAGTGTGAATGGTTGTGTCTCTCTATGTGCCCTGTGATAAATTGGCAATGTCAGTTGGGATAGGCTCCAGCCTCAAAAATACAAAAATACAGTAATGGTCTGTTAACCTCCTAGGAACTTCTGTGGTGCCCTTGAGCAAGGCACCGAACCCCTAACTGCTCACAGGGCTGTGTGGCTGCCCATCACTCTACCATATCTCTGCATTTGCATGTCTATAAGCCCTTTGAGGGAGGAAGGAGGGGTGCATTTCAGCCCTATATGTGTAAAACTTGTTTGTGGAAAACTTATTTCTCCATTGAGGGATTAATAATGTAAACCACCACCATCACCAAACGAAGCATTCTCAGTCTCTGAGAGATTTTCAAGAGTCAGTGTTTTGTCATGTGTTTGTTTGAGCATAGCATTTGAATTGTTTGTTTTATGTGTCTTTTGGTGACTGTGTTGCTGCCTGGCAATCCATGATGTGTTTCTGTAAGTTTGTGTCCTGGGAAGACACCAAAGGTTTCTTTAAAGTTTGATTTTTCTCTCGAGCTGAAACATTTGGGAGGCTCTGTTATAGATAATAATCTGTAGAAGCTGCATCTAACTTCTATTTGTGTAAATCTCCGTACATCGAATCAAAGTTCACATCATTTCCTCTTTGCAGCCTTGGCTTAATGAGAACACATGATTGTGTATGTCAGTGCGAGGTATGAAGAGATGAATGGGATGGTAAAGAATAAGACTTGGACACATCCGGGGATGGAATGTCCTTGTCTCATATGACTGAATGACAAGTAAAGGTGAGGAAATAATGAATCATCATGTACCTAATTCAGTGGTGAATAAAATGAATGATCGAGTAGCTGTGTGATGAATGTTGATGAATGTACGTCAACCCTGCGCACTCCACACATATAATCAATGAGCTTAGTTTGACTTATTTACCTGGTTTTGTTACGTATGGATAGAGAAAATGAAATAGCTGTAATACCTACAAGTATACCAATGATGTTGTTGTAAGGACCACTGCAGGCTCTAGCGGCCACAAGGCAGGCTTAGGTTTTAAGCCAAGTTAAGTTAATGCATGATCTGATTTTTTTTCATGGCATGCTGTCAGATTTAATCTATTAATCCCCAAACCACAGCATAGTAACAGGGATTGTGTGCCCCACCTTTCTCCCCCACTTTACATACTATAAATTAGATAGTAAGTGATAGTGGATTGTGTAAAGCACCTGTCTCTTTCTACTACTACACTCTTATACTATTATTCACTATTATTCTGTTTTACTGTTGCACAATACTGGATAAAATAAAATGGGAAAGGAATTGTGTCTGCTTTTCTTCTGTTTTGAGTATCTGTAATATTCTGCCTGCATGAATAAAGTATTTTCCTTTTTATTCCAAAATTTAAGACTTTGTTTCTCCCAGCACCGCGTCCTCATTACCTCTGTGATATTTTAGTAAACATCCAGGATCTAAGCTCACTCAAAGTCATTTCATCATGTGCTCAGCTCTTTTTTGCTTCACTCATTTAGTCTTTTCATTCTCTCAATAGGTCATTTATTAATTTAGCTCCTTATCTCACAGGAGTTGCAAAGAGCTTTACAGAGATAAAAGCAAGAATAAAAACACAACAAAACACATGATTGCTTGAATAAATTACAGGATAAACCTGGACATGATAGTTGTTTAGCTAACTGGTGTCTTTGTGTTTTGTTTAACACTAGCAAAGAGCCACCTGATTCTAAATGTTTGCTGGGTTTGGTTCAAGGCCACTTCGACACTGGAAGGATAAGCTAGGAATCATTTCACTAATCCATCTATGCTGGCCTCCCTCTTGTGCCAAAGTGGTTATCCAGCTAGCCCAAACAATCGAGAATTCCCAGAAAAGACTCATAGACCGGACTGTGGCGTTGTCACTGATCTTTACTGAAGATGTCACGACTGTGAAACTGTAATACAAAATATCCACAAATACAAGTTTTGTAAGTGAAGTTACACAAACAGAATATTCATCACAGTGTACGAGGTAAGTACAGACAACACTGATATGCACAAAAAGAGAAAATGAATCAGAACAGCATCTGAGCTACCTGGCCAAATTATGTCTCATACATGGCTGAATTATTACAATGTACAAAATGAAAGTGATTGTAACGCACAATCTTAACTTACAAACTTATGAAACGTAAAAACTTACAGATATGGTCTTCTGCGGCTTCAATACCAAATTAAAATGTTCCCACAGCTCAACAGACGAAGAAAATGGTCTCCAGCACCAGCCATGTGCTCTCCTTCTCCCCCAAACCAAAAGTGAAAATTAACTAAATGGGAGTTAAGTCTGCATTTGCTCTTGCTTCCACAGGGGGCAGTATAGCATTAGACAGCTTGGCAGTCAGAGGCCATGACACCATCAATTTTTTATTTACCTGTTGTCCATGCTTCTTTTTGACTTTTCGTATTGGGAGTATTTGGAGCCTATCCCAGCTTATATTTGGTGAGAGGCAGATCTAACCTGAACATGCTGTGAGTCTATCAAAAGCATGGCATTTCCATCCACAAAAAAAAAAAAAAAAAAAAAAAAAAAAAAGCATGAAATGTTTAAACCATTAGTAGAAAAGCCGGTGTATTGATAAATGCAACATCAAACATAACCGCATAAATGAATTAATGGAAACACACTTAAGCTAAATGACAATGGAAATAATGACATGCAGGTAAGGAGACTGTATATTTGAATGTGTGACCCCAACAAGATATAATATATAGAATATGTGCACATCTCTGTAAATGTTTTCTCTCTGTTGTATATGTTTCACATATACAGTTTATCATGCTGGATTTGCTTACGTAAAAGAAAATGTAATTTAGTAGTAGTAGTAGTAGTTAAATTCTGTCAAGTAAAATCGTGCAAGGTTATCTACAGTTTGCGTGATGATACTGTATACTATAGAAGCTTAAAGTCTGAGATGTCAACTAAAGTTTATGGTATGCCTTTAGTGCTGAATAATTAGCTCTAAGAGTAAAACTGGATCCCAGTAATGCTGTTTGAAGCTGGAAAGAAGTTGTTTTGCTGCGGTGGTCCTAACCTCCTTCTGCAATGCGAGGAGGCATTTGCTCGACTCACTGTTGCCTTCTCACTCTTGCCTTCAAAGGAGTATTTTTTTTTTTTTTTTTTTTTTTTTTTTTTTGGATATGTGATGAAATTTGAAATCGGTGGTAGGGATTTGTAAATTATTGTGAATATTGCTTTTCACAAGGGCAAATGAAGAATGCATTTTAAAATCTAACCAAAGCAGATGAAAATGCAACCATAGCATATTCTAAACCCACACCGACAGTTTTACCTTCAAAATACAGGAGCTTACATTCATCTCGCCTGGGAAATGACACTGGAATTGGGAAACAAAGTAAACAACCAGCCTGCTCTCTCTCTCTCTGGTGTTTAGGAGCAGTTTATAATATAAGTCTCAATGTTTTTTTGTTTATGCATCTAAACAAAAAAGCTACAGCTCCATTTATGGCACTAATCACACTCCTGAATCACACGCTGTCTTTTCAAGAAAGAGTCAACTTAAATCATTACAAAGCGATGCAGTGCTGAAACCTTCTAAAGGCATGTTTCATTTGATCAATAAATAGAGGGATATATAGATAAAAAAACAACAACAAAAACAAACGTGCTGTCCTCTCTCCTTCTCTCCATCCTCTCCTCTTGGTACGTTGCTTTTGCCAAGCGCCTTAGCGTTGAGCTGCTCTCTTTTCAATACCGCTGATTAAAAATGTCTGATGCATCAACACGACTAAGCTGATTACAGATTTAGTTTCCCTGAGCAAAGGTTTCCAAAGAGTGCCAGGGAAAAGTGGGAAAGAAGTGAGGAATAATAGAACACACAGAGTCAAAGCGGCTGAATTGCGTTGAGTGTCTAATTTTGAAAGTGTGTGTGACTGAAGGAGCGTTCTCTTCTGTATCTCCGTGAATCGCTTTGAGTGTGACTGAATACGGAGTGTGTAATTTTAAGAAGCAAACCTCTCAGGAAGGAAGAGGTGAAAAGAGATTGTGTGAGTGTGCTTTTGTGTGTGGAATGACTTCAGGGGAAACCTACCCTTCTCTGGGATGTAGAAATCACAGTTATGACTCATATTGGTCATGGTTTTTGTTCTTCCTGTGACGTCCATCTCTTTCAACCATCCACTTCTCTTCCCTCTCCTGCGCTGTCACATACACCTGGGTCATCTGACTTGACACATCCTTTATCCATACAGCCCAAATCTGTATCTTTGAGGATCTCTGTGTGCCGACAATGGCACATCAATAATATCTGGCAGATCATAAACTTGCAGCTTTCCTCGTCTTTTATGGCTCTTCTTAAAAGACTGTCATGCTTTGTTCACAGTCTGTCACACACCTCTGGGCCTCTGGCTAAGGAGGTTTATAACAGTGAGCATCAGTAAGCTCTGCCCTGAAGCTGTGTTCACCCTGGTGCCCACTCCAAACTGTAGAGATGTCTCAGATGGAAAATGATTTGGGAAATAATCTGGCCTATTTTACCACAGTCCTTTGTGTCCAAGTTGGGAGGATGGAACCATCCATTCTCTACCACTTGTTCGGGGTTGGGTTGCGGTGGCAGCAGGTTTAGCAGTGCACTCCAGATGTCCTTCTCCCCAGCAACACATTCCAGCTCCTCCTGGGGGATCCCGAGGCGTTCCCAGTCTATATGGGCTATATAGTCCCTCCAACGGGTTCTGCTTCTGCCCCGGGGGTCTCCTCCAAGTTGGACATACCCAGAACACCTCCAAAGGGAGGCGCCCAGGGTCCATCCTAATCAGATGCTCGAACCACCTCACCTGGCTACTTTCGACGCGAAGGAGCAGAGGCTCTACTCCGAGCTCCCCCTGGATGTCCGAGCCGCTGACCCTATCTCTAAGTCCGGCCACCCGGCAGAGGAAGCTCATTTCGGCCGCTTGAGTCCGCGATGTCATTCTTTCGGTTACTACCCAAAGCTCATGGCCATAGGTGAGGGTTGGAACATAAACGGACTGGAAAATCGAGAGCTTCCCCACAATGGTCCAGTACAGCGTCCGCAGTACTGCAGATGCCGCACCAAACCGCTGATCCATCTCACGCTCCATTTTCCCATTACTCGTGAACAAGGTGGATGGAACATTATTCTTTATCAAGCAAAAGTGCCTCTTAACTGGTAGTACACACGAACCCTTGGTTAAAACGTTGTATTGTTACTTTATAATGCAGAATATGCTAGCCAGAAATGAGTCGGTGTGGTGCAGATTCACTTCCAAACTACGTTTTAATTCACAGATGTTGCCCCGCCTTGAGCATGAGACCTTGACACGTGTCACAGGCTTTGTTTCCTGAATTTGCTTGAACTTGCTACCACAGACAACCCCTGGCAATAACAAAAATGACGTTTATGCCGTTGTTATACAGCACGTGGGTTTGCTGACAAAGTCAGCATCCCATTCAGTTTAGTATCTTAAGGCTATACACTGGCATGACATCACAGACTCTGTCATTTCCACCTAGTTTCAGTTTGTCCATCCACAAATGTTGCACAGCCCAAGTAATGAATACACTGGTTTGTTTTTCTCTCCCACAAATCATAAAAAGAACGTGAGGGTAAAAAAATAGGATATTATGCCTAAAGCGGTATTCTATGTGTTCTGTATATATGTCATACAGCACACACAGAATACATAATACATAGCCTCTTTTTGCTTTTAGGTTGTTTATTGTGTGGAATTTGGATATGGACTTTTGGAAATAGACTGAGGACTCTTAAAGGCTCTTTTAAAGTATGAAAAGACTTCTTACACACTATACAACTGTAGAAAAATAATAAAAAAAAAAAAATCTTTATTGTGTTCTTGAGAGAACATTTGAAGGTGTTGGTATAGGTTTATATAATGCTAGTCATAACTATACATAATATTCTAGAAAAAAACTTGTTTATATATCAAAGATATCCAGAAAATTCATATAATGTTCACAACTTCAAGAGTCAGCACTTTAAGATCCATCCAATGAGCAGGCTTTAACACTAAACTCATCCATGTGCATCATGCCTATCCTTTTAGGCACAACAGGCAGGAAGATAAGTTAACAGACAAAAATATGAAGAGATTTATAACACTGCACAAAACATAGACAAATGGAAACCAAGCAGTTTTTGTCCTCCAACACTATCTCCATTTTTCACTTCATTGCAACTGTCTCATTTCACTTCACAAAAAATTCTGCTGTTTGTGTGCATGGTTTCATAATTATCTGATGGTATTATCTTGTTAGCTGACTTTGTTGCTATTTAAAGCACTTAACACATATGTATAAAAAATCTTGAGACGAAGGGTTGGTCGACATAAATAAATGTTGTGGGTGACAGTTGGCATAGCTGTGTGTGTGGATGTGTTTGTAGGTGTGCTGACAGGAGGCAATGATTAAAAAAATACACTGAATATATATATATATATATATATATATATATATATATATATATATATATATATATATATATATATATATATATATATATATATATATATGCTGTATTTTAAAACAAACACTGCTGTGATAAATAATAAATAATGATGATAATAATAAATAAATAATAAACAACCCGGGGAGTGCTTTATGTGTTTCTGTAAGGGTGAGCCAGCCAGTGTGTGCATGTGCATATTTGGCTGACCTTGGATGACTGATAATTTGTGGTTTCCTGGAAAATGGAAGATTCATTTTATGGACTAAGGATTTACCTTTTATCAAAAAAGTGCAAAAAAAAAAGAGCAGAAAGGTGACACAGACAATGAAACTTTAGACTTATGGTTGTTAAAGAAAACATCTTCCATCAGGAAACTTTTTAAATCACAGAGAGTTGAAGCTGAGCAGCCAAAGGACATCACAGGGAAAATCCATAAATATACTCTTTATAAAACTCTTTATAAACTATGATCCAGTTTCAACAGAATCTGTGAATAAAGTTGTTCTTTTGTATAGTAGTCAGTGAAACCTGTTCTCACATGCGTGTGGCAGCCCTAAGAATCACTCATAGATTGTATAAAACAGGAATCACTCTGCTCCGACAGCACCATAAAATAAAAAAAGAAAGTGTTTGATTGAATGCAAAATTAGTAGACGCCCAGAGTGCAGGATGGGTCGTCAATAACAAGGAAATGACAAATTCTACTTTAAAGAAAATACCTAAAAAATTACTTTTTGGATATTGTTGGGCCATATACTAGTGTATAGGTGATGTATAGCACAGACATGTGGTAACACAAACATTACTTTTGACTTAATGATAAACTTTAAGTCCAAAATAGATATTTACAGTGTCACATAACCTGAAAGTTATCACTGTCCCTAAGTTTCTAGTACCGCCAAATCATGAGGACACATGAATGAATTTTGTTCTCATTTTTTCTTGTGTGACTGGATGAATTGTATCATCCACACAAGAGGTCATGAAGCATTTTCTTCAACCAGACAGCTGTCAAGGGCTGAACTTTTTTGCTGAACTTTAAAGTTATGAGACCCATTAATATCACTGATGCCAGAGCTTGTAATGTGGTCAACAATGGTGACGCAATTAGGTGATGCAATCATTCAGTCAGTCATCCAACACACTGGATGTTAAATTCGGAAAACATGTCACAATGTTCAATAAACACAGAAAGCACAGTATATAATGTTCCATGTTATTATTACTAGTATTATTATTATTATTATTATTATTATTATTATTATTATTATAGTACAAATGCAAGGGCCAGTCTGAATACAGTCTACAATGAAACACATTTTGTATACGATGCACACACAGTAAACATAGGGACGGAAAATCTTGCATTCACACAATGCACAACAGTGTCTTTGACCTTCTAATGACAGACAAGGTGAACCCTGTGGTTAACTTAAGGTAACAGAATGGGTGCAGGCACGTGAGTGTGTGTGTGCGTGCCTCTATGCATGTGTGTCCCCACATTGGGTGATTGAGCGGAGGGAGCAGAGAGCTAAAGAGGATGGAGTGAACAGCGCAAACAGTAATCACAAACTGCCACAGGCACTTTATCCATGGGCTATCTGAACAGGATTACACACTCTCACACACATGCTTGTATATACATACCCATACTTACACATACACACTTGGTTATGTACAAGTACAAACATTATACTAAGATTTGCGCACACACACACACATAGTACTCAGATGGACACATTAGGCTTTATCAGCAGAAGAACATAAAAAAACGGCCCATTTATTTTCAATCTGTTAGTGACATCAACAGGTAAACTGCTGTCTGGTGAAATTATTTACCTTGCTTCCTCAGGCATTTCACTTCAGTACTAGATTCACTTTCAACACTGGAGAGTCCCATATGGAACTGGGGCCATCAGTGGAAGACACTGGGTGATGGTGGGGAAGCTGCCCTATCTCCTCGAAATCATGCCTATATAATTTTCAACAGCAGTTATGTTTTGATGGAAACATAAGCAGATTGAATTACATTTTATATTAACATAATAAGAGTGTTATTAAATAACATACTTGGCAAGATGCAAAAATGTTGATACTGAATGTATCACTTGTGGTGACTGCAGTATTATTAAAAAGTCCTTCCTTAACCCAACCTGTACCTTCATGGTGGAATGTAAAAGGTATCTATCGAATAGAAGCTGGAGGAAGGACAGCATTAAATTGATCAAACAGAACAGTGCTTTAAGCCCCTTTTCTTCATATAACTTTGACAAAATCCATTTTGCTTTATAAACTGAGGTGGTACACTAAGCCTGTGCACTCAGGATTGACTGGAACCCACACTCAAATTCATCAGTGGATGCCATGCAGGGTTCATGTGCTGTGAAACCAGCACCTGGCCTATTGCACTGTTTGCCAGAGATACTACACCACTAAGACTGGTGGACCAGCCAAGGTAATTGTGTTCTAAAACTAAACCGAAAGTCATGCAGGGCAACCAGAATGACTGATTCCCATCTGATTTTCTCTAGGTAAGGAGCTACCATTAGACAAATAGATCCACTATGACCTGATGAAATGTGTCTAAATCTGGTGTATGAGTTTTGATTAAGTCAGTGTGACATGCAGCAAAGGACAAAACACAAATAGAATGACCTGGTGACTGTGAAAAATATTGTTTAATCTACAAACCTGACAATCAAGAAAAGCGAAAGGGGGGCAAACCGACCCAGAGAAACGTTAAGGGCAAAAAGAAAGGACAGAGTCATTTTGGAAGAGCCAAAAAAAGAAAAAGGAAAAGAAAATAAGAAAAGAGAGAGGGTGGACGGGTGATTGAGAGAGGAAAATAAGAAGATTCAGTAATTAGATTCAGTTAGATCGAAAGGAGAAGGCAATGGTTCAAAATACAGAGCAGGAAAAAAAATAAAAGAGAAGAAGGCAGAAAAAGACACAGCGAAATCAAATCCAAAGAGAGTCAGGATAGGAGGAAGAGGAGGTGTCTGTGCCCTCATCCTGTCGCCTGCTGTTTTAAGTCGGGCTCTGGGTCATTAATCAGACTATCACAGCAAAGTCTGAGGGAATTAGCCATCCGTACAGAACAGGAATTAAACACACACTTACTCACAAACCCACTTCTCCCTTCCTCACATCACACATAAACACACAGACATCCACTAATACACCAATCCTACACTTCACACACACACATTCCCCATTTTACACATGCTTAGACACACTTAAACAGAAAGGCAAACCCACACATGCAGAACTTATTTTCTAAACAATATGGTGTAAAATTAGAGCACTCTGAGCTTCTGCTCTAGTTACTTGACCACAGAACAACAGGAAACGTTTAAAAACGGATGGGGGTCTTAACCACAACACATGATAATGCACTCAATCCCACTGTGTGTGCAAAGGGGAAAAAACAATGCTTCATACTTGAAAACAGATATAACAGTAGTGTTGCTTTCGTCAACGAAAATTATGACTAAATATCGTCGTCAACAAACCTTTATCACCTGACGAAAACGAGACGAGACACAACGTAAATGGTCATGTGACGATAACTATAATTAAATATATAATGCAATACTGTTGATGAATAAAAACGAGACTAAATGTGGTTAACGAAATAAAAACTCTGCTAAAATGTTAAATTGTAAAATTTTTGTTGACTAAAACGAGACGAGACGAAATGTTATAACGTTATTTCGTCTCGTTTAGTCACGTTGTTATCATTATTTTGCAGTATTTCTGTTTCCTGTGTCTCACTTCGGGGGCTGCATCAGGTCGCACTGCGCAGTCGCAGGCGATGTCACTTCCTCAATCCCCATTCGCGGCATTATTTAGATGCAGCTGCGGTGGGTGGTAACAGAGAAAGGGACCGATGGCCGGCCAGCCGGGGTTCGTCATTCATTCATTAAAATCTTATGTCAAAAATATAGCCATAGAGTCTTTTTTTGTTTGGTATGTGTGACAACCAATCTTAAAATAACACATCCAGGAGGTTACAGTTTATGTAGTTGCTGTTGAGACTGATGGTTATTTGGTTCAGTAGCTCGAGCGTTCAAGCACCTTGTTTCTCTTGTTAAACTTGAATGTATTCAATTTTTTCTGGCATTGTCATGTGATGCTATTTTATTTATTTATTTAATTTAAATTGATGTTTGGTTGGTAAAATAAATATGCTGTAAATTCAAATCAGAGCATCTTTCGTGTCTGGAATGGATGTATTCTTGAGTCTATAAGGTAACAATAATATAATAATAAGACAACCTTGTTTGAATTGTGAAATGGGTTTGGCTAAAAGAAAATTTTGGTTTCATCTATACTACTAGGTACTTATACTATACTGACTGGATTAAATAGATTTGCATTACTAAAAAGAGACTAAAATACAATTTTCATTGACTAAAACTAGACTAAAGTGTCATCAGTTTCTGTCGACTAAAACTAGACGAAAATAGTCACGGATAATTCTGACTAAAATAAGACTAAAATGCTCAGACTTTTAGTCGACTGAAACTTGACTAGACTAAAAAGAGTATGAACGTGACTAAAACTAATAAAAACTAAAATGACAGCTTGACACAAAGACTAGAATAAGACTAAAATTAAAACAGGCCGCCAAAAACAACACTATATAACAGAACACAATCTAGAAGGTTAATCAAATACAGCCATTCTTTACAGAGCTTGTAGTACCATTGCTGGTATATGTTTCAGCTATAGCTGTTCTACAGACTTCTCTTGTCCATTTTAATTAGCTGAGACACTTACCAGTGTACATAAGTGGACTAAAAATGTGCATATATGCTCAGCCACACAGGAGGAGCTAATTCAACCCTACGTGACACCAAACCCAAGGATGGCTTCATCACCTTGCTTGGTGACCATGGTCAACCACCACTAGCTATGCTTTTTGTGCCTAGCTATCGTATTTAAGGGTCTAGATTGTGATTAATTGAAGTACAATACCTGCATGAAGACCATAAATAGTAAATTGCACATAAATGAGCTGAAGTAAAACCTGAGTGCAACATATAAAACCCATCCTATTGTAAAGATCTCAGGTTTCCACCAGTCAGCAGCAGCTGGCTAGTACAAGACCCAGCACTGTCCACTGGATTAATGAGAAAGATCTCATTGCACTAATCATTCACAGGAACCCCTCAGTTCTCAGCTAAGGGAAGAGACATAGTGCAGATGTCCCTTTAGAGCCCTAATATCTGCATTTTGATAGGGGCTCCACAAGACAGCAGAAGGGTTTCTTGTAAAACAAAGTAATTCTCTGCAATGACAGAACATGGTAACAAGGCTCAAGACTCAACAGGATTAATTTATTGAAATAAGGTTAACTCAAATGAACAATGGAGTGTGTAGATCAGCAATGTCAGCAATGAAAGCATTGCATGGATGGGTGGTTAATGTGCTGTGGAGGTGTTGAAGGTGCAAACCAAAAGAAAATGATACATGGTTGATGTCAGCTGTAGGAACAGGGAGCTAGAGTGAACACGTGGGCTTTCATAACCTAAGGGCCCAAGTGAGCTTAATCAGCTGATGACCATGCTATGTCAGCCAATTGCATGTTGACGTTGCTAGGTCAGTCTCCAAGACAGCGGGAGGAGCATCACAATGGCACAGTTGAGCCCTCATTAATGCTGTAACATCAATCTACATATACATGTTAGAATGGTCATGTCAGCTGACATACATAGTTAATGAGCTAAAACTCATGAGGGAGTCATCAGTAATGGTAATCTGGGTAAGGCTATTCCCAGACACTAAAGGAGGAATGAAGGCTCCACAGCTTCACTTACATTTATTGGTATTCAAAGACTACACTAGACTATTCAAATCCCAGACGCCGTAATTCAACCAAACTGTTGTTGCAGAAGGACTCTTGCTAGATTTATGCCCTCAATATGACAGAACCATATGGACCAAATGATGCTGCACTGCTGTTCTGTCACTTATAGACTGGAGAGATGAGAGACATCCCCTTTGTTGTGGGTCACAGAGAGGGAAAGGTTGAGACACACTGCACTAATAACCTGGTTGATGATACGTGATGTATCCACAGAATGTTATTATGATGATTATTTTCCTCCCCACATACCATAATCCAGTTAATGGATAAGGCTGGGTATTGCTTTATTTGAAAAATGCATGCATATATTAGTATGCACTTCTATTTTGTATTGGTAAATAATAACTGTCGAAATGAATGTTTACTTATTATTCTTTCTCACTGACTAACAATAAATTGTTATACTGAAGTATACGTTGCCCTTCATCCTCGATGTTTAAGCTTTACTTGATTTCTATTATATGATAATGCATTTGTTTGGATAGAAAAATCAGACCCTTGCTTGTGTATAGTGGTCCTTCATTTGAATTTTACTGATGTTAAATTACCATGTGGTAATGTCCCAAGCAATTTCATTTAATCTATAATATGAGTTATATAAATAACTATATGGTTGGACACACAAAAAATAAGCAAAAGGACAGGAATAACCTGGCCTTTAAAGAAACTGGGCAACTTTGCCATGATAGACCTCACATATCTTATATTCATGTCATGCGTTGTCCCCAGGCACTTTATTTTGCAGGCTGCAACAGAGTAATTTAGCTGCTTGAGGAGAAGAGAAAGAGCCTGCTGCTCCGGTGCCTCCGTCGAGGAAGACGTGGGCAGGGTTGCTGTGGCTGACACATGGATGGAACTGTTGACTAGCAACCACACATGGTGGGTTAGCCCTTCCCAGATGGAGTCAACTCACTCTAACACACTGTGTTAGACTGACCGTCTGACAACATGGGAGGGTATCCTTGTGTTACTCTGATTGGCCTGCCATCAGTTGCCATTCCAACACATCCACATGCTACTGTAGAGTACTCTAGGGAATACAGCAAACAGAAAGACATTTAGCCAAAGGAGCCACTCATGTGAACAGATTTATATTCACGGTGCACATATTAGGGATTTGTGGTATCCGCCAGTGTACTTGTAGCAACCGATAATGTAATAAAGTCCAATAATGTAATACCTGCCAATAATGTAATAATTTGGGCAATTTTAAATGTAATAAAGCCAATAACATTATAACATGCCAATAATGTAATAAGTTATTACGTTATTGGCGTAGCATTAAAAAAAAAATCGTTATCCAATAATATAATATTACATAACTAGTACAGCATTTCTTGGAAATAAAAGATCATGTTGCAGTTTTTGTGCAATTTGCTCATCAAAAATAGATATAGTGGATGGCATAGTCGTCATTCATTCATTAAGGGTACATACTATTCAGCACTCTCTCTCCTTAATTATGGTTGTAAGAGCCAATTATTTGTTGTAAAAAATCTTTATTTAGACTATTGTTTATTTGCTAAATTCATAATTTCATGTATGGAGAAATATTATTTAATTCATCACTGTGAAGTGTTAGTTAGTTAGATCACTTAGTGGAATGTGCTAGAATTCAGAAAGAGAACAGTGGTCATGTGACCTACATGTGTTTGTTCAGTGTTAGATGAAAAAAGTCTAATCAGTCTAGTTATTACTAAGTTATTACATGATTGGCTTATTACATTCAATTTTATTACATTCTCCTGTTTTTGTCTACAGGGCAGAAAATACCAATTTAACTTGAAATCATAATGCCCTAATCTGTATTAATTTGTTCAAGGTTTTAATAAAATACTGAAATCACTAAAACATACCTAATGCAAAATGAAACAGCTTGGCAGATGATTTTTACATTACATGAAGTTTATTGGCATATTTTGCCACAGAAATGTATACATATCAGTAGATGTTATGACAATTCTGTCACTTTGACAGCTGACTCTGGGTCTTTATGCAGATCACTTTTCAATATCATCCTCTGTTGCACAGTGTAACTCCTGTAGGGTCGAACATTCTCTCAATAATATCTCTGTTACTTTCATATCCCCTTGACCGCCTCTCATATTAGACAAGAGCATCTAACTTTATGTAAGACCATACCCTCTTTATGTCTGTGACTGTCACAGTACAGCACTGCTCTGATGACATGACATTGGTAGCTACACTAGTAATATTTTTCATGATCCAACACCATGAATGACATTGTGAAACTTTCTGATTTTCGAGAGCGGACTAATAGCTCTGTGGTGTGAAAATCTTAGTTTTATTTTTTGCACGCACCTTCTCATGAGGAGACAATACTTGTGTATGCGGAAATGTGTGTGCAGTTAAGAGATTTTGGTAAATCCAACATGCAAAACTCATATGAGCAAATCTCATAGCCCATTGTCCTTGAGATGACACAACCTGTCCTCAGTCAGATAACCATCTCAAAGGAGAGAGTTGACAGAACCTGGAATCACCATCATCCCCTGGGATTGCATTGGCAAGTGTAATGTAGGGGTCGAAGAAAGCCATGGCAACACTCACTGCTGTCATATCACACCTCAATTTCAGGAGATTGTTGAGATTGTATCATTTCATGTGATCATATTATAAACTAATGGCCTGCTGCTGTTTTCTTCAACAAGCACAAGTGAATCTGTAACTCGCAAATGCAAGTAATTATAAGATGAAAGCTGAGAGAAGAGTTTTTAAAGAATATGTCTTCAAAACTCTCATCTATGTGCATTTGTTGTCGAGGGTCAAGTAGTTTATTGTGCTACTTTACTGTTAAAATAGGTTAATCATACAAATTGTTGTTGAAGTACAATCGCTCTAAAGCCACAAGGGAAAAGAACGCAAGTATGTCTGATCTTTGTCAGCTATTTACAGTCGCAAAAAATAACAGTGAGGAGTTAGACAGGGGAATTGTACATCAAGGGATAGAAAAAATATAGATGGATTTAGAACAGAGGCCATGCTGGAAGAAGAAAATAAGAGGTGATGTAGTGAGACAACAAGAGGGTGTGGGCTGTTTCTGTGCATAAATATACATGCACACACACACACAGGATCATTGACAGGCCCATGACCCCAACGTCTACGTGATCTCTGCAAAAAGCTGGCTTTTGCAGATGTGCACACAGACAAAGCTGTCAGTTACAGGGTTAATGAAATGGCCACAGTCAGGCTGACCTTTGCAGCAGCCCATTCTTCACATCACTGATGTTTCTGCCTCCTTTACACAACAGTGAGGAGCAGTATACACACAAACACACACAGCATACATGCAAACACATATTTTCCTGCAATGTGCACAAATGCCACACAGTCAAAGCCGCGAGGATCATCATACCACAATAAGTGATGATTGACAAGTTTTGCGATCCCTTTTATGGATTGGTCCATTTCAGTCAGCTAACTCTATCAAACACATCCTTATTACACTACAGACATAAGCAATTGCCTCTATGAAATCGTGGACACATAGACACAGACATGTAGAAGCCATTCATCACAAGTGAGTTGTTGCCAGGGTAATATGGGTCACCGGTCCCTCAGCTAGGTCCTTGCTTCTGAGAGGCGGGAGGAGAGAGAGAGAGAGAGGGAGGGAGGGAAGGAAAGAGAGCGAAATATGTGGAAAGAAATGAGAACAAAAGAGCAGATGGGATGAAGAAGCAGTGGAGGTGGTGGAGAGCTTTGGCACGAGCTACTTCACCTGAGGACATGACTGTTTTATTTTCTCAGTAACCCATCGGTTCTGTGGCCACTCAGACCTCATTTCACTGTGGCTGTGCAGTTATTTTACTGTGACTATTTAATGTTCCCTATTCCTACACTTGAATTGACTCAAAATGCTTTATGTCTTATAGAAACTTTCTCAAATATCTATAGTTTGTTTTGTTGTTGTTGTTTTTTTTTTTTTAGGAATTCTTTAACCAAGCTATAATATGAGTCAACTGGACTGAGCAAAGTTTTTCTCCTGATGCAGTTTGTAAACTAGGTCTAGATGGGAATATAATTGCAACTATGAAATAAAGTATGCAGAGAAAGAGGAAACACAGAGAATTAAACTAAGATAAATAAGACAGGTAAGATGCTGACACAGAAACAGATTTAGTTTGCTGTTCTAAATCCATTCATGAGCCTAACTTGCTCTAACCTGTTTCTCCCCATGTGGATGTTAGTTAAGCACATTTATTGGAGCTGTGCAAAACTTTTATGCATTTTCTGTCATCACAGGGTGTACAGAGCAACATTTATAAAACCGTGGATGAAAAAAAACACATACAGAGAGACATGTGCATACATGACAACTTCTTCAAAACAGGATTTTTTAAAAGAAATATCCAGGTTACTGTGGCCGTGATTGTTTGCATCATCAGTACTTGCAGCCTTGGTGTAAGTGAATTAACCTACAATGGTGGCTCAAACTGTTGAACATCAGAGTTAATTTTCATTAGTTAACAACAAAAAACAAAACCGCAATGCACTATAAAATAGGAGTATGTTATATATGATGGTTTGAGTTATACTGGTCTGAAAATGAAGGCTGGATGGATGGAGATATGAAGTGAGAATAACTTTCTTAGTCTTTCACTCTGAAGCTGCAATCTTGCATCACTGTCTTGGACTTATTTGTGGTGATGTGTAAAATTCCAACACAACAAGAATGTTTTACCTAAACTAATAAAATATTTAATATAAACTCTTGGGAAAGTGTCCCTGTGTTCAGGGACACTTTCACTGTGCAAATTTAATTTGTTTGTCTGTTACTATTTTATTGTTTCTGTGAGGATATACTACAAAATACTCAAAGATAAATGTTTAGAGTTAAAACAGTTGGGTATAATAATATAACCCAACTGTTTAGGTATGTCAATCTTCCATAGTTGCATTGTTAATTGCATCCCGCTCTCTGCTCATAAAGGTTTGATCAAGGTGTGCATTTCACTTCCCTGTTTGAAATGGATTAAATCCACAATCAAACTCTGCCGTCATTCTCAATATCCTGTCTACAAAGCAGGAAGAGTGATGGGTGAAATGATTACAGGTGCCAAATACTGTAAAGTGGCAGGGGAAGTTACCATGGCTTTTTTTTTTTTTTTTTTTTTTTTTTTTTTTTAAAATGGGCAGATACTGTGTTAGAGAGACACAGGAAGTGCATCTCATTTATCTGTCAAGATGAAAGCCTAATTGAGTCAGATAATGAGATATTTAGGCTAATACAGGATGAGATGTCTGGTTGAACAAAAGCAATGGGGGAAGTGGGAGGACATCATTTTTGTGTAATGAAACACCTCATCTTATTGGCTTTTTGCCCAACAAGCCGAGATGCTGAGCAACTGTCACAAAATGACATCAGTCAAATAAATGGGTCGACAAACACTCAGACGGAAAAACAGCAGCACAGGTTTAGCAGCTGTTGAACTGATCACAGGAGTAACAAAATACTAAATTTTAAATAGCAGATTTAAATTGGTTGCACCAATGGTAAATGGTTTATGGGAAACATAACAAGGTACATGTCTAATCTATAGAGTTCCTAAAGCTTGTATTGTTGACCAACAAGGATCAAATTGACTTCAATCTTAGAAAAATGTCTTATTGTACCGATACTTATTTTACATCTTGTAATATTCTAAAAATCCATAAATTATAATCAATAAAATGCATATGTTTCGTCTACCCAATAGACAGTGAATTGGCATAGCTAGTTCTTCCAAATTGGTACAAAACATGTATATATACAGTATATGATGCAACAAATAGTCCTGCATCCTGTCTCATGGAGCCTGGTGGTGTAAAGTTAGCTAAATTAATGGATCCACCCAATTAGCATTCACCCAGGCAATGGTATAAATAACAATGCTGCTGTGCGAGGTCACACAGAGGATTCCCATCGTTGCTTACGTCAAGAGATTGAGGCTAAGGCAAAAGAGAACATTATTCAAACAGAGAAATCTAACAGTAGGATTTCCCTAATAAGCCCGTACGTCCTTGAACTCTCTCATGCATTGCCATACATCTACAGACCCCGGAGGGAAACATATGGTTCCTTTGAAGAACATGAGAGATGCAGAGGTACTGATTATCATGTGACACAGCACACCTCCCCCATCTCCCTCTCTCTCCTTGTCCTTTTACCTGAGTCTGTAAGCGTGTCTGTCAAGTTATGTAAGATGTGTGCCTGTTTTTTGTGTTAGGTAGCATAATTTAACTATACTATTTTGAACTCAATTTTTGAATCTCAGAATCGTTTCTGTTGTAAATTCAAAACTTTAACTGTACATGGAAACTGCTGGAACGCATCATTAGTTTCGGTGTCTGGGGCTAAACTGTCTCATTTGGAAACATAAGTTCACCGCTAGTTATTTACAGTGATACAGATTATTAATTCTGACTCTATACAGTAGCTTTCTATCGGGCAGCATAATTCAATTTGTGGTTCCCACACTGATGTATAATTTATTTCAGGTCCACTGACACAAACTTGTACAGTCCTACTACACTGTGATGTTAACAATATAGGTCTATGATGGGTGGATTTTGTGTGTGTGTGTGTGAAATAAATTCATAGAATTATTGACAAATTTAAGGAGGGTTCTTCATATGGATCAAGACACACACAGACACACCCAAAGATGCACAAACAGTGTAGAATTACAACACTTACAATAAATTCACTTCCAGTGGAGCCACAAATGGAAATTTCAGAAGCGATCAGCGTTTTTGCTGCCTGGCTGAAACAAATGAGGAGGACCATAAATAGTCATGCAGTTCCATCTGAAAGGGTAATTGTTAAGTAATGGTATGCATTGTGAGCACCACTTTGCCTCTTCCCAGAAGAAGAGGGCAGAAGATGAGGGGGGTGCAATGTGTTACAGCGTACAGATGGAGCAGCATTTTTGATGGTAACTATGGGAAAAGGAAAGACAGTAGATTCATGGTTACATTAATACATGCTTATGAAAAGACAGACAGAGAGAGAGAGAACATGAAAGTATCCAACTATTGACTATTTTTCTGCCAACATAGTGAACAGATGGGAGGAAAGAATGAAAGAAAGCAGAATAAAAGACCATACCAATCGTAAGCCAAAGTAGTAAGGGTGGGCTTCAAGACAGACACATTTCTGTCTGGAGTAAGAGTCGTACATAATTAGTGTCCAGGATTAAAAAAGTGTAATCATGCAGTCATAAAAGCTCTGAGGAGAAAGAGATTTCCTGTTATGTTTGTAGAGTAGTACAGGTGTCAAATTCATGGCATTAGTCCAAATTCTTATTCAGCATCCCTTAGCCCTTTACCCTTTTCTAACTGGCTGCAGATTGTATTTAAGGCCTGGTCACACTGGCAGAAAGTGGCACAGAAAAATTGTTCTGCGTGTCTGCAAAAAAGGCTGTGCTTGAACTTCTGTAGCTGGTGAGCTGGTTGCTTACATGCAAACAAGCCAGGAACATACCACCTCTAGTAAGTGGCAATAATATATTTCTATTTTTCTCTCTACTGTGTCTTTACTCCCTCCTGGCATTTTGGGGGGACAGCTCTAAATCTAAGTGTCAAGCACTTTGGCTTATCCACACAGGGCGATAAGTTTATTAAAGAGACTGCTGTCCCATGAATGTCTGAATTTTGTCGAACGGATTATACTCAAGTAGAGTAGGGTTAAATGGTGCAACAATAGCTTCCTCAGTTTTGGACTCTCCAGCTGTGTTCAAGTTAAAGGAAGTTGAATTTCACAAGAAAAAAAAAATGTTTATATGCTTTGATTTACTTTGACCCACGACCAAATCCACTACTTGCAAGGATTCTATTAAAATAAACTGATTTAGTTAAGAAATAATGTTACACCACCCATCTGGAGATCCAGAGGGGTAAATACTGCTTCAACCAACACGGAAATGCATGACTCTCTTGACCTTTTCACTGAACGCTTAACGCTACATTACAATATTATTAGAAGTCAACATCGTCTTATGAACAGTTAACACACTGCCTTCTCTTTTCCTTTCTCTTTTTCACAAACCCTCTCTCACTCGCCTATAAGTTTAAACCAGCAATTGGCTATAAATATGTTTAAGGCCACATTTTCCAACCTGTAGCTTGCTGGTTAAAAATCGTGTTATTTCCTACTTCTGGCTGACTTGTCTCTAATTGTCTATTGCGAGCTCACTCTGATCCACTCAGACAGCAATTATTTTCTGTCCAGATTCTCTCAAATATCAATGCTAACTTACAAGGTAGGTACCAATCATGTCTGGAAAGCAGTTCAGAAGGTTAAACTATCATTTCTTAATCACTTATATTACATAACATAATCAGTGTCAAACATCAGTACCGAATTCTCCTCCAATTCTTTGGATAGACATCATGTCACATGTACCTTCTCTTAGATATCTTAGGTATTCGACAACATTGACATAAAAAAAAATAGAAAAAAATGAGAATTTCCTGTCATTTCACAACACCCTTGATATTTCAATCATTGTATTCACTGTACTGTAGGACGAAAAGGATTTGCAGATCATTGCATTCTGTTTGCTTCTATGTTTTACACAGCATCCCAACTCTGGAATCAGATTTGAATTTTCTTTCTTCTCCTTTCTCAGTCCCCATCTTTTTCCCCCCTATGTTTTCTGCTCTCCTTGTTCCATTTCCTTGTTCTCTCCCTTTTTCTCTGCCACATGTCATGTCCTTGTGTGTGACTCATTCAGGGCCACACACTTTCTTACTGTCAGCAGTTTTCTGGGTAAATAAAGAAACATGCATGGATACCAAAACGTATATTCCTGAGTAAGCAGTGACACCCATATGACGGGCTCTGACTCTAGCATATCCCATGAGCCTCCATGCATAATGCTTACATACACACTGTACTTTGCATCCACCCACAAACTATTAGGGGCATGCTGAAAACACAGCTTTTACACCAATTTAAAACCCTGTGTACTATACAGTAAATGAGCTATGACAAATGTGCTGCCATTTAAAGGACTGATATAAATGTGTTGTATTGTTGTACATTACATACATTTTTTTATGCATATTTCAGAATTGTTAGACATCCAGCTACCTTGTTAATCATCTGAAAACTGTTGTTGTATTTCATTTTTACTGTAAGTGCTGTCAATTTAATATGTATTTGTATCTGTTGCTTTGGCAGTAAATAGCTTTGTATCATTTTCGTGCCAATAAATCTTCTTTCAATTAAAATTCAACTGAGAGCCCACAGCGCTGCAGGCCAGTCTCTCTAAAGATTACACTTGAATTGTGTCACCGCTGTATTTAAATGCAACTAAAGCAGTTTTCAATTTGAAACCTGACAATAAAAAAAGTTTACAACTTGAACTTGAAGCTTTCATTGACAACCTGGGGTAAACGCTCTTTAAGATGTAGTACTACTAAATGTTGCTCTGCCCTAATCTCTACTCCCCATTAGTGTCAGTCTTTCACCACTAATTATAGCCATCCAAGCTGGCTGATGCAGTCTGCACAAAAATCCTATTTGAATGGAATTTATTTTCAGCAGCCCATGTGGTGTGAAAGAATCCTCACTCTGTCAAATATGGAAACTGCAGCGACAGTACATATCTGCGCACGACATGATAACTGATCAGAATGACAAAGGGACTCTGAAGTCAGAGAAAGAGTAGAGGCTGAACTCAAGAAATCATTCAAAGAGAAAAGTCAACATGTTGATCACACATGTCGGGCTGTGGTCTTATTGCTGAACATAAAACATGAAATAAAATATGAAGAGATAGTTGTTTGCTTTGATGCTTCAGAGTAAATTTGATTTTTTTTTATTTGTCAGCATGCCGTTTGTCGACATGCAGACTCCCCTGACAGGCATTTAAGGTCGTTCTATACCATTTTACGCCACAATGAATAATCATGGCGATAACAAAACAGTCATGTTCCCGTGCACATGAACATGCTTCCTTCTCTTCACACACTGCCACTGCAATTATTTGTTTTAGGGCATGCAGGCCACTTTTATGGTACAACATCAGTATCCCACACCTCAATTGCAATTGTCTCTTTTGCTGGTATATGTAAACTCCTGTTTCAGGGTTTGCTCTGGAGTTAGATAGGTGTTTCAGGTGCTCTTTCTCAGGGGTATGCATATCATACATATACATACTGTCATTTACAGACACCTAAATACCATATTCACACAGTTATATATGCACACACGCGCCTGTCTACAAACATTTTGGAATAGCATTTGTCAATGTTGTTTATGGAATAAGGCTGATCCAGCTTGCAACACAATCACATAAACCAAATCTTACAAAATCCTGAAATGTCCTTCAAAGCAGCCAGAGATAAATCGCCAAAAAAGGGATTACAGCCCATCAGTGACATAAGCTTAGTGCCCATAGCAACGAGTTTCACATTTTAGCTGCCCACATACTCTTAATGTATCACAAATTATTAAATAAATCCACATATCCGCAATAACCACCCTGAACTCTCACGTGCACTGACCTCATACATGGACACATGGACTCTCTTCCTACTGTGCAATCATTTAAAATGTGAAATACTTTATACTTTACAATGTGCAATATTCTATCCGATAATGTGCAATATATATATGAACACTGTACATACCACCATATCTATCTGTGCACCTTACCTCCCTTTTCTTTGCCTATGTTTATAGTGTATTTTTTATATTTTATATTTGTTCACTGTTGCACTGTTATTGGAGTTGGCTTTTAATCTCATTGTACATGTGTATAGTGACAATAAAAAGGCATTCTATTTTCTATTTTTTTTAACAGGAAAGGATAAAAATCAGCATCTTTCAAAATTAAATGATAGCCTGAAAATACAACAAGAGAGAGATAAAGACAAGATGAACATTGTGATACAAGAGGGCACATCTCATTTAGCAACTAAAATGGTCTGTCATTGTTGCTGGAGGCTTATATTTGGCATGGGTCAAAAAAAAATAACTGGCATAATAGTTGTGATTTGAACAAAACGTCTAAAAATGAATAAAAACTGTCACAGGTGAAACATCAGTTTACTGCGTGATGTATGTTTCCAGGTGTGCACACACTGTAAGTAACACACCACTAAAAATGTGCTAGCACACACACACACACTTTTATTGCATTTCATTGTTGCCACATCATTTACAAGGTTATCTTGCAAACTTGACCTTACATGCTCCTTCAAAATCTCAAACAAATGTACACATCCACACAACTCTGTGATACGTCAATGTAGTGTACTTCTAGATTTCAGTCAACACAACAGTATGATGTCAACATCAACAACAGGATTATAGGATGTTGTAGTAAAGCTGTAAAGACATGTCCTACATGAATTGCCATAAAATCCAGACGTAACATATTTATAGTAGCCGATGTCTTTTTGCACAAGCAAAGCATACGATGCTGAAGCAGCGTTGATGTAATGAGGATTTTTTTCATTTGTTTGTTTGGATACATGGACATTTGCAATTTAACCCTTGAGTTAACACAGTTTGTATGAGCTTATCTGTGTGCCCACACACTGCTGTGTCCTGTGATTGAACCAGAAAAATGACTCCATCAAGCAGTAAGAAAGCATATTGTGACCTCGTTTACTGTAACAAAATATTTCACAGATAAACCAACAAGCTTTTGTAAAACAAAATCCTCTTTCCTCCTGTTTGTGTAATCATATGAAAAGACCATTAGATCAGTGATGTGTAACTGTGACTATAAGCCCTTATCTTTGTTTACTTCACCCTGTGAGATTGATCTATATCAATCCCTCCCACACCCAACAATCCCAGCATCCTGCGCCAGATATCGACAAATGGATTGTGAGTCGTCGTGCTATTAAAGTTGAATGTTGTTGTGGATGTGTGGTTCATAACACGCAGCTAAATCTGTGATTCTGAAGCCGGATTTACCCATAAAATCTGATTTTAACCCAGTTTGACCTCGATTTTGATGGTGTTTTGCCATGTTGAGCTGATGATGTGAAAACTACGTCTGTGTCACGTTGGGTGTTGCAATCAGATTTGTCTGGTTGCTCATGTCTAAATCCAGCCTGGAGCTGTTTTGGGCTTCCTACTCTGGTCACCCCAGTGTCCAATTATACTCCTACCAGCGTTAATACTGCTAGAGAGAAGAGCAGAGAGCAGGCAAAGAGTGGGGTAGTGGGATGAAAGGCCAATATGGTCTGTTAAAAATGTTTGGATGTGTAGGTGATGGAGAGTGATGTGGTTTGGTATTTGCGTCCAGTGTGTGGAGAGGGGATCTGGGCCTGTGTCTTTGTACTATATATACATACATATGTATGTGTGTGTGTATATGTGTGCAGAAATTCCATCTCCTCTCTCACACAGGCCTAAAAAGTGTCAATGTACCACTGGACCTAAAAGCTTAGGATGTCCTCCTTGATTGCCAGAGGGAGGCCAGTCTGAGCTGCACAGGATGAGCACTGGATCTGTTGTGATCAGTCGCTGTGGTGCTGTGAAGCTTTGTTGATGTAACATTGGTACTAGAACAATGGAGCTTTCTATTGATGTAATAATAATGCAATAGTATCTGATACAACTGATCCACTGTTGAAGCTATTGTAATGAGTTCAGATTGGTACTGTAAGTCTGCTTAAAACATTTTAGAAGCAATAATTAAAGCCTTGTGTAACTTAATAAGTAATTTTTGATGCTACATTGACTTGTAATCAAGTGAATTGTGTCTCTGTCATTTCCACTCTGCACCTGCATGATTGTTCTTGAACTCTGTAACTTTGTGCTCTGGGTATGATCACCCATGAAAAGTACATAACACTATACAGCACTAAGTCACACACCACCAACTATTTCACTGATTTCATATGAAACTGGAACTGTGATTTACACAGTTTTCTAAGAGACATTAAAGTAAACTCCTGCAAACTATAGCTACCGTTAGCTAATGTTAGTTCAGTTAATTAGCCGGGCTTCTTGGACTGTGAGCTCAGTGTACCAGGGGAATGAGTGTTTGTACCACAGGTGTCTTGGACTACCAGAAGGAGGAGGTTTTCAGGCCCGGGGCGTGAGGTAACGCTGAGTGGAGCCTGTGTTGTGCCAGAACCAGAGCTATGCAAGCAGGCAATGTAACCCGGCTCAGCAGCCTCTATGGACATAATGGCAGAGGTGAAAAGACTTAAGGGGACAATCACAAAGGAAGCTAAGAAGAGAAAATCAGAGAGTGGCCGAGCAAGAAGCCAAAACATGAGAGTAAATCTAGGACTGACTTTTAGTTGTTGGTGAGAGCTTTGTGAAATAAAAGGTTGAAAGACACCAAGCTAGTCTTGTTGCTGTTGGACTAGTAAGTGATATTAGCTGGCTGCTATGTTTTGTGTTGTTGCACTTAATTACTGTTAGCAAAGTAGTAGTTTTTGATCAAAAGTAATATACAGGAATGATAACAAATCCACATGCACAGCAGTTGATACAACAGTGGTACTACACTCTAAAACTGGAGGCACTAAATCACAAAAAAATAACAATTTCTACGCAATGTTGCTTTAATTGGGTTGAAAAATGCCCAGAGTGTGAGCAAATAAGAATAAATTGTTAAGGTCATGTTGTTCAGTGTCATCAGATGAGGATGAGCTCAGAGCTACTGAGATTAATTGTCACACCTTTGTTGTGAAGACATACAGTCACAAGTTTAATCTCCTGCAGAATGATTTTGCACCCTGATTGTTTGCTTTTGCTCTCTCTTTCTTTTGCTTGCATCACTAACTCAATTTCTGTCACTCTGTCACTCTCTCACTGTGTTCTTCAATTTCCAAACAGACAAAGTCTAATTCCTCTACTCTCTCTCTTCCTCTCTCTCATTCACACTCACACTGACACACACAAACAAAGGCATCCCTTGTCTCATTCCATCCCCTGGTTGTTGTCACTGTGCTCATGTATATTCATTAAAAAAAAAAAAAAAAAGCCCTGCGGCTGATTATCACTGTTTATTGCATTGCCAAAACTTTCTTCTCCCTCTGTCTCACTCAGAGAGTAATGCACACACAGGGGAAAAGTGTCCTCACTGACAGGCCAAGAAAATTCCTTGAAAATGTCCCGATATGGATCTGTGTATGATACAGTATGGAGGATAAACCAAAAAGAATAAAGAAGCTTTATGTCCATATTTACTTCATGGAATTCCAAATACCAAGACCACTGCTAAAGAAAATGTGGAATACAATTCATCCCTAAATATGAGAAAATTTCACAAAAACCCTATATCATGCTCCTTTTACTGTTTTTGATTCACCATCATCACTGATGTAAGACATGGTAGTTACACCTAAATGACAACATTATGTGTCAAGGAAGTATAATTTCAATTATGATCTAAAAATTCCTGCATTTGCGTGGTTATCAAAAACCATCCATCCATTATCTGTAAGCCTATCCCAGCTGACATTATCAAAAACCGAGACACACATTGGATATCAAATGCTAAAAATGCAAAAATTTCTACTTTTGGTTTTACCGGAAATTCCATAAAATAGTAAAAGTAATAAACCGTGTCTCATTTTCATGTTCATAAATGGAAAACAGTTCCCCAACAACAGTAAAAAATAAAATAAAACCCCTTGCTGTAGGCAGAGCCTCGCAGCATGAGTCAGACTGTTGATTCCTTTCTCCAACAACCTTTTTTTTTTTTCCACGTCTCTAACAATAGCACCATTTTCACTGTGACCTCAGTTGTTCACTGATCCTCTGCCTCCCTCTTGTCTTTCTTTCTTGTTTTTGACTGCTCACCGGAGGATAATCATGTAAATGACTCTTACCTTTCATCCTGGGTCAATTCTCCTGGGGGCGAGATCACGGGAACCACCTTTACAGTATGATTCACCTCTACTCCAGCTCAGGTACAAGTGAGGCTACCCCGCTGTTGGTGTGGGTTGGTGCATTTATTCATATCTTGAGCTAGCATGTGGTACAAGTGCTTAGCTCCTACATATGTTATGTGCATTCAAGCAGAGAGTGTGTCTTACACATGGTCTCACTTTTTAGCGAACAATTTTCTGTCTTTTCTTTTTTCTTTTTTTTCTTTTTTTTTGAGGTGGGGGGTATGAACACTTTTCTCTGTCAAAAACTGCTTTGTCACTTGTTTCATGACCTACACTGAATGTAACTTGATTGCAGGCGCAACAGACCATTGTGTTGTTAAATGAGTTGTGACCTGTCTCACAATCGCTTTCTTTGTCTCACACTCCTTTTCTCACAGGCTCATTCCATCCTGTCCTTATGCTCAGGTTGGTCTGCCATAAAGACTTAATTTTGAAAAGGTTTGCCGCTGTGATGTGTCGGTGATCACAAACGTATGCATGCACACAGACACACACAGTCAAACTGTCCTGACAGAGATAATGAAACTGAACTGAACCCTAAATGGGAACAGACGCAGAGACATAGTATAACGTAGAGAAACTGGTAGGATTTTTGGTTGATAGATAGATATTCAACTTGTAAAATTGGACTTCTTTGGCATCCAATTCTCATCCAATCTCCCAACACTATATAGTACATCTCTCATCTCCTCATTCACTCTGTCTCTCTCCATTTCTCTCTCTGTCTTGTTTGCACTCATTCCTCTCCAGCACTTTTCCAGCAGACCGATACACATCACCATGTCCACACAACAGGAAGCACAAGTTCTGCGTCTGCAGGAATCTGAGTTACTGATAATTAAAATAAGATTGACAACCAGTGAACTGAGGTTGGTTAGAACCCATACACTGAGATTAACTACAACTAACTTGTTAATCTTACTTTATAAAAAGCTGATAGTGAAATTGTAGGTTTCAAGCCTGTTTCCAGAGACTACAGTGGAATATGCTTCTCTAATCACAGCTAGGTGTGCAGTAAGAAAAAAAAGCTTCTCCTTGCAACTTTTATTTTTGACTGCAGAACAGAGTGGCCAGATCTGGGAGAGAAAGAAACAATGCAGTCTTTCAAAAGAAGCCCAAAACACCAAATTTGGAACGTGACAAAAACACCAGTTGCTTATGCAAAAAAAATGCAGCCTCGTTTTATTATTTCAGCACACATGGTAGCACCTCAGGTTGTTCCATTAATATAACTTTGTGAGGTAACACCCCTTTAAATATGAAAGTCTCAGTTATGTAAAGAAACGTTACACCAGTAATTACAAAGACTGCTAATTACGCAAACCAGTCAGAGCTGATGATCTCTTCAAACTATAACTACTTTGGTGTCATTCACAGTGACAGAGAAATTGGCATTATTCTCCTCAGAGAACCTGTCCTGGTGCTTGCATGCATCAGCGTGCATTGTGTGGGCAGCTGTCAACAGTGAACACAGACCAGCCCAGCTTTGGGTGTGGGCGTGCGTATCTGACTGTTAGCCTAAGCTCCTTATGTCTGCCTAGTAAACTCAATTGTTTCTGTTTTCCTGACAATTTTGTAACAACAGGAAAAGCACATACAGCCACTAACAACTGCAGGTCTTGCTGTCATCAAATCCACATTGCATGTAAAGAATAAGAACTTTGCTGCATCACCAAAGGAGTTATGTGTGCTCATATTAGTGATGTTTCCATACTGTGATAAATGGAAGTGAATATATAATTGGACACTATCAAAGCACCTGATGAAAAACTTCACAAAGGTATTAATTGTGGGACTTTGATTGGTCCACACCTCAGCTATTCAGCTCCCAAGAGTAGATTTTGTTCAGACATAAATCAAAACACTTTGGCTTCACATTAACACTAACGATGTTCATAATGTTTCATGACGGGTTCTGTTTTGTAACATACAGCTAATTAAAATCAACATCAAAAAACAAAGACAAAAGCTGAAGAGACGTAAACGGTTATTAAATATTAAGCATATAATCAGTGTGTAATACATACTGTTTTCTGGTGTCAACACTAAACCTGGATAGTTAGGTTCATTAGTGTGTTCTGTGCAATTGTGTCCAGGGAGATTATGCTAGCTCTTTCTGCTAATATAAGATGACACCCACACTCCAAGCCTCTCATATTACAGTGTGAGTCATATTGTCCTTGCTATTTTGGTCTCAGCAGTGTGGTTTTGTGTGTGTGTGTGTGCGTGAGTGCGTGTTGTGTGTATGCAGAAAAGGTTGCACTTTAGAATATTTGGCTCAGATTCATTCTTATGTCTTCTTAGAAAGCATCTCAATTCTCTCTTTAAAAAAAACAAAAAAAAAACAACAGCAAAAAAAGACAGTGTAGAAAAGTACGTTCTATGAACATGATAAGAATCAACAGGCCTAGCTGTGTCTGTATGTATGAAGCCTTCAGACGCTGTTATAAAGCTCCTGACATCAAACGCTTTAATGTCAGCTGCTTGATACACATGGACTTACAGCATGTTAACAATCATCCCCAGAAGATAAGCAATAATTCACTGACTTGGAAGTCTCCGTTGGAGATTCTCACAGCACATGAAAGTACTGCAATCAACATGTGTCTGCTATGCTCAAACAGCAGCTGACGTCTAAATGGGAGATCGCATGCAAAAGAATTGTGATAAAAGATAGATACGCGTAGGAGAGGCAACAGTGAATTCACCATTCTTAACATGCAGAGCAGAGAGAGGAAAATTGCTAAATATTTCAAGTACCATATCCCCTTGCTTATGTTTTAATAAAAACGACTATGCAGTTGGTTTCTCTACAAATATTGGCACGTACAGTATTTAAAACTGAATTTAAATCTGCATGGACACACAGATACACATTCCAATTCATCAAAGTCTAACATTTCAATAAACACATTTTTGTATAAAGCTCTGCTGTACAGGTGCAGTACATACAAACAAAAAAAACAGATTTTCTGAGGGGCGGGGGTGAAAAAAAAAAAAAAAAAAAAAACATTAAAAGGGCATTACTTGCATGCAATTGGGGCACCGGTGTTCATAAAGTCGTAATGCATTCAAAACCCTGGTTAAAGTTAAAATAGTTTTACTATGTGACTAATTTAAATTTAAATTAAGATTTAAAGCATTATTTTTTTTATATTCCTGATCTCGTATGTTGAAGATTTTATATGGTAATGCATCACATTTTTTCCGCTCTTTCCAAGGGCACCCTAGAAAGCACTTCATCATGTCTGACTTACCATAGTTACATCCAAGAGGGCACTTCTGCAATGTTTTGTTTTCCAAACATGGTGGCTATCGCCCCATCCAGTGCTGAAGTTCTTGAGATCTTGTATATCTTTCTGTTTGCTTTGCAGGTTTTAAAAGAAAAAAAAAAAATAAGGATCTGGATTTGACAGACTGACAGTTAAAAAAAGATGTATAGAGAGAAAGAAGAACGGTGACAATAGTCAGAATAAGAATGTGGGTGTGTGAAGAAAGTAGAGAGAGAAATCATAGGTTCAAGGTAAGAACAGACAGAGACACAAGATGAAGAGAGATTATGGTACAAAGGTCCAACATATGTCAGCGAATAAGTCAAGGAAAGAAAAAGAGGAATACAGGAGATATAACAAAAAGGGTGGTAAAGACAGGAATTAAGTAAAAGGAAGAGATAGAGAAAAAGGAAGGGGTAACAAGAAAGAGAAGAAAGTGAGTCCCATCACTCATGGATATGGGAATGCCGAAGGACATTGGAGATCAGTGGGGAGAAGAGTAGTAAGGCATCAAACGGGGAAAAAAGTGGTTAGGGCAAGTTGGAGAGGTGCAATGTACTGTGAAGTGAAGATGGTTGGAGAAAAAAAACAACAACAAAGAGATTGACTCAATGGGGGCAATTATACTAAGACAAAAGTGCTGATGTCCTCTGCTTTGCTTCCTAAAATATACGTCCTTAATTTTCATCTATGGGAAAATGTGTGCGCTTTTGTGTGCGTTCGTGTGACAAAGAAAGAGGACTGTAAATATGTTCGAGAGGTAGGTGACATCGCCAAGAAAAGAGCCTGTAGCTGCTCAGCCGATCAGAGCTGAAGACATGAAGGGTTTGTGCTTTCATTTCTTCTCTCTATTCTCTCTCTTTTTCTGTCATGTCACTTTACCACTCTGTCTCTTGTCAGTCAGTTGCTTAGTTACTAATTTCAGTCAGTCGACTGGCAAAAAACACTAATTTACAGTAATTTCTGCTGCTATTGAGTGGAGTAGTCACCCTGTCTTGACGCTAGTGTATCTCCCTTTTGCATATTTTTTTTATTTTACCAGTCAACCAGGCCTCTTTGCTCAGTCATCCATTCACCCAACCAGCTGGCCGGTGTACATCCACATCATAGCCAGCCTGCCAGTAAGTATGTCACTCTGTCATCTGGTCTGTCAGTCAGTTTGTCCATATTTCTATCCATCTTTCTGTTTGGCTCATACAGAGCTGCAACATAGCGGAAAGAACGCTATAATCCACACAATCTACTGGTAAAGTGGTGGCAAAGTGCTGGGGCTCAAATTGCCATTTACTTTCTTAGTCCCCAGAGATTGGGTTTTTAGCCTTGTGTTCAAGAGTGCAAGAGCTGGAAGAGTGCTTGGAAGGGAAAAGCAATTACTGGCTCTCATGACTGTAGTAAGTATAATACTGACAGGGAACCAAATGCCGCAATGGATTCCTCAAGTCAAATCCAGAAAGGTTCTCCGCATATTGATTTAAAGCACTGGTCTGTGTAACTTCACCATTCACTGTATGACCTGATGTTTGCCTGAGCCAGTCTTAGTGAAGTTCCACCATACCCTCTCACTTCTGGTGCTTCTTCATCAAAATTTTGGGTGAGCGCCACATGTCAGCTAAAGTTCCCTACAGGCTACTATGCTTAAGTGTATTATGAATCTCTAGTTTCCAGATTTCTAAACTTTGTACTGATAATGAGACATCCGCCACAATAAGCTGAGAACTGTGCATTCTGTCATTCCACCTGCTATTGAAACACGGTGTGATCGGTCCCATTGGAAGTGTTGTTCCCATGTTATTTCAAGCAAAGGCCAAGCCAGAGTTCCACTGCCTGAAGACCAGAAGAACTAAAATAAAGTATAGTAAAGCACACTTCACTTGTCATAACAGGAAAAGCATGCATTAACACAAACATGCAGTTTTTGGAAATTCAGCGACATCCACAGACATCCACAATCCACATTAATTTTATAGAAATTGTATGAGATGACAAGAAATTCATGATTAACATATATTGAGAAAAATAAAGTCCCTGATCTGAATCAGTTGTACATTGTGTCATAGAAGTTAAAAAGAAAATGATGAAATAGTGTTGATTGAGAGTTCATTGCATTTATTAATTAAACTTTAATTGTGTTTCCTCATACTGAATTAAAACCTTATAAAATCCAGTCAAGTGTACACTATGGGTGTGCATACAGCTTGAGCCAAATGTCATTGCAATTTGAAAGTGCCCCATGTCCATAAACTGAGAAATAAACTCAGAAACTGATCATATCAGTCAGAGTCATGTAAGAGGGAAAGCCATTCAGCAGTGAAAGTGACTTTCACTATATGCAGCAGTTTTTATGTGTGTAAATAAAAACTGCATATTGGGAACAGACGGAGGGATGTAGTTGTCTCTAGTTGTCTCTAAAGTGACACTTTAGTTTCATTAAATCAGTCAAATGCATGACTGTAATGTGTGTGTATCTTCTAACAACTACAAAAACGCAGCTAATGGTGAAGGTTTAAAATAAAAAAATAAAAATAAATAAATGAAAAACCTAACCCAAAACCTTTTTACTAATTTAATTGTGATGTAGCCTGATTTCATTTGAAAATAATAATAATAATAATAATAATAATAATAATAATAATAATAATAATAAAAAGATTCTGCATTTCTTAGAAACCCATGAACTTTTACTGACATAGGGTATGAGAAATCTGACCAATATGATTCAATATGACACAGTGAATGGGGAGGGCATCCACAAATATGTAGATTAAATGCACGCCTGTGACTACTTTACTTTTGAAAGTTTACTCTGTTTACATTCCCTTATGTATGCAGCACAGTGAATTGATCACATTGCAGATCTTTGGTTGTAAAAAGTTTGGAATCACTGCAAAACACCTATTACACAGTTGGGTCTTAAAGCCAAGCAATATCTTACAGGTACAAAACACATTCCAGCCACCTCAGTGGTTTCCATAATGCATGGCTTTCCAACTACTATTGATTGCATTGTCACCCCCTAACTAAGGACCTATTTAAAAAATCTTTGCATGATCCTTTGCTTAATTTTTAGGAATAAACTTAGTACACATGCATTGATGCCAGCTGTATAAAATTATTAATACCCTTGAGGAAGCCCTGGCCAGTAAACATAGACCGCGATATGTTGTATAATGTATAATGCTGACCTGAAGCAAGAATTTTTAAATGGTGGATTTTTAAATCACCAAATTTGGCAAATTTGAAAAATATATTTACAGTTTATCTTTCATATGTTCATTAGAACTAGAGCAGCACTAAAATGGCACACACAGCCCCTCCTGATGTTTTCTGCCAAACCCTATCTGTATTCTGTCAGAGCAGAATGTCTACTCGTACATGCAGTATGTAGGCAAGTTGCTTTTGTGACTGCAGTGTAATGTTTCTTCATCGGCTTTGTTGTGTAGAGGGCACCGGACACATACATGTGTACATACAAATTCAGACAAACAAGCAGACTGTATAGCTGTATAGCTGCCTGCAGTTTCATTGGGACAAATATGCTATGTGAGTGTGTACAAAAAAAAAAAAAAAAAAAAAAAAAAAATCTGCCCTTGTATGTCACTTTAAGTTTATAATCTCTTCAATGCGTAAAAGCAGAAAGCCTTTGTAATTCGATATGCTACAACAGAGTGACAGTGTCGACATAACAACAAAGCTGATGTTTTGGATTCTTCATGTTTGACCTTTTGCATTTTTATTCTTTTGGAGGCAAATTATTGTTATTGTGTCCTTCTATGTCCTTAAAGACACAGCATATGATTGAAATATAAATCCATCTGTACAAATTCAAAATGTGACCTGCTATCACTCCCAGATTTAAATAGTTCTTTTTCATCCATTCAGTTCAAACTAGTCAAACAAGTCAAGACTTCTATTTTCCTCTCTAATGGCACACCTTTTTAATTACTGCTCCCAGACCAAATGTGGTCCATGTATTGCCAGCTCAGAGGAGAGCGAGTCCCACTATTCTGACACAGTCGACTAGACAACTTTCCTGGCTAACATCACCAGCCTTGTCGATGGTGGAGTGGGAGTGCATCCACATCGTTACGCTGCTCCTCCTCATATGCCATATCACTGTAATAATCCCACAGAATGACAAACAGTTATCTGTAAACTGTAAACACTTTCTTCTGCTTCTACTGGCTCCCTAAGGACATTTCCACAGAGAGAAAGCAAGGGCACCAATGCTTCATTGGCACCAACTAGATGATGTGCATGATAGCCCTTTCAACTTCAGCACCTATTGGCCAGATGGTAGGACAGATTGGTAGCAGCAAAGGCCAGAGATAGTTACGAGAGCTTTTTTAGCCTCTGCCCTACACCTGGCCATGAATCTTTTAATAAAATACACTCAGTTGCCAGTTTATTAGGCATGCATAGCTAAAACTCATGAGATCTAATGCAACAGACCTCCGTTCATGAAGGTTATATTGTACTGGACACAGTAATACAAACAGCTGTCAGAATAACACAATACAACTCAACAGCACCACAAGCTGCAGCCTCCATAATTATCATACAGTTCAGTTAATATTATTGCAGGGCTGTTGCATTAGATTGCATTGGTTTGAACCTATCTAATAAACAGGACACTGAGTCTATAATCAGGTGCAGTGGAGTTGCTGATTTATAATGCTGTGGACGGTCAAAGCACCTGCACTGCAGTGCACATGTCCCGGTTATGGTTTCCAGTTGTGTCCCACTCCAGTTCATCAAATGAGTGACTTATGGCCCCTGAGAGGATGTGACCACCCTATCAATTCAAGAACAACTTTACTAAGAAGCCAATTTTGTAGATTATTTTGCTATTTTAGTTTCATATAGTTTACTGAAAGGAAAACATAAATGAACAATGTTTCTTGTCAGTCGCCTTTAAGTCCTCTATTAATTTGACAGCTGTAGATGAGTAATACAGGGTGATACAGGAGGGAGGTTATCTTTAACAGTAAAATAAAGGCTAACATATGTGCCCATTTTGTAGTTGCCTTTACTGTAAGGAAATTCAGGAAATTATAATCGCTATACCAGCTCATTAGAGCTTTAAGACCAGTTGTCACACCATTGTTTGTGTCTCCTTCCTACATCATATCCTCTTTATCTTGGTCAAACATTCAAAAATTGGCCAAAGCCCAGAGCTTCTCTTGCCACATAAAGGTCACAAAGTTGACCCAGTTCTATTTTTTTTCTGGGTTCATTCCCTTTGTTAAAAACAAAGGGGACACAGGAAAAAAAAAAAAAAAAAAAAAACATGTCAGGGGGCTGAAAGGGACAAAAACAACGCCTTGCCTTACATTTGCTCCTTACATCTTCTTCTGTCACCAGGAGCAAATGTGTCCCCAAAAATGACATATATAGCTACATGTGGCGAATATAGGTCACAAGCTTATATTTCAGAATGAACAACTCATATGTAAAATATAATTAATTAATCAGCTGTATGTACATATTTTCCTTTCAGTTGTTACAAATAAACAACTTGTAAGGTCACAGTGCACATTCCACCAAATATTGGTTAATACCGAAGAGAGGTCCTGGCACTGCTAATGCATCAACAAACTGCAGTGGGACGTTTTGTGAAGATGGACCCTTTGCTTTGTGCATGTCATGCAAGATTGTATATCTAACATTCCTCCCCTGTTGCCCTACATTTACATTTATTGCATTGCATCTGGGTTTGGGATCACGTACAAGTTTTTAATAAAAAAGGATCTACTGCAGATGATCCCAAATCAATACTACATTTGGCAAAAAATAATATATTTCAAATGAATTCTTCAGAATGAATTCATTATTCAGAACTTTTAAGTATTATGCCGATGGTCATGAAAACATTGGGCTAAATATAACGTGTGACTCACTTCATCACCTTGCGACTTTAATAATGGCAGTTAGAGTTTATGCCTGCAGCACAATGACCAAGCAGAGTATTCTGGGAAAGCTATGTAGGGTGATGCATGCAACTCTCACTGTGTTTTTCAGACTATTAAGGGCACGAAAAAAGTGAACTAAAAATGTGGGATGATAGGTTATACATCAGGTTTTTGACCACAAAACTTTTGATATATATTTTTTTTTTTTTTTTTTATTTATTTTTTTGTTAACAACCAACTTAACAACCAGGGGGCACATATTCTAAAGAAATTGGAAACTTCATGGGCTATCATGGTACATGTTTGAGAGACATTTGAAAGGACTTTTAAAACTGTTGTTTGTCATGAGTGTCAAATGGTACCACAGACATTTATTTGATTTATCATTATCTGGCTGTCACAGCTTACATCTCTATCAGTGTAGCCTCTCTATCTCGGTCAAACTGACAAAAAAAAAAAAAACACTGTCCAAAACCCAGAGCTAATCTTGTCAGAGATGTCAGGCAGATGACCCAGTTCTTCTTGTTCCTGGGTTCATTCCCTCCGTCAAAAACTGGGATGCAGGGAAAAACGTGTCAGACAGGCACTCAGAGAGAAAAACAACAAGCAACAGCACTGCCTTACATTGTCTTCTGACACCAACAATCTGATCACTGCGTGTGTCACTGAAAGAAAGTACAAAAGAGAATTACCATCTTGCTCTTTGATTTCATGACACCCTGAAATGGCTGGTGCAGCTATGATTCATCTGGATTTAGGCCAGTTTAAAGAGGGAACACCAGAGTATTTGTAATTGGCAGCCAAAGGCTGTCTCACTATCCACCTGCAATACCCCTTTTCCTGTGAGCATCACATGATATTACAGATTAAAGTAATATTGCTTTCTTTCTGATGTCTTCCAACTGCTCATCAACTATACAGATACACAGCGTTTACTGATGGACAGTTAAGTAAACTAACTAACAATGTTAGCTCAGTTTGTTAGCTGGGCTACACAGACTGTGAGCTCAGAGCACCAGGGGAGTGTTAGTGTTTGTGCCATAGGTGTTTTGGACCACAGGGAACAGGAGGTTTTCAGGTCCGGAACGTGGGTGAAGGGTGACGGGGAACAGAGGTGGTGTTGTGCCAGAACCAGAGCTGTGCAAATGGCCAATGTAACTGGGCTCAGCAGCCTCTATGGACATAATAATAACAACAAACATAACAGAGACTGAAGGGAGAGAAAATGAGAATGTGACCGAGCAACAGGACACCAGAAAACAGTAAATCTGGGACAGACTTTTAGTTGTTGGTGAGAGCTTCAAGCTGGGCTTCTTCGTGTTGGACTAGTTAGTAATATTAGCAAACATAAGTGACATAATCATAACAAATACATGTGCACAACTGTCTATATTTACAACAGTAGTTACCCCCGCACTCTGGCTCTGGGGGCAGTAAATCACAAAAATACTGATTCCTATGCAATGTTGCTTTAATGGAAAGATCCTCGTTCAAATTTCAGTCTTAAACGCTTGCTGTCTTATCACAAGTGGTGTATGAAACCTGACACTCTTTGGATGGCCTAGTGGCCCACAGACTCTGTCCCTCCACCACAAAACTAATTGAATGATTTTGACTTAAACGCACATACAGTTTTAAATTTTCGAGTCTGCAGTCACTTAGTGTTTTCCACTTGGTCTTGCTTTGGTTTCTATCTGCGATGGTGAACTCTAGGGAAAAGCATTCGAGGCTAATGAAAATGAATGAAAGAAGAAGGACAAGACAGAGATAAAGTCAAAATAGTAGCTCTTATGAATTCCAATACTATCCCATGAGGCTTCAACAAGTCTTCACCCTCTCCCCACATATATTCCCCCTTTTTGAACATTGATGAGGTGTTTGCAGAGCCGTTTCTTGCTACATGTGGGCCCTGCAGCCACCAGGAGAATTAAAAGTACCTGTCTTTACCTTTACCTGCCCTCATTTGTGTGTAGCACTTACATGCTTAGAAAAAAAGCATATAAGCTTTTTCACAGGTTAGAAGCAAAACTAAGCTGCTATAGGGTAGCTGATAGGGAAGCTGTGACTTTGTGGGGTAATCAAGTCAAAATCATCTTTGGGCTGGGCTGTCTTGCAGTGAGTGATGTCTGCCGACAGGTATGGTGGGATGAATGACAGCCGCCCACCGTAGACTGTGGAAGTGAGGAGAATAACGGTAGACACCATTAACAATTGCATCATGGCATCAAAATAATAGATAATGGATTTTGCTGATTTCTGTTGATCTTGTGCAGTGGCCTAAAACGTCAGACTTCTGGTTATACATATCACAATCAGGGGCTGCAGTGTTACATATAAATGTTTCTTACTACCTGAAACATCAGTATTATTATTACTATTTTTTTGTTTTGTTTTTCTACTGTTTGCACGTTAATATTTTATTTATTATTTTATTTTAAT
Organism: Sciaenops ocellatus; assembly: GCA_033000465.1. Taxonomy (NCBI): domain Eukaryota; kingdom Metazoa; phylum Chordata; class Actinopteri; family Sciaenidae; genus Sciaenops; species Sciaenops ocellatus. The sequence goes on along the minus strand of CP136887.1, from coordinate 15,443,379 downwards.
ATATTATTATTCATTAAAGAAAGTTAAGTTATTTATTTTTTACTGTTTTGGATTGGTGGGGAGAGCGTTTATATTTTTTGCCACCTTGTTTTCAAAGTTTACGATAAACATTTTTCAGGAACATGCTGCATCTGTTGCATTTATTAATGTACTTGAGCCTGTTTTCCTCTTAAAATATAACAGACTGTTGCATTGCCACAGATCATATGAAAAGGCTAGGAATCTCTCCCTCAGAGTTTGACAAAATAGGGACCCCCAAATGGCATCTTGCATAGGGTCCCCAAACAGCTAGAAACAGCCCTGGCTACAAGCAAGAGTAACAACAGGGGGATGCTGCAATGACTTGTAATCAGGTGAATGGTGTCTCTGTCATCCGTACCTCTGTTCTCACACTACGTAACTTTGGACTGGACAGTACTTCTCCCAACACAAAGCCCAAAGTTACATAGTGTGAGAACAGACGAAGAAATGACAGAGACACCATTCACCTGATTACAAGTCTGTGTAGCATCCATCTGTGGTAACTCTTGCTTGTAGCGTAGGCTCATCTTAGTGCTTGTTGTACTTTTTGCTGAGAATTAAAGCAGGTCCCTGTTCTAAAAACAGAATGGTGAATGGTCCCTGTTCTAACTCTCGCTGAGGGTTGGTACAGGTACCCTTGCTCTGGCTCCTGAGCAATGAGCTTGTGCTAGAACAGTCCCTGTTCTAGATCCTCCTCAGAGTACCTTGCTGAGAGAGCTTAAGAGACAGCCACCCCCTGTTCTAACCCTCAGCAATGAGTCTTATATGAACAGGTCCCCTGTTCCAGCTCTTGCTGATAGCTAGAACAGGACACCCTGTTCTAGCTCCGAAGCTAGCTTGTGTTCTTTTTGCAGGCGTTGGACCTGCTGGTCCTATTGTGAGTGCAAACTGGCAAAGAAGGATGTCTGTGTCTACGCCGCGTTGTCAAGAAACACAAGAAAGATTAAACATAATCAGAGTAATGGGTCCTATTTATAAACTTTTGGGAAGGTTTTGTCACCACATCACCACAGGAAGTGCATCATGACAATGATGTCATCATTTCTTGTTCTGATTCTTGAAACAATGTTTTCCTGCAGCTGACTGCTGCACTCAGTCTTCCTCTTCAGCATTGTGTTTCTGTCTGTTGGCTTTCATATTTTCATCTGAGCGTCAGAAACTTTGAGCTGATTAAAAAACAACGTGTGGAGCACTGAAAACCAAAATGTAGATGTAGCAATTTTGAGAGTTAATTTTTAAGACGTGAAGGACTGGAAGATATTTAAATTTTATTAGTCCTATTCTTCAGATGTGTGATAGGAATTTCTCTGCAGGATCTATCTGATCGATGTTGCGTCCCACCCACTACTCATCTCTTGAACCACACCTAACCGTATAATAGTCATGGATGGAAACAAGCGTTCATTTGCATTTTCTTTTGCTGAGTTTCTTGAAATAAGGTTGAAATTTGTGACACATTTGGATGTGAACACGGCTAATGACACAGCATGTAAATCAGAAGCTGGGAGGTTTGGTTGGGATGAAAAACAGACATATTGTTTATAATGATTCAAATAGACAGAGCCAAGCTACAGCAGCTGTTTCCGCTCTTTGTGCTAAGCTAACAGCTGCTAGCTGTAGCTTCATATTTAACAGACAGATAGAATGGTATTGATATTTTCATCTAACTTCAGAAACGATGTGGAAAAAAAACACTCCTTTAAATGTCAAATTTAAGGCACAATTCTCCCTTAACCACTTTATAAAACAGAGAAGGAGAGATGACAAGGAGGGCCTTTCCTGTTCTCTAAAAAGAGTCCTAACTCTTATAAGAAGACTAGATCTAAAGTTTAGCAAAAAGTAGAACAAGCACCAAGATTAGCCTGTGCTACAAGTAGAGCCGTTTCTTGCTATATGCAGACTATGTGGATGCATAGGGCTCAAGGGGGCCCCCAAGCTGAAGCCTCAATATATTTTTTTGCGAGAATTAAAAGTACCTGTCTTTATTTGCAGCCAGGCCAACCCCCTCATTTGTTGTGTGAAGCACTTATATGCTTGCACGTTAGTAAGTAAGTTCTTTTTTACTGTTTTGGATTGGTGGGGAGAGCGTTTTTTATGTTTTGTCACCTTGTTTTCAAAGTTTATCATAAACATTTTTCAGGAACATGCTGCATCTGTTGCATTTATCAATGTACTCAAGCCTGTTTTCCTCTTAAAATGTAACAGACTGTTGCATCGCCACAGATCACCTGAAAAGGTTAGGAGTCTCTCCCTCAGAGTTTGACAAAATAGGGACCCCCAAATAGCATCTTGCATAGGGTCCCCAAACAGCTAGAAACGGCCCTGGGTGTTTGGCATTTACGCTTACAAGGCTAAATTCTAAACCATCAGTCTCTTTTTCCCTTGCTGTGTGTGGTGTGTGTGTGTTTTTTTTTTTTTTTTTTTTTTCCTGATTTCACCCCATCCTCACTAGACCTATCTCCATCATTCTCTTTCTCCTTTTGCCATTGTAATTTACCCCAAAAAACTCGTTGAGGCAGCAACTAATGTTCTCTCTCACCCTCTATCTCTCTCTTTCACACACACAGACACTCTCTCTCTCTCTAGCTCTCTCTAGCTCTCCGGGGAGAGCAGTGTGTGAGAATTAGGTCTCTCAGCAGACGTGTTGTATTTTTGCTCCGACAGTTTGGGGCTACAGCAAGCAGAGAGAGATAGTGGATGGGGATGGTAGGCTTGTTCACTCCATACGTGTGTCCCTGTGATTGTGTGTGTGAGACAGAGAGAAAGAAAGAGACAGTGTGCCACGCCACACAGGCTTTTGGCGAGGACACCATCTGGCCACAGGCTCAAAAACTCATCCAGCATGACTGCTAGAAGATAAACAAAACATGCGTGCATGGAAGGTGCATACACAAGCTCACGCATGCATGCACACACACACACACAAATACAATAATCAGTGGTTATTGTCACATTAGGTCAATAATGATCTGATTGGGGGCATTTCAAGGTTTGTGCAAGATGTTTTGGTGTGAAAGACTGTTGATCTTCTATTGTTAGGCTGTGAAATATTTAACTGAAGTGTCATAAAACCACATTCACAATGCACTGGGGCTGACTGTGTTACAAAAAGCACATTGGTAAATGCTAATGGTTAGATCTTTATAGCAGCCCAGTATCCATAGGAATCAAATCCATATTGGACAATTACGCACCTCATGATTTACATTCCATGCCAGCGTTCAGTGCTAGTGCAGGAAGTAGTGGACCCCTTATGTAGTTGAGAGGAAATTAGGGTGTGGAGGTCACCCTGGTGAATTGACATGAAGTGAGTCATCTCGCCTCTCATCACAGATCTGCAAGATTCACATTTTTATCCGCCATGAGCACAGTCTTCCGCTAATTTTAACTGTTTTATTTGTTTAATCCTAATGATACCCATAGTTTGTCTGCCATAACAACAAGCTTCTTCTAACATTGCCATCATGTCGGCATTAAAGGTACAGTACCTGACGTTTGCCTGCAGTGGTATACAATCTCAGTCATTAAAGTGGATCAGTCCGCAAAGTATACTTTCTAGGTGCATTCTTTCTAGATTCTATGCACTGCTGAATCTGTTTCCAAAGACGTGAAAAATGTGTGTGTGTGTGTGTGTGTGTGTGTGTGTCCACAATTCTCAAGGTGCTCAAATAAAAAAAAAAAAGTATTCATTTTTTTTTTAAAAAGGCCTATTTGGTACACATGCTGTCAAGTGTGTAGGTTTCCACAATGATTTTAAATGAATTCACACCTGAGGCAGTGTCTTCTATATTTTTATAGCCGAATCTAACATGAAAAAAGATGTTGGTCCTGATGTTACTTGTCCTAATAATTATTCCTCATTGGAACATTCAGTGTGATCTGTGCAAAAGAGCTATTTAAATAGTGTGTGTGTGTGTGTGTGTGTGTGTGTGTGTGTGTGTGTGTGTGTGTGTTGAAGCAAAGGATTGTGCATTTGCTGTATCTAGGGACACAGATGATGCAGAGGCAGAGACGGATGGAATGCAGTGACAGGGACAGGCAGGACACAGTGTGCCCCATTAAATCACTATATTTAATTCTCTAATTATGCAAGCAGCTAACAAAAAACATCACATTACTATAGGTATTCTCCTCTTGGTCTCTTGTTGTACACTGCAATAGTATCAGAAATGTCAGTAACGGTGACAATTCCTGAGATTTGATGATGAGAACTCTATGATCGTACCTGAGGTCAAAGCAGAGACACTATGAGGCCTTACGATGCAATGTTCTCAGGAGACAATGACTCCTACACTGACTTTGTCCATCTCAATGTCAGATCGTGTGTGTGTGTGTGTGTGTTAGTGAGAGAGTGGGAGAGAGAGAGAGAGACAGAGAGAGAGAGAGAGATCACTTGTCTGCGTTTTATATTTGGATGCTCTTTTGTCCTGAACTTTATTCGCACTGTTGGGCCAATCACTCAGACGTGACCACATTAAAGCGCTGCTCAGCAACCAACATGCACACACATACACGCACCCAAAGAGTTCATAAACTTAGGAAAAATTCACCAAAGCATACCCTAGTGTGACATTTAACTTGTTCTGTGGTCCAGTATATTTGCAGTGACTAATCCTGTGAGGGTCCGCCTCTACAGTAGAAAGTTAAAATACATGGGTTGATATTAAAAACCAGCACAGCTTCATTTCCGCTAAGGATCTTTTTTCTAGGTTTCAATGAGGATAGAAATGAGAGCATTGTTCAAGCTGAATACAAACATAAATTGATCTCTTCAAAGAATCGTTTCAGTTCTGTTTTCCCAAGTCATAGTTTTTCCCAGTGACTGCTTCTTAAAGCCCTGGACTCTGGAAACACATTGAAATTTCAAGGCCAGGCCCTGAACTACAAAGAAAACTTTTAAAATGAAATGGAGCTGCAGATTCCCTGTTCTCAACACAATGCCCTTTATTGCCTTATCTATAGCTTCTTGTGGCTGTCAGTCAGCAACCCTTATACATTTCTCTAAATTAAACTGGAATGGACAATCCTCTGATTGAATATGCTTATTAGAGTACAAAATATTTTAATTCAGCCAAGCCAAGGTACAGATCTCAATTCACAAAATGTGTTTTTGTGCATACAGTAAAAATAATTCTTAAAATCTTCCTCAGTATGATTGAATCCATCTTTGTTTGCCTGTGTTTAATATAAGACAACCAGGACCGAGGAACTCCATCAATACATGCCATTGCATTGACAAGCACACAGACAGACGGATACGGCGGCAGAGAGACATGAAAGCCGGCAGCAAGTTGGCCAACCAGGCAAGCCATCAGGTGGAGAGACTGCCAGGCAAGTTGGTCTGGTTGGCAGGCAGCCAGGTGGGAATGTAAGTGGACAGCAAGAAAGGCAGACCAGCATTCAGACGTATTGACTCCCAAGCAGTCAGGCAGACTGACAGCAGGAGAGACAAATAGATAGACAGACCGATAGATAGGGAATCATTTGACTGTGCTTCCCACCATCCCTTGTGGTTCACAAAGTACTTAGGCAGGTGGCATGAGGTATGTCACTGAAACCCCTGATGACAAGCAGAGAAGGGGTAATGGGAAGTTTCAAAAGGTGACAGCTAAAAAGTTTTTAACAGGAACTGAACTTTTTTTTTCCTCTTTAACTTTTTCATTGGGTATAAGGCCATCATATGACTAATTGGGCCTTTCAGTTTACAGTGATATAGCTTTAGCTTTGCCATTTTCTGCTATGGTTTAGGTGTTGTTGCTACCTGTAATTCTGCGCGTTAACTTCTTAGTTGGAAGGTGTTATATGTTGAGGTTTACCCGAGAGTCTTGGGTTAACTTCTACCACACTGGAAGACGTAGTGTAAGTTTGAGTGAATGAATGGCATCCCCCTGCTGTACAGACTCTTTTCATTTCAGGATCTGGTTTCAGGATGAGCAGTACTGGCAGCCATTTCCATCCCCATTGGTCACAGTGCTACTTGCTGTCGATGATGACAGAGTTGTCACTGATGTCCCTTCATCATGCAGTGATGACTTTATAAGGTCAGTGATGACTGAGTTGACTTCAATGGTTGTTATGATATCCAGACATATCAGTCAGACATTCTGACTGTGCTTTTACTTTACTTTACTTTCTTTCCTTTTCATTATCAACATTACAAATGTCAGTCTTTGCACTCGTATACCTAAAAAATTGAAGAGGATTCCTTCTTCCTTTGTGGCCTCTTCTCAGGTTTAGCCCATTTGTGTTCCTCTGAATCATTTTTCATTTTGTACTTCTTCAAGGTCTCATTTGTCAGGTGTTTTTTTTTTTTTTTCTTTTTTCTTTTTTTTTTTTTCCCCTACGTTTGACCAAAATGACAAAATAGACAGTTTGTAAAATTATTGTCTTTCAAATTAAGTCATATGAGTGTTATCTTGTCTTTCACCGCATGGCTTTGTTTTTCAATGCCTTTCAAAACGACTGACATGCCAGTTAGGATTTAGACAATCAAAACGGTTCTAAAAAAAAAGGTCATGGTTAAAAGCAACTTCTGTTGATTATTGATGGGTAGCAGATGGAATTCAAACTGCAGACTCTGGTGCCCCAGACGTTGTAGGTCCAACCACCTCCTCCCTCAGAGGTTTTATGGCAGTATAACAACACAGTCATAATTCATCCTGCCACAAAAGGTAGCCTGTCATTGTATGCCCTCTGTTTAAGAAAATCTTCTGTGTTTTCACTGCAATCGTTGTTAAATAATATTGGTAAGTTCATCAACTATGCAAATAAACTCCTCCTGACTTGATCCTTTCATGTCATACCAGCACTTTTTGTATCAGTCACTCCCAAGAGTTTTATTTCAAAGCTTGGCATGATACTCGTCAAAGCCAAACAGATCAATGTCCCATTTTTGCTGTGTCACTCAAAGTGGAAATTCTAAGTGGTGATCTCATTAGCCCCGATCTGTAATCTTAAGGTCAGTACTGCTTCATTGTGACAAACTCTGGCCAATCCATGTTTGTAGAGCTGAATGAAAGGTTTGTGGTGGCCTTATGTCAGTCTTTCTGACGTTAGCTGACAGGCTCAAGGAGTGAATGATGGCTTTTCATAAAGAAGAATGGCAGTTTTACAGACCACCAGCTGCTCCCCAAGCACTCCTCTCTAACCTCCCATCCACTGCTTGTGCATGTGCATGTGTGTGTATGAGCTCAGGATTAGGTTGTGTGTATTTGCTTTCTTTGTAAAAGGCAAGGACGACACTGACAAAGCAAATGATTTGCATCGTGACATGGAAAAAACATGTTTCTAATGATGATATTTGGTTTTGTGCTTGTACTCATGTATGCAGTTATTTTAATGTAGGACATTATCTGGTACACACACACTGTCACATGTTCTGTGCTGAAATGCCCAACAATTGGAAAACATATTTAAAATATTAATAGAAAGGTCTCCTGACCTCCTAACAGTGCAGATCCATTCATCTCCGAAAAGCCCAGATGACGAGAATATCCCAAGAGCTCAATCATTTAGCCTATTTAAAGTGTCAGATCTCAACAGGGTTTACTCCAGTCCAATCTAATCATATAAAAGTCAAGCTTAATGTCATCAACTTTAGTTGCTCTTTCCTGCCGAAGCACAACTTTTGAAGGATCTCCTGAGAAATGTGAAACACGCCTTGTAAAGTAGGCTACACACAGCAGGTATCTATCCTGAGGCAGCTATTGCTGCAGCCTAATAACATGACTTTCCTGTAAAATCAGAATCTGTGTTATAACCACATCGACTGTAGGAAGGTTTCAACTTTCCACTGCAATCAGCCCCCCTCCCTTGCAGAAGCAGAGCTCGGGAATCGTGATGGTGCCTCAGTCGTGCTTGTGAGCTCTGGCTTGCTGCTCACAACACGGGCTTCTGTTGCCCGCTGGAGGCGAGGCGGGGGAAGGCACGCAAACTGAGAGGAGAAAAAAAAAAGATGAAGAAGCGCTTTCCCTGCCTTTACCCCCGCTTGCCGTTAGATAGCCACGGCCACCCTCTTCGTCTCCACAGCAGAGAGAAGAGGTATTGGCAGAGCGAGGGCTGCCAACTCCCAGTTTTGCTGGGAAAAATTGGGAGAATTGAGTATCGTTGTGATCATTATGAGATAAATCACATTAATGAAATATATGAAGCTCGTGCAGAGAGCGACAGAGTCGTCTTGCGTCCCGACTGTCATCCACAGGTCTGCCAGTCTCACCCTCCCCGCACGGCGCGCTCCCTCACACTTATTTATTTATTTTCCCCTTGATGCGCGTCCCCGCCGCGAAAGCCGGAGCGCTCCTCACTCTCTCTTCACTTCGCTTCCTCTCCTTCTCTCGACTCGACAGCACCCAGAACTATAGCGCAACCGTCCCCATCACTCTTTTTCCTCCCCTCCTCCTATTTCTCTCACCGCCAGATCTCTCTCCACTGCGTCTCTCACCCCTTTACTCACCCCCCCTCCCTCCCTCTCTCTCTCTCTCTCTACCTCTCTCTCTCTCTCTCTTTCCTCCCTCCTCCTCCAGCTCCCCGGCTCAGTCCCTCACTCCTCTGACGCACGACAGGGACCCGAGGAAAGAAAGAAGACTAAAAAAAAAAAAGAAAGAAAGAAAAGAAAGAAAAGAAAAAAAAAGAAAGCAGCAGCAGATGACCCAACCGTCGATATGATCCACAGAATCCTGCTATTGCTGCACCGGACAGATATACGGTCCTGAAACCGAGAGGACAAGACTCTCACCCGGCTACACTGTTGTTGAGCGCTCGCCCAGGGGGCGGCGGCGACGGCGGCGGCGGAGGAGGAGAAGGAGGAGGAGGAGGAGGAGAGGGGAGGAAGAGGAAGCGGACGGGCGCAAGTCGAGGGCTTGCATTTTAAGCAAACTGCTTAGAAAAAGAGGAGAGAGTCAGAATCACCGGAGAGGGAGAGTGGGGGAGATTGCATTCCTATCACGTCTTCATTTCTCCTCTCTCCTCTCTTTTGACTCTGCTACTGAGTGAGAGAGGGTGAGAGAGAGAGAGAGAGAGAGAGAGAGAGAGAGAGAGAGAGAGAGAGAGATCTAACAAGATTCACACTAGTGGTCTTTTTTTCCCCGATGCTTTCCAATTGCAGTGCGAAACTAAGGTGAGTGCTTCAGCTATGTGTGCCTGTGTTGGAGTGTATCGTATGGGAAATCTTATGCAGATATGCATGTGTGTGTGTCTTGTGTGTGTGTGCGTGTGTGTGTGTGTGTGTGTGTGTGCATGTCCATATGCTTATTAGTGTGTGCATAGCCATGGACTTCAAAAAAAGGGACAGCAAGCGCTTTCCATACATCCAGTAGAACGGATCACAGTGATCCAGTCGACTGATCAAAAGCCGTTTGTTCTTTATTCACCGTTTTCCTGGCAATGTCACGTCGAAAGGCTACTGCATTATGCTTGGCATGTATTTCAATAAGCGCGCTGCTCTCTCCGCTGTATTGACAGCAAGGTTATTTTGGGGGAAATTTCAGTAAACGAGAGCGGGATTTCTTCGCCGGCTTTTTTTTTTTCTGGTTAGACTGGAGCTTGTCACATTATACTCGTTTCTGAGTAAGTTTGAATCCAAGATTTGAAATCCTTTAAGAGGTCGTGTTGAAATTGCCACTCGCGATGAGCAGCACTTTTAATTCACGTACAGGGCAGGAGAATCTCCCCCAGATTGTTTTTTTTTGAATCCGTAGCTCATTCACATGCGCATGTCTTGCTCTCTCCCTCCTCAATGCCCTGCTCTCTCTCTCTCTCTCTCTCTCTGTTCCCCCCTCTGTTCCTCTAACGGCTCGGTCACCCTCATTTCTTGTTCTCTTCCTCACAGCCCGGGATCGGACGGTGAGCGGGACGCACCGGGCGATAACAGAACACACCACAGGAGGATATGTGAAGTTGGAATCCCACTAAACTAAGTACGTATACCACCCGATCTGATAAACCCCAAGGGAATGCATTATGGCACGCGTTATTTTTTTTTAAATTGCTTTTAAATGTTGTTACTTTTTATGACATCGCATCTGCGCTTTTTGATCTCTATCGTGGAAGCGGAATCAATCATTTGTGGAGGATTACGCATGGAGAGCGGAATGAAAACTGAATTTTTGCATTGAGGAGATCATGTGTTTTTTTCCCCTCGTTTTACTGTCACGCTTTTTGGAGGATTACAATCTATTTTTTTTCCTCCCTTTCTCCCTTCGCTGGGATTTTCAGCACCCTTGTTTGAACGGACAGCGCTGTGCGTGCGTGCGTGCGCGCGTGTGTGCGTGTTTGTGTGCGCGCGTATGAAAAGTCACAGCCGAGAGAGAAGATATTCAGAGGCTATGTGCGTGTGTGTGACTTTGTTCTTCCACTTAACACCATGGAGATACTGAACGGAATCCTCGATCAGCCGATGTTTTAATCGAAATGTTATCATTATTATGATCTTTATTCTTACTTCTTTCCATTGCCACCCTCTCTATCTATATATAATATAATTCATTTCCAGGCCGGCCGGATCTACTAAAGCACAGCCTCATAGCGGAGCTTCTCGGAGCAGCAGCTTCGCCCACTGCGCTTTTCACATGTACCATTACTCCTGTAATCCTCAAACAGCACTATGAATTGGAAAAACCAGAAGAAGTTGTATTGATTGCATTTTTTGTCAAACGAACAAGTTGACCCTTTTCCCTGTTCATTGGGGTTATACGTGGAGCATTTAACCCAAGAAAACACCGAGGGCAAATAGGCTCTGCCGTTTTCTGCACATCGAAATCATCGGACTATTCCCTCGTTATTTTTGACATCTTTACTGGTAAATTCAGCCTGCATTTTTTGTCCTTGTGGCACCGATCATATAATGTTGTACCTTTTTTTAATTGATTTGCACGAGCTGTCGAGATTTATTTTAACGAGATGGATGTTCAGCAAGTCCCTTAACAGTCCCTATCTCGTCCCATTAACGGCCACCAAACTGACACCTATTTTTTTCCCCCGTCCTCTTCCTGCGTTAGACCTTCGATGCACCTACTCTAATTTACACCGCGCTTCTCTGGACTCTCATTTACAGAAAGAGGGATTGAGGTCCCTGTTATGTAATAAACACAGCCGGGGGACGGTGTCTCCTCACCACTAACCTCACCCACCTGCTGTTGCTTTCGTTTATTCACAGCGATAAGCATCTCTGAGGTGATTTATTGCGACCTTACCAGCATATCTGCTGTATAATAAATGGCAATCCCCCTATATACTGACGTTAACTGTCTGAGTGGAGAGATTTGTTTGCATTGCTGGGTATCAAATTACCCAACCAAAAGGGCTGGCTTTATATTTTGTTTGAGATATCTAGCAATATTGCAATATCTAAAGTAGTCTAAAATGTCATTCTATTATTCATTGGTACTCATTTCAAAGTCTTCCATTCCACTGAATCTAATATACCTTCCTCTCTTTCTCTTGCCTCTGCATCGGCCTCTCACCTCAAACTTCCCTTTGTGAGGGTGTGTGTATCCCCTATCCCATTCCCTCCCTCCCTCCTTTCCTTCCATTCCCACCCATCCCTTCTGTTCTGTTTTGCAGTGCTGTGAAGTGGCTCTATCCCTGGAGCCGAGACTTCATCCCCTTGGTGTCAGCGAGGATGCTGTGGGTTACCTTGCTGAGCACCATAGCCTTAGGATGGACCACCCCGATCCCACTACTAGAGGACTCAGAGGAGATCGACGAGCCTTGCTTCGAACCCTGCTACTGCGAGGTCAAAGAGGGCATTTTCCATGTCCACTGTGACAGTAAAGGATTTACAAATGTCAGCCAGATCTCCCAGATATGGAGTCGGCCCTTCAAGCTGAATCTGCAGAGAAACTCCATGAGGAAGCTTTACTTTAACAGCTTCCTCCATCTCAACAATGCCATATCCATTAATCTGGGTAACAACGCCTTGCAAGATATCCATGCTGGAGCGTTCAATGGCTTAGGGATACTCAAACGGCTGTTCCTACATGAAAACAAACTAGAAGTTTTCCGGAATGACACTTTTCTGGGGTTGGAGAGTTTAGAGTATCTCCAGGCGGACTACAATGTTATCAAACGGATTGAAAGTGGTGCATTCAGGCATCTTCACAAATTGAGAGTGCTCATTCTTAATGACAATCTGATCCCTGTGCTCCCAAATTATCTTTTCCGGTCTGTGTCACTCACACATCTGGACCTGAGAGGAAACAGACTAAAGACATTGCCGTATAAGGGCATGCTGGAGTATGTTGGGAGGAGCTTAATGGAAATCCAGCTGGAGGAGAACCCTTGGAACTGTGTGTGTGAGATTGTCCAGTTAAAAACGTGGCTGGAGAGAATCCCTTATACGGCTCTGGTTGGTGAGATCACATGTGAGTACCCATTCCACTTACATGGCAAAGACTTACGGGAAATCAAGCGCAGTGAGCTCTGTCCGCTGCTCTCCGATGCAGAGATAGAGGCCAAGCTGGGAATTCCCCGGGTACCATTTAGTAATGAGAACACATGGCCTACTAAACCTTCCTCCATGCTCTCGTCCTTTCACAACACAGCCTCTTCTGTGGAATACAAGGAAAGGGCTGTCAAGCCTACCAAACGACCTCGGCCTACAAAGAACCCCCCAACCCCTCGTAGCATCTACCCAGGCATGAACCAGCCTCCCATTGCTGGCTACCAAACAAGGCCTCCCATCCCAATAATTTGTCCAGCTGGATGTACTTGCAACCTTCACATCAATGACCTGGGGCTAACAGTGAACTGTAAGGAGAAAGGCTTTCACAACATCTCTGAGCTCCTGCCTCGGCCCCTTAATGCCAAGAAATTATATCTCAGTGGAAACCTAATACAGAAAATCTACCGTTCTGATTTCTGGAACTTCTCAAGTTTGGATTTACTACATTTAGGAAATAATCGGATATCCTATGTCCAGGAGGGCGCCTTTATCAACCTGCCAAACTTGAAAAGTTTATATCTAAATGGGAATGACATTGAGCGACTCACACCTGGGATGTTTCGAGGACTTCAGATGTTGAGTTATCTTTACTTTGAGTATAATGTCATACGTGAAATACAACCTAACTCCTTCTCCTTAATGCCAAACCTCCAGCTGGTTTTCCTCAATGACAACCTGTTGCGCTCCCTCCCTACCGATGCCTTTGCTGGCACCAACCTTGCACGCCTCAACCTCCGCAACAACTACTTCCTTTCCCTTCCTGTGCGTGGCGTTCTAGAGCACCTGACCTCCATTGTCCAGATTGATCTCCATCAGAACCCCTGGGACTGTTCCTGTGATATCATCCCCCTCAAACAGTGGCTGGAAAAGCTCTCCTCTGTTATTGTGGTTGGAGATGTCATCTGTAAGACACCCGAGTTTGCTTTTGGGAAGGATCTGCGATCCCTAGAGGTTGAGGTCATCTGTCCTGAGCTCAAGTATTCTTCAGGCCCCTCACCGGCCCTGCCTGGTGGGGATGACCTCACTACGGGGAGCTCTGACATGGATGAGGCAGGTGGGAGAGGGGCTGTCCCACTGTCTGTCCTAATACTCAGCCTACTCATCCTCTTCATCTCTGCTGTGTTTGTGGCTGCTGGGCTTTTTGCCTTTGTCCTTCGTCGCAGGAAGAAGCTGCCCTTCAGGAAACGTTCTGAGGTTGATCTGACGGGTATCCAAATGCAGTGCAGGATTTTTGAGGACCCACCAAGGCAGAGTAGTGCCGGTAACACAGGTACACCAGAGAAACCGGCGCCCAGTATGCACACACACACTCACACTAGTCACACACATGGCCATGGTCACGTTTATGATTACATCCCCCACCCTGTGACTCAGATGTGTAACAACCCCATCTATAAGCCAAGAGAGGGGGAGATAGCAGAGGAAGACAGAGCGCAGTTTTCAGACAAGAAAGACAATGGCAGCAGTAGCAACAGTAACTACAGAACCTTGTTAGAGAAAGAGAGAGAGTGGACCCTGGCTGTCTCCAACTCTCAACTCAACACCATCGTCACAGTCAACCACACCACGGCTGATATGGCAGGATTTCATGAGAATGGAGGGCTCTGCCCTACAGTAATTGACAGTCAGAGGCCCACGCCAACAGTGGGCTTTGTAGACTGTTTGTATGGGACAGTGCCCAAACTAAAGGACATGCATGTGGCGCATGCACACCCACCAGGCATGCAGTATCCAGATTTGCAGCAGGATGCACGGCTGAAGGAGACATTGCTTTTCACAGCGGGGAAAGGCTGCTACCCTGACCCGTCCCAAAGCGATTACCTCGAGTTAAGGGCCAAACTTCAAACCAAGCCGGATTACCTCGAAGTCTTGGAAAAATCTTACCGGTTTTAACATCTCTAGCCCATGGAGAAAAAAAAATACAAAACACAAAAATCAACACATTCACTTTGCCACCCTCAAAAACAAAACCACCCAAAACCAATATCAAAAAAATAAACTTGAAAAAGCAGCATGATATAAAATAAAATATTATATTACAGTTACAACAAAGTTTCCCCCCCAAATCACTTTGGAGGAGAGGCCATTCTCAGATATTTCAATGAAGTGCCTTTTTTTCAAAGTAGCCAGCAATGTCAACAGCCGTTATTTTTATAATATATAAATATCTCTATATGCCCAAGAGAGAGCAAAAGAGGAATGAGAGGGGCACCGGGGAATAAAACATACAAAACATCCTAAAATACATCTGTCACTAATACCCCTTTTTATGGAGTTACCATGATGTGCAAGACACACGGGAGCTGGACGTCTCCCTGACTTGGGGGTTCTCTTTCTGTCTCTTTTACCCCTGACTAGGATGTACAAACACCCGGAGGCCGTGCACATAAAGTTTGTAGGAAGTGATCGAAAGAGAGAAAAAATACATATATTAAAATGAACTGCAGTTTGCTGCATGCACTCGCTTCAGTGCAGGAAGCGAGGGGATTTACTCAGAACTATCACATCACATTATGAACAGAGATACTGCAACGCATTTACAGTTCAGTGTTCTATTTAATTTTTATATCTTATTAATATGATTATTACTATCAATGAGGACTTCTGTCTATATCAGGGTGCTTCTCGTAAAAAGGACGCGCCGACGTACGGATGGTAAAACATTTGTGAATATTATTATAAGACAACGCTCAAGGTTTTCTGGATATTTCCACACACTTTGTTGACCCCTCTCCCTCCCCACCCCTCCATTGCTTCTGGATTCCCCATTGTCACCCACTAACGGCTTTGTAGGAAGCACTTTTAATGTTTTCTCTCTCACAAAGATTTGAAGAAAAATGTGCATATATTTATTCTGTAATTTCAGTGAAGAATTTAATTGTAAAGGTAATGTTAAATCAATGTATAGTGATTATGCGTCTGGTATAGCCTTCTTAATAAAAACAAACTCTTCAATCAAATGATGAAAGGGTTGATGCCACGGGAACCTGTGTGTGGAGCACTATTGACAGGCTGTGTATTTGGTGTCTTGTTAAAATGGCATGTTGAAGCTGTGGCCAACCAACATAAGTTAATGCTGCTGGAGATGGAAGAATAGTGCTAGACAGGAATGTAGTGGAGGGCAATAACATTTTAACTCAGTTCATTTCTTGTTATTTTCAGATTAGTACCAAATTAAGTTAAAAGGGAAATTGACATTGTGTTTTCCTGGAAAATACAACTTTTCTTCTATTAACAGTTTGTCCTATGATCTTCACCTGCTGAATATCATAGTGCACATTTTTGCCACTACATTACTGGTCCTAGTTGGATGCAATCTAAAAGGTAAAAGGATACAGAAAATGCAATGCCAGAACAAGTCATGTGAATGCTGCTGGTTTTGAAGTGGAAGATACGGCAAGATATACCAAATCAGTGTGGCACGCTGCAATTTCAATTATATAAACGGGTATTGCTGATGTAGGCTAATACACAGTAATTGAGAGGGAACGAAAATGTGATTGAAAGTCGCTCTTTGAATTTGCGCATCTAATTTCTCTGACTCCCTCCAAAGTAGCAGTGTGGATTCAGTCCACTGGAGGGCGATAAAGGGCGTTCAGATTCATTGGGCATTTAGTAGATTGGATGCAGTTACAGTATATGTAATGCACAAAATGGTCATCAAGTCTCGCACTGAGTATGAATTATTTTCAGAATATCTATATATAAAACCTACAAGTGGCATAAGACTTTTATTCATTTCTACGCAGTTCCATGCTTTTTTTCTTTGTTATATCAATTGTCTTGAAAACAGCAGAATGAAGCAGGTCACTCTAGCTGTATCAACAAATTATTTTCAAAAAAGAAAATCTTGAAAGAGTTGATCAACGCTTTTTGGCATTTTAATTTTTGGATTGTTGATAACTAGCATTTTTTGCTTTGAAATCCCAAGTGGTAAATTAATCCTCAATAGTCTTTTTCACAGCAAACATTGCTTAACTTTTTGCTGTGACATTTTTGATATTTTATAATTCCCTATCCTAGCCTGATTTTCGGGACCAAATAGTACAAGCAGACAAAAACCAAGGTTGACGCAGCTGTGGAGTATATATGGTGTTAAAGTACACGTCATCATAGCGCTATTTCTTTTTCTCTTTCCTAAAGTGAAATTTTTAATTTGGGAAAATTATGATGCAATCTTGATGTCTATAAATTTGTGAATATCTGTGGAAAGGAGGGTGCATTTCTATTTTGTTTTAAAATGGGCATGATATGCAATTTGCTTTGACTTCAATAGGTTAGGAGTGGTGATCCTCAGTTGCAAATGGGTGTTATAGTTTCTCATATGTGTCAGCTTACACTAAGTGGAAGATATGTAGCAAACCACATACTTCCCTGTTAAATGGGAAGACCCTTAGCTAGTCTAGTCTAGTCATCTCCAGTATTGGTCATCAATGATCCAGTCTATAAGCTTGCGTAATATGGAACATTTTACCTTGTGTTGTATTCATTGTTTCATTTCTTTGACAATTATTGTTGCTCAGATGAGTGGAGGTCACCTTCATATAAAGCCTGTGTAAGCATGGTAGCATTACATCAAGGCTCTTTGTTTTCTACTCGCGGAAAGTTTCACAATGCTGTACCCCAATGTTCTGCTGCCCCACCTCATTTGTCTGCTCTTTTTTTTTTCTTTTTACTTTATCACTACTACACTCACATATAGAAATGCACACACACCCACACACACACACACCTACACACACATAAAGCCTTCCTTTTCCTGACCAAGAGGTTAGACTATATGGTCAGCATTTTCAGTGTGCACTCAGTTTGATTAAAAACGTAATGCATTACTCTGTTAACCCCAACCCTCACCATCACCCCCAAACCCCCAAATGAATAAATAAATAAAGTTTTGGGATCATTGATGATTTTGCTATAGTCCCATATCTCGGTAACCTTTTATCCTCCACCCGTTACCCACCCACCATAATATTTCAGAAATGAGTGCTGGGCTTTGTCCCATTATGCCATGCTGAGTGGTTTTATCACAATAAATCCTCTTGTTATCCTGCACTAATATCTCCAAGTGATTTCATACTTTGGTGGAACATTAGAGGCAACCAATGGGATTGAAGGTTGGCTAAATGTTTCTTTTTTGTGTGTGAAATGTAAACATGCACTGCTTGTTTGAATCTGTCTCTATTATGTCAGTGATATTTGAATTTCACAGTGGAGTTAACCTTTCCTTCAACATCTCTCTTGAGGTTTGCACGTTGGCAAGACTTCAGCACGGTAAATGCACTGTGTGTCTTTTCTTTCTGTCCTTGGCTTTTTTCTGTGTCTCTGTCCCTAAAAAATATTTTCCCTCTCTTTCTCTCTCTGTTGTCCATGTATGTCATTCTTTCTGCCTTATTGCTGAGTTTTTTAGTGTTTTGTTTCTCCATTTTTGAACTAGGCTTTGGCTGGTGTTACAGCTTCCCTTAGGCTTATGCCTGGGGTCAGTTAAGTTTCCAGTTAAGCCTGTTTTTATGCATTTTAACCAAGCTAAAACACAAATGTGTTCATAGATGTTGCATGTCTTTGGACTAATGAACGTTTTATTTATCTGCATTTTAGATATTTCAGACTGTCCGAAATGTCCACCTTGGCTTCTCTCACTATTGACCTTTTAATATTCATGTTATTTGAATGGAACCCACATACTTTAATTAGCTGTGTCATGCATCTCCTACACCTTGGCTTGAAGCTCTACGTACTTTATTAAGATACATTTTGTGCTGGTCTGTTGGCGGTTGATTGATTATTTACTAGCATAGTCACATAGATCAAGTGATGCAAGCTATAACACACTGGCACTACGCTGCTGTGCTGCAAAGGTTTTTCTCTGCAGTTGGTTTTGCTCTTGTAGGTTAAGTTAAATCGTAAGAATGCTTTATCATTTATCTAAAAGTCTTATAAGGCAGAATATAATGCATGCTTATTAAAACACAGACATGCATAATGACACATAATTCTTTATCAATTGGCTGATTTAACCATGACGCAGTTGTGTCAAATTAGCTCATTTGAGAGATATAAGATACTATAAGCCTATTAGAAAAGCTTCAGTAGGCTCTCAGACCAGCTCAGAATTCACACTGGCCATTTGCTGTCAATAAATACATGTGGATATTTTCGGTGTTGAGTGGTGGCAGTCAGCTGGTTGTAAGTGTGTGGATTACAGCTACACTTTTTTAGGTGGTCCCCAGGGATGTGTCCATGTGGAGTATGGTGATATGTTTTCCTCCTCTCCTATCCTCTGGCATTTCTGCTCAAGATATTTTTGGCTGTTGTTTGGCTGGTATGTGCCTGCACTGCACAGTGGAAAAAGGGTGCTGTCAGTTGTCAGTGCAACTATGTGCATGTGTGTATGCGTAATTGTGGAGTGTGAGAGAGAGTTAATGCGAGATAGATAGATAGATAGATAGATAGATAGATAGATAGATAGATAGATAGATAGATAGATAGATAGATAGATAAATACATAGGGCCATCTGTCATTGTGGCGGCTACACGTTGTGCAATGCGTTTCTCTTCTCTTGTTTTCCTCTGCTCTATTAGTGTGTGCTTGTTGATGGGTATTTGAGAGTCTTAATTAGCTCAGACACGGTTTGGAATAGCAGCACGGAATGAATAGCGAGAAAAAAAAATGGAGGAAGGGATCACTTTGAGAGCGCTATTGATGGGAGGGAGAGCACAGACAAGCAGCTTAGAGAAGAGTGAGACAACATGGAGTTGTCAGTAGAGGATTGTGAAGGATGTGCCACTTAGAGAAAGCAGGGATTCTTTTTGCTCTTTTGTCACTGAAAGAAGCTGTAATTGTCTAATTAACCAAACAAAGAGTCCAAAGTAGAGAGGGCATGTTTAGAAGGGACTGAGAGAGGGTTGTGACCACTTATATTTTGCATTACGTGTGTGTTTGTGTGTGTGGTGTGATATGCTTTCTCCATTTGGGGAACAGGGAATTATCTCCAGTTTGCTGAAAAAGCCAATCTGTCTCTGACCATGGTGCTGAAGTTGCAGTATACTGCAGGTGCTGCACACACACAGGCACGTTCCACTTTTTGTGCATGCGTGTGTGTTTGTTTGTGTGTGGTGGGAAGTGTGGGGAAGGCTCTCTTGCCTGCGTGTGTGTATGTGTCGAGGAGCTTACTTGAGTTTTGTGTGATTATGCTGATGGCTCAACTTACTTCTGGTTTTCTTTGTGCTATGTATCTTTTAGTGCAAAGACAGAATCTGGCCATAGCTGCACTTACTTGAAAGGAGAGTGCAGTTTTTCTGCTCTATACATGCACCACATCTATTACTGGTGCTGTAGTGTACACTGCACCAAGGGTGTCAATGGGATACGGAGGAACAAATTGAAAACAGAGAAATTAAAGAAAGAAAACCAAAAAGAGAAAAGAGAAGCACCCCAATTGGTAAAATTTCTTTAGTCCTGAGATCATGAAAAAGCCTTTAACACATCACTCAACTGTGGTGCAGTGCAGGAGCTCAACTGACCTAGTATGTTGGGAGAAAGGGGGAGAGAGAGACAGAGAGAGTGAGGGTGATTCTCAACCCTCTGCTACTCATGCTGCCGTCTGCGCTGTAAAACTCTGCATTCGTATTGTTTGCCTAGTGAGTTTTGGGTCCCTGGAGATTGTAGACCTCTCTCCTGTCTAAAAAAAACGCTGCAAGTTTGGAAAAAAGTTGCAGTCATTTGTGCTGCTCAGCAGTGTGCTACAGTCTTAGCTCCAGTATGTAAGAAAGATTAGCAATCTGTGTCGTTATCACTCATTTCAGGGAAGAGGAGGGGCAGAAGAGGAGGTATAATTTCATAAAGTAAAATATGGAGCATAGTGTCCCTGGCTGGTGTTCTGAATAGCCCATCTCTGTCTTTGTTCTGCAGTGTGGGGCCTACTTTGTGCTTTAGGATGGCCTGTATTGAATTTCCGAAGGACTCTTCATCTTGATTTCTGCGTTCAAATGGCAATGAGCTTGGCCACTACATAGTTTCATGTAGTTTCATATTTTTCTCTTAAGCCTTTAACTCCCGTGGCCTTTTGTTTTTCACTGTTTTCTTTTTTAACCCTCTTTTCTTTACACTCATCTTTCCCATCCATTATTCTCTCCTCCATCTCTACAGCTGCCCATCCATGTATCTCTTATTTAGAACACAGACAAACAGCCAACTGTTGACCTGCTGACCTTGCTGCTGGTCTGTATATTGTGCTCAGCTGGGTAATATTCCACTGACACTAGTTTAGTTCAGTCATGTATCCTGTGCTTTGCTTTAGCTGACATGGTACAACTGCTTTTGCAGCTAGTCTCTAGGGATGTATGTGTGTGTCTGTGTGTATATGTGTGTGTGTGTATGTGTGTGTGTGTGTGTGTTAGCTAGGTGCATTTCTTTTTAAAGAATGCTCCATCACATCTACAAGTGACCCGAGAGAATGGGCCAAACCGATTGAAATAAAAGTACGATGACTGAGGGACAGAATAACGTTCAGTGTTTCTTTCTTTACATCCAGGACTCTCTACTGTTAAACAGCTGCTATTTGTTGTGTTGCCGGCAAAAGAAAACCACAGCAAAATGGTGTACAAAATATCATTCAGAATATCAGCATAATGACTAGTTATACTGTTTGCTTCGTGCATTTTGATTTTGTGCTTTTGTTTTTACTTCAAAATTAAGACTCTTTGGCAAAGATGCACTCTTTAGAATGACATTTTTAGTTTTATTTAAAGATAATCAAGAACAAGATAAAGGAGACTAGTGTCTCTTTTGTGTCTGACATTCAGCTGCTCTACTCAGATCTTGAATGGTTTACTTTGCCAAGGCCACCTGCTGGTGGCTGGTGTAGCTGATGTGCCTGGTTATTGAACGTGTATCATGCCTCTTACGTAAAAGCAGCCTTCAGGGGGGTTCAGTGTTGTTGCAGATTTAAACATGTTTGGTATTCAGAGATTTAGTGAAGGCAAAATCTAGCTGCTGGTGTAAAAATAAAAGCATCAAAGCATGTGTTAAATTTACGCCAATAAAAACAGCCCTGAATAGTGTAATGCAGACCGCTGTGCCAGCACACTATACGAGTCTGAGTGGCATTGGGATTGTGAATGAAGAGGGAAAGAAATAAGAGGGAAGCAGAAGTGATGACTGGAGAAGACACAAGGAAGAGAGGGAGAGAGGGAAGCAGGGATGAAGGGAGAGTGCTGGGTCTCTCTCATTTCGGTGAGAGTTAATTTTTGTGATGCACTCATTGGCTGTTTGGAACAACCCACACTAATGCCTCTGAAATGCAGCACAGACGAAAGCAAAGTACATTTGCATGTGAAATGAATGATTCATGTTTTTTTGAAAGGGTCAACATGATACAAAACTGAATTTATGAGGTCAAGTGAGATGTAATGTCATATCAAATATAGCTATATAAATATTGCTTTTTATGGTTATGTATATGAATAAAATATAAGCACTCGCTTGCACACACACACTTATTCTCCATGGGAAAAAAACACCAGGTGTTTTAGAGTAAAGCTGGCTTACACCTTTTTTTTGTGGAATTATATTTGTATTGCTAACAGTGCATATCACCACTGTTTATGTATGTGTGTGTTGCTGGCTCTGGCTGTTTGCTGACTTCCATTACCCCCAGGCTATGGTAGTTGCACAAAGGGAGGGCAAGTGGGGCAGGAGGAAGCGACTGGGAAGAAAGAAGTGATTTAACATGTGGCAAAAGATACAGATGCTGCGGTAGAGAGAAAATATGATGTAGCTGATGATCGATCGTGAAATAATGACATATTGCTTGGAAAATGTTGTTGTTGTTTGTTTTAGTAGTTCGGGTGAAAAGTTGTACTAGATTTAAGAACATTCAGTCATGATTGCAAAAGGAACTGTGAAACACACCCAGCCCTTAATGTTTAAAGGCCCATTCCATATTTATTTGTTTTTTTTGGGTTTTTTTTTTTTTTTTGTAAATCAATTACAGATACATTCATGTTGAGTTATAGATTAAAATCCAACATTATGGGTTTCTTAGCTGTTCGCAATTGAAAATGTGACTTTTTTTGTGCATTTCCAAACATGCATTTAAAAACTAGCAGATGTTATTTTGTAAATTGTGGACACTCAGGCGACCATAACATATTTTACGCTTGACAAATGCATTGTGTGTTCATGCATATGTATGTGAGGACAGGGTCTGCCTAGACAGACCACTGGTGTGTCCTCTCCCACTGACCTGATGTTAGCCAAACATTTTTGCTCTGTTAGCAAGCGTAATGATGCGTAATGTGTCTTTACACTGTATGTGTGTATGGTGACTGCATTTCTGTGACTGTGTGTGCGTGTGCGTGTGTGTGTGTAGAGAGAGTGTGTGTGTAATGATGTGGATCTGTTGTTGTGCTAGTGAATGTGCTCTGTAACTACTACTACAGCAGAGAGGGGGAGAGATTTGTGGAGATTTTTGCCTAATGAGCAGGGATCACTTGCATTGTTAGCGTTAGCTCCACAATACAGGAGTTAGCTTAATTAAGGCCCGACTGCTTTTAGAGGATCAGCACTCACCCACACAGACAGACAGACACACAGACAGACACACACACACACACACACATCTACTATATATATTTATTTCTATAGGTAATGAGTATTTTAATAGTCACAAATCCACAGCTACAAGAGGATTTTAATAGCCAAAACAGTTTATCCAAGCCTTTAAGAGACAAGCTATTACTTTGAAATGTATTTGTAATGGTTAGAGCATCGGTGCTATAATATAAGTATATAATAGTGTATATGAATGTGACCTAGTTGCCTGTAACAGTCACTTTCTGTCAAATTGGTCTAGCTGGTGCTCTTAAATCATATGCAGCAAATGTCTGGGAATATTTGAAACAGTTTTATCTGCAGACCGCATATTCCCACTGCCTTTTCCTCTTGCTACCACCCATATCAAGCACCCCGCCATGGTTTTGAATATGCATAAATGATCTCCTTCATTCTCTCTTACTATTCCCCGAAGCCCCAAAACAATAGATAACACCATGACTGTCTCCATGTAATCTGTAGTACACTGCAAAGCACAGGCCCTTAGAACACGAGGCAGAAAGGGAAAAAAATTGCAGTTGTGCTCATTTTTGCTGAGGGAAAGGTTATTATCATGTTTCATGTGGAACTTATAGAGCTCTGCCTGCAAGTGTGAATGTAGGAGGAGCATGTGTTTCTCCTTGTCACGGCTAAGCCATTGTATAATTTCTGTGGTGGTATAAAAAAAGTGTCACAACGGGGGGAAAATTGACGTTAAGCGCTTGTTTTTTGTTATTTAAAAAAGGTTCTACTGATGTTTGGTCTACTAGCTTGCTGTGTGTGCTTGCATGCATGTGTTTGTTTCTTGAACAATGTCTAGAGAGTATGTGGGTTGTGGAGAGAATCCATAATGCAGCCCTATAATTCAGGCAGAATGCTGATTCACGGTCACAGGCAGGACAAAAGCAGTATGTTTGCTCTACAGTAGCACCCTGCATGAGTGTATGCATGCTGATTTTGCAAATCAGCATTTGTCTGTCTTACATATCTGCTTTGCTTTGTGAGTGCACTGTGTATTTTTAAAGATATATCTGTCAGACTATATCCCTTTGTTTTCCCTGCAGGTTTATGTGAGTACTTGTGTGTAGACAGCCATCCATGCAATGTATTCATCCATGGATGTGTGTGTGTTTGTGCGTGTGTGCACATATAGCCACTGTCAGGCAGTGACGGCAGCACCAGGCAGATCTCAGCTGTGTATGAGTGAAGCTCAGAACCCTTAAGGAAACACAACTAGACAGAGACGAACGGAGATACCTGCAGTGTGCATGTGTGAGTGTGTGTGTGTGTGTGTGTGTGTGTGTGTGTAGGTGTGTGTGAGAGAGAATTGGATAGTGAGATAGAAAAACAGAAAAAGCCCCCACCCACTTCCCCGTAAGCTGCTGTCACTCTTTCCTCTGCTATCTTCTCTTCCACTCTGGTCTTCTCTCTCTCTCTCTCTTTCCTGCCTTGAGAGGACAGGGCAGTGTGTGATAAGAAACTGGGGGGAGAAGAGGGGAGAATGATGAGATGAGGTGAAGAGAAGAGAGGATGGGGAGATAAACAGTGTAGACACTGCAGACATGAAGCAAAATTATGGACACCGAAAGAGAAAATAAGTGGGGGCGAGGGGGCAGTGAGGTAAAGGGTAGGAACTATTTTTAAATGTCTGATGTATGAGCATGCTTAACTGCTGCGACTGAGTAATTTTCTGGGCTCCATGAATAATTTGGTTTTCGGGAATGACTGAGCGGTGAAGAGAAGAGCAGTGCAGGTGATGGACAGGCAAGCGAGGAGGATGAACTGTAAAATGTAAAGCTGTAATACTGTACCTTCTATCAGCGCTGACTCAGGCAGCAATTTGGACTGGCACTTAAGGCAGAAGCCAGGGCAATTTATCATAATTTTCACTGGTCATTACACCAAATTATTTTGTATTAAAGAAAAATAAAATAAAAAAAAAGACGTCACAGAGGATTTGCACTGAGAGATTGCTGCTTCGTTTAATTGCAGCGTTTTTGCTAGCATCAGTTCTCTGAGTGTGAAAAGAAATGGAGGCAGACAAGTCGTTGGGGGAATGGGAGGAGAAGGAGGGGTAATAGGGAAAATGACGAGAGGAATGAGGAAGAGTTGGAGCCTGCAGGGTTTCAAAAGGTAACCCCACCTTTCCCTCAGCAAGTCTACTGTTTTGTTGCATCTTAGAAGTAGCTTAGAAGGCAGTGTCCCTCTTTCTGTCTGACCAGTCTTTCATTCACTCTCTCCTTTCTCTCCTTCACCTCACATCCTTATACCTCCCTCCATCTCTCGGAGCAGCAGTTGATGGATCGTTCAGGTCGGCAGGGTTGACAGGCAGGTTGATGTAAGAGACAGAGAGGCGGAAAGACATGGCTTGCATCTGTGTGTGGGTGTAAGGAAGAAAGAAAAGAGAGAGAGAGAGAGAGAGAGAGAGAGAGTGGGGTGACTACCCTCATCCTCTCCTTCACCCTCTCTTATTTTCCTCTCCCTCCTCAATGACCCCATGTTTTGCACCTCTAAAATCATCTGACAGTACTTTGACCCCATCCATTCTTCCTCTCCTACTCCTTTCTGTATCATGTTATGGTTTCACAATACTGTTTGAGAGCAACAGTAGCCCAGAGGCTGGAAAAGCAGGCCTGTGACCAGCAGATTGCTGATACAAATCTCTGGCCTGGCAGGGAAAACTCACTAATTACAGATAAAGTTTGACATGCTGGGAAACTGCATTATTTGCTTTCTTGCTTGGAGTCCAAGGGATTGATAGCACTCTCATGTCTGTAGCCTAAAAATAGTTAACATAGCTTAGCGTAAAGAGTGTAAACAGGGTAAAATAGTGAGCAGTAGGGTTGCCACCTGTCCTGTATAATACAGGATTGTCCCATACTGGAAAAAATAAAATGCGCTGTCCCTTCTGAACATGATTTGTCATGTATTTTCCTGCACATCCCCCTCTAATGCTCTACAGTTTAACAAGACATAGTGAAGTATTGCATCAGAGTTTGCGAAAGAGAATGACACCCAATGACAGGCACGTTGTCTGTCACTCAATGTCATCGTTACCCTGGTTACGGAGACCCAGATGCATTTTTTTTTTTTAATGATGGTGAATACCTCCAACTCAAATATGTCCGTAAGAAGACACTGTCCAAATACAGATATGAATGTCAGGTGGACCACGAGTGGACCAGTGCTTTCAGTAGGAGTGACAAGACTGTCTAACCTGAAGCCATATTTCCCTTACACTGGAACAGGTCAATCTTTATTTCAATGTCTAGATGCAGGAGAGTTGTTGGTTGACAGTGCACAGCTAGCTGCTTCCTCTGTTTTCTGCTTTTTGCTAACATAACCAGTTGCCCGTGGCAGCTTCATATTTAACAAACAAATATAAGAGTGGTATCGATGTTCTCATCAGACTGTTGGCAAGAAAGCAAGCGTGTTTCTAAAATGTAAACATTTTCATGAAGGGAAACTGTATTTATAGATGAATAACCCATGCTGAAAACCAGTATGAATCCCATTTTCTCTTATAGTTTGTGAAGCTGACAACTCGCAATGTCGTTTTTCCTACAGCGACCATCTGACACCTCTAAACATTCATTTCAATGCTAGATAGCTAATCACATTAGTGCCTTACCGTAAAATAAATGAATTTGAATTTAACCCTAAAGCTCCTCACTTAACACAGTTAACCCTTTGACACATACACTCTCATGCATGAGATGTAAGTGTAGTGGTTGCAACAATGCACAATCTTAAGCGTGACAGCGTTTGATGGAGCACATATGTTGCACTCATCTCTGGAGTTGAACTAGAAGCAGAAAAAATATTAAACACCTCCAAGGATGCTTAATATAAACCTGTTTTGTTCTAAAAATAGATCTTTAACTTGAAAGGACCAGTGTGTAGAAATCTTACACACTGGACCTTTAGCATCTATATCCAGGCTTTAACTTTAGTTTGCCCCTCATCTGAGTGTTTACATATTGATTATCTTGGTAGAGTGGAGTGAGGGCAAACAAACCTCCATTTTTGGACCATTAACTGGATGAATAAACACTCAAGCATGCATGAGTAAAGAAAGCCAGGGTCTTTAAGAGGTTGGAGAGGGCTGCTATTGAGATTGTGGCCAAAAGTTGTAGGCTATCTATGGCAGAATAACTAGTACAAACCATGATGGTAGAAAAACATATACTTCTTTCCTAGTTTTATCTCATTTTATGTATTTAAAATAAAAAATAAAAATGTAAAATGACAGCCAAAGAAAGACCAGGCTCAGACATCTCTCAGACATCATATATATTTTATGAGATCTGTCATATTCAACTCTGCTTTATCATTATTACATATTATTTCCAAAGTTTTGAAGATACAAGAGAACATACGTATATTTCAAAATTGTAATAAACATTTATATCAAAATGCAAACAGGAAGTTTAACATGGTTTTTACCCTCTAGAGTACTCTCTTACACTTCCCATTTTCTTCTGGTTGCCTGGTTTCTTGCCTGTACACGTGTATGTGAGTTGATTCTCCATCCTGTATCAAAGGACTAGGAGGGTATACATGAAGGTAGTGAAGTCCAAACTGCCCGTGAGTCACTCAGTCGTGAAAGAATCATATCCTGGTTCTCAGGTTTCAGCAAAGAACTGATTTGGGATCGCTGTTTGTGATTTCTGGTTTTACCTGTCACTATGACAGCACACACTTCAGCAAGCGAAATTCTCTAATATTCCTTCCCATCATCTTCATTGAGAAAACATCAGAGTACCTTTCACATTCCAGCATTTTTTGTATTATTTGCTCTGATTCTCATTTTTAGTCAAATCAATTGGAATTTTAAAAGATGCTGGCATCTCTTTTTGAATAATCCAAAAGGTGAAGGGCATTGTTTTGATGATTTGATCAAGTGAATTTCATTTTATTTTTTCATGGTTCAACAGAAAAGTCACTGCATGTTGAAGAAAGATGAAAAACTCTCTCTCTCATACGTGTGTGTATGTGTGTGTGGGTGTGCGAGCGTTGTGGGTCTCAGATTAGATTGGTCTTGTGGGACCTGATTGAACCACTCCCCTGGATTGAACTAGACATCAGTAAAGCCTGACATGGCAAAGGGCTACTGCTGAGCTCGCACTGCTTTATTTATCACCCCAAAGTGAGTGTGTTTGTGTGTATGTATAACATACACACAGATTTGGGCCTTTCGCAGGAGTGTCTGCATTTGAGTGTGTGTTCTGATGTGTGTGTGAGAATCAAAGAGACATGGGGTGGTGTCCCAAAAATACGTGCACACATGTGTTTGGAACTTTGGACCTGGTCCAAGTTCTGTGTTTTCTCCTCCTCTTTTTATACATTATATTTATACCACAAGGACAGCGATGAAGTCAGGGACAGAATTTCGATGATGTGTGTGTGTGTTTATTTGCCTTTTTGTGTGTGTGTGTCTAAGTATTTATAACACAAGGACAGTGATGCAGAGAGGAGCTGCATACTGATTAAGTGAAGTCGAAGAGAGGGCCTCTGTTGGCAGGCAGAGCCACACAGCAACAACAAGTCATTCACCTAATTTAGGACATGCACACACACACAGACACACAGACACACACACAGACATGTTTCACTCCAAAATCTTTCTGGTAACTCTGCATGCAAAAGCCATGCCACAAGATGCTTTGCAAAGAACAATTTTGTGTTCAGCTGCAGTGCTGTATGCTGTTTAACTTGGACTAATAGGTTTTTCTAATTATCCTTACAGTCATATAGAAATAGAGATATGCCATAACTCTTCATGGCCTCTGAATCAGCAGAGAGGTCATTAGAGATGGAGGGAGGAAGGAGGAGAAAAGAGCAGAATGAAGAGAGGATAATGGATAGAGGGAGCAAAGAAAGAGACTAAGAAAGCGAGAAAGGGAGGATGGGAAAGATCAATACAGTCTGTACTTTGAGAGCTAAGAATTGGCATATCGTAGAACAGGTCGAGGGAGGAGAGTAGGTGTAGAAAAACAGAAAAGTACAGATAGTAAGTTTTCACTTTTTTTTTTTTTTCTAATTTTGTTTTCAGGACAGAAAGAGACATTGGAGCAGAGGTGGGGGTAGAGGGCAAAGATGAGGAGTCTCTTTAAATACATTTTTAGTGATAGTGTGCAACAAGGGCGTTTCTGAATAAAAGACAATGGAAGATGCAGAGAGAGGAGCTGAGAAAGAAAGAGAAACAGAGTCAGGCTGCTGGAGAAGTGAGAGTGACAGACCGAAGGGGGATTTGCAGTCTTTCTCAAAGATAAGCACACTGTTTTCTTTCTATCCTGCTAACCCTCACACTCACAGTGGCACCACGTGCGAGCGTGCACACACACAAACACGCACGCATAACCAACACTATGCTGTTGCAGCAAGCTCTTGGCACCTGACAAAAGTTCACCCGCTCAGAGTTGCCATGGCAACGAGGAGATTCGTTGTTGCTACCCATACAGCCCGACTCTCAGCCTGATGAGAGAGAGGGAGTAAAAAAATAAAAATAAAACAGCTAACTGAACTTTAAATTAGAATATTGATTTGATTAGAAAACTGAGAAAATTGGAATATCATGCTACAAAAATTTCATATTTATTTGTTAAGTGTTTTTGTTGCTGTTATTTTTGTATATTTATTATCTATTAGACTCTGTTGTGGTGCATAGTAATCAGAGTTTTCAATGCAATCTATCCTTTTTCTGATTAAAATAAGGCAACAATAATGATTTTAATTAGAATAAAGATATTTGAATGGGTCTTTAAACTGAAAATAGTTGCGTAGCAGTCCGACAAGGAGATGAAAAGGGGATGCAAAATATTTAATTTGTTTCATTACAGTTTTTATTATTATATAATATTTGGAAACTGGGTCCTAATTTAGGTTGGTCCTATGAGGTCATTTTAAGAATATTTACATATCTTCTATATCAGGCAGAAATAGGATTCATTTGTATTATTAATGATTTGCATAATATAACTCTACTTCTTTGACATAAAGATACGTTTTTTAATACTTAATAATTATGGAATTGGATGCAAATGTGACACATCCATGTGTGCAAAGACCAAAGTTAAAGTTGATGAATAATCTAAAACATCAGTGTCATCTTTTTTTTTACATTTTTACTGTATGTGTAGATTAAAAAAGTTTAACAGATAAAGCTCCTATAAGATGTAGAACCAGGAAGACTGTGTTTCAGCAACTTGTTAAAAAGGTTCCCCATGTTTCTTGATGTGTAGTTTTTCTCTCATCCTTTCATCTTTGAATTTTCTTGACAGTGCAGAGACATGCAGGATTACAGTTGCTGTGAACGTTCAGTAGAGCTGAAACTGCAAAATTTAACAATGCAACATAACTGTCAAATATTCCAAAAGATATGTGGTATCACATGCATAAATATCAACTTACTAGGAAGCTATATGCAAGAAGACTTAATGTTGTAACACATATAGGCTTAAAAAGTCATGATGAGATTCATTGATCACTAGATACTGAATGCAGGCAGACTGACAGGATCACTCTGGTGAGAACACTTCAGCAGAGCGGATGTTTGCGAGTGCAAGAGCTGAACCCAGGTTCATGTGGTGGCTGCCAACTTGCTCAAAGCAAAGAGATGGGCATCAAGAACAAGTTCCATATTGTCCAATCCATCAGAAATGTATGCTTCCAAGCTCATCCGTGCATTTTATTGATACCAGCAAGTTTTTTTTCTGATAGTTAATGTCAGGGTAGAACACCAACATGCCGAAGCATCTTTCTCCACACAAGCGCTTAAATCCTTAAATTTGACTCTACTTGCAGGTGCCACTGCTTCCCGACCGAGCAGCACTTCCGCTACAGAGGGTCAATACCCCCCCCCCCCCCCCCCCCCCCACGTAATATAAAAGTGATTAAGAAATAAAGTATCGGACTGATTAATTACAATTGATAATGGCACTGGCAATAAAAATGTATAACCACCTAAATGCATGTCCATTGATCATTATGCACACTGGAAAACCATGACTTATCAATATCTCTACCAATAAAAGGTCAGCTTAACTTTATCACAAATCTCAGAGTCCATCATAACCCCCAAAGATTATTGTAAATTACTTCTCGTTGATGTCTTTCTGAATGATTGAAACATATGTCACGTTTCAGTGAGGATACAAAGAAAGAAAATATGAATATATGAATAATGAAATAATTATCTATTGGTGACTATGAATTTTGTTTGTGCAGTGTTTATCATTTCATAGCAGAACTATTTTGCTGTCATCAGCACATTCAATTTAAGATAATTAGCTGCCAGATTATATTAGCTTTCAAATCGGCTATGCGATCTAAATGAACGGCAGGAGTAAAGCAAGGAGTCACCCAAGAACTAAAGACTCTTTTATGTGCACATGCACAGGGAGAGACAGAGACACATACACACACACAGCACGCTGTCCTCTTCTGCTCAGCACACAGATATGAAATAATGAAATATTGATACTCCACAGACTGGGAGCAGCTCAGCAGCAGTAGTAAATTTGAGCCCTTGACACATGAAAGGAGAGAGAGAAGTTTTCCTTTGTTTCTTACTTTTCTTTTTCCTGTGTAACACTCTACAACTCTACTGAACTCTGTGCCTTCTGGAGTTCACAAGGTCACTGTCGGGTTTCACAACATGGCTGATAAAAAAAAAGTTAATAACTTACGTTATTTAACCCCCTGGGTAAAAATTCTTTTCCTCACTCTATTGTTACTATTATACACACGTAGACCTGAAATCCACACATGCAGACATAGGACGCAAGGATGTGCAGTTATCAGAAGAGATGTCTGAGGGATAAGGCTGCCACATAAGACATGAGGCAGAGATATATAAAAAAATATTCGCACTTTGCCCTTCTTTTCGCAGATAACAGCAACTTCTGAGCTTTGCAGTGTGAAAAATAATCCGAACACACGCACAAACAAATAAATAGCAGTTAATGATTATATCGGATGTAGCACACAGTTCATTTAAAGCAGCTATCAAGACTCAACACTGACAGTTGTTAGCATACTCATTATTTCATGAGAGAGTGCGCGTGTGCGTGCCTGCGTGAGTCTATTGCTGTCAAAACGCAGAGAGGATAACAGCAGGGATGGGAGACATTTCCCTTAGAAATGACGCAGCAGAAGCTGCGTGTGTGTGTGTGTGTGTGTGTGTGTGTGTGTGTGTGTGTGGTTTAAGTTGTGCATATGCATTTTTCTTCTTCATTCACTATGCGGTTTGTCCCCCATAGGGGTCTAACATCTGTGCCATGCTTATGGGGAAAACTGCATAATGGGAACACTTAGATAGGCCACCTGCATATTATGGCTTGTGCACCCATTGGTGATAGACACACATACACACACATGCACACAAAGAAAAGAGAAAATCTGCAACACCACAGAATAATTGCGTGATGGTCTTGTCTCCTAGGAGGTTGAATGACTATCAGCATGGACAGTTCATTGTTATGTTGCCATTTCCTGGGCTTGATTTCTGTGAGGCAGAGAGCAAAGATACTCATTTTTTCCAGCACTGAACTTTATCCCATGGCAGCAGTTTAACTGTGCCAGGAAGGGGTTATCCCTTTGTCATCACAAGCTATATTACAACATAGTGTGGGTAAATGCTGATGCAGTGGGAGACCTGACACACTTTAATGCAAATGAAATGCCAATAAAAGCACAAATTAGCACCCCCATTCACAATATATTATTAGAAAAATCCTGCTGTATGGACATATATTGATTTCACCTGCACCCCCTTCTGCAGGCTTAAGCAATGCTAACAGGCTTTCAGTTTTACATGCAAAAGCCAGGTTAATTAGTGGTGGTGCTGTCTGTGTTGAGTATCATGTTTGCATGGACTGTAATTACATCCCCCCATTATGTTACCAACGAAACATAGATGCTTGTTAAGGGGGCAGACCCAGATTTAAGGAAACAACTTGCTAAACTCCAGATTTCTTGAGAGGGACTCTTCATTATTGGGGTTAGATTAGATGTGAATATGCTGTACCACATGGGTGCTTCCTGACAACAGAAAGATGAGGTTGTTGTTACATTGACATTTTGTTATGCTAAGCAAATACCTTAATGGTAACCACACACGGTGGTTACTGAGACTACCATCGATTCAGCAGATTGATGTTTTCTCTTTGTTTTGTGTTGCGTCTCTGAGCAACGGCACCTATTCATCCACTGAATGCTATAGTTTAGTGACTGAATATATATATATATATATATATATATATATATATATATATATATATATATATATATATATATATATAGAATCAGTCACCAAGCAGGCTGGTGTTTAGAACAGCTTCTAATGTGCCAGACTCAGACGGACTTCTTACATGTGTGAAGAGGAAACCCCATGAGAAGAGGAGGATCAGCAAAAGAGGGACTGGTGTGGAGATCTAGTGCACAAGGAGCAGCACTGACACAACAGCCCAGCACTACAAACACCAGCTGGTAACAGGGTTAAAATTTCTGCGCACGGGTCAGTATTGTGGCCTCAACATAATAAATCTTGTGCATGAATGGAGACCTGTGCCCATCTCTTATACCTTGAATAGAAGGACGAAGGGTCAAAGGGTTAACAGCCAAAACTGACCCTACTGTATTGTCACACATCTCTACATTGTTAACGACCAAAGCTAGCTAGCACAAAACAAACAATGAGTGTTGAAACAAAGTCAATTTAAAAATGTATGACAGCAGTGCAAAGGGGACAAGGTCAAATTGATTGCCTGGTAAAATTAGTTTGTGAAAATGAAATCACCTCTAAAATAAAACATAGCTGCTATTGCTCGGGGTGTTCAAAGCAGCCAAATGAACCACAAACTTAAGTTTCTGCCAAGGAAATTTGATGGTGTTTATTTGAAGAAAAAAATTAAGTGATTCCTGCACACTTATCTATCAGTTCAAGGGTAAGGATTACTGATTTGCGCAAACAAATTATTACAAAAATAACCCATTAAACATGACGGAGAGGTTTCAAATCCTGGCAACAATGTGGTGATTATTGTGTCATAATATGTGGGGAGAATTGTTTGGATAGATGTAAATGTGGAAGGGAATGACATGACTGATTGTGTGGCCAAAAAAAAGTCACAGCATGGAAATGTCTCCTATCTCAAGCATAAAACTAAGAGTGCGTGTTTTAGAACAGTAGTCTTCCTGAGTGAACATTCGCCATACCTTCAATGGTCAATTATTAATAGACTTGACATTTATCACTAGAGAGAATAATTTAGTGTAGAGGCACATAGTCAAAGAGCCAAGGCCAGATAAAAATCAGTATAAACACATTTATTATATTGAGACCTCTACTGTTTTATTGTGCTTTGAGAGAGCAGTTATGAAATGGAATATGGATGATAAAACACAGCAAAACTAATAAAGTGCAAAAAAAAAAAAAAAAAATGTTGCCCACAGCACATGCGCTCCAATTCCAAATGATACCAATAAAGAAACATTTTAACAGTTTACAGTGAAGCCATCTTACTTAAAGCAGCTTCAGTAACTTCTTATGCAGGTATATGCAGATCTGACAATCTGGGTACTGGTTCTTTAGGTTCCTTGTCATGCCCACATACACACAAACAGCAACACTCATGCATGAACACACATATACAAACTTGGTTGGTTGGCAGCTCTCAATGTTGAGGGCCTAGTTTTAAAGTGACTGGATCGATACAGGGGAGTGAATTGCCAATTTCAGTTTGTTCTATTGAAATCGTCTGCTGGTGCATTCCAGAGGGAGAGCACCTGAAATTGGCAGTGGCAGAGTGGAATTGGATTTGTAAGGAGAGAAAAGAGTGAGCAGAATGATCAGAGGAGGACTTGGACACCTACATCTTTTCATGCACACACACACACACACACACACTTACAGACATAAGATGTTCTTGTGTCATTGCTGCAGACATGACATCTCAGCCAAATATGGAGACGGTTATGAAGGCTTATCTACACCCCTGTCTTTGACCATCTCAACTACATGGACCCACACACACACACACACACACACACACACACACACACACACACACACACACACACCCAGAGCTCATCGTGGCTCTTCGATCATATATTCCATGGCAATAAAGCTTTGTTTCGGAAGAGCATACAATTGTGTCTCTAG
Organism: Sciaenops ocellatus; assembly: GCA_033000465.1. Classification (NCBI taxonomy): domain Eukaryota; kingdom Metazoa; phylum Chordata; class Actinopteri; family Sciaenidae; genus Sciaenops; species Sciaenops ocellatus. The sequence goes on along the minus strand of CP136887.1, from coordinate 15,408,159 downwards.
ATAATGAATAGCTCATTCAGTTGATCCTCCATTCAGTTTTTTGGGATGACATGGACTGTAATCATGACAAAACTACAGAGTATATTGGCATGGATGAATATCTGTCCATAGAAACTGTACACAATTTAAATCATAGCTTCACCGTCGTGCCTGACAAACTAAATCAACAGACTGTGGAGTTTGTGGTCTGTGCAGCCTTCAAAAAACAGAGATGAACAGACATCAGGGCTGTTTCTGACCACCCAGCAAACCCAAAGATCATGTTATCATCTTCAGAGGCATGTCACTGTCAAACAAATGGAGACAAGACAAGGTGGAAACCCAGCTACTTGCTTTGGTTTTCTGTGGTCCCAACAATTCCCACATGTGTGATGACCAGAGTGGAGGTGAGTGTTGTTCATCATTGCTGCTGACTTGCTACATGATGATGATTGTGGCATTGTGTTAGTGTCACAGCAGAGGGTGCAGTCGTCTGTCTTTACCCCACAAAGCCTGGGCAGCATTGTTACAAGACAATGACAATGTAAAAATGAGCAATAGGCAAAGAAACACTAGTTCTGTGATTGCAAGCAGTGCTCTGTAATGAAGTACCTTATTCCCTTTACTCTATATTTGTTAAAGACTCATGGTGGAAACAAACACATTTAAACAGTGTGTTCAAAGTGATTTATATCTGCTCAGAATGACCACACTCCAAGGTGGGGTGAAAACTACACCATCAAAGGCCCTTGTCTTGTATCCTGATAAAATCCAGGTGAGATTGAAGACACTTATGCAAATATATGCATCTGGATCACCTTGGACCTTAGACCACCTTCATAGATGGTTTGAGAAATTTGATTTCAAACAGTCTTGGATGCTTCTAAAATGCATTTAACATTTTGAGGTCAGATCAGTGTCAGTGGGGTATGAAAGAAGGGCAAGATGGGATATTCCTTCAAACATGGGGATAACAGTTGGCCACATTGGCCAGTTGCTGCTCAAGTAGGCATGCTTGACTGTTGGTTTCAAAAAGTTAAAGAAATTGTCACATGTAGGGTAAGGGGTTTAGAAGTTGTTCAACCATGCACCTCAGTTGGTGCAAACCAACGCCATTAGGGGATAAGAAATGATGTTGCTGCACACAGACATGGGTGCTGAAGTATAAGAGTCCCAGTAAGTTGATCTTCATGTGATCCAATATGTTACCATGCCTGATACCTGCCACATGCAACAATACAGATTACAATGACTCCAGTCATCTGTTACATAAAAAGACAAACGTTTGATCAGTGTGGATGAATAAAGCAATATAACATTAGAGGGTGTATTTCCACTGCCATTATTGGCACGGCAGTGACACGGTTAGGACCGAGACACTTGCACCAATGTCCGGCAATGTCCACCAATGTCTGAAAGCAGTATAGCGACACCATAAATTACTGTATATTAATTAACAAAAGTTGATTTAATTCTCCTAACACAAGGTCATAGTGTATACAGGCTAGCTGTGGTTCCCAATTGCATACTACTACTACTGCTACTGCTACTACTGCTACTACTACTACTACGGCAGTTAACATGGAAATAGGAAAATATTTTTAGTAATAGGCACAGTGTGCTGTCATGCTGATCATGTTCTAAATGCCTAGTTAACTAATCAGATGTATAAATAGTCAATTGTATAAACAGCAATGAATTACAATTGGATTTTTAAATGAGTTGCTTGTTTCTACTGCAACAAGTCAACTAAATACTGGCAACTGTGTGGTAATGTGTGTGGTGATGTGGTCACAGTTGAGTAAAGATTACTCGTGCAAGGTCATGGCTTACATAAAACTATACAAATAGACAGTGAACTATAAACATACAAGCGCTCACACACACTCATAAGCACTGTGGAATTAAACACGATAGCGGCGATGATTGTAACAAGCTGATATGGGGATTGTAGGCTGCAGTTTTTTCCATTGATGGATATCTGAAATTTTATGGGCTTTGAGTCTGTAAGTCTCTCTCACACACACACGCAGACACACACCTACACACAGATAAATACACGCTAAGTAGTAAAGGAGTGGTGAGCTCCTGTGACCACAATACATCCTGTGGATTATAAGGTGCTATCTCACTTGAACTTAGAAGCATTTTGCCCTGAACATTGGATAGAGCCAAGGTAAGACTGCAGCTGCAGGCTGTCTAGATATTCAACTCAAAAACGAAATCACATTTATACTACTTATGTATAATTCATTATATATATAGTAAGTAAACATTCTCTACAACAGATAATAACATTTGTTGATTTTCAATTTGATGCTGTATGATTATTACTGTGATGCTACTGGGATTCCTTTTTCAATAACTACAACATCAACACATGATAATGATGAATAAATAAAACAATTACATTCAAAAAGTCTTCCCATTATAGATAAAGACTTGCATGAAACAGATCACTGTTCAGCTCACTGTCATCATTTCCTCTTTTTTTAACTTTCTGTAGCTTGCAGATGCTTGTATTATGTAGTCCTATTACTGTGGACAGACTGTGACCACGTTTGAAAATGATAATGTTGGTTATGTGTAGCGCTTTGCCAGTAGAGTAAATAATGCACTGAAAACTGCAATGCGGCCCTAAGGAACAGATGTCAATGGAGGGTTTTGAATAACGTTGTGCAGACAGAATTTTTTTGTTCAGATGAACACAGCATTGATCCACATTTTTTTACACCAGTCTGGAATAACAATACAGGTGATAAACCTTCTGTTGGGCTAACATTAAATTTTAATTTTAAACTATTAACTTTATATGTCAAAGTAACCAGTGAATTAAAAGGTATTAAGTAAAAGTTCAAAAGGGATATCAGATAATATCCTTAAATGTCCTATATTCATGGGAACTTCAACAATGCAGTCATAAAGTGCCCCTGTTTATTGTTAAGTGTGTGAGCAGCTATACATATCACAATGTCTGTGTTGGGAGAAAGTAAAATGATATGCTGTTATGGGTGGCGGCTATATTTGGGTATTTAACTAAATGGAAGACGGGAGAGGCTACAGTGTTTGTACTGTACGAGTGTCTGTGTCTTTTTCTGCATCTCTGCGTTACACCGCATGTTCGCAGGTGCTTTTCCATGCATCTGTATGATGTGCAGGGGGGCATGCACACGTTTGGCTCTGTGTCTCTCTCTCTGCCCTCGCCTGCTCTTCACAGCACATTAAACAGGATGGCTATAAGCCTCTCATTCAACCAAACAGAAACATACACACACACACACACACACACACACACACATTTAGACATTCACCTTGTTTTTTGTCTCCAAGAGTACATTGGAGTGAAGCTTAATTGCTTGAGTGATATGATGGGTGTCTTTGCAAAGACTAGGCCTACCTACTTCATCTTCTTGTTTTTCTTTTTCAAAGTTTTTGTTCTCCCTCTCTTTACTCTATATATTTCTTTCCGTTTAGTCCCCTTTCTCCACTTCAGAAAGCTTTTGCAGAGTCCAAGGTTAATGCAAGGAAAATATGTGTGTGTCAGATCTGTGTTTACTATATTGTGTGCTTGTGTTTCTGTGTATGTGTGTGTCCTGCCAATGGGCCTCATTAAGCAGGGAAGTTCTTTGAGACCTTCGAGACCTTGCCTTTAGTAAACTTGGTGTCATTATTGGGTGTTAATGATGTTGGCCTTTGTAATCACTCTCTGTGTATGTTTGTGTACATGTGCGCTTGTGTGTGTTAGATGGGGAAAAGGCATTTCTCAGGGCTGGAGGTTATCCTAATGGTCATGTTCGCAATGATGTCTGTGGCAGCCATCGCTCTCTTAGTTCTGTTTGTCACCGGAGAACCAGGGACCACTATACTTGGTAGGTGAATACATACACAGAGATGCACATGTAAACTTAAACTCACTTAAAAAACATGACCCCCCACATGACATGAGTTAAATACATAAGATAAGATATATAAACCTGGTGACATTTGAGTTTTTGAGAGGCAAATTTAAATAGACATGGAGTAAAGTATTAATTATTACTTTTTTCAGTCAGTTAAAAGCCAAGTAATTGATCAGATTTTTCAGATAATATGGATTGTTCCAGCATGACTACCTAAACCTGTTTTTTCTAGAACTTAGTCAGATTACATATTGTAGGTAATCATCAACAGGCAACTAACATATTGTAAGAGATTGGGTTACATGTTTAACTGTTAGGTTATGAGTGTTACTGTGTTAAGAGATAAGAGTTCGATCAAGATAAAAAAGGATGGTTTATTTCAGTTACTGAGATTTCCACAGTGTCAGTGAACATGTTATAAATTTAGTGAAGCATGCCAATCATGCATTCAACATTTTGATGCGTTGGCTACAGCCCACAGTAGCTTTTGTGTATTGTGCACCAATAAAATGATAGCAAAACCAGCTAACATCTTGTAGCCTATATTACTGAGGTATGTTCCAATATTCTCAGCCATATTTCAAGTAAACAGGCACTTAACGTTGTTTCATTTTGAATGGGATGAAATGTCCAAATATCATTGGTCCAATAAGTCGTCAGAATCAAACAACAAAATGTTATACAACATATCTGATACAGGTAATACAAGTAAATATTGGAGTCCAACATTTTGTTGACCCAGACATCTACCCACCCCGTACAGGTCCCTTTGCTCCTATCATAACTACTACAGGCACGAGAGGGCTTTGCAGAAATGAAAGACTCTTAGGATTATCAGTCCTTATATCAATATGAATCTTTAATATACAAATGTATCTTGGTAAGATTACTGGGTTTTCACTTTGAATTTTCGCTTTAAGTAAACATTTAATCTTTTGGCAGAACCTACTGAAGAATTTGTTCCTCAGTGTCCCAACATTCCTCTGGCTGAAAGAGTAGACTGTTACCCTGATGCTGGAGCCTCAAAGGTAGGGGTCATAACTTATACAACTTAGTTCTTAGTCTTAGTAACGTCACAGTTAAAATAGTGTTGATGATGATTTCTGCCACCCTGGTTGTAATAATTATCAAAACAATGGCAATTTATACTAGCAGAAATGACAATAATGGCAGTGTGGTTGATGATAATGTTATTATTAACCCTATTATATCAACAGCAACAATGTGAGAAGCGTGGATGTTGCTGGAGCCCACTGGATGAGAGAAATGTTCCCTGGTGTTTCTTCCCAACCAACCATGGATACACAGTGGAGTCAGTGGAGAAACCAAATGATTATGGTAAATCCATGTTTCCCGTCTCTCTCCACCCTGACCTCCCACTCATGCGATTACTGACAGATGAAAAAATTTGGCTTTCTATTTAGCTCATTTTGTAAATCTAACTGCTCCGTGTTCCTTCAATCTGTCTGTCTGTGTGTCTGTTTTCGTCACATCATTTTTCCTTTTTCACTTACTTTGCCTAAGGCATGGTTTTCTGTGAAATATGACATGGATGGCATATCAGAAAACATGATTGACTTTGCAGCATGCAGGTTTTTCCATTTTCTGCTTGATTTCACTGCCTCAGTTATTCACCTCAGTTATTCACAAGGAACTATTGGACATTTAAAGTCTGAACTGAAACATTTTCAGTCACATTGTTTGAATAGCATAAGAACATTTTTTGAAAATAAAAAGATTACTATTTGGGGGCTTGTTTTATGTGGCAAAGGTGGTTAAATTGAAAAAATGGTAAATGCTTAGACTGATAGGAACATTATCAAACACAAACAATTCTCCTGGTCTGCCTGAGAAAGGTTTGATGTCATTCAACAGAGACTTTATCCAATACATACAAATGAAAGCATTACTTTGTATATAATTTTAACTGTCTTCAAATATTTTTACATGCATTTTGCCATGAAATCGCTCAAGGCCACTATGTAAATTACTCACATTTACCTCAGAGGCAACTGAGGACTCTAAGCTCGGTAAGCATATTGCACCCTTTGATCATGCTGGTAGATGAATAACCTGTGAACACATCTATGTTTGGATAGATTCCCACCTGATCCATTTTATGTGGAGAGCTCAAACTGATGACTGTTGCAGTTTGTGTTTGTTGCAGTTCACTCATCATCGTTTTTTTTTTTTTTTTTTAGTGCACCTAATAACTACTGTGGTTGGTTCACAGCTCATTTAATAATTCTTATCTAGAACTTGGAGATCATTAAATAACACTCAGGTTAAAGACCTCTTAAAAGTTAAAGAATAATGTGACAAAGAAGAATATTATGTAAAGAATTGTGCCAGGTATGTGTACCTGTATTGGCACTAAAGGAATAGTTTGACATTCTGCACAATCGTTTCCATGCCATTGTGAGGCATCATGCAGAAACTCAAGAAAGAAATAGTCCAGGAACGTTTTGCTGTTTCCAGTCTTTGTTCTAAGCGAACCCACTACTGGTATTGTCTTCATATTAACTATACAGAGTATCAATCTAACTCACAGCAGGAAAGTGAATAGCCTAATTTCCCAAAACTGACATATCATTATTTTAAACATCCAACACTAAGAAATTATTACAATGCCTAAAACTACTGTTTTTGTATGCAATTTTAGTGGAGTAACTGGAGGGTGTAGAATAAACAACAACATAATTGCCATCTTTTCTGACTTATTTTCTGCTTTGATTAATAGAACAACAATTATAATAGCACCACTATAGTCCCACAATAATAGTGCTATTTTGGGGTTTAAGTAGTCTCAGTAAATGTGATATAGTAAATATAACCTTTACCCTCCTATTGTCATGTGCTTACCTCTGCAGAAATGACAGCCAAACTGAAGAGAATGGCGTCTCCATCTTTATTTGGGGCTGATATAAAAGAGCTGTCATTTCACGCAGAAATGCAGACAAACAACCGACTCCGATTTAAGGTACACACCCTTCTCTACCTGTGAAACACACTCACATCCAATCATTTTTACAGCAACAGAGGGAATAGTGAGATAAATCTAATCCAGTCAAATTAATATCAAAAGCTGTTTTCTTTTAAATCAAAACATGTTTCACACGGACACCGTACAAAACAAAAGAGGACAGAAATAGCAATATACAAGTACAAACATGACCATGAGCTATGAGGCCACACTCAGTCTGTCTGTATGGTTGTTTCCTCTCCTCAGATCTTTGATGCCCACAAGCCGAGGTTCGAGGTCCCCCATGAGCATGTCAGAAGCCTCAACAGTGCCCCTTCCAGCCCCATCAGCGACAGGCTGGAGATGATAAAAAACCCCTTTGGCATTATTGTGCGCAGGAAGGAGAGCAAAGTAGTCCTGTGAGTGCTCACTATGTGTGTGTGTGTGTGTGTTTGTTTGTGTTGGATGGGGAAAGGGGGTGCTTATAAGAACCACATTGTTTACCCTGTGGACAGGGAAGGAATTCCAATTGACAGCAGATTATGCATACTGTGTATATTCAACAAAATAGCATTATGTGTATTCAGGCATATACTGTATGTTTACTATGTATTGTATAATACTACACATACTGTATAGGTAGGGTATATGCTACTGTTTGGCTGGGGGAGGGCATTCTTCAGTTGAAACATTTATTGCAGCAGGAGATTGTTAGTGTGAATATTATTAAGATGATACTGCAAGCTGTGTTCACAGTACATTGCTTGGAAGTAATTCTAGAGGCAAAAGACATTAAGTGCCATACTGCCCAAAAATATTATAAGGCAAGCTGAACTGTTGAATATTTGATTTGGTGTCTCACCTTGTGCTTCTCTCTTACACACGGTCTTCTCACAGTGACACTATATAACTAAGAATTGCCAGTTGTTAATAGATTAAAATTGATTTTTGTATTATTTGATGCAATTATAGAAGTCCTCTACAGTGGTCTGTGTGTCACATAATCTCATTATCGTGCATTATTTCCATATGATGACATGTAACACCTTCCTATGTCACTTTAGCTTCCCACAGCAACAAGTAATTATGTTCATGGCAATCCAGAATACTTGCCCTGGGTGACATGGCAGTGATCAATTACCCCTAAGAGATGTGTTCCCACACAGCTCACGCACTTACTATTAAACACCAAGAGGTATTAAGCCATTATTATCGCTGATGCTATATAGAATATGGCGGTATACATGATAAATAGGATTTGTAAGGGCACAAAAAACCCTTGTTTTTATGATTACTAGGATGTGATGCACATACCATAAACCATGACTTCGTGCACTTGTGCTGTTTTTCACGTCACTGTGTTCTGCTGTTGTTAATCAGAGGCCTTTTACACTGCAAATATTTATCTTTTATCTATAGAGGAGCCAAAGCCAAAGTTTCTCCTGTGAAATGTCTAAGACTGTTCATATTATCCAAACATTTAATAATGATACATGCTTTCTTTTCATGTATGACGTGTTCAGGGTATGTCGTCTCCATGCTTTTTTTTTTAATTATTATTTCTCTATAACTCCTCCACACATACTTGTCTCATTCTCACACCCACTTCTTTATCTCACTCTCATTTTCTGTCTTACATTTTCTCTCTCACTTGCTCTCTCTTTTCCCAAATCACTTTACTTTTCTAACGTAAGTCCGTCTTTTTACAATGGTGACCCGTTGTTGCATAAGCATGTGCGTGGACAATACAACACACCTTTTATCTACAGGTGATTCAGGCGTTTATTTTAATGGGAAGATGGAAGCAAACATTTCTACCTTGGAAAATTTAACTGTACATATTGTTTAGACATTACCAACCATTTAGCAGCAGCAATACATGATTTCTTTGTATTTTTTTTGATCAGAGCAAAATACCATCTTACAATGAAATACCGTTTCATGCTCAGATGTTCTTACATTACGTGGCAACCTTTGGCTCATTTCACTAACTCATATCACTTACTGGTGCATCAAGCAGTATTGTTGTCTTTCTCAACACAGCGCATGACCTTCAACCAGGGGCAGTGAGATTGGTCTGAAGATTAGCAACTATTTAGCAATCAAATTGCTCAAACTTTCTTTGGCTCTCATAAATGCCACCATTATCACTCTGTGTTTTGTGGTTTATCGATGATAAGATCGGACTTTAGATTTTTTGTTAAAATTATGCTTTATTAATTCAAAAGGTGAAATTCTTCATCTCTGCATTATACTCATAGTGTCATACTCATGAGTAGAATACCAACATTTCTTTTATAAAGGTTTTGCTCTATTGAAGGTGGGCTGGAGGTTAAATCCAAGTAAGTTTCAAGATTTAGGGTCATTTATTTGCAGAATGTGGCAGATATTCAATATAATATTCATAAGCATGTTTCCATTATTGCATAAAAAATTAGAAAATAAGAAAAGCTGTGTTTTTGTTACTTAAAAATTAGCTCTTTACCTATAGTGGGAGTCATGTCCTGTTTCTAAAGTAACCCAGAATGCCATACATCAATTTTTGCATTTTTTGTGAATTTTGAAGCCACGGTAGTTTCTCCTTCACTATAAGCACATTTTCTGTGAGTGAGTCAGGCAACACAAAGAAAAAAGTAAAAAAACAAAAATGAATAAATAAAAATTGTTGGAAAATAAGCAAATAATCAGCTAGTCTGAAGTTTGGTAACTTCCTGCTTTGGCAGTTATCAAGAGCAGTATTCCATTCAACGTGCAATGTTTTTATAACTACTTTATAATCACATGAGCAGCAATTGAGCACTAAACATAAATTGATAACAAGGTTTATATATTTACTTTTAACACCACACGGAATGCACCAAGTCATCATTCAGTGTTCATTAAGGTATCATTTCTCCAGATATCCAAAGCTGAATTGATAGATAAAGATAAAAAGTGTGCCGGTGGAGTTATTATGTACTCATACTCATTTTGCTCTTTGAACTATGTGACTGGTGTGTGGGTGTTCTCTTCTTGTAGCAAAAGTTAAACAGACATGCTCACTGAACAAAATAAGACAAATTAAGTCATATGTCATATGATTAAAGACTAATGTGTATAGTCTTTATTTCAGTCTATTTGGGTGGTTCTATGTATGCATGTTTGTCATGATTATTGAATAAAAATCTATATTGACTGCTTTTACAACCTTTACTTGTATATCTTGTCTCTATAGCTGTGTGCAGCCAGAGCAGGATTAGTATTTCAACTACCAGTGTATGTCTTGTTTTGAAGGCTACCCAGAGGGCTTATTAGCACTTGATGGGATGGTCTGTCTTCTTCCTGTTTTTTTTTTTTTTTCTTTCTCTACAGCTCAACTCCTCCACACGTACTTGTCTCATTCCCACACCCACTCCCTCATCTCACTGCATCTCACTCCGACTTCCTTCCTTACTTCTTTGTCTCACACATTCTCTCTCTTTTCCCACATCACCTTGCTTCTTCTCACATCAGTCCATCAAAGTGGTGACCCGTTTGTTTTCTTTTTTGTTCTCTTATTTAAAAAAAAATAAAAAATACATTTAGGTTTGACACTACAATGGCTCCACTGGTGTTTGAAGACCAGTACCTACAGCTGTCTGCTAGGCTTCCATCCCATAATATTTACGGTCTGGGAGAGCATGTGCATAGACAATATCGTCACGACACAAACTGGAAAACCTGGCCCATCTTCACCAGAGATGCTTTCCCTAATGGGGTGAGGAGTACAAGCACACACACATACACACACACACACACACACACACACACACACAGGATAACCCACCATTTTATGACAGTATGCATGGTTGAAGACACACATGTATATACACATGAATGTAAATACAGTGTATCTACATCTATACATGTGTCAGTTTTGTGTTACTGTTGTGCCAAATATATTGTGTTCTCAAAGGCTTACACTTGACATGTCTACCAAGTGTGTGTGTACTGCAAGTGGCATGTTTACATGTGTATTTTCCTTTCCAAAGGGTTTATAATTGAATGCCTTGTAAGCTGATTAGGCAGTGAAGTCACACCCTCAGCTTCAATAAGTCTCCCACTTGCGCCTCACACCTTTTCCCTACAGTATATGTCCCTTCATCCCTCTGTCCCCCTCTGTCTTCCTGCAGGGAACCCATAACCTCTATGGACATTATCCCTTCTTCCTCTGCCTGGAAGATGCGAGCGGAAAGTCATTCGGGGTATTTCTCATGAACAGCAATGCTATGGGTAAAAAAAAAAAAAAAAAACAACCCTACACAGACACAAGCACAAGAATACATGAATACACAGTTCATGCACACATAATTTGAAAAAGGTAGTATTTCTGGTTCCCAATTATTTAGGAGATTTCCGCATTATGATTTATAAGTAAAAAATGGTATTTCAATTAAGTGCTACACCTTTTTTTTCTTTCCACAGAGGTGACTTTGCAGCCTGCTCCTGCTGTGACTTACAGAACGATTGGAGGAGTCCTTGACTTCTACATTCTCTTTGGAGACACACCAGAGCAAGTGGTGCAGGAGTTCCTGGAGGTAAGGCATAAAAATCTGTATATCATTATATATTACAGGCTAGCACAGGGAAGGTTTTCTGGGCAAGTCTGTCATGCAAAAAGTGGTTTGTGAGTTGGCACAGTAATTGCATTAACAATATGACCAATTGTGTTTTCCAGCTCATTGGCAGGCCTGTCATTCCTCCCTACTGGTCACTTGGTTTCCAGCTTTCTCGTTGGGACTACGGCAGCCTGAGTGAGGTCAAGAAAACAGTGGAGAGAAACCGTGCTGTGGATCTCCCATATGTAAGATCCTGTCTGGTTGTTTGTTTTCTGCCGTCTATCTATCTGACAATCGGTTTGTCTTCAAGCTGCCTAAAAAATCTAAAATTGCTATCAAGGCCACTGCAGTCTGTGAATTTGTGTTTGTATTCTTGTGTTAAAAAATGTGAAATAACTATTTTCACAAATCAAATTTTATAAAAAAAAAAAAAAAGCATATCACCATCTATCATGTATTTCAGGTACATAAATGTCTACGTGTTTGGCACTTTCACATTCAATATCTCATCTCTCGAAATGATGGTCGCACTGCGTTTATTATCGCAATAAAAATGCACAATAAACTCATATCAGACTAGGTGTAAGGTGGAGCTGCACGCTCTCTCCATTCTGATGGCCTGGCAAAGAGAAATAGCAGGAATCTCTTACTGAGTAACTCTCTAACATAATACACTCAAAGAATCGGAATGTTGCAATGGCTATCAGTTCGGAAAATGAAAACATGCGACATGGTTTTCTTGATAATGATCTTCCTTTTGTAGTTCAGTAATTTCTTTAAACAAGAAATGTAAATAGGGGATAAAACAAAAGCAGGTTCATAATTTGACTTCACATGTCAAATGCTGAGAGAAGAGGTTACAGGAATCTTCTTTTCATAAAGACAAAATACACATTTTATAGATGACCTGAGATCATGTAGTGATGATGCATTGTATGCGCTGCCTGCTATCACATCAACACCCTTTTTTCGTGGAAGGGGGGTGGTGAAGAAAATCAATACTTCACCTTGTCCACCCCTTGTTAAATCTGAACCACTCATGCACTACTATGTGGTTCCAGAGGCAAAAGCCTTAACCACTACAGTATCTGTAAAGACGTGATATGAAGGTTGAAGCAGGAGTTGGACGGACAGTCAGAGTGATAGCGATGGCCTTTAGCTTAGACAGGGTAATCCAGCTTTCTGTCAAATAATGGAGAGTCTGCTGGGCTCCATAGGTTCAATCCCGGGACAACTATTTTTCAAGCATCACTGAATGTTAGCGCTGATCAAAGATCAATCGACCGAGTTCCTTTCATTATCTCATTCATCCTGATCTGAATGTTAAAACTACTCCAACACCTCTTCCCTTCTCAGACACTTGATAAATACCAGTTTTGGTTGACATTTTCTTGGGAATGAGCCTCACTGCTTATCTTTGCATGGCCCTGAGACTACCAACCATAAGAAGTCCCTTCCGCACAGAGCACTAATGTTTGATGTACTTTTCATTCCTTAATTACTAAGGTAAACTCCTAATCCTAATCTTTACAGGCCCCCATAAAACACTTCAACTGTGTCACAACTCAGCAATGGTGGCACCAATCAAGGACATAGTTTGAACTTGTCTTATTTAAAGATCAAATGCAAACATATTTCTTACCCATCTTAATATTTCACTCTGATAAGCTCCAATCTCTCTTTCATATCCAAAGACATTAGGATGCAGCTGCTTCCTCTCCTGCTGTACTCAGGGACATATTTGATAACCATTAGATAGACCACAGAGGGCATTATCACATTCTCTCTAATATGTCTGGAGCTGATTACCATTAGAGGAAGGATCTGGCAGAGCCTTCCAAACCATCTGCTCTATCGATATGAAGTAGATTTTGGCAGACAACAGACAGACAGAGAGCAAACATAAAGTCACACCCTTCCAAAAAAAAAAAAAAAGAAAGAAAGAATGTGTTAACATTCCCATTGTCCTCCCAAGGCCCAAGGTTTAGCAGCACATTAGCCAACTTGTTTGCACTCACATCAGGTCTCCAAAAGTCCTGCAAAGGCAGGTCAATGGACAAGTTAGGAGTTGTTGCTTTTTGTTTCTTTCTTTCTTTCTTTCTTTCTTTCTTTCTTTCTTTCTTTCTTTCTTTCTTTCCAGGCTTACAGTGCAAATGCTTAACAGTGTGTTTAATTGTCTTGCCGAGATGGGAATATAGTGTGGTAGGAAGATGCAAGTCCTATTTAAGATGCTGAATTTTGAGTGGATGTGTCCAAGTTATGCACAGAGGTGAAGCATGAGCGGGGTACATTTAAGAAGCTCTTATAATTTTATATTGCAAGATGCAAGATGCAAAGATGATTTTAATACATGGAAGCCGAGCTAGGATTTTAGCATTTCCAATTAAGCTTTGAATATCTAATGACATCTAATCTATTTGAAGTCAACTCATCAAGTTATTCACGTAACATACTGTTTTCCAAAGAAGATTATCTGAAAGCAAAACGAGAAAACACATTTTCTTCTTCCCATGCAGGATATTCAGTACACTGACATTGACTACATGGAGGATAAGAAAGATTTCACTTATGACAAAGTCAAGTTCAGCGAGCTGCCTGACTTTGCCAACTATCTTCATGAGAAGGGACAGAGATACATCCTCATCTTGGTAAGAAATATTTCACTGCGAATTAATCTATTTGTGTATTTGACACGTTAACAGAATATTTAACCTTTAAACATAACTGTGCAACTACAAAACACCAATTTCCCTTGCATTTCTGGGTCCTATTTTATTGTTAGATAGTATTTTTATCCCTGAGTCAGCTACACCATCCAAACAGTGACATTTTCTAATAAGCAGCCATGCTATGTTGTTTTGCAGTAAATGTGCCACGTGTTCTTAATAAAAAGTTCATTTGAAATAACATTCTGTTCTTTTATATTCTTATGAGAGCATTCCTTTGTCCGCAGGATCCTGCAGTAGCTACCAGTAAGAGGGTCGGGAATACTACGTATGAGTCTTATGACCGTGGGACTGAGAAAAACGCCTGGGTCACTGAATCCGACGGGACAACTCCACTGTTAGGAGAGGTGAGCTGCTGCCTTTGGGTGCAAGAGAGAACTAAAGTATCCTTACTGATGAAACAGTACACTTAGTGACCCCCTTAATTAGATACTTATCTCCATTCAAGCAAAGATTTCCCTCCTCCACACGATAATGCTTCTTTACCACAAAGCTTCCATTCTGCATCTTGTGTTAATGGCTTGTCACAGAGATTTTCAGCTCATCAGGTTGTGAAGATGTTCTACATGGGTCAACTTTAATGTTGCAAAGTGCAGGTCAAATGAAGGTGTTAAGTACAAGTATAATAGAGGCTGTTAGTCATTATATATTATTATACGTTCATGCTGTAAAGCATTACAAGCCATACAGCAAAGATACAAGCCATATGTTTCAGAGGTTACAACTGGTAACAGATATAATATAAACAACATTGGGTTGACATGACTATTGCCAAGTACACAAGGTCTGACATCTCAGAAACTGTCAAACTGTTGGGAATACACAAGTATACAATAGGACTACACTACTATACTATACATTTACTATAGTAATGTGTTTAATGTAATATGAGTCAGCTACAGCCTGAAAACAATAGTTTCAAACCTGCTTTTTTATCTGTTTATCTTGTTTACCCGCTTTTTTATCGGACTGAACATTAATATTAGAAAATTGTGATTATCTGGCACCTCAGTAGCTCACCTGGTAGAGCATGTACCATGTATCAAGGCTGAATTTGTAGTGGCCTGGGCCCTTTTCTGAATGGCCTTAAGCACATGTATTGTACAATATTATTGCTCAGGTCAAAGTTGTGCCTTAGTGAAATGTATACTCAGCATGATTCCAGGTATTCCAGAGCGTGAAGACACCATCTAGAAATAAGCATGAATTAAGTAACATTATAACGCTGGCAAGAGGCATGTTAAATGTACGTAGAACCCTGTTGATTCTATGACTCATATAAAATCCAGCTGTGCTGAAGGTCTGCTACATGTGTTCAGTGTTTTGAGCCTTTGCATCATAAGCATAAATATATGCATTGCATGTGTGACTGGTGCTCGCAGTCTCCATCAAACCATTATATTCCCTAATGGAAGTTCAAGCATCCGGTGTGTTATTTTTGATCCTTTTCCCCACAGAGCACGTGTATAAACAGCTCTCCCCTGCAGAGAGGGCTGGAGGTGGGGGGTAAAAGTCTGTTGCTGCCATGCTTTTATAGTGTTGCTTTTGATTACGCACACGATTAGGCCCAGTCCCTTGGCTAATCGCTTTTTCATGCTGTTTATAACAGGTCAAACATATGCATTGATTCCACATTACTGTTTAATCTTAAAATGTTCTGCATCACCGCATCACAGATTAAGTATGTGTGTGTTTATGTCGAAGAAACAGAGAGAGAGAGAAAGAGGGAAAAAGTCAGTCTGTGTGCATCTGTGTGTATCCATTTCTCTAAATGAAAAGCTATTCTTTTTGTTTGTGTTGTATGTCTGTGCATGCATGTGTGTGATTATAATTGATTCTGGTTTATCTCCATATGAATGCATGTGTCCTGGTTATGAAAACAGTGGGGTCTGTGCAAAATGACCTTTGCGGTAGCTGTTTCACTGATAAAGGAGATACAGCGACAGGCTGGTATTTATTTTGCTTTTAAGACAGCTAATTGCTTGCAAAGATAACAGATAAAAGCTTTTCCTGGTGGCCCATATGTTTCAGTGTGCAAGTAAAATCATAGCACGACCTCACTCGCACAGATGAACATTTCTGCAGAGGCAAAAAAAGAGAAAAGCAGTCTATGCGGGTTTAAAGGAAGGGATGACAGACAGGAACATGGGCAGATAGAAAAGCAAGTGCAAGCAGACAGACAGTCACAAATAATAGATTAGAGAGTAATGTACAGGGAGACAGACTGGCTGTCTTTCTGAGCGGTAGAGTGACAGGGAGGTACACAGGAAGTCAGCCATAGTGAAAGACACAAGACAAAAAGACAGATTATCAGGTAAACACAAAAAAGGGACCGACAAGATGGAAGGTAGAAAGACACTTTGGAACAGAGGAAAGCAGTGGGACATATCGAGATGGGTAGAAGAAAAGATAGACAGACAGGTAATGACATAGATAGGTAGGCTGACAGTCAGGAGAGCATAAAAACAGACAAATAGACATAAAGATAGAGTGAGATAAATGCCAGCAGATTTGTTGAGAGTGTTTACAGGGGTGTCAGTATTAGTAAGCAGCTGGAGTTGTCAGAAAGACAAAATCTCGAGTTAGAGGAGGAAAGAAATGACTGCAAAACGAAAGATGGCAACAGTAAGGGATCATCAATAAGCTTTGACCTTGGAGTTCTGACCGCCTGCCAAAAACATCTGCCTATAAATCTATATGCGTGTGTGTGTGTGTGTGTGTGTGTGTGTGTGTGTGTGTGGGAGGGGGCATGTGAACATGATTCATGTCTTTGCTGCAAACTGGGTTGTAAAGTTATTGGCAGTGGAAGTAAAACATAGAAGATAGCTAACATGAAGCAACCTTGGGATTTAATATTTACTGTGTTCTGCAGAAGGGCTCACACAGAAATGCACGCACACACAAAATTTCCTTTCTCTGTGGATTAATATTATTTCTCAATACATGTCATTAAGGATGACTTCTAACACAGTCACGTCTCAAGATATCTATTGTATTATCGATTTATTTCTCCTCTCTTCTGTTCTCTTCCACAACTTCTGTCTCTCTATCCCCTCTCTCCTTTTGCAACTCTCTCTCTCTCTCTCATCAATCCCGCCCCCTCCTTTACTTCATCCGTCTTCTTTTCTCTTTGTCATTTCCACATCTCTAAGCTGTTTCTTTGACACTTCCATAGGCCTCGTTTTATTTTTCTTGCTTATGTGGAGCTCGCTGCGCCTACGCCATCGCAGCTGATAATGCCCCATCATGTTGTTTGCATGCACAATACCGTGTAGGCTATTGATTCTTGCCTAGTTAACGACATAGATGTTTTATGATGCTTTAAAAACTGGAAAATAAAAGGATTTTTAAAATAAGAGAGAATTCTGAATGAAGTCCTGTAAAACATTGAGTGTGAAGTGAATACCGTTAGCAGGGAAGTTCACAAAAGGATGTCAAACTAATGTTCTCAAGAGTTTCATTCCAAAACTATGAAAACTTGCTTGTTCACATACCGTCACTAATTATCTTCCTCTCAGGTGTGGCCAGGAGAGACTGTATTTCCAGACTACACCAGCCAAAATTGCATCGACTGGTGGGTTGATGAGTACGAGCGCTTCTCCAGGGAGATCAAACACGATGCCCTCTGGATTGTAAGTCAATTAAAAAAAAAAAATGCGTAAAATGAAGGTGTGTATTCATCGATTAGCTGTTTACTAACCGGAAATTCTGAAACTGGCATTGTTTTGCAGCCAATAACGCGCGCACAGAGCAGCAAGCTGACTTTTTTTTTCTTTTCCTTTTTTTTTTTTGTAATTTTCAGTTGCAATTACTTCACTGTGGGTTAAATGCCGAGGCCAGTAAAGAGCACTAAGCACAGGCTGACACAAAACACTCGCTGAAATTCATATTATGCTGTTAATGATTCCTCAGATGAAAATTTGGATTTGGCTCACTCATTACTGGAGTTGTTTGCTGCAGTACACTCAATTTCATATTGCACTTTATAACACCTTACCTCAACCGAGGTAACTTTAATGTTTATCAGGAGGAAAAAAAACAACAAGGAAAAAAAAACTGTTGGATGTGGGATATGTGGATGGATCCTGGATGCAGGACACTGTTATGGCATGTTGTAAATAACTTGAATTATTAGTTTCATTGTGGTTTATCAAACAATGATCTCTGGTGCACTTGCAGGACATGAACGAGGTGGCTAATTTCAAGAAAGGCTCAAATAAAGGCTGTGCTGTAAATAACCTCAACTACCCTCCCTACACTCCAAGTAAGAAACTTTTTTTTTTTTTTTTGAATAAGAAATTGCTGTTCTTATGCAATTTTAATATCTAGTATAATTATGTTACTTTCAAAAACTGGCTGACTCTCAAAACCTTGTCAAACTTTGTTTGGCATCATTAGTTTGCCCTTGCTTACAAAACACTAAGAAATCTCCCCTTTCTGAGGACAAAGTACTCTGTGAGGTCACCGCACTACAGAAAAAGAAAAAAAAAAAAAAATGGTGGATGTCATAGGTTTGCGGCTTGTAGCCCAAATTCTGTGCACAAGTTGATAAATTTGCCACAATAGCTCATAAAGTAAGTTCAGGTCTAGAGGAAAACTCATCTAGAATAGTGGGTCCCTGGTGAGGAATTTTGAAAATGACTCTTCTGCCATGTCTTTTATTCCAACTGTGTCCCAGACAGGATGATCATAACTGGAAAAGGCATACTCCCTTGGTGCCACCTTTTTATTGCACTCCTCCTTAGTCATCCTCTTCCTCCATTTCTCTGTCTGTCTCTCATTTCTTCATTGTTCCCACTTCCTATTGCAGTATATATCAACGTCTCTCTCATTCTTTCCCTCCCCTTCTTCATCTTTTTTCCCCCTCACTGCATATATTTTGCCATATTTTTTTGCCATTCATTCCATACCTCATCTCACCATACAGCCGCTGTCTCTTTACCTCTTTCATCTTTTCTCTCCCCCAGAGATTCTGGATGAGGTGATGTACAGTAAGACACTATGTATGGATGCCAAGCAGGCCTGGGGGAACCACTATGATGTCCACAGTCTCTATGGCTACTCTATGGTGCTGGCTACTGAAAAGTGAGTGCAATCACAATCAATAATATAGAGAGTTTAGCCAGCTTGTGCTCTAGAGGCCAACTTGCTGCCACCCCTTCAGGCCAATGAGCCATTGTCAGACTCCAAACGCATTATGTCTAAACAGAATCTTTAAAATCAAGTGTTGTAGAATCAGAAAAGAAATGGCACTGAAACAGAAATATGGAGCTGACATACAAAAGTGCAACAGAGAAATTTGTCAGCTCAGAGCAGTGCAGTGACTTATGCCCTCTGCTAAATCATAGCCTGTGACTCTTGCAGACCATTTGCAAGTTGGATCCCATGTGATAAGTGCAGAAATATGTTTTAATGAGCCTGACTCCCAGAGTGAGTGAATGAATTACTCATCTGGGTCTGGCGCTGAAACAGTTTAAGGGCCCATTACTTACACAAACCTACAGAGAGGCATCAAAGTGAGTATAGGATATAGTCATTGAGATATGGAAATTGATGAAGCATTAAGGAGGTCAAAGTTTATTAAACCAGCTTTATACTTTATTTAAAATTAGGCAGGAAACTCCACTATTTGAGTCCACATACAAACATGCTGTGCCTACCAAACCAGTCTATATATATGCTATGTGCATCATGCATGCGCCAACTTTTTGTATACTGTGCTGTACATTCAAGTTTTGCTAAGGGTCTTAAGCTTATCGAGTTACATAAAGTTTGCCTTGTCACTGCAATTTTGCCTGTGTGCCACACAAATTATACAAATGATGCTGTGGTGAGTGAGGTGGGACTAAAATCAAGGTAGCTAATCTGTTTACATCTCAAACATCTTCAACGAGCACAGAGCAGTTTGAAAAGAGAGAAGCCCAAGTTCACCAGAGAATATTAGATTCATCCTTAAAAGACCATAAACATAGTATAGCCGAGATAGTCTGATGAGTAAATTTGTGGAAGACTGGCACATAAGCAAGTGTTGCACAAAAACAAAAAACACTTAAATGTCACAGAGGTATAAAATCTGCAGTTACATTCGTCTTAGTACAGGAATTTCTGTAGTCTGAAAGCCCTTAGCGAGTCATTTCACACAAGGCTAAAGTTGGCACCAGTTGCAGAATTTTAATATGCACTAATGGTGATGGTATGGGAAATTGCATCAATTAGAAAGCAGCACACACCTGCACTAATGGCTTTTCAGCTGATGGAAAATAACATCCCGTAAAACTAAACAAATGCAATGCACAGCCCTGAGTACAGAATGAGTACAGCATTAAAATCACAAAACTACCATGCTATGTGTTGTGAATTTTTTCTCTGCTACTGGTGAAGAATGAAATGAAGACTTCTGCCAGCCGACAAGGTTTTTATTTTCTTTGCAAAGAAAAGGTCAATCAACACGCGAGCGGTCAAAGATGAAGAAAGACCCCGAATATGGGGAGACCTAAACATTTATACCTGAGGAACGCCCCCTATCATACCCCTAGGGTATGTTTCACACCTTTTTGTCTGCTGCAGGTATTGACGCCGACCCCCTTGGGTGTGTTTTCCACCTGGGGTATCCTGCAGGGTCTTGTATCTAGGTGCAAAGTTAAGTCTGGACATCACAATTTAAAACACAAAAGAACCTGATATCTTGTGTTAGAAAGGGGGAGGTTGGGCATCTCAAGTGGCTGAAACAAAGAAATTGAAATTACCATTACATATGTCATCAGAGATCAAGGAAACATGCTTAATTAAAATACTAGCTTGAGCAAATACTTGTTGTTAACAACAATGCTACATCATTATGTTCTCCTTTTAAAATGTCCATTCCGTTGTGGAATGTCTGTTGAGATCTGTGATCTTTCAACATGATTCCACTCAGTTTCCAGTTGGAAATCCAAAAATATTTCCATCATAATTGTAATAATAACATTCTAATGACGTGAACAGGGGCGGGAGGTACAGTATCAATATTAACTGTTAGCTGCCAGTGTTGCATATCAGTGTTACATATAAGGGTTTTCTCACCTTCTTTCCCCCCCTCACTTATGATGCACTTAATCTGCGGATTGATTGTTTTTTTTGTTTGTTTGTTTGTTTTTTGTTGACTCATCACTGCCATAAACTTTCAGATGAATCTCAGATGCCAATAAAAAAATATGTGTATTTGAATAAAATGCAAGTATAACCTTTCAGCTTCAGAATTTACAGTGTCTCCAAATGCAGAAAAATATTATTTCTTCACAATGATAGTATTAGGGCACAGCATTCCCACTGGTTTTATATTTAAATGACATCTCAAAGGTTGCTGTGACATTTGGCTGCAAAACATCCCACTGACCAACGTGGATGTATACTGATATTGAGGAAAAAGTGTGTAGTCTAAATCAGCAGATCTCACATTGCTGGGGCTTTCTGATCCTAACCAACTGTTGGCAGTAGAGAACAAATACAGACTGCACTTCCTGGTACAGTATCACCTGTCCAACTACACAGTATAGACATATACAGTATATGTCTATACAGGGGTGCACAAAGATACACAAAATCTATGCATGAAAGAAAACAGAATACACTCACGGGTACATACATATGCACTGGGGACCATGAAATACAAGCCCTATGTTGTCGACTTGCTGACTCACCCCTTTGGTATTAAAGCTACCTCATCTTTCTTTTGTCTCCTTTCTCATTCTCTCCTTCTTCCACCCCCCTCTGTCCACTAATTAAAATGTATTATTGGCAGGAGACACATTTTGTAAACATCATCAGGGTTTTGTATTGTCATGGAAATCGATGCTGCTTCGATTTCCCTCGTCAAACAAAATAATAATGTACAATAGGGAAGGAAAAGTACTACTAATTCTGGCTTTGTCCCCATCTAATGTCTTTCTCTCTTGTTCTTCCCTGTGAGCATGTATGCACTTGTGTACCTGCATGTGATATCTGTTTTTCCCTTGTGTAGTTCTCTCTCTGTCCGTATGTCCTTTTTATCTTAATAACCTCTCGCTTTCTCTCCTCGCTGCCTCCTCTCCATCTCACAGAGCTCTGCAGCGAGTGTTTGGAGGAAACCGTACCCTGATGTTGACCCGCTCCTCCTTCCCAGGTGTGGGAAAATATTCGGGTCACTGGCTGGGGGACAATGCTGCCAACTGGAACGACATAAAATGGGCCATTCCTGGCATGCTAGAGTTTGGACTCTTTGGGGTTCCCTATGTGAGTAGCAAACCTTCACAGAAGGGCAAATACTGTTCATATAGGTACAGTAAGTGAGTTTGACAGGAAACATTTTCTTCCTGTTTGCCATGACAGGCCGTAACATGACTACAAGATGAGTAACCATTTCAGGTTTTTGCTCGAGCTACAGATTGAAACAACACAAGTGTTAACATTTTAATTTAGAATCTATTTCTAGCCTTTTTACTTGTGTAGACAAGTGTTATTTGCAGTTTTGTGTTGTAGCCTTCTCTTGAGACTTTGATATTGTCAAAGCACACTCGCAGAATAAAAAGATATGTTTTGTTTGCTTTCAATTGCCCATACATTTTATGAAAAAAAAAGAAAAAGAAATGCAGGCACTTAAGAGCTCTTTTTTTTTTTTTTTTTTTTTTAGCAAATATCCACTGACACAGGCGTATTTTATTTGTGGCTCAGATTCCCCCCAGATAATGAAAGAGACATGAATGTCATTAGGTATGTGGAACACTTGTATCACACATCAAGTTAACTAGAGCCAGTTGCAGCTCTTATTATGTGTTTCAGATTAGTTAACATGTAGTTCTGGCATCCACGAGTTTCCCTTTTGCCTTTTTAAAACGAAGATTCAGCTGCTAATTGAGATCTATGTTCAGGCGTAGGCATAAAGACATGAGGGGCAGGCAAGAAAAAGTGTGTCTGGAATGAGATCCATTAAAATGTCTGGAAGAACACTGGTCTTCTTTACAGGAACACCACCACATTCAAAAAACATAGACTTGGGGGGGGGGGCTAGTAGTGCTAGCAGTGCTACCCAAGTGCACTCTGGACTTGCATGTGTTTATCTGCACTGCTTAGAGTCCAAACAGTGGTACGAAAACAACAGGGAACCAAACGCACGCTCAAACACCCGCACGCACACTCCAGCTGTGCACATCAGGTGGTCTTATAGATGCCAGCTACATCCTTGTCAGACTGCGTCAGGCAGATTCTTAGTTTCTTCAGCACACACACACACACACACACACACACACACACACACAAACAAACTGAGAGAGACAGAAAGGGAGACGTCAGGAGAAATGGGATTTTGATCGATTCCCCCCCATTGAGTCTGTTGTAAAATGTGGCCAGTAGTAAACAATAGAAAGCAAGTAGACTACGTGGACTGACCTGAGACTGAAGTCTCTTTCTTGGACTCCCTTGTGCAATTAATGTAAATAAAGATCACCACCCACATCTACTGTCTGCCAGTAAATCTTGACTGAATTGAAACAACATCAAGAAAGACATTTTAAAAGTGGCCAGCTATCACATCGGTGCTACTTCCTCTTTTTTTTTAACTGCAGGAGATTTGTTGACCTCTGATTCAGCGATTTTCATCTTCTTCTCTCTTTCTGACAGCACCTGGATTGACATTCGAAATGTACATAGATCTACTTTATATTATTTCAGTTTCAATATACAATCTTCAACTGGAATCACTTCTCCTTTCCTCTTTGTTGAGTTTGTTGCTGCAGGATTCC
Source organism: Sciaenops ocellatus (assembly GCA_033000465.1). Lineage (NCBI taxonomy): Eukaryota > Metazoa > Chordata > Actinopteri > Sciaenidae > Sciaenops > Sciaenops ocellatus. Next base: position 15,384,261 of record CP136887.1, on the reverse strand, counting down.
AAAACACGGAATTTAACATTTAAGATAATTGAAAATTTACTGTAGGTCCTGGCAAAATGTCAAGCTGTCGTCCCCTCATGTGTTTCAGATCGGAGCCGACATCTGTGGATTCTTTGACGACTCCAGTGAAGAGTTATGTCGTCGCTGGATGCAGGTGGGAGCTTTCTACCCCTTCAGCCGGAACCACAACGCTCAGGGCTACAGGGTACTGTAAAGGCACTTTGTTCTACAATTCTTATATTAGACTGTCAGTTTTAGATTTATGTATCACACAGCCATTGTTTGGTCTAAAGTGCTGCAGGGTATACCCTTCATTTCATAACATTGCATAGGGGCTATGAACTCTATGTGGTTAAAAATAGAAACTTCTTTCAGTATCCATGGAGATTGTCATCACACCAGCACTTGTACAACTGTGTTATAAAATAGGAGCAGTGGGGCTTTTGGTTTGGGGTTTAACACTGGGAATGTTAGCTGTTGAAAATCATTATTGCTGCAGTGGGTATTGAAACATCTGAGCCTGAAGTAAAACGAAGCTCAGAAGCTCAGTGCCAGAGAGGTTTTACACTTTAGTAAAAGATAACGTTAATGCTAAATTATGTTAAATTACTATAATATGATGTGCCATATGGCGGATACACGGCCGATGTATTGTAAAATATCAAACCATTTTCAGCATTGGTGGCCCCCATAGGCCGTCAGAAACTAACCTTTGAATTGGTAGTGTTATCTCCCTCCACTCACATACAGCACCACCTCTTCAACTCCAGCTGTGATGGCCGGTGACAAATTGTGAGATGATGAGTTAAAATGAGAAAACTACTATAATGTACTAATCCCCTTCAGGGTCACCTTTGCTACACCTGTAATATTCTGTGAAGGTTTTCAGTCGTCCAGGTCATCTTTCTTCAGCGAAGGTTAAGTCTGGGGCAACTGGACTGTTTGTAGATCCGTGAAGACGTTTCGCCTCTCATCCAAGAAGCTTCTTCAGTTCTGACTGACCTAGAGTAGTACCTAGTAGAGAAACCTTCACTCAACAGGTCTCCTTCACTCTGAGGAGGCCTCAGACACTACTTATCCCCCACCTACAATGCTGTCCTTTCATCCCTCCCCAGGAGACTGAACAGCACTTCACACTTAACCTCATGTGACTCTAACAACCATCGGCCACAACCGAGCTCCGGTGACCTGAACGACTGTTGTTCACACCAGACCTCAGGTGACCATCAACAACTCTGATGACAGCCCTCACACAACAATGAGCACTAATGAAATAAGTGGAACAATGGGCGGTTCTACAAGCTTTCGTAGTATGAACACACAGACTCCCCACCAGTCAGTCAGAACTGAAGACGCTTCTTGGAGGGAGGGTTTCGAGAGAGGCGAAACGTCTTCAAGGTTCTACAAACAGTTCAGTTGCCCCAGACTTAACCTTTGTTGAAGAACTACACCTGTAATGATCTCCTTTCTTGCATAGCACAATTCATATTCATTTTCAAAGCCTTGGCTGCTCGATTATGGGGGCTGAATCGGACAAAAAGCGGGCTTCTTATGTCAAGATAGTAACTGTTGATTGTGCCAGCTGGAAAGATAAACTGTCCTCAAGGAAATTTTATCAGCTCTGAGGTTCGAGCAATTGCCTGTGATTGCAAAAGCAATTGATTGAAAGCCATTGATAGGACCCCATGAGGATTAACTAGCTAATTAAGCTACAGTAACGTCAGCTGATGAGTTGGTTCAAATGCTATCTCTATCGATGTTTATCTTTAACAAGCAAACAAAACATTTCAATGTTACATGTCAGATCAGAGCAAACTACTTTACATACTGAGCTCCGATTGATTAACACAAGAAAAACGGAAGAGAAGTCAGTCTCCAGCACTGAATAGCGTGAAAATTGATGCTCTCTCGGCATTCTCCATGTGACATTTCCGTGATCATCACTGCTGCAAAAATAGCACAGCATTGAGGTAGGGAAAAGGGCGGGGGATGAGTAAGATATGGTGTGTGTTGGAAGTTGAGGGTGGTGGTGGTGGTGGTGGGGGGTGATTTGTATTTGCTGGAGGACAGGGACACGATGATGATGAATCTGAAGTACGATTTCCACTAAACGAGACAGCTAATGTGTGACCTTTGCTTTGCCCTAATCATGGCTCTGATCACACGGCCATGCAGGCCAGTCCAAAAACACACACATACACATACACACAGTTCTCATCACACTCTCGAGGTGCCGAGGGCATAAATGATTAGCCAGATGAGAGGAGCATGGCCTGTTAGCGGCTAATCACCCTCTCACTCTTCACTATCATAGAAATGAAATCATACTTCTCTGTGTCTTTCTCACACACTTTTCTTCTTTATTTCTTTCTATCACGTTCTCTTTTGCTCATTCTATTTGTAAACTCTGCTTTTAGATTAGTCTTAAACAGTTAATTCACATTGTAATCATTATAATTAAGGTCAATGTCATATTAATGTCATATATATATATATATATATATATATATATAGATATAGATATAGTTATATATATATAGATATATATCCTTCCTCATTTTTCTTTTTTCTTTCTTCTTTTTTACCCCCAGTTTCTCCTCCCTCCTCCCTATCCTCTTCACACCATTCTTTCCTCTCACTTCAAGTCTCTCCATTTCCCTCATTTTCCCTTCAATTTATTCATTCGACCTTCCCTCATTCAAACTAGCTCTCTCTTTCATCCTCTCATCTCTCTCTCCCTCTTCTTTTCCCCTGTAAAACAAATCTTTATTTTCTCTCTGCTTTTATTCTCTCTCGTTCATCAACCCCATCCCTTTAACCCATCTTTCTGTCTCCAGCCCCAGGATCCTGCTGTGTTTGGCCCCCACTCAACACTGGTGGCTAGCTCTAAGCATTACCTGCAGATACGTTACACTCTTCTGCCTTACCTCTACACACTCTTCTACAAAGCCCACACCACGGGGGAGACTGTTGTACGTCCTGTCATGCACGAGTAAGTCATTCAAAACATCGTAAGTGTGCTGTCAAGTTTTCATCATAGCATTAATTGATCATGTATTACACTCTATACATTTAGATTTGGCAAAAAAAAAAAAAAACTGCTGTTGGAGGGAGTTGCTGGTTGGACTCTGTGAGCTAATCCCCCCAAAACAAAATTATTGCTCCTTGCTTAATATGTATTAAGAGGGAGCCCCACAGGGAGCTGCTGTTATCTAACCATCTTGAATCTATTATGCAACAAGCATGTCGCAATTCCACCGGAATGCTTGCAGGGAAATATTCTACAACTAAATCTAGATAATGTGGAGAAAGTTGTTGCTCTTGCAAATCAGGTCTGGTCTCGTTGTGCAAACTAAATGAGCAACAAGTTTCTTTATGAAAATGAACCGAAGTCTGAGTGAGTAAAATATTCTCTAGTGTTCAACTAAATAACATGTATGAGGTAATAGTATACCATCCAACTAGACACAAGAAGAACATCAACAACAAGAAGCAACAAGACAAGCAGTTATCAGAGGACACCACAAGGAATTAGCTCACTTGCTGAACTTCATTTTACCAATGCAAATGAGAACATTGCAAATGAAATGAGTTGATTCATGGAGATTCAGATGCACAACAAACTGAACAGCCAGTGGCAGGGTACAACATCACAGTGAAGGCATGCTGAAGTCATAGATGCCAATCAACAAACTTAAACAAAAGCAGCAGCAGAGCAACAAAGCTGAACCAAGAAACAACAATACAACAATAATGCAACCATAGCTGGCTGGGTATTGCCAAGAAACCCCAACTTGTATTTATCCAAAACAGGAAATGTCACCAGCAACAAATGAAAGCACAAGCAGCACAGCAGCAGATGCTTAACTTACGTCAGTCCCTGGGGGCATAACAGAGAGTGGAGATCTGCTCAGCTCAGCTTCTGTCCTGGCATCTAAAGTGACGGCTGTTTGACAGCTGACCGCCGCTGCAGCAGGTCACAGAAGAGCAGCAGCAAACTGCGATTATTTCCTCCTCCTCAAAAAAAAAAAAAAAGGTTGAAACACGTAAACTAGAAGCGTTGTTAACGTGAGTAAAGCAAAGTGCCAGGCAAGGTTTTAATGTCCGCGCTGTACACCTGCAGGAATATGATTGGACGTGACTCGTCACATGATCCAATCATTGTGACGCATATTCAGCCAACACAAGCGTGACTTCCGCGCTCTGCCTGAACTTTAACTTTTTAATCATTTTGCAATTTTTGCGCGTTGGAATACAGATTTATATTACTGTAGACTAATGAAGAACGTCGTTGTGGATTTTTTCTTTATTAAAGGTGTTCCAGTGGTTGCCTGTCAGGGCCATTGAGAGAAAAGGGCTGTTGTGCATTTTTAAATGGTCTTAATATGGAAGCTTAATATGGAAGCTTAATATGGAAATATGGAGTGATTTCATGAGCAGAGTCAGGGTCCCTGCCACACTCTTTGTTTGTTAGTTTATTTTTTGGCATTAAAATTATAATAAAATAAAATAATAAAAAATATATATATATATTTTTAATAAACAATGATGAGACTATAAATAGCAGTAACATAATGTCTAGGATATTAACATAAATTGCTTCAAAGGTTGGAACAGTGGGCAATATACGGACAAAGTACTGAGTAAAGAAGGACATGGTGGTTTTACACAGTGAATGCAATTTATAATATAATATAATATTATAATAATATCTGTCTAACTGATTCTATACTCTTCTTTCCCCAGGTTCTTCTCTGACAGCAACACCTGGACAGTGGATCGCCAGTTCCTCTGGGGAAAACACCTGCTCATCACACCAGTACTGGACCAGGTCAGTCAACACACAAAAGAAAAAAAAAAAAAAAACATACCAGAATACACACACACATACATATATGAACATGCTTTGGTCCATCAAATATGATCATTCAAAATGTACTTGCATTTACTGTACTTAACTGTAATATCTAAACTTAAAAAAGTATCATACAGTACATGTGTATTACATAGAGAAATGTGTCTTGCAGATGATGCAGATGAGATCAGTTACTCACACACAGTCACACACACACACGCACACACACACACACACACACACACACACACACACACACACAAAAACACACTGTGACCTCCACTGGGAAAACATGACATGGGATTTTCTTTGTTGCCCTCCCCTCCTCTCATCCCTCTTTCCTCTCTCTTTCATATCCTCCCTCTTTTCTCTCAGCTCTAATGAGAGCACTGACCTCATTACTAGCAGATTAGAAGTGTAGATAGAAGTGTGTGTGTGTTTGTGCATGTTTGTGTGTGTGTGTGTGTGTGTGTGTGTGTGTGTGTGCGTGCTGCTGTGTGTACATGTAAATGTGCGTGCCTGTACGTGCATGTGTATGTGTGCATACACAGCGATTGCGGTCATGTCAAAGTGGCCTGATTAATAAGCAATTTAGCATGGCCTCTTGTGAATTACGGAATAGTGGAAAGCGAAATGGATTCATAGTGGGGCCGGGGATAAAGTAACTTCAATCAGTGTGAAAAGTTTCTAATATAAGAAGTAGAGGCTTTATGCTTGCAGTGCTTTGGGTTCGAGCTGTCCTATGGGTGGGAAAAGGAAGGGCCATAAGGTGACGATGCAGTTATTTTTGTAAATCCAAAAGACACACGCAAATAGCAGTCAAAAGTGCTCCCCATTTCAAGGCCAGAGGCACAGCTCAACTGTAGTGCAACTGGAAACACGATAGGATAAAAATAAATCTATTATCAGTGGGTGTGTTCAGGGCTGGCATCAATTATGACCAACATTTAAAAGCAATGAGCTCTGCATCAAAGTGCCCTGATAATTGAATAGAGAGAAATGTCTGCAATAGAAATTATGACGAAGAAAAATGATGACCTTGCTTGTGATGGTGCAGAAATTCCATGAATGAATTTACAGTACAGTTAGATAAACTCAATAAGGAGTTAGATCACCATGTTCCCCTCATCGGGAAAGTTTTTTGGTGCCACTGAAAGCAGCTGCAGGAACAGTTCGGTTATAGGGGGGTGCATCTAAAAGTCATTCCCTGACATGTTTAGAGGATGCATTCAGCCCTACAATTTTCACTTAATGCCTCACTGCGCACTCTGACAGCTCCATGTTCGAAACCAGTCATTCACACCACAGCCACATGTACAGTATACCACTTGAGTTATTTTTTCTCTGCTCGAGGAGGTTCAAATTTGAAAATCAATTTGGCCAACATATCATCCACAAAAAGTGTTTGTAAGCTTTTGGTTAACATTTGGTGTTATTCACCAAGAAAAACCCCAACGATGCAACATGCTGCTTGATCAATATTGACAAGACCCCGTACTGAACCTCTCCTCCCACTTCTGCATACAGGCAGGCAGAGAAATACCAAATAGGTACAAGTCAGCGAGCAAAAAATCCGTATCTGATAGAAATGCCATAAAATTGGCACACTGTTACCCGTTGACAGCAAGTGTCAAGGTAGTTTTGAGCAATGTGAATTATTTTCATCGAGTATCTCACACCTCAGGGTGATAATGTAACCTAAATCTGACTGTGTTAGGGTTTACGAAAGGAAACGTCAAAATTATATTATGATTTGTATCTTCTCTCACATATTGTGTTGGAGTTTTGGAATGTCTGCAAATAACATCAGATAATTTTGGCATGAAGATCTGCTTTCTAAAAGTAACACAGCAGCGCAGTGCCACACACAGTCATCAAGATTTAAAAGCATTTGTGACCTCTGCTCCACCACTTGAAAAGGATTCTTTCCAAACGACAGATCCGACGGGGCTGAATATTCATCTTTTGTGGTGACAGGGTGCTGCTGAGCCGTGATGCTGTGGTTTAAGCCACAGTGAGGGCAGGCATTAAGTACAGAGTGCCTACTATCTGTAACAGATGCATCGCACTGTGAAGGGCCACATGAAGAGATAGTGTCAGCCACTTGAGTAAGGTCACAGGCTGATCTTTAACAACCCTTCACATCCTACCTCTCACTTTCCTTTTTCATTATCCCCATCTCTCTCTGTCTCTTTCTATTTATCGCACTGTCCGCCTGCCTCTCCCTTTCTCTAATGATGCTCTTGCTCTATCATTCAGATCAGTCGATGCTTTAACCTTGATCTCTGTGATAAACTGAGGAGATCTCCTGCACTCTCTCTCTATCTCTACCTCTCTCTCCCTCTGTCATCCCCTCTGGTCTTCATCCATGCTTCCACTCTCCCTCCTCTTGCCCATTACTCCCTTTTCTTTTTAGCTCATCCTTTCATCAAAGGTTGGCTCCCTTATCTCATCTGCATTCTCTTAATCAGCTGCTGTCAACTCACCCTTGTGATCCCATTTCATTTCATCCCATCTCTCTTCCCCCTTCTTTTCTGTCTCTCTCTGTCTCTCTCATCTACCTCGGCTACCATCTGATCACTCTGCCAGTATGAATCGCTGGCCTACCTGATCAAATCTTATACCTTATGGCTAACTGAGCTTCAGTACTCTAAATGAGGATACAGGCCTCACGCCTTGTCCCTCTCAATCACAGTTTAGCAACCATGCTAAGTCTTGTAGTCCCTTCCCATTTGTCAGTGGGGTGAGTGATAGGTGCTGCGAGCAAATCAGACACCAGAAAACGAGGTATGGGGGGAGCATCCATTTCACCAGGCTGTCATCCCACAGGCTGTGCAGCAGTTGTGACAGCAAACTGTGAATGTAGACCCCAAAGAAGACATTAATTTGGTTAGCAGGCCATTATAGCAATATGTCTCTATCATATCTGACTCTTTACAGTGTTTCACATACTCTTAGGATGTTTTGCTTTTGAAATTTTATTTTCTTATTCGCCCTTAGTTATTCTTTGCTCCCTAGTCTCTTACCTTTTTCTTGTCTCCCTGTCACCTCACTTCCATGTTCCTAATAGCAGGTCCCAGAGGGCCACAAAATAGGACATGCTGCTAGAAAGAGAGAGAAAAAGAGAGAGAGAGAAAGAAAGAAAGAAAGAAAGAGAGAGAAAGAAAGAAAGAAACAAAGAAAGAAAGAAAGAAAGAAAGAAAGAAAGAAAGAGGAAGTGAAATGTTCATGCCATCGGTAGCTTTGACAGCCGGCCTTGGCCTACACGGCTGACATAGTGTATTTCACAATTTGGTCTGTTCTTAGGAGGACCTGCAGTTTGCTCTTCTTTTGCTGTGCTCCCTGTGTTCTCTCTCTCTCTCTCTCTCTCTCTCTCTCTCTCTCTCTCTCTCTCTCTCTCTCTCTCTCTCTCTCTGCCTCTGTTCTGCCCTGTCAGAAAGAGCAGGGAAGTGACAACGCTATCAAAGGCTTGGTGCTCTTCTATTGATTGCTCCTGTCTATCCACCACCTTAAACCATCAAAGGGTGTCACCTATCAGTCGTCGCTTGATGCTGTCTTTTCGATCATCTGTTGCACCATAGCGCTGTAGTCTGAAATGTCACAAGGGCTTTGTGGAAACTATATATTAGATAATAGGCAGTTTTAAAATAATCCCCCTTGATGGAAACATTTGATCTTCTTATTTATTATTAAGTCGCAGTGATTTATAGCAGCACGACATATCCATGCTTCCTTTGTGGCGTATTGTAGCGTTTCTCCTCGTGTTTAGCCTTCTAAGATTAAAGTGTCAGGATTGGCACAGTGAGCTAAAGCAGGTGTTAGTGGCTGCAAACACAAATCAAACACAGGCATGCTTTCACACTAAACACAAAGCTGACACCTTTGATGTATACTCTACAAATCAGAGGCATATAATGTATTCAGTGCAAAAATGAAAACATTTACATACATGTTGAAAGACATACATTGAAGATATATTTTGTTCTCGTTTTCTGCAGGGTGTGGACAGGGTGCAAGCATATGTGCCAGATGCTCTATGGTATGACTATGAAACGGTAAGACTATTCTTCTCACTTCCTCTTCAGATGTGTCTCAATGTGTATATATATATATATATAAAACTTAAATTAATTCTGGTTTAAATTGTTGCTGAAATATATTCTTTTAGAGTTTTGTAATAAAATTCTTTCTAATGTGAGAAAACTCAATTTATCAATGAATTACAATACAGTATGGATGTTTCTTATGTTTTTCCTGCCCAGTTGCCCAACACATACACAGGAGATGAAATATTAAAAACATCTCTCGGTATAATACAATCTAAATCAGAAGCACAAGGCAAGGAAAAAAATAACCATAGAGTTGAATCAACATCTCTCTGACACAGTCTTAAGAAACAGAACATCATAAGCCTCATAAATATGATAAACAGAGAAATTGGATGACAAATAAACTAAACAGGATTAATTGCAGAGGTGTTTTATTAGAATGCATTAGATTGTACAGGTTTTTCTAATTAAATGGTAAAATAAAAGTGTAGTGCTGAACAAAAACATTATTTCAAAGGGGCTTATAAGTATTATGTGTAGTGGAAATAACACATTCACAAAGAACATGTATCACGTGAAAGTCTTCGCCTCGAGTTCTTTGTTTGCAACTAAGAGACGAGAGCGATAAGACAGAGCGAGAGTGAGGACAAAGATAGAGTGAAAGAGGGGACAAGGAAGAGAGGAGAGAGACTATCTATCTGACAGAGAGATAAAAGAGGTGTTGAGCTCCTTTGGGACCTTATTTGGGCGTCACAGTGGCGATGTAAAGCGCCCACTGATCAGATGAACGATTAGATTGGCTGCCTTGCCGCCGGCCCCATGTCCTGGTTGGTCCCCTGTGATTATCTCGGTAGGAGGATGGAAGGGTGTGGGGTGAGTATTGATGTAGTGAAAATGACCACGAAAAACAAGTTACAGAGGAAAAAAATAATGGAAAAACAGAGAGATGAAGGAAAGAAAACAGAGTTGAAAAGGACAGTATCACATGGAGAGAGGGGGAGAGAGAGAAAGAGAGAGAGAGCGAGAAGGGAAAATCAAGGGGAAGAGAGAAGATAAGAAGGAGAAAATATGGATGACAATTACAGTATGTAGAGGAGTGGGAAGATGGGAGGAATGGCCAGCAGGAATAAGGAGAAGAAGAGAAGACAAGGCTAGAGAAGACCTCCTTAAGGCAGACAATGAGGGGGTGATAAGATCTGAAATTGCTTGTAGACGCTCCACTAACTCCAGCCCACACACTCGCCCATACTCTACTGTACTGCATAAAATGGTACATGCATGCACATACACACACACACACACACACACACACACACACACACACACACACCTCCATGGGAATGGAGCGAAATAGGATAAAAAAAGAATTAGAGCACCACAAGAGAGAATAACAGGACGTTGAGAAGGAAGTAGGTAGAAGGAGAATGAGAGGAGATGGAGAGAAGAGAGTTTTAAATTGTTTTAGGCTGGTCTGAGGATTTAGTCCTCAAGGGATCAGAAATTAACTGTGCTCTATCTGGGCCCTCCGAGAAAAGAGTGGAGGAGCAGAGAGAGAGAGAGAGAGTGACACATGGAGAGAAATGTGTCTCCTCATCTTAAATAAGTGCTTCTTAGCAGAACAGCAAGGCTTACATTTTATCATTATATTGCCAAAAACACATTTCATGCTGAGGTCACTGCATTTTCCATGTGGTCAAGCCCATTGCCCAGCAGCATAGTGTTTCAACATGTAAGTTTGAACTCACCAAAGTCACACAATAACACAAACAAACTAACCAATCGAGGCAGCAACTCCAGTGTTTTTTTTTTTTTTTTTTTCAATGGAGTCTTGTGGATTTGAACAGAAGGAAATAAAAGTTGTTTCTGGTTAAACGAAAAGATCTTCATCTCTTCAACAAAAAGTCTATCTCTGGTGTGTGTTTTTTTCCCATGTCACAAAATTCAAATCTGAGCCTGTCACAAAAACAAGCACTTGTAGTGGATGTTCATTTACGTTTTATTTAAGTTGTCCCCATTAGTCACTTAGACACAAAAACCAGGGTACAATAGGGTACAGATTGTAAGATGATAACTGAAATTACAAGAATACACATTTCCTCACTTACTTCCAGTGGCGCTTCATTTTATTATTATTTTTTTTTTCAGATATGCTTCTCTAAGATTTTTGCTGCAATCCCAAAAGAGTTGGAGCTGAATGCATTCTGCCTAATTCACAAACCTCACTATGAACAGACCTTTTCAGTAAAATATAGTTTCAATGAAAAGTGCCCACAGTGAGGTCTGTGGAATATCCATATAGTAAACAAAGCTGAAAACGTGGCCATTTAAAAATGAAGGCTATCTTTCAAAGCATTTTTGAATTATCGGTGAGCTTATGCCATGAACAACTGAAGCTGAGGTTCAAGTATTTGCTATTTCTAAGAGTGGAATTTACAGCTGAGAAGGCCAAAAGTCATCATCAGTATCTTTAGGTTTAATATCCTGTTGTAACTCAAAAGTCAGTATGGTATCCTGGGTTCCCTGTGTTTGATTGCAAAGCAGCTCTGGACCCAATAAATGTCCTAGCAGGGTTGCAGACCCAGACTAATAACTGATCAATTTACAACAAAGGCAAACGTAGATTTTCCCTGCGTCTCAAGCTGCATTGCAGAGACTGCAATTTCACGCAAGCCCACAGCTGACACTATTTTCCAGCCCGAGCTTGTGCAAAATCATGGCCACTGTCCTAACCTTGAAATAGGCAGCATGGGGATTGTGTTGCCCACAGAGCATCACATGGAGGGATTTAAGTGAGTTAATAGATTCTGTTGTCCTACCAATCAGATGGAACGACTGGCACACCGCAGAACACATGTTGATATGTATCTACCAGCTGACAAGCTTGGTTTACACATCCGAGGTGGTGCAATCCTCCCGACACAGAGACCTAATGTCACCACCACATACAGGTACGCACACACACAACCACACAACCACACACACACATGCGGTTACCACCTCAAATAATGCTGAAAGATTTCAACAAGCTGTCATGTACAGTAATTACAAGTGATGTACATTCATATTATCATGCACATGCTCACAGAAGCTTATACACAAATTAACAAACGCATTATCACACACAAGTGTACATAATCAGAAATGTAAACATATTTGATTTTGTGTGTGTTTATGTGCATGCCTCTAGTCGACGTAACCCTATGGGATTGATCGTTGCTCTTGATGACAACAACCAGGCAGCTGGGGAGCTATTCTGGGATGATGGAGATTCCAGAGGTATTGTGTGCAAATCTGCTGGTGTTAGTGAGACTGGATCATCTGCATCTTGTTATTACCACTCATGCCATCAAACTGAAGCACCTAATCTTGTACAAAGAATCAGCCAGTAGTTGAGTTTCCATCCACTTGTTTTTATGAACATTTTCGGTTTGTTCATGAAAATACCTGATTGGCAGCACAGAAAATTTAAAAACAGTCACTTTTTTTTTTTTTTTTTATACTTGCAAGTTGAAAAAAATCTGAATGGAAACACACTTACCAAATAAGTCATGACGTACTGTAGATGAAGCAGGTGACTTAAACATCCACTGAAGCTCCCACTGAAGAGATGAAACGGCAGAAAAAAAACATCTGTGTGGAATAATGAGGAGTGTAAAGTTCCTCAAATTAATACATGAAACGAACATAAATGCCATATTTCTATCCTTTTTTCTTTTTCACCATTTGAGGTTTGACTGGCCATAATTTAATTACGTAATCTTGTTGCACCCTCTTCATCAGCAATGGTTTCATGGCACCTGACTGGAGAATTAGCGCCACCAGCTGTTCATCTCATTGTAAAAATCACGTAACAGGAGGGGATGGAAATAATAATCTGCTCTTTGTTCTTCTACAGACACAGTTACAAGAGGCAACCACATCCACTACAAGTTCTCTGCTGTGTATGTAAGTTTTGCTCACACACATCCACACACTCTTTTAAATCCACCTATTCCTTCTGATCTGAACTTAAGTCAAAGTTCAAAATCACCAGAGACATTAGACTTTCCCAGTCCAGAACACCAAGTATGATTGATCCATGTTATGCTGCTGAGGCTTTGTTGGATCAAGTACCCCATGTTCTCACTGCACACAGCACTGAGAATTGTGTTGCATGTTTAATGTATAACGGCGATGTTCTTCCTGCATGTAAGCATTACACTTGGGGGGGGTTAACGGACAGAAAATCTATCAGAAAAGCTGTTTGATGGAGTTTTTGGAGTTCACAGCAAGTAATGTAAGCTGTGACTGTTTTACATTGTAATAAATTAGAAAAACAATGTTACGTACAATAACTAATAATTGGCATTTAATTACTTGTCTTATAGGGAGTACTGACAATGCAAGTGACCCATGCTGGCTACAGGGACCCAAACAACCTGACGTTTGAGAACATTGTCATCCTTGGTGTGCCCCACCCTCCCAAGTCCGTCTCTGTGACTCATGTTAACACCAGAACTCTAAGAAACTCTACCAACCCCTTACCAAACTCCAAAATACAGTACAATGGAGCCAAGAAGGTAAACACACACACACACACACCAACCAATTTTTCATGCCAGGGGAAATTACAGAAAACAATGACAATAAGAACAATGTAAAATGTCTTCTTTTACTTTGTAGGATATGTAGAGGAATATGACTGTTAATTATGACAATGGATTAAATCATGTTGTAATGTGAAGAGTTTTATGTGAACAGGATTGTCATTTGATTCTAAAGTTCCCCTCAGTTGCACATCTTCCATCTCATTGTTTTGGTTCAGTCTTTCCTTTCTTTAAACTTTGTTTTCAGCAGCAAACATGCTCTGACAAACCCATTGTACACTATCAGCCCAACACCAAACAGCACAAAGACAAAGTTAGCGACTACCTTATGAACAAGCCAGGCATTTAGCATATCAGGATGTTTCCCTCAGGAGATAATGCATACAAGATCAGACCTAAACTTAGAGTGAAATTTAAATTTATTCAGCAGGTGGTCAGAAACAGAACTCAAAATAAATGCTATATGTTATATATAATTGCATAATTGAACTACCCATCACAACATAGGAAATGCTCCCACACATATTTTCAGGTATTTCCACAGGGGGACTTGCTGCACAGATTCAGGACAGATGCAGGGTGGATGAGTTCTTCAGTGGCTACTCTTGTAGCACCATTTATTTCAATATGATCAGGAGTGAAACCATTACTGTACATTTCAAGGTTAGCCTCTAAGTGTAAGAAATGATAACAATTTACATTAGGCGAGGACTGTAAAAGCTTTGTGTGAGTGTGTGTGTGTGTGCGTGTGTGAGAAAGAAAAAGGAAGAGTGAAGAGCAACGATCCCACAGTAAGCGCTCAGGGTTATGAGCAAAAGGCAAGAGTCTATAAAGTGCCAAGAGGTTCAGTTAAGTAATACTATAAAGATTTGTTTTGTGCACTTGTGTATATTTGCGTCTGCACGTGCACATGTGAATGTGGTCGTGTGCTTTGCTTGTGTAGATCCTCAAGGTCTCTCTGGTCACACACACAAGCATGCATTTATCAAATGACTCTCAGCGGTAATCATTTCCTGGGGGTGAAGGGTAAATGTGCTGTTAAACCTAAACTCCGGCTTGTCATGTCCATCAGTCTTTGTATGCCTTGTCGGACTGGGCCTTGAATATAGCTCACAGCCGCCAAACATCATTAGTTCCATATACACTTAAATAGAACAGTACAATATATGAATCACATTGGCTTCCTGTGTTTTATTATATTTTTTGACCTGATTGCATAATACTTTTTAAAAAACCTTTTCCTGCAAGCTATATAGACTTACTGCCTGCTATATTGTTCACAGTACATGTGAAATGTTAAAGGTCCCTGTGTCCTATTTCTATTCATACCTTCCTTTCTTTCTCTCCTCCCTCATTTTCCTCTACCTTGAATTTCTGTATTTATTCCTCTGCTTATTACTGCCTTTCCTCCCGTATCTTTGCTCTTGTCTTTTCCTAAATATGCCATTTCGTGTGCTTTAGCGTCCTGCATTGATTAATTTTACACAATAGAATTGCAGAAGCACGTTTCCAAAACATAATGACACAAGCAGAAAAAGACTGATGAAGATCCCTCACCAGCTGAGGATGTATCATATGGTGACTGTAGTGACTAGAGTGAAAGGGGCTTCCCAAGATTTGTTGTGAGAATGACTCATAATTCCCGACAGAGGCTGTTGAAACAGCGAGGGAAATTAACAGCTGTGTCTTAATTGATAGCACACGCAACGTCAAGCACACATTCTGTCTCAAGGAAGCATGTCTGGGCATATGAAAACTGTTCACTCAGAGACAATTTGGGAAGAATGTTCTCACATTGGCATCCTCGGATTTAATCACTAATTTCTCTTACCTTTCTCCTCCTTTTTCATTTCATCACAAATATGCACACACACACACACACACCATACACAAACATAGGTTCTATCCCTGCAAGACCTCTCCATGACTGTGGGAGAGACCTATTTGGTGAAGTGGGACCTGGTAATGGAAGAGTACCAGCGCTTTGACTGTTATCCAGAGGAGCATGCAGATGAGGCTAAGTGCAAGGCCAGAGGCTGCATTTGGAAGGTGAGGGGTGACATAGATGTTCACATGCACATACTAATACAACCATTTTGTTTTGAAATAGGTTTAAAAAGAAAAAAAAAAACTTACCATTTAAATTCTGCCTTTCTTTCTGTCCCCATTCAGCCAAGCCACATGGAACGTGTTCCATGGTGTTTCTACCCAGAAGACTATGGATACATCATAACGACATCCACAGTCAGCACCTCAGGCATGATAGTTGATATCAGTCGGAACAAGAAGTACAGGAACAGTGGTCGCCCAGGCTCGCCGGACATTGACAAACTCCGCGTTGAGATCCTTTACCACAGCAGTGACATGCTGCAGTTCAAGGTGTGTATTTGTTTTGTACTAATAGTGGTGCATGCTCTTGCATATTATTTTTCTTCTTTTACAGTGACTGTTTTTATTCAATTCAATGCGTCCATCCATGCAAAAAAAGTGACATACCAACATCCCTTCCCTGTCCAGATCTGGGACCCGGCTACAAATCGTTATGAGGTTCCAGTGCCGCTGACGGTTCCTGCTACTCCTGAAACTGATGAGAGCAAAAGGCTTTACAAGGTCCTTGTTAC
Organism: Sciaenops ocellatus; assembly: GCA_033000465.1. Lineage (NCBI taxonomy): Eukaryota > Metazoa > Chordata > Actinopteri > Sciaenidae > Sciaenops > Sciaenops ocellatus. Next base: position 15,368,150 of record CP136887.1, on the reverse strand, counting down.
GAACAACCCATTCGGAATCCAGGTCATAAGGAAGAGCACAGAAAATGTAATGTGAGTATTTTAGCTGTATGAATGGTTTGGGTGAGCTGAGGTTGTTTCATTCTGTTTCATGCGCTTTGGATTATCCTTCATTGGTCCATATTCTAATACACATTGACAGATGAATAAAGTTAAACAATAATAAGCTCTTATCTCTGCTGCTGTTCCATCTTCACATTATCATGTCTGGTCTAGCTGCGGTCCCTCTCTGAGTAAAGTTAAACTTTTGATAATCTGGGCCTTATGGGACATGGTATTTATTAATGTCAGCTAAAAACAGAAATGCTGAATAAACAATTATATTAGGTTGCCCTTTTTTATTATCTTAAAAACATACATGGAGTGAAACATGTATTTGTGTATTCTTTAAGGCAGGATCTTTAGGTATTTGTTGTACTACAGTTGTCATTGTGATTTTGAATGTGGTTTTATTACCAAAGTCTCACTTCAGAAGACACGTTGAAGACAACAGTTTTACGTTGTTAGCCTTTGACTTGTTATTGCTGCCTACCTTGGCCATGCCTCTTGAAAAACAGATTTCAATTGTTAAATAACTGCTTAATAAATAAAGAAATCACATGCTGTCCTTATCATTACGGTAAATGGATATGCATCCCATGCTATAGCATGTATTGTTTTCACAAGCGCAATACATCCCTTTCTCGTTGTCCCTTAAATTGGCCCCTTCAGGGTGGTGATTCACCAGGCAATTTTGGGTAATATAGATGCCGCCATTAACAAGCAATAAAGCAAGACTTGGGATAAATATTCTATTCAACTATTTCCAGGCAAGAAACTCTTTTTTTCCCCTTGTGAGATTAAAGTAACAATGCTGAGTCGACTCCTCTGGCACTGTTAGCCAATCAGATATGCTCGGGAAAGTCGCCCTGTGTATCAGGGCCTAAAGTAGTTTCCTCTTGTTCAGCAGTCGTGATGATGTCACATGAAGCAGTCGTTCGGCAGAAACTATTTTCAAAGCATATCTTTAAGCAAGGGTGACATTATTTTGTAGTTAAGCCTTTCGTGTTTTTTTAGAAGTGTCAGTTGAAATTTTGCTAATTAAAATTTCTGAAGTATGTTGAAGGGATGCCTGCAGTTCCTACGGGTTATTATGCTTATTTGTGTCAAACATATTGTGAATAACTCCCTTTGACAATAATTCCCTCTCCCCTTCTCCCTCCATCTCTCATTGATTTAATCCTCTGTCACTTTTCTCAGCTGGGACTCCTCTATGCCAGGTTTTACATTCTCAGACATGTTCATCCAAGTGTCTACTCGACTGGCATCCGAATATGTGTACGGCTTTGGAGAGACTGAGCATCCCACCTATAAACACAACCTTAACTATCACACTTGGGGTATGTTCTCCAAAGACCAGCCGCCAGGCGTAAGTATCACACTAAAAGGCATGCTGTTACTTCGCACACATGCTCACATCACTTATCAGGTTTAGCTGTATGCATGACATCTGTTTGAAGGAATGCTTTACTGGTATGGATTCCCATTAACAAAATCTGACATTGAACTAAATTATTGTTTACAGCAGCAATGTTCCTTCCACTCCATCCTTTTTAAAGCATTGGCATGTTGCATGTAAACCAATTTTGTGCTTGTTATGGCACATGTAACAGTGTACCCCGCACTGAATGTTTTTAACATCACACATCTAGAGGCTACAGAGGTGACTTGTAAACAACCTTCCCGCACAGTATGTAAACTTGTCTCTCTCACATTTCTGTCACTTTGATGCAATGCTGTTGATATGAGGTCACTGATGGATAGGAAAAGTACAAATCTGATGAAGTTATTGGCTTACATGAGCTACACACAGGAACACACTGACTGTCACACTTGCTTGTGCACGCACGGATACACACACACACACACACTTGTTAAAACTGCATTCCTGTCAGTACACAGGCCAGTTTGTATGCGGGTGTCACATTTTGGCATTAGATGTTAATTTCCAGTTTGGGGATTTTAAATACATTCAAATTAAATTCTCCCATTCTGTTTCAGACTATTTTACATTTTAGGAAGATTTCCCTAAATCAAATCTGATGTTTCGAAGTAAAAGGACAATAAGGGCAACAGACTGAAGCACAAAGCAGACTCTTTGCTAACCCACTGGATTGCCTGCTCTCGTGTATGTGTGCACGTCTTTGTGTTTCACTTTCCTGAACACCCTGTTATGCAAGACGCGTCTATTTCTTCATTAGAATAGATGTAGGTTTCATTTTTCAATAGCACAACAGTTATCAAGGTACAGTTGTTGCGCAGGCCTATTGATAACATACATATTCATATTGACAGTAGATAGAGCAGGAATTTGAAGAGTTTACCAGGCGAATAGCAAAAACAAGATATTGTTTGTGGCTGAATACTTGATAGTTGAGGGCAACTCAGTGTCCCATACAATATACAGTAATACAAATATGAAGCTTTATGAGGCTCAGAGTAAAATATTACATTTTATTTAGAAGAGTGTGCATATTAAATGTAAATGTACCCAGAATTAGTGAAGAAAGGCTGGAATAAAGAGATCAAGAGAACAATGTCTCTGGCTGTCACTCTTTGTTAGTGGATGAGCTAATGACCTTTCTCCTTCTTGAGTCAGGCAATCACAGCATGTAGTCGGGCCACAAGGATACCAACACACATAGCAAGAAAAGCATACATTCCAACAAAACTGAGCCAGTCCTCAGCCAATATATTACTGTTCAACTTCTTATGTAGCAGAAGTGCTGGATGCTGATGGTGTGTGACATGCCCATGAGTTTGCGTTGCAGGACGGTGACATCTGAAAGTGGTAGATCTCCCGTCCCCTGCCACCTTTCTATCTGTTCCTCTTAGCTCAGTCTGTCTTGTTCTATTCTCATCTAAACACTGAAGACAACAGTGGGACCCTCACAGTAGTTACAGAAGGAAGATTCAACATGTTCCCAGTGGAGCAATATATTGTTACTATTTTACTATTCTACTCTACGTGCATACGGAAAATCGATGCAAGTAAATACACAAATACATCTTCAAAAGACAGATGTTTATTAACTTGTGTTATATTTGCACAGAAAATGGAAAGTAAAAAATGGACTGTCTTCAGACACAGATTGATTTAAGCAGTGGCTAAGTAGGCATTATAAGCTTAAAAAAACTACAAACTTTTAAAAAAGCACAAATGCCTCTGCTCTCTTTAGAATTTGGCAAGCTGAATTTGGTAACTACCAAGCTTCATTGTTGTCATTAATTTTAATGTTCTGTATGCTACATTTAGGACTTTAGGATCCTTAGGAATTTAGGATTATTATAGCACCCGGCAGTAACTCAAATCCCCAAATAACATCCCAGTTCTCTGTTATTGTCTTCAAACTCAGGCCAAGAATTTTGGGGATTTTGCAAACACACTAACACAGAAAGTATATATTTAAATAGATGTTTTAGTCAGCGCACATTAATTTGTACAGAGGATAGTTGTAGGAATATTTTTCGTATTGGGAAAACCGTTGAATGTTGACAGCACTGGGAGCAAGCCCATTGTAGCTCTGTTGTTGTCATACCCATAAATACAAAGATAAATGCCCTGTCGGGTGTAAAGAAAAATGCTCATGAATAAATAAAGTGGCGCACAAGCAAACATTAGTACAAACCACAGAACAGAACAATTCTTTAACCAACATTAACCTGTCTCACACCTTTCACTTTCATTCTTGCTCTCTGTCTCGCTGCTACAGTACAAGATGAATTGCTATGGAGTGCATCCCTTCTATATGGGCCTTGAGAGCACTGCTGATGCTCACGGTGTGCTGCTACTAAACAGCAATGCTATGGGTGAGAGAAACACACACACATACACAGACAGACGCATGCTTGCGCATACACACACATGAATGGTGCATACGCCATATGCAAATGCAACCAACCACTTTTACATGCACACACAATCACACTCGGCAGTGAACATTTATGTATTAATGAGTGAAGCCATTTCTCATGTTTTAAGCATGTCTTATATAAGGTCAACACAGCACACATTCTGATTTAATTCAATTGTCTTCATGAAAAAGTAAAAGGAACACTCACATTTTAACATATTCCAACTAGAACGTAGAATAAAACGTTTTAGTTGTTTCCTCCCTTCCTGCACTGCTAGGTTACTCTTAAAGTACTAAACTACATACCTTATATCAGATTATAAGGGGCATAAATGTCTTGTTTGCTTTGTGTCCAGATGTGACTTTCCAGCCTACTCCAGCTATAACCTACCGGACTCTGGGAGGCATCCTGGATTTCTACATGGTGCTGGGACCTACACCTGAAATGGTGGTGCAAGAGTACACTGCAGTAAGTCTTCTTGGACTTCTGGTCTGTTTGTGTGTGTAAATGTGCGCACCTGTGAGTGTGTGTGTGTGTGTGTGTGTTTGTGTCTGGCCCTGGGCCGCTGTTGATGGACTGCAGCAGCTGGGAGTTCTTCGCTTCATTGCGCTCTCTCATTTAGCCTATCTAAACACACGAACACACACACACACAAACAATCAAACAAACACTTTGTGGACACTGTCCCGATTTCCGGCAAAACAACTTTTTTCTGTGCTGAGCTGTTTTGACTTCCTTGTTTGTTTTTGTTCTTATAGCTGATTGGACGACCTGTTCTTCCTGCCTATTGGTCCCTTGGGTTCCAGCTCTGTCGCTATGGTTACGCCAATGACCAGGAAATAGCAGATCTTTACAGAGACATGAGGGCAGCGGGTATACCCTATGTAAGTTACTGGACTTTTTTAAAATGTCCCAATTCAAGGAGAGAACAGCAACAGCCGGAAGATTGTTGATTACAGTTATGTAGCAGAACATAAAACAAATAAATAAATCAGGTATCGCAACTCCATAAACATGATCTAAGATAACAGAATATTAATGGATATAGTGCTGGTACTATCCACACATGTTTTCCAGTATGTTTGCCTGCTTTTTGTCAAAACACTAATTTCAATCTGTGTTTCAACACGAGGAATCATTTTACTGCCCACATCCGAACAAAAGCAATCTGATAGTTTCTTCTTGTCTAGGTTGTACAGTATAGCATAAAGGCATAACGGCATCTTTCCATGTTTTACAGTGATTCACTGTATGCGAACAATAACGACATAAAACTAAATTAGATAAAATAAGTTATTGAATAAAGCAAAATGGAGGCACTGACTAAATGGATTACACTGGGTGAATTTTACAGTTTAACCTAATGAAATCTGACCTCTGGTTTCATTTGAAATCCATTCCATTATACGTTTCACAGCCTCTAGACATTTCCAGTTTGTGCCCGAACCAGTAATTCTCTTTGACAGTCGAATCAAAGGTTCACATTTAAACAACTTTTTTGGTAAATAGTATAAGAAACCAAGTTTGTAACAAAACAGGAAATAAGATTCATTTGCGAGAGCCTTTGAGTTTGATCACAGAAAGATGTCCCAAGTAGAAAGAGGTCAGAATCCCATCGTCTTCATCATGCAGAGCAGAACATGAACATGTCCGTCAATAATCAAGTGATCTCCAGAATAAGCTTTCACAAAGCCCTAACCTGCAAGGAGCTGACACCAGCCAAAAAGACTGCATCATTAACTGGAATGAAAGAAGTGGAAAATTCAGCTCACAAAGGTTATACATCAGCTGGCTTTACAGACTAGCCAACCTTAAACTGCCATAGACGCACCAAAGTAGATTATGTTTAGTCCCTCACTTCTCTCTTATCTCTGGCGTTGCATATGTAAAGACAAACTTTCCAGATTTACTTATTTATTAGAAGGAATACCAAATATTTTTTTCCTAACCTTATCTCTAAGCTAAAATATTACTTTCTTTTTTCACAGCAGCCTTGCATTTATTGAAACTTTAATTATAGGAACTGAATATACAGCAAACAGTTGTCCAAGGACTAAAAGTGAAATGCATTCCCAAATTAATAAGTTATATCTCTTACTGTTTTTTGTTTTTTTCATGCTGGTAGCACAAAGCAGAAGACCTTGCAGGAAGATATTGCTGTTTTGTGTTTTTTGATTCTGATATTTCAATTAAAACAAAGTCAGTTTAATTTAAGTTAATTTAATGTTGTTAATGGTGTTCAATGGTGTTTCCTGCAGGATGTGCAGTATGCAGACATCGACTACATGGACCGTCAGCTAGACTTTGTTCTGGACCCGGAGTTTAAGAATCTGCCTACTCTGGTTGACAACATGAGGGGAGAAGGCATGAGGTTCATTTTCATTCTGGTAATGCTATTATGTCATAAACTATTGAAGAGTGGCAACCATATGGCAGGTGTAAATATTATATAGAGATATTAAAGATAGTATAAAGCTTACATCCGTGAAGGCTGAATGTGAAGTTACTGCTAGCCACTCTCTTCTAAATCCTGTGTATCATAATTCCAGGATCCAGCCATCTCAGGCAATGAGACAGTTTATTACCCTGCCTTTGTGAGAGGTGAAGAAGCGGATGTCTTCATCAAATGGCCCAAAGACCTCAGTGATGAAATTGTGTGGGGGAAGGTAAGAAGGAATGAACCAACTGAAAAAGTGGGAAAAAAGTGGGAATTGATAAAAAGAGATCAAAACCAAAAGACAAAATTCTACATAGTGTGTGCTGATATGATTATTCGCCTTTCTTTTTTCAGGTCTGGCCAGATTACCCCAATGTCGTAGTAAATGAATCTCTGGACTGGGATTCCCAAGTAGAGGTACAGTATTTTAAATCTTCGCCACACTGACACACAGACGTCCTGGCTTCGAACATATTGGAAAGTATGCCAAAGCATTCCAGCTGTAAACAGGCAGGATCTGAAATTGCCATAATTAAGGGAATACAGTGAGAAACAAGTAAAATGCATGAGATGTTTTGAACTTAAGTTTTCAGTGTTTAATTTCCTGATATTTCACTCTCCCATTTCTAGCAATACAGGGCATACACCGCATTCCCAGACTTCTTCCGCAAGACAACAGCAGCATGGTGGCGTCAAGAAATCCAGGATTTCTATGACAACATCACAAAGTTTGATGGCCTCTGGATTGTGAGTGACCCAAAAGAAAAAAACAAAATAAACAAAATGGCATTATTACCTCACTGTGGCTGATTTTCTTGTCACGCTGTCGTCATCTGTAGGACATGAATGAGCCTGCCAGTTTTGTCCATGGCACCGTTGGCGGGCAATGTCTTGGAAACCCACTTCTAGAGAACCCTCCTTATATGCCACGTAAGACACAACGATTCTATATTTTGTTCTCCCTATGTTATAGTAACATTAAGATGAGAATTCTATGTGGATTTTTCTTTCTTATGAATATGTTTGTGTGCCTTCCCCAAAGCTCTGGAGTCTAAACAGCGTGGCTTAAACCATAAGACTCTGTGCATGAACAGCGAGCAGATACTCAGTGATGGAAAGAGGGTCAGACACTATGATGTCCACAACCTCTATGGCTGGTCCCACACCAAGCCCACCTATGAGTAAGTGAATGTGTACTCACACATTTCCATTGCAAATTGTGTTATTTTGTACTTAACAAATCGCATTACCTGTAAGAGGGCAGGTATTTCTGTTATTTAAACATATCAAGGTCCATATCAAGCAGATGTGATATGTACAAGTTTGAATGTATTTTTGTGATGTTTTATGGCAGATGTGCATAATCCAAAGAAATTTGTTTGCATTGCCTACTGGACCAGACTGCATTTGGAAGTAGATCAAGTGGAATCATTTCACAGTCCTACATAATCTGAACATGGTCAAATTAGATGTAGGCGAAGTGAGCGGAGAACAGGAAGTGCGGGAACTATCATTGGAAACACATTTAGGAGCAAAATTCAGCCACAGGAGATGAATAACTGATATCTTACAGCTTACAGAAAGTCTCATCAAATCTTTATGATAATAATTACCAATGAGAAACTACACTGCTCCTTGCGGTGACGTTTTCCTCTTACCACAGGGAGGACAGACTGCAGTGTTAGCTACAAAGGAGCCTGAGGATGCTGGACACCATTGGGCCAGGGCCCAGGTGCTTTAGCTTGGGAACTGTTTCATTTTAGCACCGTGGTGAATTTAACAATCACAATTAATTGGCTAATTTGCTTCTAAAATAAATGTACTTTATTTAAGAGGGAGATGACACATTCTATTCATTGCTAGTTTGTATGTCTGTGTTATTTTCATATGTAAGACAAATCTCTCTTTGCAGCGCCCTACTGAATGTGACAGGTAAAAGAGGCATAGTGGTGACCAGGTCCACTTACCCCTCTAGTGGAAAATGGGCTGGACATTGGCTGGGAGACAACAATGCCAGCTGGGACCAGCTTTACAAATCCATTATAGGTACATATAGAAATATATTGTGAATATACTCTTGGTGATGAAACTAATTTCATAATCAAAGGGCACTCTTATGAGAAGGAGGTGATGCGATCAATCACACATGCTTGCAAACTATGCAACAGAAAAAGAAAAAGTAGTCTTTATTTCGGCATAACTCCCTATTTTCCTTTGTTCTACAGGCATGATGGAGTTCAGTCTGTTTGGCATCCCTTACGTAAGTATCATCATCTGATCTCAGTTTTGACAAGGCATAATCTTATTGATGTGACCTTGTCCTCTCTAAGTAGATTACAGCAGCCTGAGTGATGTTATTTTGTTTGCTAGACCCCTTGATCAAAGGACATCTTGATATACAATGTGAGGCATGTCATTACAAGCCCTGCCTGAACTGAGAGGCCTAGTGCTAGTCCGTCACGATCTATACATACTTATTAATTGAGTAGTCTTTAATGAAACATTTCTACATTGTTGTCCACTTTTGCTAGTTTGCCCCTCTGAATCTTTGTCTTATTCTTATTTCTTTTCTCTCCCTCACACACTGTCCTTCTCTGGTCCTTCACTCCTCAGGGGGTCTAATAATAATTATAATCGGACACCTTATTGATCCCTCTATGGTAAATAATTTGCATGCCCTCAGACTGGCCACAGGGTCAAATACACAACATCCCTCACTAGTGTGGTGTCTTGCTCAAGGACACCTCAGACAAATGATGCTTGAAACCAAAGCAGTGTTATCCCAGGTCCTGTGGTGGTCTGTGTAGTCTTTGTGGCCTGCACCTTGGAGCGCATCTTTCCATCCATCTCTGTGTCCTGACACAAATATACACATATACACTGACACTTTGTCTGTTTCTCTTTGTCAGACCGGGGCAGACATATGTGGGTTTTTTAATAAGGCTGAATATGAGATGTGTCTTCGGTGGATGCAGCTGGGTGCCTTCTATCCATACTCACGCAACCACAACGGCAAGGGTAACGAGGTGAGTGAATTCAAAACAGTAGAAGAACATTCACATAGAGATGTACTGATCTGTAAACCTACTTAAATTCAGATTTTTTAAAACTTATTTTTACTCTTATCTGTGGTTCTTCTGTTTCTTGCTGATGGCCAACTGGGAGCTATAACTCAACCACTGTTACTTCTGTGCATTCAAGCTAACTTTTACAATCTTACATTTTGCTATGGTTTACTGTAATGCTGGGAATTGACCTGATATTTCCAGGGAACTGTCACCAGATTTTACCCACAGATGAAATACCTGCATCTTTTTTTGTTTACTGCCACTTCACACAGTACAACTTCATTAAAACTGATCATGGTACAAGAATAATGGTTGAAAAACAGATGACAGTATGATTCTACTTTACTCACGGTAATTCCAAGAAAAACGTAAATAATAAGTATCAAAATGCCTTCAGACAGCATAGGAGCTAGCCTAAAATGATAACTGGATGGCACTTACTGTTGTTCAGTGTTGCACTCTTGCCCAAAGAAATCTGCTTTGGTTAGCATCTTCTTGCTGTGAAAATGGCTTCTCAAGTTGTGTTATTATAGCTGTGCAAACAAACATTTACCAACACTCTTATTGTTTGCGAAAAAATGTTGCTTTCTCTACCCGTCTCTCTCTTAATCTGCAGCTGACATACACAAACACACAAAAAGATAGACCTGTTTGGTGGTGTAGTGTCGGCGGCATTCATTCTAGCAGTGACCTTTAAGAGCGTTGGAACACATCTGAGAAATCCAATAACGCCCATCCGGAGATCGATCCCACCGGGCGAACTTTCTCTGCGCTGGAGTCTGCAATACTAGACAGGACACAGATGTGTGTGTATATGTGTGTGTGGGTGTGTGAGTATCAGTGCCTGTGCTTTTTAACGGCATGGAGTGGGGATATAATTGAATTCTCAAGGTGATCTGGGCACCACTGCACACCACCTAACCACCACTCCACACACATATACACCCCATGATTCCAATCATTTAATAATGGCTTGCAAATGGGTGTTTAAACATGGAGAAAATTGACAGAAAAAAAAAAAAAAAAAACGCACACACACAAGGCAGGAGAGGGGGTGGCACAAAATGACAGTTTGAGAGAAAGAGACAAAGTCAGGAAGAGAAAAAAGTAAGCAGGATAGAGATAGGATCAGTGGATCAGTAAAGGTATTTATACTAAATAGGAGAAGAAAGAACAGAATGATCAGGAAGTGAAGTATTGACAAGCAAACACAGAAAAAGGGACAGGGAGGGGAAGAGAAGTTTATAGGCTATGTGACAGAGACAGAGAAAAAATGATGAGGGATAAAATTGGCGGAGAATAAAACAAGATGGCAATTTAGCAAGTTAAATGGTGGTGACATGGGGTAGAGATAAGGATGTGAGAGCTGAAAGGAGGCTGAATAAACAATTTGCCAATTTTGAAACACCTGCGATCAAGTCAGAAAAGTAATATGGGAGAGGCGGGTGCTTGGTGAGAGGCGAAGAAGAAAAAAAAAATACACAAACAAGGTCTGAGAGATGGGAGGAAGAGGGGAATCAAGGTCAGCTATTTATGTAGTCTACTGTAAAAACGGTATTATTTTTCCAGTCAACCGTATAAAATCCCCAATCATCAGACAGTTAGTGACTGTAACCTCCAGTCTGCTTAACAAGGCGTTTGACAACAAAGTATTAACACCACAAACCAGGCCGGAGGGTACACAAGGTCAGAGACAGTGGAGAGAGAAAGAGAGAGAAGAGTTTTTTGCAGAGTCATTCCCAGAGCTCCGTCACGCCTAGTGTCTCTTTGCCCTCAGACAACTTTCAGTGTTGACCTTGAGATCATTTCATTGCACCAGTAATATACTGCAGTGTCCACAGTCATATCAGAACAATGCAAAATTAATTAAACAAGATATGCTGTCCCCTAATGGTTGTTTAAACAGCGCAGTCATATTCGAGTCTTGTATATTGTTATTCACCCAAAGGGACATTATGTTTGTCTAAATATATTTTCTTTTCACAATGTGAGCTCTGTAATGCTAAACAGAAACTCCAAAGGTTTATGAGCTGGGGCGAGGGAGTAGATTCCAGACAGATAAATGAAGAGAAAGACCAAGTAGAGGAGAGAAAGGATGAGAAGGGCTGACACAGCCAGATAACCTCATTTTTCCTGGAGGCCGTGCATGCAAGTATGAGCATGCACACACATACATATCTGTCTACAATCAGTGTGTGTCACAAGGCCTTTTGCCACCTATAAATGTGGCCATAAATTAGGTGAATTCATAAGATGGATTCTGTGGCTGCTTCTCAGTCTTCAGCACTCCCTGCTCTCATCTCTTCATCAATCCCTCCTCTGGTTTTCCACAGATGAAAAGTCTACCTTGAGGGCCCAACAGACAGTGGTATAACCGTCAAGTCATGCAAGATTTGTGTGACTGAATGTTAAAGAGTATAAAGCAAGTTTTGGGGAGATTATGCTGTTGGTGACTGTGCAGCTTTTCATAAAACTGGGTAGACTGCCTTAATGAATGAATGCTTGGTGAGGGAAATGGTGCTAAGCTGAACATCTGCCGTTTGTTGAACTCTGTCAGCTGTCGAAACAAACCTTTTTGCTTCCCAAATTTCACTTATGGTTAGCTCCCAACAAAGTTTTTCTTTTTGAGTTGCATCTGGGGCATGCCTGACCATAGTGCTATGGTGCTGATCTGGTCCTTGCAGTCCAGGTACCAGTAAGGGGCCTTTTGTTTGACGTTTGACATGGCATTCCAGCAAAAGCACAAATGTGGATATTGTCTAAGGTTTTTGGTGGGTTTGATGTCACATATTAGGGAAAGATCTTTACATAGCTAACCATAGTCTGGCACATGACCAAAGCCATCCTCTAAATTAAGTCCTTTGTGAGATACAGTACTTGTAAACTGTAAACAATGTCAGGATGCTTGCTTGACTTGTTGTCATCCAGTACTGATCCAGCTCGCCAAGCTAATTCAATGCTACATTCCATCTCTATTTCTACTTCCTACCGGGCATTATGTACCTACTTGCAACACATGATATAGAGACGAGAGGGGAAAAGAAAGAAACGCAATGTCTTAATAAGTTACTTGGTTGCAAGTCAGGCTTGGTCATTTGAAAATAGCCAGGCCTGACTTGAGCCTGAAGCTTTATGCAACAAAACCGCCCAAAGCCGCCCCTTGAAACCCAATACTTTGTCTGAACTCATTTGGTTCAGGTCGGGCAGTAGAACTGTATCTGCCCTCTCCAGTTGTGAAAGCAAAGCAAGCTCAAACTTAGCCATTCAGATTCACTTGGTCAGTCTCTCTCTCTCTATCTCTTTCTTACACACACACTCTCTCAACCTACCATTGTAATTACTTCCCAGTGAACACATCTGATTGTAAGGCATGAGGGTGCAAAATGAGGGTTACTAAAAAGGTAGGTAGGTAAAAGAACTCCTGGGTTTCCAGATAATTACAATCTTGTAAATTTCCTCAGAAAATTAAATGATAATCTGGTAAACTCCTTAGGTCATAAGATAATGGAAATGTTCTGTATTCAATCATGTGCTGTTAGGCTTGTACTTAGTAACCACTGGGCTACAGTTAATAACTATTATCAAATCTGACCCAGCTAAATTGCAGCTGGGAAGAGAATGTCTGTCATTTTATTGGTCTCTGTGATGATTTTTATGATGGCATCTTGTAATTACTTTTTTTCTTAAATTGAACATGAGACACATGCACATAGTTTCCACGTAACTGCGTAACACACTAAAATAAGAACCACAAACACATGCACACATACACAGTCATCTGCAAATACAATACACACCAAGACACATAAACACACACGGTATCATGGAGAGGAGCATATGGTGGTGACACGCTTCAGATGAAAATCTTCATGATCCTCAGTGTGTGTGTGTGTGTGTGTGCTTGACCAGACTGATTATTGTCCTCAATACACTTCCAGAAAATGAGCTAATACATTTAGATTGGCCCATATCTACAGAATGACAGTACACCGTGTCCTCTTTTTCTGTCCTTGTCTCTAAAGGGGACACTTGTTGCCAATTAAAATGAGCTAAATGTCAGAACAGTGTGAGACAGAATATCAGTATCAGTTTATCAGTATAAATGCACACAGGTCATTTGAATATTTCTGGCATGCTACAAACTAGCAAGTATTACTGCAAGTCTTTCTTCATGCATGGTAACATTTTGAAGTTATTCATTTACAGCATGTTGTGAAATCCAAATAAGACAGAGTCAACATTGCAAAAACAATGGCAGGATAAGAAAAAGGCAGCTGTGTGTACATTTATTTCACAGCAGACAAATCTAAAAGTAATACATTCATAGTCCGCTGGCTTTTTACTGCACAGCCCTGCATGTCTGCGGGTATCTGTGCTTATAACTGAGAGAAATGAACCATAGGCAGCTTTTGAAATGTGTTTCAATTGAAACTGTGAATCTGTTTGCTCAAAACACTCAGCACTTGTCTCTAGCTACAGGTAAATAATCATTTTGAACATAAAACAGGTTAGCTACCTGCATGTCATCCATGGCATCATCAAAACACCCTAAATAGCAATCGTCCAGTCATAGCTTAGCAACTGTAACAGGGCATGATAGATTGCTCAAACTTTGAATTTCTCCACATGCAGAACCTCTAACAAAGAGTTTAGATAGTCCTAATTTTGTTTTAGGCTTTCAAAAAGCAGAACCCAAGAAAAAGTGTTAGGAATGGATTAAACAATGTGTTTATCTGTTCTAACCTAAGATGCCAATATTAGTTTGACCTGTACTATGTTAGTTAGTGGAGTTACAGTTCATGTTTTAATAAAAGCCATCACCTGTGAATGCTGTTTCTGTTAAGGAACTAGAGTTAAGGATAACATTAGTGAAATCATCATGCTCGTTCTTGAATTCTGTGTAAATTTACACTTGAGCAACTCAAACCATTGTTATCTGAGATAGTGTTGTGTTTGCCAAACATAAAAGTGAAGCATGCTGTTGAGAAATATGAACAAGCATATAACAAGCAAAAAGGGTTTTGTTAGAATGAAACAACAGTTTAATCTTACATTTTTCCTTCTCATACTCATGATTAACTAGCTTTCTATTTTATATTCCAAGGCTATAGCATGGATCAGAAGTCAGAAACATGCAGCATTACACATTTATCACGGTATCATGGATGTAGTCATCAGGTGCATATTAGAGACCCTGGACAGAGCGGGAAACATTAAAAAAACAGTCAGCAGGAGATAACATTTTCAACCAGCTTGTCTGAGCTAACAGCGCAATTAGCTAGCTGGGTACAGCTGCTAAAATCTAGCAGTGACAGGTGTCAATCCAACCAAAAACGTTGATTGATTGTCATAAACTGTATTGGTGCTACACGATAACAGAAAGCCATAGCAACAATAACTTTGGAGGCAGAGGTTAGCAAACGGTCAATCATGAACAAAAATGTAAGCAACAAGTTCTCAATGCTAAACAGTCAAAATTGTCTTTTTACACACATTTATCACCATTTTTTATTACAAATAATTGGGATCAACCTGTCTGTAATTAATTATTTTTTCCATCAGAGACAAGATCCTGTTGCTTGGGATGCTAAATTCGCCAAGGCATCCAAGGACGTCCTGAACATCCGCTATACTCTCCTGCCCTACCTGTACACACTGATGTTTGAGGCTCACAACAAAGGAAGCACAGTTGTCCGACCTCTGTTGCATGAGTAAGCACAAACCACACAACACACATGGATCCTATCTATTTTCTGCTAACATCATGGCTCAAGCAAAATGTGCAATCACTTAATTAATCATTTAGTTGGGACTAGGACGGACTGTTTCTCCTGATTTGCTGTCAGAAAAACCTGATTTCATACAAAGTTTGCTTCTCGTTGGTATGCAGAATATCACATGTGGCAGTTGCTGGACTATAAAACAATTTTTTAATGTCCAACTAATTTCCAACTAGTTGTCAAAATGTTATCACCAAAGCCTCCCTTATTAGCTAATGCTCATTTGAATTACTTGACAGGCTGATAAAAAATAGAAGTATCTACCCTGCCACAGCAGCTGCCATTAAACAGCCCTTGAGCAAGGCACTTTCAATTCCAGTGACACTGTTTAGAGGCCAACTGTAGATGTTTGTTTTTTTTTTTTTTTTGGCTATATTTGGCAGCACCCAGATGTGAATGTGTGGAACCTTATAAGGAAAAAGAGACATATTTATTCATTTTAACAGACTCTTCTAAAGTCACAGATGGTTTTTAAGGAGCTGGCACGGTGAGTCTGGCAGGGTTATTTGGCTTGCATCTTCAAACCATTGAATTCTGAATGAGTACTTGAACAGTCGTCTGGGCTGAGGACACAGGAGAGAGCGCTGGTTACAGATATATATATATATTTTTTTTTTCAGTCAAGATTAATGGTGTCTGCTTGTGTGTCCTAGGTTTGTGAATGATAAAAATACATGGGAGATCCACAGGCAATTCCTCTGGGGACCTGCCCTGCTTATCACCCCTGCACTCGACCCAGTATGGACATACAGATAGACACATTCTTCATTTTTTACTTACGTCATTAAGCAAAAATATATCACAGATGCAACCTTTCAATCATTTCAGGTATTGTTGTCTCCTTTGCATACATTTCTGTATAATTTGGTTGAACTAATAGACATTGTGATTGACAGGGCGTCAGTCATGTGGATGGCTATGTTCCTGATGCACGGTGGTATGACTTCCACACGGTAAGCTCATAACAACGTGAAGACAATTAGATAGACCAAAGCCTAGCTTGCCTAAAGCATTGCAGAAATATTGCAGATGATAACCTACATACACAGCCAAGCACATCTCTCGTGCAACAATAAAGTAGATAGCACTGTGAAATAATTACAGTATCTGTTATTGAAAGAGGTAAAACCATCTGACTGACTGATTAGTCTATACATAATGTGGATATAGTTTGATAACATGAAAGTTTGTCTATGCATCGTATCTTGTATGGAAGACACAATGCACTGCATCTATGAGGTGCAAATTATTTTTACATGTATGTAGCCAGACCAAGACCTCCCCAAAAAAGAGACTAAAACCACAACTACAACAAAACCCCAAATGGCAATATTAACAAGAGACATCTTTGATAACATCATTAAGGAGTTGCAGCTCAACAACTGCAGAAGGCGCCTTGATGACAAAAACAAACACCCAATCACTCTGTCTCTTTCTAGCTAGGGGACTCCCCATCTGTTAGACAGCATCATAAAGCCAAACAAAACATGAGAAACAACAGCATAAATTGGGGCACGGGGTGGTGGAGAGGAGTGGTTACCTCAATTAAACTTGTCTCTTCAGAAAACAGATAATGGTAAGCTGTTAGAGACAGGACCAAGGACAAAGTGGAGAATATTAGAGAAAAAGAAGTTTGCAAGAATTATTTTACTGTGTAATAAATTACTGAAATGTTTCAGATGTAGCCTTTATAGATGTCACTTATTTTACTGTGTGCTATGTGATTTACTGGCACAAATGCCAATTTCCCACAAAAGAATTGTTGAATAAAATAAAGCAATGTTTTATTACCTACAGTAGTACTTTAATAGTCTGTAATTATTGCTACTTTCATCAGGCCAGAAATATTGGAGTGCGTCGCCAAATGTTGAGTATGCCCACACCATTGACCCATATTAACCTTCATATCAGAGGAGGGTATATCTTACCCTGGCAGAAACCAGAAAACAATACATATTACAGGTAAGTTCACACACACAATGACACAGCACCCTGTCTGTTTAGTGTGAAGTGTGTTTGCGCCATAATGCTTGTGGAGAGAGATAGGGTGCTACGGGGGTTGGGAGGGTACATATGTGTACGTATCTCTGCTGGTTAAGTGTTACAAAGACTTTACCATGAATGATTGACACTCTACAAAATGAACGTCATCTCATTGTTAGTATGTGTTAAAGAAAGGGGCCGTGAAAATGAGAAAGAGAGACTGTTAGAGGGTGATAGTGTTCCAGCAGCACTGAGATCAGGTGGAAGCTCTCAGCAGGAATGTTAATGTATTTGTCCTCAGCAGCAGGTATAAATAGATGTTGTCCTTTAGCAATATGCTATAACCCTCTCTGCCCTTCTTGTTTCAGTCGGAAGAATCCTTTAGGACTGATCGTTGCCCTGAGCGACGATGGCACTGCTCAAGGATCGCTCTTCTGGGACAACGGAGAAGGAATAGGTAAGTGAAAGGGTCACCCGTGAACACTCTCACACACACACACACACACACACACACACACACACACACACACACACACACAGAATAGCATAGAATTTCATACTTTTAGATGTGTATTTTTGGACTGATCATTCAAGATAGTCACCATTACTTTCGGAGTTATTGAGTTAATACTTTGCTTTAGCTTTTGGTCTAAGCTTGTATATTGATCATAAAAAAATAGAAAGATACAGATAACTTTGATAACTTTTCATATAGTGCTATCATCAGGTCAAACATTTAATTTGTCCAATACAAAAAAAAAAAAAGAACTGGACCAATTGCCTTGATCTAGTTGACCCTGAACAGCAGCTGGCAGTATTTAAAACACACACACACACACCACAGAATGACAGTTACTGAATTGGCATGTAGACAAAAAGGATGAAGCACAAGGTTGTATTTATTTTGTGATTTACAGATGAAAATGTCAGCAATGGTTTTTAAATGGCATTAGGTAGAATTTCCATCTATTCATCTACAGAAGTAGTTTTTAAAAAAAAAAATCAGGAAATGAAGATCCACATGAACTCCTTGAACTTATTATTAATGTACAGTATGAGAAAGCAGATGGAGTCCCTTTTACTGAATGTCAGTTTCTTCATTGATTTTATCAGACACACACAAGTACAACATAGTCTCTCTACATTTGTTTCTCACTCATTCACACACACATACACACTGATATATGAACAGAAATCAGTCTCTGAAGTACTTCTGTGAGAAGATGCAGTCCTCTGTGAAAGGCCTGTTTGTATTGAGACAAAACAAGAAAGGGGGAGATAGAGAGGGAACGAGGGATGACAGAGAAGGGGAGTGACAGAAACTATTACAGTAATTCCCCGTGTCGCTGCCTGGAGATATGCTCTCCATCACTCCTCTTTTATCTGCTCACTTGCTCCTCTCTTCTGCATCTCCCCGTCTGTCTGCAGTGTAGCCTCCCTATGTCTTTCTTGTTTGCTTCGCCTCTCGCTATGGCGTCTGCTTACCTGTATTATCTGCTTCTCTTGAGTTCTGCATGTTTGAGTTTCGCTTCAGAGGGTTTGCTGCTCACTCTGCTGTCAGTCAGGCTGAATCATCTGTGCATTACTCACCTATCAGTCATTTCCTCTACCCTACATTTAACTACCTTCAGGTTCAGGTAAAACTGTTTATTAATTAGTACTGTACAATATTAACCTGTGGTGAAATGTAACTAAGTACATTTACTAGATGCACTTTTACTTTACTTTGTCACTTTCTACTGCATTTCAGAGAGAAATGTTGTACTCTTCACTTCACTACAATTAGTATGACAGCTTTAGTAGTCACTAACTTTACAAATTAAGATGTCTGCACACGGCACATGAAAATGTACAAGTAGTCTACAGCTGAAATGATAAGTCGATTAATGCATTGACAGAAAATTAATTGGTACCTATTTTTTTAATTGTTTAAGTTTATTATTAAACATAACTTTATTATTATATGTTATGTTTCCAGCTTCACAATTGCATACATGAACTCACTCTGTGGTCTGTATGACTATTCACTTATCATACAGTTTCTCATTTATTCAATTCAGTCTCTGCCCCTCTTGTCATTCATTCAGGTAATCACACATATTTTTTGTCGATCCATTGTCTCCATTTCTGTGTGTAATTCACTCTTATTTTTTCTTTTCAGACACAGTTGAGAAAAACCAGTATCTGCTGACCTCGTTCACAGCACAATCGGTGAGTTCAAGGGCGAGCTTCATGTCACATCTGTCTTCTTTTTCGTCATTACTGTTATTAATGCAGTGAGACTGGAGAATAAGTCCATGCTTTGACATACAACAGGACTGTGGTAGGCGGATGTCAAAGGCTAACTGTGATTTGAGTGTAGCTTTAACACTTTTGTCTGAGACAAAGTTCCCACTTTAAAAACTCTTTAACACATGTATTAAAGAAATTACATACAGATGCTTATATTGTTGAATCACTTAATAATATCACTATATAATAATACAGTCTTTTATGCATGTGCATATGCTGCTGCAATTGTACAGCCCTCTACTCCTTTTTGCTTTTGATTTTGAAACAATTTAGCAGTTTGTGCATATCATGGTGACATTACAATTATTTTACGATTTGAACAATTTTAAGAAGGCGGAATACAAAAGTAGATACATTAGGATAGATGCAGCTGAGACCATTTGCAGAATTTTATTCTGAAATCAGATGCTCCAAGTATAACAGAAATAGTCTGGAGCCTTTAGTTTTGTGCCATCATGACAACCCTAATGAAGTCATTTTCATCAGGTGCAAGGCTTTTGTTGTGCACACACTTGTTTAGTCTTTTCATGACTCCAAAAGAGCAACTTGCACTGATGTGGTTGAAGTGGAGCAGCTGTGGTTATGTTTATGCAGATCATAGTGCATTTCTGGTACTTGTTTTGGCATGAAATTGCACTTACTTTTTTTCTCTCTGTTCAGACAACCTCTTATCACAAACACAAGCACAAAGAGCAATTTCATGGCTTTTGTTGGTAAAAGCACACATGCTGATTGGAAAATGACCCCAAAAGAAAAACCCGCTTGTATGTTTCACTTGCCTCTGTCATCTAGTACTGATTTAAATGTGTAAAAACTCACATAAAAATACAACTTTTAATGTGATTAAAGCAGACTGCATTCTGGTCAGATCAGTGAATGGTTATTGATAATATAATCCACAAATGCTTCCAACCAGCATTACCAATGATATGCTCTTCATCTATAATCTCTAATTTTCTAATTTGATAAATACCGTATGTTTAATAGTTCATAAACCTTATTTCATTAAATAAAATATAAATAATGTTAGGTCAAGGAATCCAACAAAACACATAGATACTAAGGTCTGCCAGATAAAGCCACAAACATTGTTCTATGTGTCTGCATTTATCTGAACATCAGAAATCAGGGTGCAATTTAATGCCAAAATGGGTATCAAAATTGCACTGTGCAGTGGCATCAGTACAATCTCAGCTGCATCACTTCACTTACCTTGGCATATTTGCTTTTATGTGAAGCCATGATATTTGTCAATCAGTTAAAATATATAGATATAAGATCTAAGAGATAAAAGAGATATAAAGAAGGACAATAAAATATAGAATTGTGCATCTGCTTGCACCTCTTCCAACATTGTGCATGTGCAAAAATAGCGCCCTAAGAGTTGTGTGTTGCATGTGCATGTGTCTAATGGCCAAGTTCAGTGAGAAGTGAAGGCCACAGCTTTATCACATTTGTCTGACATGACAAAGCCACACAATCACACACAGACACACAATAATGAGCACACATTTAATGCCAAACATACAGACATACACATACATACGTACTGTATATGCACACATCTACAATACACACATACCCACATACAGCGACGATGGCCAAACATCTGTGGCTGTCCTCTGCCTACCATCAGGCTCATTCCAAAGCAATTTCACACAGCGATAAAACAGGCACACTGTCTGACAGCCAAAGGGGGAGAGAGCGAGAAAGAGAGCACAAGCGTGTGTGTTGTTTGTGTTTGAATATGCTTGTGTGTGTGAGTGTGTGTGCATGTGTGTGGGTGTATGTGTGAACAGGCAGATGTGAGAAGATGAGGATAAGTTGGGCAATGAGGCCAGTGCTGCCTGGCAGATTAGCAGATCGTATGCCATTTTGGATGGCTATCTGAATGTATGTGTGTGTATATGTGTGTGTGCTCCTGTAGCTCCATGAGTGTTGAACCTTCAGAGTGAGACCATTTCTACAAAGTGAGGACATTTTAGTCTTCCTCAGTTTTTAAGCAGCTTCTAAAAGTAGAGCATAGAGTAAAAATGTGTTGGATATATAAAAGTAATGATATAGAGAAAGATACTCAAACATTAAATCTCCTTCAGTAAGAAAATGAAGCTTAGAATAGAGGAGATATTATTTAATATGAATCAAGTACATGATTTTTATTTTTTTTTTTTATGTAATGTATTTATTCTGCTACTAATAACCATCTTCATCTCTTTGTTTCACCCTCTCGTCTCTATCACTTCCAGAAAACACTGTCCAGTAAAGTCGAGAACATTGGCCTGGCTGCTGCTGACCAGTTGACCCTCGGTGTGGTGAGGGTTTGGGGTGCAGGCAGTGTTAAGATCACAGGGGTGAACTTAACAGTTAGAGGCGAAACAACACCAATGACCCCGCAGCACGACACTGAGACTCAGGTCAGAAGAGTTTTTACCATTTTGTTACCATAGTAAATTTAGTCATGACATTGTCATGAAGTCATGAAGTTATCAAAATATTAATCTATATTAAAGTACAAGTTACACTTAGTTAGCACAGGTTGGATCAATTATAACTGTGCCATCCTTCCACTAAGTTTCCAAATAGGCTTAGAATTATGTGTTTTTAATGCTTTCTGCCATTGTGAACATGATAAACACAATTCAACAGACTGCTGGCCAATTTCATCAAATACAGGAAATGGTCTATGACCACAAAAGCTCTTCATATAAATGAAATGCCAGTTTTTGGCAAAAGAGCGTTCTTTTTCTGCACGCAGTTGCAGACAGAAACCAATAATGTGTAGTACAGTATATACTATTTACTCATTTGTTCATATGTTTTATTTAATCTATCATGAAACAAATTACATCATAGTGCAGTTTTAAAGCCACAGAAAAACAAAACTGAAAAATGTTTCCAGTTTCTAATTCACAATGAAATGCCTCACAGCATTTGCTTAAAATCAACTCAACATATTGTTATTCAATAACAACTTTTTTCTGCAAAGTCTTATTCACTGATCATTAAGACCATAAATCTGCTCGCAGGGATGGGAAACTTCAACGGTAATGGAACAATATAGCTAATGTGTATACAAGCGTACACATTCCGCTGCATCCCACAAATGCACTCAGCTAAATTTCTGCTCTAATAACCTCAAAATAAACATATTAATCACTGTCTAACATGCATGCAATCAGTGTCATTGCGTTTAATAGTTCACTTTGCGCATTCATATCATAGCTCAGTGAGCCTCTTTCATCATTGTATGTGCACATTTCATAAACACGCCCCAGATTTCAAATTGGCTGAGCATTTCCCCGCCAGTCAAAAAGTCACAACAGCAAAAAAAAAAAGAAAAAAGAAAAAAAGATTTCAGGTTCACAACCCAACCCCTGCTGTGCCACACTTTGTCATCTAATAGCTGTAATCAACTCTGCATTTCCCCCTGACACTGTTGTTTTGTAATGAACACAGAGCTGAAGACTTGACTCAGGACAGCAATTTTAAAGCTGTAAAATGATTGTCACTCACTCTCTCCATCATCTATCATCTGCTCCAGTGGTTGAAATGAGATGTCAGCAGGAATTGTGTCCACAAGACCAAAACATAATATGACCTGTTGCAGCACTTGAATCATGGTGATTCATTTGTTCAAAGTGGCTTTTTAGTACCACAGTTACTTATTTTAGTAAGTAGTTAGTTATTTTTAGTGGCCACTGTGAAAATTGAACATTGGCATATTGAACTAGAAAGAAATTTATTTTTTTACACAAGACCCAAACAGGGTTTGGCTGACGGCTTCCAACTTCTTGAATCACCAAGTGAAAATGCAAAGACAGTAAGAATCCTGAAATGTAAAAGCACTAATGGGAGTGAGGATGAAGACTTTTAGGTCAGAGGAGGAGAAACTGGAAAAGATCATTATCACTCATCAATCAATCAATCAAACTTTATTTATAAAGCACTTTTCATACATTAAACTTTGTAGCACAAAGTGCTTTACATGTTTAAAAGCAGCCCCCACCCCCGCCCCACCCCAGCACATACACACGCACATACACATACGGACAAAAACAAGTACACACACACACACACACACACACACACACACACACACACACACACACACCGATAAAGTAAACTTAGAAACATATGGCTGAATACAGAGGGGCCAGGTTAGGAAACACCATCACAGGAGGCCGTCTGCACTGGGCGCTGCTGACGGCCCACGACCAGGACGCCTCCACCCGGGCGCCCACCTAGCTACAGGCCAGCGAGGGGCCCACAGCAGTGGAGCACTGCCGCAGACCCCCCCTTCGGCCAACCCGATGTTCGCCACGAGCCCAGCCAGAGCCAATCACAGCCCCCAGCGCAGACGGCCCCCACCGAGGAAACACTGGAGATATGGAATAAAAACATAAAACTACTGGAGATAAGGAATAAAAGCATAAAACTACATAGGCTAAGAACATAAACAAATAAATAAAATAAAATAACATAGAAATAACATAGAAATAGCTAAAATGAACTCTGTCATAAAGAGTAAAAAGAATAGGAATAACAGAATAAAATTGACTAAAATAAATAAATAAATTAAGAAATAAATACAACATATGTCTTCAATGTTAGCACTACTAAAAAAGTTCTAGCTGGTATCATTTACTTGCTTGGCTCTGGAGTTTTGGAGAAAAACGTATATGCTTGTCTGTCCCCATTGCAGCTTTTTCTCTTTTTAGGCAGTGCCATGGTCATGTTAGCTAGCCTGCATCCCTTACACTCTTATCCAAGAGTTTCCAAGGAAAACAGAAACTGCTGCAAGCCTTCAATTGGCAGGGATTTCCGTTTGCCAGGATTGTACTATTATGGGGGAAACACTAAAGCTATCTGTGTTTTAGCCGGAGGATGGGTGATATGGAGGTTTACCACTACAAAGGTGTAATGCAGAAGAAAAAGGAACGATGAGACCAAGCTTAAGAAGATAGCATGTGTTGTTCTCCTCTACTCATTTAGCGTGTGATAAAATATTCCTGTCGAGGTTCTGTACTGTACTCAGTACACTTATCGGGAGCAGGAAAATGATAGCTACAGCAGCACCATAAATAACTGTAGGTGAAAAAGCCCAGAAGTCTTTGATTTATCCTGCTCTTGGAGAAGACGGACAGGGAGAAGCAAGAAGAGACGGCAAGAATTGCAGATGAAGAAAGTCAGAAAGACAGAGGGATTTTGAAAGCGAGTGTGTGTGTGCTGGGGATGCAAGGATGGGAAGAGAATAATGAAAAGACAGAAAGACAGTCCATCTTTGGAAAGGAGGGAAGGAAGGACAGAGCACCGCGGAGAGAGAGAGAGAATGCATCATAGTAAACAGATGGAGAGAGGAATAGAGAGGTGAAAGAGATAAAGCAGGGAGAATGAAAGATGGGCAGAGGGAAGGAAGAAGGGCAGAGAGGAAGGAGAGAGAGCGGGAATGAGGGTGACATCGTATGCATGTGGTAATAAGTGGTTTTTCAGTGTGAGACAATCCATTCATCTCCTTAAGTATTGTCTGATAGGGTAACAACTCGAAAGAAGCAGTAAGCAGCTGGCACTGAGTCATTTAAATACAGTGAGGTTGGAGAACCATTTCTGTCTTTTTATTCTGACCCAGTATAGGCATCTTCATACTGTCATATACAATATCTCATCACATGTAAAAGCCAAGGCTGGTTAAACTTTACTGGGGACCCATGTGTTTTATGACATGAATGAAATGGGATTATTTTTCTTCAGATCAGATAGAAGGAGCAGAGCAGAACAGGAGGAATGCGAAATAACATTTCATACATTTCTCATGTAGACTTAACTTAAGGACAAGTTCCATCCATTTATTTATCCATTCACCTATACTGGCTAATGTTGCACATCTTATCTTATCCAGATTGCGTTACGGCAAGAGGCCACAACATAAACAAGCCAAAAGACTATCACCGGTGAACATATACACTACATAGACAGGCGATTATTCACACTCACATTCACACCTACAGGCAATTCAGAGTCTCCATGGAATATAGTATGCATGACTATGTTTTCATTAGTGTATAATCATCTAAAAATACGAATTGCTATGTTTTTGTTACCTTAGAATGAGCCTTTCTACAGATGTTGCAGGTTATCTTTCACAGAGTCTGCCATGTTGAACTGCCATGTTTGGGGTGCAATCCGCAACTTCACCCCTAGATACCACTAAATCCTATACACTAAACCTTTGAATTATAGGCTGTAACTAATACAAAAAACATGATTTAGCAAAATGCATATAAAAACAAAGTGGAAAAGGAATAAGACAGACAATATGAACAGATGAATCTCGCAAGTAATAAGGCGACAATAATCATAATAATAAATGTGAAAACTACGAAAAAAGAAAAGAAAGAAGATTCCATATCTGCACATGATGATATGTAAGGAAATACTAGAGCACACATAAAGAAACTACATATAACTTTTTTTTTTCTTGTGTCTTAGGAGCTGATTGTAGATGCTACTGCAAAGGCTGTTCATATGGGTGAAGTTTTTACTATAACATGGAAGACCAGCGCCTGATCAACAGTGAGCAGTTGTTGTGTCTTGTTTCTGTACATAATGGTCCATTGCCATAAATTATGATATAAAGTAAATGTAATGTTTCTTGTACATCAGATCACCTTAATGTACTCCTACACTAATTGATGAGCCTATAAATGTTTTTTTTTCCACATTTCACAAACTAATCGAAACTGTTTTTATTACTCTTATTATCATTTATTATATTATATTCATTATTATTATGCATTGTTATTATTAACCCTAAAACAGCATTACATCACATACATGCAGAAATCATTTTCTAATGATTAACATAACAGAATGTTTTTACAATACTACTTGATACTGTTGATACTGTTTTGTGTCTAAATGCACTCAGTGCAGAACAAATTATTAAAGTGCTTGATTTGGGAAAAAAAAAGAATACAGTGTCCTTTTTCTTTTTTTTTTTTTTCTTTTTTTTTTTTTTTTTTTTTTTTTTTTTACAAATAACATGAAAGGTTTCCTGTGGAGTTTAACAAGCGCTACAAAGCTCTTTATTTATGAGTGGGTCCCTGTTTTGTTGTCTCATGTATGCACATGAGGACTCACATGTGCAGTATGTGCGTGTGCGTGTGCACGTGGGTGGTTTCGCACTCTTCCAGCAATCTACAGGTGGCAGTAATGTGGCCAGAAAAGTAGGACTGTACTGAGGAAGACGGGGAAGAAGAATACTGCAAGCTAGTAAACGTTGATGAAAAAATATACAGGACTATACATGATTATAAATATTGACTAATTAATTTTGGTGAGTAATAGTGATGTGCACAACTTGTTTGTTTAGAAAAAACCTTTCCATAGGTCATTTTCAAATTCACCTGTCATTTCAGCTACAATAGATCGACAGTTCACAGATTTTGGGGGTAAATGGCCCAAAACACATATTTTATCTTTATATGATCAGTTACATAAAACAAAAAATTACATTCATTTTGAAACTTAACTCGCATGTTGCACTTGATGCATTTTAACACATTCTAGTCATTTTTTTATAATGAGCAAGGTTAATGTTTTCCCAATTTTAGTGATTGTAACATCGTACATTAAATAGCGAAGGAAAGAAATGTTAACCTAATTTGTTTCCACAACATATTACCCGCAGTGAGCAATTTTATGAAATTGTTCCGGCCCTTATTTCACCAGACAGGACTATCCGTAAGCAGCCAACTGCTGTGAACAGGTGTTTATTATAAAATAGCAAACAGCGAGAACTAATGACCAGTGGATGAAACACGTACAAGATATCAAGAAGTCTGCTTTTGCTAATCGGAAAGGTTTTCATTCAAGAGTTGCGTGATGCTGCTAATAATTTGCTGCACCACACCTGTGACCAACAGAGGAGCAATGGCTGAAGTGGAATTATTAAGTGCAGCTTAAATCTTTAAGCGCATTTAGGGCCATTGCCGTATTTCAGTATGCGCAGACACCCGTGTCCTCCCACAGTTGCAGATATGAATGCATCTGTAAGTGTATGAGTGTATGTGTGTATGTGTGTGTGCCAGGAACTAGACACTAATTGTAGCTCTCACCTGCGGCGAGCTGCTTTGTCTCGTCCCATTACGTCCCTATATAATGATATGCAGACATTCATTATTCAACATGCAGTAAACGTAATGATATCAATTTAGCCATAGGCACCTCAAATTGATTTCAATCGGCAGTCCGCGGGTAGCAATGTACAGCAGGGCTTTACTGCTGAATGGTGAATTGGATTGGCAGATGTATGTCTCTGTGTGTTTTTGTGAATATGTCCAAAGATTTTAGATTTGTGATGATTCAGTCCAGCCTCTGTCTTCAGGTAATATGTGCTTTTGAACAAAATAAGTTATCTGTTTTGACTGAAAACAAAGCCAGCCACCCACGAGTGCCAGCAGGACTGAATGAGCTGAGACTATAGGCGTCCTTCTTAGATTCATACTGAAGTCATAATGCTGTCTTTGAAAGAAATCAAACACTGTTTTTTTTTTCTTTTTTTTTTTTTTTTTTCTCTCCTTCCACTGGTTTTATCAATTGTTATTAAAATAATATTACATCTACTATCTTGTTGGATAAATAAACTTGCCTATTGACTTTGTCATCATTATAATTTGTTATTGTGAGTGTTTTTTTTGCATGCTTTCTTTTCTGTCAATAATTTCTACCTCGACAGGCAACACCACAGGGCAGTAAAATCTGGCTTTCGTCTCAGACATCAAGAGAATCTCACATCTATTTATGCTTGGATGCATTTGGCTCAAACTTTTGTTTAGTAAAATAAATCTTTCTTTATGCATGAATTAGTGAATTGTCTCGGTCCCAGTACTCATTTATGCTGAGCACAAGTCTAAATATTTGATTGCAGTCTGTTGCCAACAGTATGACCTGTCTCCTGTTGTGTTGTGTAAAAAGTTAGTAGACAGCAACAGAAATAAAGGAAGGGAAAATTGTTGTACCTAGAATAACCTGGACTTATTGTACATACACCTATGCATACAGCGATTTACGGACAATATGCATATGGCTGACCGGGGGTTATAATCAGGCTGAATTAAGGGATCCATAACAAGATTGCTCAATTATGTGTCTATTCTTATCAGATGTCTTAAACTATCAAATATTGATTTAAGTTTCAGCCTCAAGAGTCCATTATCAATCAGAATATTGCTGCCATCCACAGTGTCCGAAAAGTTCACCTACAACCCTGTTACAAGCGTGATCTTCACAACGTTATTTAAAAGTTCTCCAGTGCTCCTCTTCTCACACAGTTGAATAATGTGGCTCAGAACTTTTCAGAGAGCATCTCACTTATATTTCATTGTCCACAGATCAATGTGTTTTTCTCAGATTTTCTGAGAGAGAAAACCCGTCTTACCAAACAACATGCTTTTAAATGAGCTGCAGCGACAATGCGTCTTTGTTGGTGGGGTGACTGACAGATACAAGTGTGTCACAGATGAAGGGAGGGAACAAAAAGATAAAACGTCATGAGAGAGGGAAAACACTGACGACTTTCAAAGACTGTCAGATGCGACGGATATGTGTGTGTGTGTGTGTGTGTGTGTGTGTATGCATGAACTTAATGTGTTGTTACTTTTTTATGCTTGTGCATGTTTGTGTGTAATGAAAACTTTGTGAAACCTTAGGGAGGTTCCAAAAAGTAACAGATATGATAAAAGCATTGGTTTATTAACTGTCTGTGGTTTATGGCTTAAGTAATAATAATCCAATATTCTTATTTTGAAAATATGAGTCGTGAAAGAGAACAACAACTTTCTGTACTTACTGTATGAATATAAAGGTAAGAAATAAATCACATGGATATTGAATACAAAAGCATCCTTGTGTCACTCTTCAAGCTCTCACATACACCTTCACACACACACACACACACACACACACACACACACACACACACACACACACACACCCATACACACTTTTTTCTATCATGCTGTCATTTCATGAGCACAGCTCCTGTGTCGACATCCCAATAGCACCCTACCTGACTGGATCCACACAGGCATTTTCACCATCTGACACACACCCACAATCTCACTAACACATGCACGCAGACACACTGTGTAAAAATCTCATCTGTTTGTCATGAGCCGTTTCGCGTGTTTGACACCATGCTTCAGCCATGCAATTTTCCCTTCACCTTCACTAATCGGCCACTCATTCAGGGCAGTCATGCACACCAGCAGCTCATACATACCTGCCCACTGAGAGCCTACTATGCTAAATTAGTGTTTCTGCATCACACTGAAGGAACATCAATGGTTCCTGACCGAGACCGAGAAAAAAATGAAAATCTTCCGAGAATCCTTAGATGATAAAGAAAAAAGTAAATAAGCAAAAACCTCAGGAGAGGGAATTCACAGAGAAATTCTCCCTCCTTCGGCTGCAAAAGGAGGTATTTGTTAGAAGAAATAAAGTATTCCACGAAAACTTCTATAAAATTGTTAACTTATTCTGTATTGTGCGTCTCCTTGGCTGAGTCACATCTGCCATTTCTTGCCGTTGTCATTCCATCTTTTCATTTCATCCTTATTTGTCAATGTGCCCTTGAAGTAAACAGGATATTTTTGACTTTATCGCCTTAAATAGTATACACACATATCTGGCTGAAATGCTATATTTCTCCCTTGTTGAAAATGTACACTTATACAGAACTTGTGTAATAAAGCAGAAATGAAAAATTGTTAAGTTGATGACTCATTACAATGGCTGCATCAGTTTCTGTTTGTACTTTCTGCTCCACTGCTTGATTTGAGGCTAGTTAAATTACATTTAGATTGATGATATTTCACATGGGCAGACTGCTAGCAGGTTTTGATAGGATTATACATAAATTATTGACATTAACAACCCATCACAACACAGCAGTGGTGGAAGAGGTACTATTTTCTTTAAGTTAAAGTACAAAAGTATTATCAGCAAAATGTATTGTAAGTAACAGCGCTCCTTTCAGAGTGTCATCATATATATATATCACATGATTTGAGTATAGTAATAGAAGCATTTTTGCACAAGCAGCATTTTTATGTTACTTTTAGCTACTTCATGCATATCATTTATTTGTGACATCTTATTTTGAAAAGATAACTACAGCTGTCAGATAAATGCAGGCCTAATGGAGTAAAAAGTACACTACTAATAGTAGTAGTATATACAAGTAAAGTACTAAAAGTACAGTACTTCAGTGAATGTACACATACACTTTCCACCACTGCAACACTGATAATATGACGGTATAAACAAAGCAGAGAAAATGTGAATCAGACATAGTTCATTAAAAAGTGACAGTGAACCATCTGAGGGGATCTGTTAAGACAAAAGTATAAAGGTATGACAGATGACAGCTGATTTTCATTCAGATCATCATCAAAAGGTGATGTGTCAAAAAAAAACCTACATAAATCTGCAGAGAGCACTAGACAGCTATTTTATTTGAGAGTGAATGACTATAATTAATAAATGCCATTAAAACACATCTGTCGACACTCGCGGTACCCCTTCAGGTGGCATGGCAATCATTATGGCGACAATCACCATCATCATTATGATCATCACTGTCATCACTCTTAAAATATCTCATTCGAGATCGCTGAACATGACTTCCCTCAAAAGAGCCACAAGAAACAAGCGATGGAAAAGAACATTTCTTCACAAAAGCTGCAGAAATTTTCAATTAGCACTGAAGTTAAAAACAAATTGGGCCTGAAACAGGCACATTAAAGGTGTGTTGTGTAAACTCAGTACATCACATATGTCACATACCCACATACTCTAGATGTGACTTGACCTTGTTCTACTTAATGATTTACCTAAAAACTTGCTTTTTAAGTGGCTGACTTGTTAAAGGTTAGGTATTTAAAAGAAGAAAATCAAGCAGTGGCAGATGATTAACACTGATAGCTCAAGCTCTTTCTGATGAGTGATCAAGAGACCAGTTGTTTTCTGTTTGCTTTAAAATTACTTATCAACCAATTAGCCTTTGTCTTGTGTTAGCTTTCTGTTACTATCTCTTATGTTAACAGGTCGGTTTTGACCCATGTCTTAAATGAGCCATAAAATACCCTCAGAACAATTATTTATCATCCAATATGTTTCTTACCTCTTGGTTACCTTGTTAGGCTTCCTTATCCATGAAACGATTGGTTTTAATATTTTGGTGTGTCCCCCTGGGCCTTTCTTTTGACAGCATACCCCTTGTTTCCAATTTAAAAAAAAATGGTAAAATGAACCTCAAGAGAATTCTATAAATAAATAAAAGGTTGTTATGTTACCTGACTATTACTGAGGGGTATTCCAACACATCTCTTAAATAAATTTGTTTAATTATTTTTTACTATATTATAATACTATTAACTATAGTAACATCTCTGGTGTTACGGGTCGATTTTGACCCATATATATTTACTTCAAGAAAAAGGCAAAAACACACACACACACACACACACACACACACACATATATATATATATATATATATATATATATATATATATATTTGGTTAGCTCTGCAGCTGTCCAAGGGACCAAGGCTGCAGCGGCTTGGTCTCGGGGCGTTCATTCCCTTTGCACAATGTGTGCCTTGACAAGGGAACTTCCTAGTTTCCTGGCTTATTTCCACCCTAGGTGGATGTGGGTCCACAACACAAATGCATTGTATGCAGACACATCTAGGATGCTATAAAACACAACCATTGGCCATCTCCTGGATTTGAATGTTTCAGGATTTGAATGTTTCAGCAGGAGCGGGAGCAGCTTCAGCACCAGTGACCTTCTCATCAGACTCATCAGATGTATCTGTGTCTTCTGGTTAATACCCTACATCATCTTCCTCCTCAGAAACCTGCTCATCCATACTGCTATGCTGCTCTATGTCCTCTGCCTCATTTTCAACAAAGATATGATCCAGACTCTAAATTGAATTGGTCTTATGCATGCCTTACATATCTGTACATGTCCATCTTTGTTTGTTTTGTTTGTTCAGCAAAGGAGACAAACAGTCAAAGAGAGAAGCCCCTAACTAAAGCTCACAGAGTTAGGAGAGGAGCTGACCATCAGTGGGCTGTTGGCTGAGTGTGTTAGCTAGATAAAAGTGTGTTAATGATTTGAGTTTTGGAGTATTTTATAATTTAGTGAAATAGTTTTTTTTGTTTTATTTTGTTTAAATAAAGGTTCCTGACAAAGTCAAAAAGCCTTGATGGAATAAATAAATTTATGAGGTACTTTTATGCATTTAAAACCTAAAAACGGGTCGGTGGTGACCCTAACACTAGAGGAAGGTTAGGCAACATAATAAAATGGTGTGAAATGAACAAAGTGATGGATCAGACTTATCCATGTTAGGCCTTGCTGCAAAGATGGGTGAAAATGCAAGGCTATTTATGAGTCAGTTCAAACCAAGAAAGATTTTTTTTTTTTTTTTCCTAAAGCATTGAGGAAAAAAGACATATCTTTCTGGCAAACAGCAGATTGTGGATTAAGCACCAGAGAATGGCCACACGCAAACATCTTCACAAATCACATCAACTGGCACAACGACACGCCCACGCACTCGTGCAACCGTTCCTTACAAATCAAATCAAAAAGAGGCATGGATGAAAAGTGATTTGCCAATTGGCTAGGCCATGCACGCATAAAAAGATTTAAATATCACTGGAAATGGGGCCAGTGTGATTGCATCACTTCCGGTTCAGCAGAGGTAGTCAAATGCCTTTGGTGGCCGAGTAATTCAATACTCTGGATCGTGTGCATTATGTCACAAATCACCCTGCACGCATGATCACCAGCAAATTGAAGATTCAAATCAAACTCACCCAAATAGTGTCGTCAAGGGTCTATGCAGTTCTACAAAATACATTCTGCCCCTGAGGGTTTGGACAGTCATCACCCTAACTACACACAAAATATATAAAATATATAAATTTTCTGCCTTTAACTCTTGAATTACAATTTACAACAAGGCAACCAATAAACAAATGAATAATCCTGGCTCATTATGTATACATGGAGGGTGGTGAAATTTCTCTGTTTATTTTGGATTTGCCTCCCTTCGTCTTCTTCTTCTTCTTCTTCTTCTTCTTCTTCTTCTTCTCTTTTTTTTATAGTAGTTGTTAGGGGACTGAAGCATCCACCTCTAGCTTCACTCTAGATTACAGTCATAAAAAAATGACACATACATGACTCATTCACACACTTCACATACTTGTGTGGGCTCGGGCTAATGAATGTTTGTGGGAAATGCACGTTGTATTTTCAGCACAAGTTGAAGACTGTAGCAAAGGCTGACAGCCATGATGCATGGTAGTAATTGTAAATCTAAAATGGGAAAGTGTTTTATTTAGTTTGTGGATGAATGTTGCCATGACAACACACATTGCGCCTGACTGACATTTAAAAAAGGGATTGTTCTCATCAGTCCGCACATACAACTCACACACACACACACACACGCATATGCTGGTAAATATCAATTATGCATCTATTGTGCAATTAAAGTACAAGTATGCACTAAGTGTGAACACTGATCAGCATTTTTCAACATGTTACAATCAACTCATCTGGTGTTATCACATAACAACTATATTATTGAAGAAGAGATGAAGAAAGGGAGAAGGAGGATATATAAAGACTTTTACAGTCTTTTACAGATCAAGAAAACTAGTCAATGTTAATTACCTCATAAAATATCATATACATATAATATACTCTACTCTAAAAAAAAAAAAATAATAAAAAAATAACACTGTACCGGCCAGTGTACTGTATTAAAAATAAAATAATATACTGTTGACTGTTGGTACTTTTACCAGCTCCTCAGCTCCAGCTGCCAGCCATAAAGTACTTATTATTCAGATTTTTTGGTTCACCTGCAGTAAAAAAAATAAACAAAATTTACATTAAACCTATAATTGTCTATTCCAAATAAATAAATAAGTAAGTTAAAAATAAACCAAAAATACTAATTGCTACCTGTGCACACAAAGTCCATGTCTGCGACACATCACTGCATGCTACTAAATATAGTACAATTGCTACAAGGCAACAGCATACTGACGCAGGCTAGTTGAAAGTGCATAAGAGCACTGAGCCTGCCTTACAACCCCAAAGTACAATGCACAATACAACCATACAGACTTGGATCGTAGCAGCAACCAAAAATCCGCCCAAAATGTACGCACAGACAAAAGAGCAGGTGTCACTTCAAAAGAAAAAAGCTTTAAAAGTTATTCCACCTGAAAGGGATCTTGCACTGACTGACATTCAGCTCTCTAAAACACTCTGGGAAGTGCTTTAAGTGGTTGAGCTTGTAGTGTAGCATTTTAACAAGTTTAGCTAGCTTACTCGACAAGCTAACCGACAATATCTTGTTGTTATTGTTTCCAGTGTTCCAGTCATGACCTTTACAGTGGCATACATTCTATAAGGCAGCACACACATGTAAGTCCATCACATTAAAGATAAATGATTAGAAATTATTATAATTAGAAAAAAACAGGTTACACCATCTGACAGCTAAACTGCATGGGCCTCATCTCATATTAATTTAATTACTTTTAAGTTTAGTTTAAGACTGTCTTGGACTTTGAGCAATAAACATTTCATAAAAGGAGACTTTTTTTTTTGTAAATATAAGGTTTCTTGCACCCAGCTGATGATACCAAATTTAAGAGTTCCCCAGAAAGACAGATTACCATCACAGAACAATACAGCCGATGATGACAAATTGAGAGTGATCACTGAGAGTGGATGGGGAAAGATGAGAAATGAGAGTGGAAAGCAGGAGAGGGAAGATGAGAGATGGGGAGCAGTGACATGGTGAGGGAGCGGGTCAGAGAGAATAAAGGATGGTGGATAAGAGTCAGGAATATAGTGAGTAGGAGGGATGGATGGAGGGAAACAGAGAGGAGGGGAGCGTCCTCTTGGTAGAATACTTCTGATTGAGGTCAGTTTTCCCACCAGATGAGACTCCACTTTAATCACCCTCTGTCGGTCTCATCACCATGGAGCGCCTGGCCTCATCAGGGAGAAAGGAGAGACAGTGCTTGGAGAGAGAGTGATAGAGACATATCGACAAGCGAAAGAAAAATTACAAAGAGAGAGACACATGCAAAATGTGAGCGGGATGTGCTGAATAAGTGAGTAGGTGAGGTAGATCTACTGAGAGAAATTGAAAGACAGCGTGAGACTGCAAGGGAAAAGAAATACATATGCTGCATGGGATACAATGTTGGAGAAAAGGGAAGGGGTGCACAATAAGTGAAGCAGAGTAGAATGTTTTCAAGTTTGTTTGTTTTTTTGTTTTCTTTTATTGACTTATACAGCTTCAAAATTATAAATGGCAAAGACTAAGAGCCAGACGTGAGCAATGCTGAGAGGAGACAAACTTACTAAGAGAGGCCGCTTTTAGTTCACACACAGGGTTCAATAATCTGCTATCTTTTTTTAACCCTGCTGTCTTGCTATTGCACTGTAAACTGTTGTTCTGATTAGTGATATCTTTGCAGAAAAAGTGTAGCTATGTGCCAACAGAAAACGTGCAAACAAAGCAACATTTGTTTTATAGTTTAGATTCTTCAAAGTAGCCATGTTTGGCTTGAATGACAGTTTCATGAGACTGTCATCTCGAATGGTTCTCCAACAGTCTTGAAGGATGTGCTGAGCACTTGTTGATTGCCTTTCCTTCACTCTGTGGTTGATAGCGGAGGCCATGTCACCTGATCCACCACTCCATCACTCTTCTTGGTCAAATAGCCCTTAGCTGGAGGTGTGATTTGGCTCATTTTCCTGTGGAAAAAGTTTGTCTGCTATTCAACTCTGTGAAGCATTCATGTGGGCTCTGATCTGAGGTACCATTAATTGGCTTTTCAGAGGCTGGTAAGTGTAATGAACTTATCCTCTGCAGCAGAGGTAACTCTTGGTCTTCTTTTCCTGGGGCAGTCCTCACGAGAGCCACTTTCATTATAGCTTTTGAAAGTTTTTGTGAACACACATGAAGACACATTCAAAGTTCTTAAAAAATTCCAAATTGACTGACCTTCATATCAAGCAGTTCTTGCCATAATATGGGTTACTAAAGTAGTCAAAAAGGGGTATTTATTGCATGCCAACACCACCTCTAGGCGGCACAACTGATGGTCTCAGACACTTTAAGAAGGCAAGAAATTCCACCAATTTATTTCTGACAAGACACACCTGTTAAGTGAAAAATCATTCCAGGTGATTACCTCGTGAAGGTGACTGAGAGAATCTCAAAGGTGTATAAAACTATAAAGCAAAATTGACAACATGTGATAAAACCTGCAGAAAATTATCACCCAATTCTGCAGTTTTCCTCTGTTCCACGGGAATTTGAGCGTCTTTCAGCTCACTGTTTTGGTTTTGCGGCTGCAATTTTACTGGCTTGGTTCACTTTCACTGCTCTCATCAACATTGTTTCTAGCCAGAGCAGGCTGCTGTTTTCAGGGAAACAGCTTTAATGAAGCCATGCACAGTACCTGCACAACATCAAACAGCAGACAGTCTTTATAGTATTTAGGAGTTAAAGTATTTAAGAGCTAAACAGCCAGATATTTCCCTTAGGAATTAGTGGAGAAGAGTGAATATTGCTGTCAGCTGGAGGCGCAAAAGTAATAGACTTGATTTAAAGTGTGGTATACCTAATTTTACTGATGTAAAGCATCTAAAAAAAAAAAAAAATCTTCCATCACTTTACCTTCATCTATGGCCTCCATGTGTTTAAAATAAATTTAGATGCATATACAGTATCTATACATATACATTATATGTCTCATTTTTTGTGCTCAACTCAGCTTCATAACGTGCTTGTGAAACTATACGGTGATGCTTTTTTGGAAGTACAAACTATGTTTTTAACGTGCATAAACATACAGAGATCTCAGACTGGACAGTTGTGGACTTCTTTATGCTTTGATTAAAAAAAAAAAAACAAACAAAAAAAAAACATTTATACCATAACATTAAATATTGTGGAATTTTAGGTTTAGGAAAACCCCACTGGATTCATACGAAATCGTCAATGTAAAACCCCCTGAGTAAAAAGCCAGCCTGTACTGATGCAAGGATAAAAATGGAGAGTGAGGCAATCAGAGAGACTGCAAGAGAAATAGATGAGAAGATAAGATTCTGGTTTCAGCATGGGGTCTCCCATCTGTCTGCAGCCAGAGTGACACCTGCTTAGCTTTGATTCAAAATTGCACACTGAGCTTTAACAAGAGACACACAGAGCGAATAAAAGGAACAGTGGCACTGTGTGCACATATGCTCAATCTCACATATGTCAACATAAAAAGCAGAAAACAGACACTCATCAAAACACAATTACACACACAGTTGTGTGTGTATGAAAGTATACAAAAGGACTGAGGAAGCACAAACAGTTTTAAATGCTATCGCAAGAGCAAGGACATCATGTTCTATAAAGTTCTGGTACACAGACTCCAGCTTCGGGCTCCAAGAATGATCCAAAAATGACAATCAAAAGAACATCTCGAAACATTTGACTGATTTCCTAAAAAGATGCAGTGATCTATTTTCTGAGACATTCTGCTTGGACTGTCTGGAGCTCTGTGAAGTCCAAATTGAGGACAATTTCAGTGTTCATAGTCACAGGAGTCTTTTTGACACAATCAGTTCTAAAAGCAAAGAAAAATATCCAATTTGGTCAATAAATGAGAACTGATGGAAAAGCTCGGTTGGATACAGCCATTCCTTTCGTCCACAGCAAAAGAGGATGATTATCCTATGTTCCTGAAAAGGCTCTGAAGGCCTCTTTAAGTCTAGAGAGGGAAGTGATAGCAAAAAAAGTCAACAATCCTTCACAAATCTCATTAAAGATGTTAGTCCATGC
Organism: Sciaenops ocellatus; assembly: GCA_033000465.1. Classification (NCBI taxonomy): domain Eukaryota; kingdom Metazoa; phylum Chordata; class Actinopteri; family Sciaenidae; genus Sciaenops; species Sciaenops ocellatus. The sequence goes on along the minus strand of CP136887.1, from coordinate 15,329,732 downwards.
TAGTGCTAGCTCTCCAAAACACATTTTACTTGAAATTATATGAATCTTGAGTCTTTGTTAGTCTGTTTGTCAAAAACGTATAATTAATACTTTTTAACAAATGCTACAGACAAGGATAGTGTATGTATAATTTTATGTAGAATTTGGCAATCATCCTGCAGTAACTCGGAGGAGCCCCTAGGTGTCGTGAACCTCCAGTTGAAGGTGTTGAAGACTCGTATTGGTCTTGATTTTGGTGGCACGGATGAGATTTGTTGACGATAAGAAAAGTATGATATAGCCTATTTTTTAATTAAATAACAGCAGACTGCATTTAAATAAAACAAAATGGTTAATAGATTCGCCATCTAATTTTATAGAAAATAAAAAATCCACAATATACAGTAAAAATATGACAGGTGGTCTAACTGCAAGTCTAATAAATGAAAATCTATTAGGGAAAAGGGTGATAAAATTCTCATCCAGCACTGCAGAGACACGGTTACATGTGGTCGCCTTCAGGAGTTGGAAGCTATCAAGGGTTCTCATCCTTGTCATTATAGTAGTGAGCTGGCGGGGGCACCTACACAGTGGGGGGTGCAACATGGGAAAAGGTGGAAACTTCTGCATCATGCCCTCCCTGTGAAACTCACTGCTGGCCAGAAGTGCCATGAATCATGGAAGTAGTGTAATCATGGTCGTGGCTCTCTGCAGCTCTTAACATCAACAGAATGGCAGTGACAAGAGGACTCAACACCAATCACCAATGCTAGCAAACTAGTGCTGACCCTTTATAGCCTGTGTGTGTACATTACATAAGACAGCTTTGCCTTTAGTGCTGTTCTTGGAATTGAACCCCTACAGGATCTGCTGTCCTATACCTTCACTCCCTCCAACAGGCAGTCTAATAACAACCTCATCACATAAACCCCCTCTGTCTCACATCCTGATGAAAGTAATACCTGCAGTAACTAAGATGGGGATGATGAGCAAATCCTTCTTAAATGTGTCCGTGAAGTCTCAGGACAGCAAAGTGGAACAAGTGCTTGTTGTGGATTTAGAGCACAAACTTTGTGAACCTTGTTCAAGAGGTCACACATTCAGCCAATGAAAATAGTGTTTTCATTAGTTATCTGATGACCTTGAATTGCTAACCTTGAGTATCCAATGTGTTATTGTTTATTAGGAGGCTCTTATTATTACAATGATAAGACTAGGAGCTAATTAAAATTTTACAAAATACAAAAAAAAAAAAAAAAAAAAAATCAAATATGTGAGTACAGGGAGAGAGTGATTTAATTATCCTACTACACAATGCTAGCCCAATGTCAATATTTGACCACTAAAACGTTGAGTGTATTGAGTTATGACTTTATTACATCCTTGGTCATCCTTATATGTTTATGGTTGGCTATCTGCTTATGCATGTTTGCCTGATTTCATGCATGGTTTATAATTGAAGTGGCACATGGCTATGTTTCTATAAATGGCTGCACGTGGGTGTCATTGTTTATTATGTTTACATTTTATGTTTCTATGAAAATACACAACACTGCCTATCAGAGTTGAACACATATTCTTAGCTCTATTAATGACATCTTGACTCATGAACTCATAATAACACTAGAAATGTACTTTTTATGCATGTGCAGATGTCTTTAGCGTGAGTGTCCTACTGCATGTAAATGTAAGTGTGTGTGTGGCCTGTGTGTGACCCTGGTTTAACCTTGGGGCTGGTGTCATCCCTGAGATAGATCGGTTCGAGGGGAATCTCAGGCCCTGCAGACACATTAAGGGAGTGCAGCTTCACTGAAGGATTACTCCGCACAGCAGGAGCCTGCCTTTAAATGTGTTAGCATAATGCTGGAGACAGCCAGGGAGAGAGAAAGGAGGTGAAAGAAGATGAGAGAAACAGAGAGAGAGAGAGAGAGAGAGGGACAATGAGAGCGCAAGAGAGTTTCTATGAAAAGGAATAGAAAATAAGAAGGGAAAGATATTGAATTGCAAGAAATAAAGACTTAGATTTAAAAAGTCCACAAGATGTACTGATATAAAATATGTAATCTCTCCGTATGGGGACAAGATTATACATCACACCATATTACACAAATAAAGCAAAGTAATTTGGGTGATAATTGTATGAGCCATCTTCAGAGCTCTTGTCTAAACAATAAAGCTTTAGCCTATAATTCTCTCACAATTACCTTAAGAAGAAAATTACATGGTTCATTTTATTCTTGCTCTTGTTTAACTGTTCTTCACACTCTTTATAGAATAATATTCACTATGTTTCTGAGGGTCCCTGTGAAAATCTGTTCACAACAGGATGTCATAAATGATAAAATAGGATATACCTATTATAGGTATATCTGTCTGTCTGTCTGTCTATCTATCTATCTATCTATCTATCTATCTATCTATCTATCTATCTATCTATCTATCTATCTATCTGTTTAAGGTAGATTATATAGAGGCCTCTACTAGTGATTGTTCATGTCCTATATGTGAACAACCGAAATATCTTTTCACAGGGGGCACAAATATTATTATAGGTAAAACATTTTTTTTTTCTCATATATGCTTGTCACAGCACGTTGTAGGAAAAATCTATTGCTCTCTCTCTCTCTCTCTCTCTCTCTCTCTCTCTCTCTCTCTCTCTCTCTCTCTCTCTCTCTGTCTGTCTCACACACACACACACACAAAAACATGCACTTGCCCTGTAAGCTTTTGAGTGAGTGCTGTCCAAGGTGCTGAGAGTTAAGCTCCTCTCTTGGCGTTGGCTGTATCACTGTGGCTGCCACTGGCCATGGTGCTGAAGTGGAAAGTGGCAAGGTGTGCTAGTGTGTGTGTGTGTGTGTGTGTGTGTGTGTGTGTGTTATGTATGGTGCAGCTTTTGTAAATAAATAAATAATAAAAAAAAAAGGTATATGTGTGATTCCAGTGAGGTGATGATTTCAGGTCACAACTGTACCCTTTCAACACTGCCAATCCCAGTTTCTCCCTCAAAGAGAGACACACTAGAAAAAGAATAATCTCCCAGAGACGAGGACTTTCCAACCTTTTCACAAAGGCCACGTGATGATGGGAAAAAGAAAAAAAAGAAAAAAGATTATATGCCCTACACACACACACACACACACACACACACACACACACACACATATACACTCCTTTCCAGGGCCTCGATGGCACTCCAATTCGCCTGTTTAAAAGGCACGCCAGCTAAAAGACAGACATGTGGTAGCGAGAGATAAAGACAAGATGTCCTCTGACTTTCTGACCCTTTGCATCTCTTTTCTTTTCATCTGCCCTTCCCAATCCCATCAACCCCACTCCATCATCCTGAATAGACATCACTCAGTTGTTTGACAGCAAGTCAGGATAAATGGCAGCCCTAGACTGTCCATTCACTTTCCCATGGCCTCCTATAGAAAAAAGAAGCTGGTGAAGGGACGACAAAGAAATGAAAGATGCACATCTGAATAATGCAACAGGCTAGAGGGAGTGGGGAAGAAACAGTAGGGAGGATAGAAGAGACAGATAGAGAGCCGATTGACAGAGGGAGGGGAAAGATGGAGGCAGAGTGAGTGAGTTGAAAACAGGGTTAGAGAGTGGGAGAGACAACTGTAAGGAAGGGACAAGCAAACAGAGAAAGAAAGGAGGATGGAAATAGATAAGATGGAAAGTGTAAGAGGACTGGGGAGGAGATATGGTAGATAGAGGAAAGGCGGGATCACAGAGTTGAAAATGGTGTGTAAAGAAGCAAGACAAATGAAAGGAATAGGGGCAAGAGGGAGAAAGCAAGACTAATAGCGGAAGTGGAAGAGGGAAACAGAAAGAGGTGGTGGCAGAGAATGAGAATCTTGGAGGCAACAACTCCGTTCCACTTTTAGCAACAAGACTGCAGAGCGGAGAACAAACAGAGGGCAACATTGATATTCCTTTCTTTGCTCTGCCATGTTGTCTTCTTTTCTCATTGTAGCTTGTTGTCATTCTTGATGTGCGATGCTTTTTTGTGTTTTTTTCAATTGTTGCAGCTTTTCAATCACACCTATTTCAATACGCCATTCTCCTTTTGCATTCCTTATTTTGCAAAGCATCTTTGGCCCTCGCCAACTCCTCTGTGCCCAAATGCCTCCTCTCTGTCTTTATCCTGCAGTGCATTCAAGCTCCTAACGTGCACTGTTTTTGTTCGGCAACTAAAATTATGGACTTGTATTGATTTAATGTGTCTACAGACCGTTTAAGTGCTGTTTTGATAAACTCATGTGTTTTAGAGAGAGACGGAAAATAAGAAAGCGTGACTGTGTGCATGTGTGCCATCATTCTCTGTTGTTTCTTTTGATTCATCTGACACATCTGCCATGCTAATATAACAAAGCAAACTGTGTTGGATAGAGATCATAAAGTTTTTGACTGAAAAAAAATGTCTGTGTGCGTCACCCTCGCTGAATCACAGCCCTGTTCACAAAGCAACAGGAGAGCTGTGCAAGTATAGTGAACGACAGATGATGACATAAACAGTGCTGCTGACCATTGTTATTAATATATCTTGTACTGGTAAGAGTACTGTACAGGAACTGTTATGATGACAAAATACAGTATAAACTCATGTGAATACTATGCATGTATTTTAGTCTAAATACAAGGCTCTGATAAGTGCATGTGCTGGAAGCATTAGTGATTATGTTAACAATTAGCATAATTAACATGGGTTAATTTTAGTGTTTGTGATTAACATAAGTGTTTTGTGTCAGCGATTATCATATGCAGTTTAGAGGCTCTTTAAAGTGCTAAGGCTAATGGTTATGTAAAGATCCAGTGTGTAGGATTTAGTGGCACCCGAGGATGCAGACTGCAACCAAATGAATACACCTCACCTCACTTTCCTAGGGGTGTCGGGCAAGTCACGGTTGTTTGTGGTGTCTCTCACTCTAAAGTCACAAACACACAATGATTCTTATTTTTAGGTCATCATACTGAAATCATACTTATATTCCATTTCTGTCAAAGTCTGTCAAAAGATTCCCCTAAATCTTACACACTGGTCTTCTAATGTCTGTAAAGTCAAGTAATTATGGTATATTGGTATAGGGAAATGTTTCTGCAGTGTACACTTCTACTTTTTTTCTGCTATTGTTTACTCAGTGAAGTATTGTCAGGAGTTTGGAGCTGAACTTTGTACAGTAGGTGATTACAGTCCAGTTCACAAAGCGATAGAAGCATGTTGTCTGAATGCCAAATGATGATGTGAACAGCGCTGCTGACATAAATATGTGTTGCACAAGTGACCTCTGTAATTAAATGTGTTGCACCAGTCAGACCAAGTGTTTCTTTCTAAGCCTGTAATGTTACCATAAGGTTTCTTGTTTGTGTGTTGTTTTATATGCAGTGTCTTCTGGAGAACATGTTCTAAACGTCTAACAGTCTCTCTTTTTTCTCTGTCCTGTTTCATATTATCACACTTTCCTCGAAATTAGGAGTTGAAAATCTTAGATGTGTCGATATTTATGCTAAAATATGAGAAAAAAATGATGTAGATTGAGGGGACATCACACTGAATAATGCAATAACAGACGCTGTGGGCTACTTGTTGTCATTATTTATTTATTTTCCTGGAAGAATACTGCATCCAGTCCTCTTTTCAGGCAATTACTTTTAATTGGATAACCTTTACGTTTGCTGAAGAGCACTATTTTTAACTTAGAAAGCGCAAGGTGCTGAAGCACCATGCTTTCCCTCAGGAATAGCTCACTACACAGATAGGTAGGCTGAAGAAGAGAGTCTGTTAATATGGAAAGGAGATGCAAGAAGTGGGAGGGAGACAAGGAGAAGCACACACTTCAAACAGATGGAAATACCTTGTTTAGGGTGAATTCATATGGAAAAAAAGAGAGTAGAAGTTTTAAAGGAAAGAGATAACAAAAACATTCTCTCTTAATGCACAGAGCGACTCCACCTCATGGATAAAAGCAGGAATTTATAACTCAACAAAGTTTTATGATTAATGATAAGCATTGATACTATCAGCCAGTGTCTGAGGTATTCCTTAACTGGCAGGACTGACAGTGATAAGAGACCCAAATCTTCTTTTCAAGTCTCTTGTGGATGTTTTGGGATGAATTTGATTACTGACTTCTGATATATATTTATATATTAACATTTATATATATATATAGACCCTCCTGGCCCTGTTTGCCTCAGTTTTACTTGAAGCCAGACAGCATGCCTAAAAGCACAATCTGTCTCTACCACTATGCCGTTATGGATCTGGAACTCCAGAATATCTTGCCTTATTCAGAAAGAGATCGCCATGATGATTTGTTTGAGACCGGTTATCCTCCAACCACAAAACAGCAGTCACATCACAGCCAAGCATCCCAGCAGAGCTGCTTGCGCTCAGTGGTTGACATACCACAGCCCCGCCGGCATCTCCATTCAAGAAGATCTCTCCAACTCCCGGTTGATCGCAGGCCTCCTCTCCCCCATCAACGAGGACTGGAATATGCAGATGCCACAGGCCCAACCACGGGAGCCGACCCCATACCTCTCCTCATCATACACAGCTGCCTTCTAATACAGTTCCCCCGTTGTCCTCTGCCAGGCCTCCAGCATATTCTACCACGCTAGCCTAATCGATGACATCCCTCCTCCACAACATCCACATCTATTTTACCTGTCTTTAACAACAAATCAATTCACCAATGTTACCATATATATATATATATATATATATATATATATATATATATATATATATATATATATATATATATATATATATATATATATATATATATATATATATATATATATATACACACACACACACATATATCTTCTCTGTAGTAATGTAAGGAAAGGGAGACTGTAAGCTAAAGCGCTAAATTTAAGCATAAACATCCAGCTGACAAAACCTTTGACTTTTGAAGTAATAGATAACCAGGCTGTAATTGTGAACATGTGTATGTGTCTCTGAGAAAAATAAAGAGAGACAGACAGAGGGAGCCTGTGCCAAGAAGATGTTCACCACTCTGTAAAGTACATCGGTGGATGTCACTTACTATTCAACATGCATCAGTTGAATTGGACTGTTTAGTCAATTTGTATGCTCTGTGTGTCAGTTCATATTGTTTGGTGCAACCTGTGTCTGCTTCCATGGGCTTTCAAATCAGCTCACAAATCTAATCCGAGACAAAGTTTAGTTTTCAGTTAAAAATGTGCTGTTGACACACCACAGTTCAAGGTAAACTCCAAAATCACACATTCTAAGGAAGGTCAAGGTGCAAGAGACTGCTGTTTTTGCTCTATACATTATACTTCATGGCATTAAATGGGGAAGACAGAAAAGTAGTGTAAAAGAGTAGTCATACAGATTACGACATGTATTTGCTTAAGATGTGAGCTACATTGCAGGTAAATAGCCTTATGTTGAGGGCTTCTGTAGAATGACAATGTGCCACTAAGTAGGAAACAGGCCAAGTGTAAACAAAATACAGATTCTGTTATGTTTTGGGCAACCCCATGAGTACTTGACAAGGCATGAAATCAGAGAGAAAGGGCTACAAATAAACTAAGCTGTTGTGATCTTGTTCTCTGGGCTGCCTTCAGTGTGTTTTCAGGATTATACTATCTCTTCTGCAGCACTCTCCAAACTGTTAATGTGTTTCAGCTGTTTTTTCCCTTTCTGACATGGCAATGTATACTATTAAATGGACACATTTAATACTACCAACATTTTCTTTTGCTGTGTTTTGAGTCAATGGTTCAAACAGGACAGTGGAAATCGACCAAGATATAAAGTGGATGGTTGCTGGTTGGAAGGATGCTCATTTTTTATTGAACCTCATGAGAAGCAACACTGCAAATGATCCGTGGGCAAATATAGCCAAGAGAGAAACCTGAAGCAACCATCCATAGGTTCACGGAAAGGTATCACTGTGTATTATCAGTGTAAGTGATAAGGAAACTATATTGGACTGGAGCCCAGTGGGAACAGATAGTCTTATAATAATCATATGTTTTTATTCTATAGTTAGAATAGGTATTTGTCCTTCAGCCAGGAAATACAAATTACATTTTGTTTCTGTGTAACTAAACTATGGCGATGATTCTCAGGATATCAATGGCTGAATTGGCTCCATTACCTCCTGCTTGACATGGGAGAGGTCAGTATTATAATGGGAGTGCAACAGTTTAACATAAGTATATTACCTGTATATATGTTAAGGTCAGAAACGGAGGTGACTAACTGCTATGTTAATGTCTATAAAGACATATATGAGCCATAATGCATTGCTGATGACATTGCACTTTGTCACATGAGGAAAACGTCACAAAAGACACATATAAAATAGTATGCTATATTGTCCCTTACATTTCCACAAGTGTACATACTTCATATAGTAATAGCAACCTTTTTTGGATGACAAACATTGTCAAGAAGAACGTAGTAGTCCTACAAAGAATAGGTGTAGTTTATGCTCAATGTAGTGCTTTGTTTTAGTATCTTTGTGTTTTTTTCTGTATTTGTACATCTGTGTGTTTTTGTCTGTGTGGATGTGCTTACATCTGTTTTGCTTGCACAACATTGCAATTGCACAAAACATCGCATTGATCTGCCGTCATGTGTATACTGTAGGTTGGGAGACGGTGTGCATGCTGAGTTGATTGTGTGCAGGTTTATTTAATTTGAAATCAATGGTAAAGAAAATAGACAGTCAAATACAATGACAACGAAATTATCTGAAATATCACTATATTGATCTGCATTCCCCACAGTTTGTGTTCATATATTTGGTTGGAAATATTACAAAAAAAAAGGAAAAAAAAGAATACAGCGTATGCTTGTTGAGTGATCCGTGTATTTATTTGATGTTTTCAAGACATTTCCAAGACATTTTCGAATAATGAGAAAAGTTGGGATTGTGGGTGGCTGCTTCAAAGTCAACCTGTTGAATGACTCATTCTTTTGACAGATGGCTGATCTGGCATCCTAATGTAGCACTGGCAGATCAGAAAACAGTTACATAAATCATTCAAATTAATTTAGTAAAGAGAAGGTCTTAACACTAGTTTTGCTTGGCTTCATTACAGCATCTCTGAATTATCATTGGCAGTTAGGCAGGTGTGTCACCACAATTATTGATTTATTAAATTACTAAGTGCACTGCTTGATAATGCCCAACATTGTAAAGAACTACACTCATAGATGAATATCCAGAGGGCGTCAAGGTGGCATTACTTTCCGTAAAGTTGAAGGTGTGTTAGTTTATATGCCTTGTTTCTTTCTTACGTTTACGTAGACCTGATCAGAGAAATATGTAACATCTATCCTGTGCAGTGGAGCTACTAGGTACAAGAGTAGTACTTTCTGTGTCCACAGGCGTGGGATTGGGAGCAGAGTTGTGTTTGTGATTGGGCCGTGTACCACGTGAAATGGTTTTCTCTCTTTGTTCCCATTTGTATGTGTGACCTGAATCCAGGTGTTTGTACGATAACCCAGTTCTGTGCATACACAGCACTTGAGAAGCCACTCTTTCAGCACAGCCTTTGATCATAATCTGACTGCTGCTTTCATGATCGTGTGATCCTGAATGTATTCAGAATGCAGATGTTTTATTTGAGCACTGCTCATTGCTGTTGTTGCTGCATTTTATTGTGTGTGAACTTGTTTGAATTGATTATCAAGAGTGTATGCAGTAAATGATTGTACTCTGGAGTTAGGACAAGAATTGCTATACATAAATGGCAGTGTACATTGCTTAGAAAAGTCATTATAAAAGCATTAGAAACAATGTTTGTCTTTCTTTCTACCAAACAGACACACTGAGGCATTTCATACTCATACATATCACAGTTTTTACAGATTGAGGTTTCTAAGCCTCTCTCATTCTATTTCACGCAGGCTAGTGCCTGTAATGGCACTTCTTTGACTTGACCTCTATGGATTGTGAAAATTTCTATGTATGTGACCAGCCAATCAAAGCCTATTCAATTCTTTGGGATTGCCATATAAAATGGCAAAGATCAACCAATTTCTTATCCACTTTCCTTCAGTAGCAGCAGATGACAATAACTGAAAATGGGTTTGTCTGATGCATATATCACTGTTCTTTTATATCCCTCGGTGCTTAGCAATCTGGCTTCTTAAGATTGGCTAGACTGTACTTGTTGGCACCAGTCAGTCTTTTTACAGCAATCTCCTCAAATTGCAGTGTGCATGACACTGCATCAGACCCGCCACTTACTCCTCTGGAATGTGATGGTGGATTGTCACATTAAAATTTCTGCCTTCTTGTGTGTCCCAAGATCTACTTGGTGTGAGGACTTTTCTGAGCTTTTCTTACCAGTTTGTGTCTTATCACTCATAGGAGTTCTGTAAAGGCCTAAAATGAAGTCCTGAAACCTTGCTTCATCTATCACTCACCATCACAGCCTGCACCAGGCTAATGTAATTCCTGCTGCACTCTGTTGCCCTTCTGGGCTTTGGATATACTTGCTTTTAACAAAATAACCTAAACCCCAAGTATCAGAACGTATGTCAGCAGAGCCATGTGTTCACGAAGGTTCTAATGCACTGTAACCCTAGTTTTAGACACAGTAGTATTGTGTCTACTTCAACACACAAAAACACTCTTTTTCTAACTGTTAACCATTTTTATCACCAAGTGCGGAAATCCATAACAACAAGTAGCTTTATCGCTGAATTATTGCAGATGCTAATGACAGAAATAAATATTGCAATTTCGGGATCAACTGACTCATATCACTTCTGCTCAAATGCCAAACTCTTACTCTAAATTTACATTAATTAAATGCATTCATAAATTATGCCTACTGTATGTGTGCTGCAACACCCCACAGAGTCAATATCTGTCAGCTGCGATGTGATGATATAAGTAGCGTACCCTGTATCTCAAACACATTTTTTAATGAAGGCCTATGTTTTCATCCACAGTTGTAGATACAGTGTACTCTATAATCAATTTTAATGTCAATTAAACCTTCTAATAACTTAAGAATGTTTTTGTTTTGAGGCCTTTAAAGAGGATTGTAGCTTATAGGGACTCTGATTCCATTAACTCCCATCACAGCACAGAATAAATGATTGTTTTTAAACAGCAGTTAAAGGCTCCACTAAGATCTCATTTTCACTGCATTAAACAGCAGCGTATGTTTGTGATCAATATATATGTGTGTGCTGTGCTGTATGTGTAAGATTAGTTGCCTCTGTCTTCAGCAACTGTACAAATGTGCTCTTTACCAAGGCCAGTAATCCATAAATCAAGTTTAGCTTTCTGTTTAATGAAACATGACTATTAATGGTGACAGCCAGGATTTGTGCCATGCTCATAATGGATGAGTTTGCTAAGATTACTTAAAAACCAACCAGCCACCAACATTAAAGTAAGTTCTGAGTTTCAAGTTTTCTTACTCTTTAGTATTATTATCAAAGGGCTGCATTGTGTTTTAAATCTTTTATCTTTTTGTACTTTCTTTTGGTCTTAGATCTATTTTTTTCATGTTCACAATCACATTTCACTCACTTTCCTTCAACTGTAAGATCTACTGACTCTCTTAAGATGTGTGCTGTCTGCGTGTGTGTATGTGTGTTAATCTGCATAAACATATCACTCTATTTTTGTCCAGTATAATGAACTTATAATAACTTGTTATGTATGCATGAACATGTTGGCGTAGTGCTTACATGATACTCTGGTTGAGTGAATGCATGGATCTGTTTAATTACATTCTTTAGATAAGTGAGGAAAATCTACGTATTTTATAAGGGCTGGAATGCACAGCTGAACAATTAAAAATGCATAATGTACAACTGAAGCTGTGAGACAGGTCACAGTGACATGCCTCGCAGAGTTTTCCTCATAACATTCAATTTCACTATGAAAGGTCAGGGCAAACGCTTACACAAAGCACTGCTAATTGATGTGCAGTTAAAAGAGAGTGCATTAGAGACACTAAGCTGAATAGAGATTGTGTGTGTCTGTGTGTGTGTGTGTGTGTCATTGAGAGACGGGGGGATTTCTGGGTGAGTGCACAGGTGCGCAACTCTGTGAGCATCAAAGTGTGTGTCCGGGCCTCTGTGTTTGCGTGTCAGTGTGTAATTGGCCTGACGTGGTTTGTGTATTTCAGCCCAGGGGAGGTAAGTTATTGGACTGACCTCTGTAGTGTGACAACAGTAGAGTCTGAGGCAATCTACAGGCCCAAACATCAGCAGCCACCAGCAAGCAAAACACATTAAAGATTAAAGCAGTCGCTCAGAACAAAGCCACTGGTGTGTGGTTTGTTAAAAGCGGACTTTGTGTGTATCGTTGGTTCCATTGGGGCTGGTAGGGGCGCTGTACAGGTTTGTGTATGTGCGTGATTGAGTGTGTATATTTGGGAATTCGAGTCACTGTTGTGTGGTTTGTTGCCATGGACGGTTATTGTGAGTGCTGCTGAATCCACAGTGGCCACTTTGAAAGCCACTTATGAAAATACTGGTATGTGCATGTGTTTGTGTTTTTTTTTTTAATTTTCTTAAATGTACTTGGGGATATTTAGTGATCTAGACAGTGTAAGACGCTTTCAGAATTAAGTGTGTTATTTTCCTGCAAGATTTGATAAAAGGTTTGTTATGTTCTTGGCCACTTTAAATGCCTTTTGAGGATGAAAGATTTACAAGTTAAAGGATCTACATTTTGATTTCCGGAGTGCCCATGAAATGTGAAAGAAGCAACCCAGTCAGTGTTTTGAGGGCTTCTCATTAAACATGTGTGTCAAAGAGCTGTTTAGATTTTGCTCCTTTTCCGACATAAGGAGTCCAACATTTTTCTGTTGCAGGCAGGGGACCCCTTTACATTAGTATTATGTTGAAGCTAAGAGCTAAATGCAGGAACTGCTCTGCTGTTAGCTGCAAAGACCAGCACAAAGTATTCATTGTTCTGCGATCATCTGAGATCACAACGACATTCAGTATGTATCCAATATAATACGCAGTATTTTGAAAAGGTTTCAAAGAAATAATTTACAGCTTTGATAAACACCAGGAAGCATACATTTCCAGGCAGGTTTGTAACTTTACATACACAGTAATCACTATACTAGTACTCTGAGTGCTTTCGTACGTTTATTAGGGGTCTTTTACCAGAAATGTTTCTATTGTCTGTTTCATATTGTACTTTTCACCCCAACATCCTGGTATTATTAAGTGTTTACCTTACAAACCGTAGAGCATGCACATGCTAACACGTTACCTCTGTAGCTCCTCACAATAAATACTGAGAGTGTTGGTTCAGATAGTCTATAAATACTAACATAACATTATGTGACAACGTTAGCAGTATTCACCTGTCACAGAAACCTGTAATTGCCAATGTGGAATTGCCAATGTTGTTAACTGCTATATGAGTTTTGGGTCAAAGTCCCCCTCTAATGTGTGGTGGTTTTTGGTTGACAACAGTTAAGGTATTAATGCAAAAATGCGATGGGTGGTGTGGAAGCTGACCAATCAGAGCAGGTTTTGCTTTTCCTGCCTTAAGGCAACAGGAGCAAAAACGCAGTGCTTCAGACAGAGGGTGAAAACAGCTGCTGCAGCTTTTGACAGAGAACAAAATGTTTTTTCAAATGTTTTTTTTTTTTTTAAATCAAGTAAACCTATTGTTATGGAATTTTCTGTCCTAAGGTTACACGGGGTCACGTGTGGGCCTTGAGGTCCTTGGCAGTAGTAGTTGTTTGGCTTTGGTTGAGAACAGTAGGTGCCAGCCTATCTCAAAACTGCGGTGGCCAGGGTCGAAGAGACCTTATGTTGCTTTCCTAGACATAATAGAAAGCTTGCCGTTGACATTTATTTAACATAAACAGTCAACAGTGTCTCCAGCCTAGATTATGCTGACAATAAGACCTGCATGGGTAAAAACATTCTCTTTAGCCCTATTCGCACAGGATTAGTATTACCTGGGAACCTCTGGTGATTTGTAAATTACCCCCCTACGTCTGTGTTTCTTGTGGTGCATTCGCACGGGATAAGTTAAGTCTGTATTTTACTCGAATTTACTGACATTATGGCCCGGATGTGACGTCAAAGCCGTGCGCATGTCGCAATCCGTTGTCACGTGTGCAGTGCGAAAGTGCAAAATTACTGAGATGCAGATTCGCATGGGACTAGTATTACCACGGGACGTCGGTCTTTGGTGAAATATAGTAGGTAATTTGCGGGGGAATTTTTACTTTACAAATTACTGACATGGCGCATTCGCACAGGATTAAGATCACAGACGTCCTCCGCAATTATTACAAATTATCAGAGGTCCCCAGGTAATACTAATCCCGTGCGAATAGGGCTTTTGACTAATTCTGGGCATATAGTATTTGTGGTGCTATCTGTAGGGGTTTAAAGTCTGACCACCAGCATGAGTGTGGCAGAATGTGAGACCAACTCAGGCACTTCTGATGTACTTTGAGAGTGTCTCTAATTCTCCTTGGCCAAGCATCAATAAATATTACAGCATAAGACATCAGAGGCTCCTGAACACTCTCTGAACTCCTGACCTCACCATTGACCATTGACTTCAGCAATTTCTCCACAACACCTATTCTAGTAGTCACCCAAATAAAAGTATGAACCTGAAAATGAGCATAATATGTCTCCCTTAAAGCAGCAGGCATACATCTGAGGGATCTGTGTATGTAAGTGTGGCTCATGAAGGAGAAGATTTTGGCAGGGTTGAAGGCATATAACACCTTGTTAGCTTTGAATCTGTCCTTTTGTTATGTCTTTAGATGAAAGGTGACTGAACGCCACCTTGTTGTCTTGTTGCTCCCTTGTTGAAATGGATTCCAGTGCCTCATTTTTGTATGCAGGCTGAGTATGTGTGATGGGGTCAGTTGTTATGGAACAATGCATGCCTTGGTTTTTAACTTTTCTTGCAGTGGTTTGTTTTCCTGTGACCCCTGAACTGCACACAGACTTGCTGATTAGCAGTGATCAAAAAGATGAGCGTTAGGTGTGCAGGAGCACTGGGAGGACTTAAAACAGTGGCCAAAAGGAAAGCAAGGGGCAGAGCAGGGAGGGAAGCACAGAGGCAGAGCATGGAGCCCTGGAGGAACCAGTGTGAGTGTGCCCGCAAGGGCCAGCCACCGCTGAAACAAGACCCTCCTGAAGCACAGCAGCCAGTGTTTGTTGGTGTTTTACTCCGGCCTGGTCTAAGATTGGAGCGGCAGACACTGGAGGGCCAGCTGCAGGGCCAGGCTGGGGTGAGGGAAATGGCTAGCTGGTGTGCCCTCTTGTGCCCGGTGTGAAGCTGGTGTGAAGACAGGTTGTTGCCAAGCTCTCTGGACGGAACAACAGCCGTAAAAGGGGACTGCTGGACTACTACGCGAGACTTTTGCCTTGTGGTTTTTAGCTCTGCTCATCCTTGATTTTACATAAGAACCTCTATAGCCTTTTTTAGAGAGTCCTAGGCTCTTATTAAAACCTAGGTGGCATTGTCAGCTTTATAGTTTATATACATATGTGTGTGTTTTGTTGGCCATGATGTGTGACTGCGTATGTGTAAGGTTTTTTATTGCAGTTCCACAGTGTGACAGAAGTTCTTTTTGTGAAAAAGAAGACAAAGTCAAGCTGGACGAGGAAGTAAAACGACGAAGGACAAAATGTGCCGTGAGTGACAGGGAAAGGAAATAATGGAAACACTAGATAAAATACAGTATAATAAGACAAGAAAGAGTCAGAATGTTAAACAGACTTCAAGGTTGAATCGAAACAGAGATAAAGGAGGAAAACTGGACAGATGCAGCAGCCACTGAAGATATGAGAAGGATATGGAAGATACTGAATGAGACATTAAATTAAGGATATTTCACTTAAGCTTAGAGAAGAACCTCAGCTTCCTTTAAGACTGATTTTACATAAAACAGTTAAGTAATGGACAGCAGTCATCTTCAAGATGAAAAGAATACAATGTTTGTACATTAACATTAAGTTTGTATTTTGGATTTAAGCTATTACATGATGGCTGCAAATATCAAATATGTCTTTTGTGAATAAATACTAACTTTTAAATGATGTCTAGCATGCAGTAAATAAATACGTGTTTATCATGACCCTTGTGCATCTGCTAACTCTCAGTGACTAACAGTCGTCTGAATAGAAAAAAAGAATAGACACAGGAGTCTATATATGATATGATATCAAGATATGCTGTACAGATTGTAAGCTCCTTGAGGCAAACTGTAATTTGTGATATTTGGCCATATAAATAAAAACTGAATTGACCTGAGACAGCAAGAGAATAATGATGCCAAGAATAATGAATATTTGAATGTGATCTCTAGCATGATTGGAAAACATATTCATAAAACAAATGTGAAACTGTCTTGGTATGACCTCTCGTATGGACTACATTGGTATATACACTACTGCTTTCCCACTGAAACATGGCACTAGTTAATAGTCAAATAACAAAAAAAAAAGTTAAAAAAAAAATAATAATAATAGGTTTGACTTGCCACTGATTCAGACAAAAATAATATTAAATGCCTCAGCAAAATATAAAATACACATAGAGAAAGAAGACAATTAGGAAAGCCACAGGGAAAGCACCAAAGAACAGTCATAGCTGTTTCAGCACAATTGTCTCTCATGTCCCAAACCTCTTAAAAAAGTATTCTAATAAGGTAGAAATGATTTTCCTGTGTGTGCATGTGTGGCTTTGCGTGTGTGTATCTATGCCTAAGGGCTGCTGAGGGGGTTTCCGTCCCTGCATGGGCAAATGTTGTGTTTTTACTTCTATAAGCCACAGTTGAACACATGCACACACACACACACACACACACACACACTTTGTTAACTCATGGCCAACAGTTTTTAATGGTTTTGGTACAAATTTATCTTGATTCTGAAGTCGTACTGTAAATTTTGCCGAGTGGTGGAAAGTATGCGCTCAAGGACTGCACTTAGGTACATAATTTGATGCTTTACAACATTTTCTACCTTCTACGTCTACTCCAGTTCATTTCAGATTTTACTCATATTTTCTTTACCTTTACTTAAATTTTGTATGCAAATGATGCAGATGATGCATGTAATTGAATATTATTATGGTGTGGTACAAAAGTAAAGCACCTGAATACTGTTTTCACCACTAGTTTTCCATGCGCACTGTATTCCTTGAGTCCTTGAGTACAGCTAACAAAGCTTTTGACTTAGAGATGGTGAAAAGGGTGAACAGAGACACACACACCTACACAAACACACAGTACATAGTTATTGATCTTGTAGTTTTGTCAGAATTGTGATGGGTTATGAGAGATGTGGATGCTGTACTGACCTGGCGGCTATGTACTGCCAACCCATCTGAGTGCTACCGTAGGAGTTGCATCTTTCTATTGAATTGGTGATTTTTCTGTGTGCACTTGCCATCCATCACCTCAATAGTTTCACTATTACGCACAGGCATGCACACAATCTTCTATGCTTCACACACGCATAGTAATTAATTCACATAAATATGCAAGCTTGCCAACAGTTAACACACCACATGTAAACACAGAAATACAGAGACCGTTACTTTATTAATCGCCTAAAAACAACACCCATCCAACACAAATTGGTGGCTTTGAGAGAGCAAATTAAATGTCCTTACCTATTTCACAGCGCATGTGCAAAAAAAAAAAAAAAAAAAAAAAATGCTGCAAATAGGGAAAACACAAGCACGGCAATTCAAAGCGTTTCCAGAGGACATTAAAAAATTCTGAACACTCTTGTTGTTGCCATGGTTTGTGACTCGTAAAGTTCAACATGGAAAATAAGCTAAATTGTACATTTTTTTGGTGGGGCAACAAGCATGTCTCCGCCTGTTCAACACTTTTAAGTGTACCCGGTAGACATGTTTTTAGGGTTTTGCACATGCTAATATGTGCATTGAGCTCTTAGGGTCACCATTCACATTCCTCTACAGACCAACTTTTATTTTAAAAAGGGGCCACGTTTTTCCAAAAGGTCAGCGTATCTCAAGCCAAACTCTTCAGATAGAAACTTTTGTACATATAAATCTCCAAAACATTAACAGCTCTCATTCCTTTCCTCCCTCCAACCTCCCATCTTCCCCTCAACTGTATTTAGGTGTAACTGATGCTAACATCACACTAATGGGGTTTTGGATGGAAGCAGGGGTAAAGGGGAAGAGACGAGTTATAGATCAATATGGGGTTAGGTGGGAGGCAAAGGAGCCAGTAGATAAGAATGAATGCAGGATGATGACAAGAGGGATACATGAAGGTGAAAGTGGGCCTGTGCAGGAATGAATCAGCGAGGTAGTTGTCACCTTTAGCAACCTGAGGCCCACTGATCAATACAAATAATATTTCTGCAAGTCCATTCATCTATCTGCTGTATATATCTTCATTTGTTTCTGCGACTCTCCACTCTCTCTCCAGTTTCTATCTGCTTTGTAACCGCTTTGTTCATTTACTCTGCTGCTCTTTCTTGTGTGAGTTTGAAGATGTGTGCTACAGTTTATAGAGCTTTGATGAAGTTAATCATAAAAAGATTCTTGGTGAATTCTAGTTTTTTATTTGTTTTTTTTTAAACTGTAGGAATTGCAAGTTATTGTAGGATAAAGGTCATCTGGTATCAGGATTTAAGAGATAAACTGAAACTTCATTTCTGCCACAAGGAAAATTTCATGGGAGGTTGCATCCCATTCATCAAGTTTAAATTTGCTTCTCCATTGTCCTCACTGTAACTTTCACTCGGGAAAGCATATTGTTAAACAAATCACGTAACAGTGCATAGACTCTTATCAATTACATGTCACTGAAGATGCGTAAAAATAAAGGAAATCCTTTTATTAGCTGATATGGTCAGGCCAGTTTTGTTTGGAAAACCTTGCACCATATTGACTGTTTATGCTTGGCTGCGGTTTGGCTCCATGCCTTCCTGTACCATCCCATTGGGATTTAAGACAGGTATGTGTGTGTGTGTGTGTGTGTGTGCACATGTTTGTCAGTCTTTGTGAGTGTGAAAGAGCGTCAGAGAGGCAGAGAAGGCGAGAAAACTGACTCCAAGGATTGATTTTTGTATGAATGCTGGAGATTGATTTGTGTGTCTGTGTTTAAAAAAAAACCTCTGTGTGAAGAGTGTCTGCAAATCCACATCACACCCATATCAGAGACCCAGATAGTCCATACTCAATAGCTGTTTGGATGTGTGCTCATGTGTTTCAGGTATATTTGTATGTGAATTTAGATGCTGAAGTGTGGGCTTGAGTGTCCCTTGGTCTCATTAGCCACCTGTCATGAGTAGATTCTCTGCCATGATCCCCCCAACGCCCGCTCTCTCTTCCTCCCCCTTGCCTGTTCACTCTGTCCCACATTGCATGATTTCTGCATATACGCACACACGCATGCAAAAGCACACAAAACAACTGATCACACACAACCTCTCCAGAGCTCCATGCCAACAGACCGTCGGCAACTGCTCTTGTTTACGCTGGAGATGAATGAGACAGATCGTTGCTCAACTTGCCTAAATAGTTCCCCAAACACCCAGACAGGTGGTGTGTATGTGTCTGTTGTTGTGTGTGTGTGCCTGTGTTCAGGGAATGTGTGCATGTGTGTGTACGTGTGTGGTTGCATGTATGTTTCAAAGATCTTGTGGCAGGTGGCACCATTTCATTGTTTGTTTTTGCTCCCATCCCTCACGACTTCCCTCCTCCTCCCTCTTCCTCATCTCCTCTCCCTTGTCTTTCTTACCTTCTCTGCTCCCTCTTTTCTTCTCTCCGAAGAAGTGCAAACCTTAATTTGAGAACAAAAAGCAAGGTATGCTATACCTAGCAATTTTCCAGAAGAAGCACGCCAAACATTAATTCAGAGTGAAACTATAAAGTTGGCCCCAGTCCAATCACTTTAATTGCAAGCTGCTAGTTAAAATTGTGAAGGTGCTGATACGCAGAAGACGCTACATGCTCATTTGGAGTCCATGATGAAGCTGAGCAAATCTTATTTCCTCAAGTATATAAAATATTAACTAAAGAAGCAAGCAAATATGGAGGGGGGAATTGACACTTTCCCTAAGCTAAAAAAAACAACACAACCTGAAAACAAGAGATAGTGATAGAGGATCAGATAGCAGGATGTGAAATGAAGGCAAAAGCTGCATTTAACAACAGATCAATATAGTTGACTGGGGAAAGACCACTGGAGACTTAACCCCAATGAAGGGAAAGGTAAAGTATAATTTTCTGAGTCACAGCTAATAGATCTGCCAGGAATCAATACACTTGACTTGGAAAAGAAATGTAGCCTAAAACTAAGCCCACTCATATTTGTACATGTACATGCATTACCAGCTGTGACACAATACTCAACCCACCTGTCAGAGTGGTGTTGAATCGGTGTTGTGGACTGTATATTTTAAGGTTTTTTTTTTTACATTATATTTGTTTTTCATAATAACGAATAAATATTGAACACCAATATTTTACAGTGGAATACATTAACACCCAATATGCTGCCTCAAAAATGGACATGGCACAGATGGAAAACTGACAGGCTTTAAAATGTAGGTTTAGTGCAAGGCTGCTGCATTTGATTGCATCATTGTGCATGTATACCAATTAAATGGTAACTCAGTGTAAACATAAAACTTTTAGATCAAATTCTACAGCTGAAATGGAGCCAGTGCAGAGATGTCAGAGCGAGATAAATATTGTCAGCATTTTTGGAAATTAAGCAATAGTGAGAGCAGTGGGACAATGATGATAAATTCCTATGTCGTTAAACAGGACTTTGAAGTTAAAATAATTCCTCAAGATCAGATGAGAGAATCTGATTTGGCTCCCTCCATTTGAACTGAGATGACCGTTATGTAAGGATGAACAGTTCTTAATGCAATAAAAGCTGTGTCCCAATTCAGGGGCTGCATCCTTCGAAGCACGCATTTGAAGGCCGATTACGTCACAACGCAGCGCGAAGGCTGTCCCAATTCGAAGGCTCCTTCAAATGCGGCCTTCTTTTCCCTCTTTTTGGAGGATGCACCGCAACTATCCTTTGCGGCCTCCCATATCCCAAGATCCTTTGCGCACCGCTGTTCAGTGCCTGGAAAATAACAACGGCGACACCAAGCGGCGTGTTTACCTCTCGGTCCCCTATCCGCAGATATACGAGCCGGCGGAGACGGCGGAGACAGAGCCGCTTCTCCCCTTCCTCCACCAGCAAAGCAATTAAAAATAAAATATAACATTTGTCTAACATCTTTTCTTCCTTTTTTTTTTCTTTCTTCTGTCTGTTTTTTCTTCGTTTTCTCAACTGACGACTAACTGACAGGCAACGGCTACATTACAAAGTAGTATCAACTGACGGCTGGTGACGCAGCTGGTGACGCAACCAGGAAATGCTTCGAAGGCTAGACCGTCTCATTTAACAACGGTTGATGCGGCCTTCGAAGGCCACGAAGGCCGCGTCCTTCGAAGCATGCAGCCCCTGAATTGGGACACAGCTAAAGGATGGACTTTAATTTAAAATAACCAGGAAAGAGAATTTGTAATAGAATCCAACCAGTTACCACCCTGTCACTCTGTGGATCTATTTCTTTTTAAGATTCAAAACAACTTTCTAAAGCATTGTTTCTAGGCAGCCCTTGTTTACAGGGCAATAAACTGAATATTAGATAGTGGAAATCTTGTCTAAAAAACATATCAGTTAAGACAGACTCTAACCTTTTCATTGTTGATGATGTAAGGCTGGAAGATAAACGGCTTGAAGAATGGAAAAAAAAACAAAAAAAGCAGTTGACTACTTGACCTTTCAGCATCCGAAGGGTGCTAAGATTTGTTACTTACGCACTTGTGATCTATGAATCGCAAAGTAACTTTACATTGGGTGCTCACTCAACCATGGTGACCTACTGGGGTGCCCAAGATGACTTAATGAAGAGAGACAGCAACACATACACACACACATAAGACACATGTTTCTGTTTAATGTCTTAGATGCACTTTACAAAATGCCTACTAGACAAACAGCAAACATGAGCCCAAATAAATCAACAAAAGAAAGTAAACACTTACTCCATTGATTGGCATTTGAAACACACTAGGAAGAAATCAATGGACATCTAGCCTTTGTTTGTAGTTATTTGACCCCGGGGACCAAAGTTACTTATTGACGTACTTTGCCATCATTTATGCATTCTAAAGTTTCATATCTTTGTCTGAGAATTTCTTATGATAATGTAAAGGTAAAGGTGTATTTTATTATTATAAGGGCTAAAACCTGTTGTTTACCTCTTCCAGGAAGCCATGTTGAGAGAGCCTCATGAGGCCAGGTTCTCAAATTAATAAGAAATTATTTGACCACACACACAGACACACACACACACACACACACACACACACACACACAATGAGAATCCTCAGTAACATGAATTAACAAAGAATAATGTGCATTTGTGCAAGCCCCTTCTAGCAGCAGTACTCAACTCCCATGACAAATTACGAACATAACACAATACTGTCCCAAAAACTAACTTAATAGACTACAATTTGGAGCACATCCCTGGGGTAAACGTGTACATGTGCATCTGCAGGTGTATGTGAGTGAATATTGTCACTGTGATATTTGCGAGCAGGTTTGTCTAAAAACAAGTTTGTGTGTGTGCGCGCGACCCTGGAAGGAGCAGAAAGCAGGTCGCCTTCCTGGCTGTCAATCTACATCTTTCCTATCCATGAAATATTTACACAAATTACAATGAGGCTTCATCAACTATTTACAGCCAACCTGCACACACCTCAGAGTACTGTGACTTGTGATGTTAAATGAATAAGTGTATACAGAATTATCTTTTTCAGACCATCAATAATGCAGTCATTTACATTTTTGGATTGAACAAAGCTGGAATAATGTAGAATAAAGTCTGACTAAGGATTTCTATTCTAATGTCTCTGGAAAGTGCCCTTTAGGTAGTAAACTTTGTACCTTCATTCTTAGGAATAATTCTGAGGCAACCAGACTCCCTGCTGCTCAAATATGTGTGTGCTATGTGCTTATTCTGTTGAATATCTTCTTTAGGTTTGGAGAAATTAATTTTAGATTATTGCTATCTCATTAACTTCTTCAACAAGAGAACCTGGAAATTAGGTTTGACTGTGACTGCAAGCATCCTCCCTACTTGAGTGCCATTAAGCAAGGCTCTTTAGTTGCTGAGAGGTTGTTTTGAAATTAATTCTTATGATTGACCACTGTTGGGATCAGTCCACTTCTTTTCTCTAAACATGTGTGTTAGCCTTGTGATGGTTGTGCCAATATTCCCAGGGTGTACCTCACCTCTCACCCCATGAATGCTGGGATAGGTTCCAGTCTTCCACAGCCGTGATTAGGATAAGTGGAAAGATAAGGGCTTGTGTCCACATTATTTCCTGGCAGAAAAATGCTGGCAGGGCCCCTGGACTGGGATGAAGCACTTATGCAGTGAGAGGGAGAGAGAGAGAGAGAAAAAAAAAACCCTGCCACACATGGGTTTTGTTCCTATGACAACAATATCTTGACAGTTTCTAACTATTCACTTTTAGATTAATAAGCATGCTGCGGTTTTGTAAAACAACTGCAGCAAAAGCAGGTGGAAATATTGCTTTTCTATGTTTCTACAAGTTGTTGTCAGTTGCCTTCACTGTCTCATCCATGGCCTAATATCTGCCTGAGATTTTCAACTAGAAGCGCCGAAGGCGACCACACAAAAAAGGTGCAGCAGCACGCACTGGATGAAGCACTTTTTCCTCATAAACTCTCTTCTCATTGGAAACGACTGAAAAAAAAAAAAGATCAGAAAAAAAAATCTATATGGACACAAGCCCTAAAGTGGTTAATATTAGTGATAAAATATAACATAAGTGAACATGAATAAAATATCATAAAAAGTCAAATGAGAAGGAAAATGTGCAAGGATTGCAAAAAAAAAAAAGAGGTTAGGTTGAGATGTATAAAAGGTTGAGGTTGAGGGGTATTTTCAGAGTTCTGTGCTCTTTTCCAAAGGCTCGGGAAGTTTTATATGCTCCTTCTGGCAAAATGATACAAATTATCCAACAACTACAGCAGTGGTGTCTTTTTAAGTTGCAATAAAAACTAGGCTGTGGGCAGAAACAGACAGACATATAAGGACTGAAATGAAGAGGGAAATCACATGGAGAGGCAGACAGAGAGAGAGACAGACAGACAGGACAATGGGAAAGGCAAGTGATAGACCAATACAGAAAAAGTGGCAAAGTTGGAGGGAAGAGAGAAAAGGAAAGTGGGAAAGAAGTGTGTGACAGAAAAGACACTATTACATGGAGAAAGCACAGTGTAAATGACAACATGCTATAGAGCTGTTACTTCAGGTGAAGTTTAGAGCAAGGGGGAAATGCTATTAAGCAATACTTGTTTCTGTTTACTGTAACAGAGGTCACAGTGGTCTGATTCCCATGACAGTGAACACTGTAGATGCATGCACACACTCAAACACACATGCTCAAAAAAATGTGACATACCCACAGTCCCACGTGGAAAAATACACACAAGGTAACACAGGTACACACACTTTAGTTGACGAACATCATTCACATGCTCAAATGCTACCTCGATCTTTGACACACAGCTGCACCCCAGCCAGGCAGGAAGCTGTTGGATGTGTCCATCTGCACTGAACATTTATGACAGATGTGAGACACTTTGAACAGCCATCGGCCATTACACTTCCCAAAGGAGCAACTACCTGGAACGACAAATCACCCCTCTGTTCATTTCTCCTCCTCCTCCCCTTTTTCCTTCCATCTCCACAGGCTTCTGCCACAGCAGGGGAGAGATTTAACATGACACACCGCTGTACATGACAAAACAGTCAGGAAAGTGAGAAGCAAAAGAACCGGGGGAAGGGTGATTGGAAAAAGGAACTGGGGGGGGATTTACATATAACGGAGTAGTAGATGAGACAGAGAGGCACAATATACTGGAGAGAGTAAGACATCCAGCAAAATATATATATATATATATATATATATAATGTGGATATGTATTATCCATGATGTGAGAAGAATGGTCACAGATTTTGAAAAACTGGCATGAACTGACACAAGCAGAAAGAAGATGAGGAGAACCAGGTTTATCTTGTGAAACGATTGCATTTATAGGCCACAAAAACTGACTTTATTCTGTGGATTATATGATCCAGCAGCTGCTTCACCGCTGTGGATTTATTTTGAAAGAACCGTAAAGAAAGGAACGTGGAAGAAGAAAGAAAATGTTAAAAAAAAAAAAACATTATTATAATACCTGTAATGGGGCATACGTAAGCATTTTGATGCATCTTTTCGACTATATACTGTAGTCAAGTGTGAGTACAAAGATAGCCTTCGCGAAGAAGAGAGCACATGTCTCAGTGAAGCTTCCCTCTCTAAATAAAGCTTAAAATAAAAAAAAATGTCATTTTCACACAAAGGTAATGGTAGTGGTTAAAATTACAGTAACTATGGCTGTATGTGCACTTTTAGTAGTTTTCAATGTCAGCAATGAGAGAGAGCGGCAACATTGGAAGGGCCTAGACGCAGACCTGGGTTAACAATATGGCAACGTGGGGAAAAAAAACAACAAAGCAACAAGGACAAACTGATGGACTATATATAGAGATAGAAATAGATAATAGACAATGGCTATGAGTTGCTGTCACATGATCAACATATGAACAATTATTTAAAAATAAATCTGTGTCCCACCTACAAGTCTACTATAAGAAAATAAATACTTTCCTAGCCTAGTTTCTAACACTAGTTCTAGCCTATTTGATTAATGATACAGTATGTTGGATTATTAAAGGTCATGGTAATAATTTCAGTGGGCTTTGCTTATAGCCCTGTTATTGAACAATTAGGGATATGTAGGTGATTGGATTACTGTTCAGAATTATAATGAAGTTGCACATGGGTTAACAATAAGCAAAACAATGCAATGCCTTCACAGGCCAAGTTATTCTTAAAGAGTTTGCGTGTGTGTGAGTATAATGATGTGAGGGCATGTGACAGAGAGAAAGCAATGGTTGAAAGGTGAAGATGGCCAAAGTGACAGAGACAGATAGAGATTTCAAAAGGCTACCGTCTCTTATCAGCAAAGGTCAGTCAAGCAATTACGTGACACATTGATTTATATCCCCTGAGGCAAACACTCCAACAAAAGCAAGAACAACACACAACGACACACACGCACCAATCCAAATACACACACAGAGACCCGGCATCAATCTGTTGCCCACCCCTAATTATTATTGTTTTCTGTGGAAGTTCTGTGGCTGGCTGAGATCATTAAGGTCTTGGCCACTGGGATGGCGCTGTTTTTAGTATCTGCACTAGCTCTTTCCCACACCCTGACAAGCCAGTCCATTCATTACATGAAACATCCGTCACTCATTCCTCACAGCTGGCAGCTGTGCTCCTTTCTTCATTGAATGTGTAACAGAAAGGGAAAGAGATTATGTCTCTTGGCTCTTCCTCTCAGTCCTATAGCAAATGTATGTGCATGTGTGTCCAAAAAGTCGTGTAACAGATGTTTAAGATGTGTAAGTGAAGATGTGATATGAGCATGAGCTAGCTGAATTGGATTAGAGCAACTTTTCTCTCACATTAGACTTGCATTGGAATGCATTACCCCTAATTAAATAAAGGCGGCACAAAATCCAGAGCCTTTGATGCTCTCTGTGATATCAGTTCATGAGCTGTAGTATGCCATATGAATTTCTATTCTCAAGTTTGAAATTTACATTTAAATAATGTGTTTGGTCATAATGCTGTAATTAGAGACATTTTATCCATGTTGCTTTGGTCAGAAGCTTAATATTAGATGGAAACGGGGGAAAAAACAAAATTAAAACCATGTTTAGACTTGCTTAAAAAATAGCCCTCTCATGAATTTGAATGAGGCCATTCCATTTATGCCACTAGGGTACTATTTCATAGGGCCAGGGGGGGGGGAAATGCTGTCATCTGGCAATTATGAACCTGGCTCAACTTTTGCCAAACTGCCAGGCGACATCTCTTGGCAAGGTGCACATTCTTGGTAGATTGCTTTGTTAATTAAATGGCATATTCTAACTGTTTACTTTGTGGTTGTTGAGATGAAAAATAAAATTGCCACCATGATAACTTTCTACAGTTATGCAATAACACATTGGGTTTTTAAGCTAATGCCGGCATGCCAATGTTTAGAAGGTTATATTCACCATTTCAGTTTAGCGTATTAGCATGTTAACATTCCCTTATTACAACTAAACAAAAAATACAGCTGTGGCTGATGGAAACATTTGGTTATTGACCTACTGGAAAAAATCAAATTTTGACTGGCCGATGGTGGTAAATCAGTCAAAGTCATTAGGATTCATCCTCTGAGGAACATGAACGGCTATACCAAAATTTGTGTCAATCTTATAGTGCATGTCTGTACCAATCCATCCAAAATTGTTGAGATATTTGAATCTGGACAGATCAACAAGCTGGCCGACATTGGCATCCATGAAGTTAAGTCACTAACATGGCTAAACGTGGTGGTCAGAAACATTACATCATTGTGATCAGGTGTTGTGCAGTCACCGATTTGTCAGAAAAACCAATAGTGTCATTTTTAATGCCGCTTTCTCTTTCTTTATGCTTAACATATCATTGAACAGCAGGCAGCACTAACATAGGATGTAAATTGTCATTGCAACCCCTACCACATGCTTGAATCTCCCTCTTGTTTCAAGCCTGAAGGAGCTGCAAAACACTCAAAAAATGTGAAACGCCGTATCTAGAGCCAGTGTTTGGTGTCTGTTCTGGGGTACTGTAGATATTTGGCAGTTCAGCATGGCAGACT
Organism: Sciaenops ocellatus; assembly: GCA_033000465.1. NCBI lineage: Eukaryota > Metazoa > Chordata > Actinopteri > Sciaenidae > Sciaenops > Sciaenops ocellatus. Next base: position 15,301,883 of record CP136887.1, on the reverse strand, counting down.
CCGTGTAAGAAGACCCACAGTGTTTGGAGAAAGGCTCATTCTAAGGTAACAAAATCATTTTCTTATTCTTCTGATTGGACCTTTAATGTCACCCTTATAAGATCAGGTCCTGAATTTAGTGAGCATCCCAGTGTCCCTGCCCACATTACAGAGGAGAGAAAAACAAACAAACACAGTCACAAGGAAAATGATACAAAAGCAATGCCTTTTAAAGTTGCATTTCATCATTTCTTTCAGGCAGTCTTGGACAAGTTTGAAATAGGCTCTCAAGTTGTTGCTTCAAAATGCCAAGTCTAAACCTTGTCATCGTGTACCACCAGCTCCATATGGCATCACAGCACAAAATTCCAAGTACCTTCTCCCTGATTCAATCAAGCCATTTTCAGCCACATTTCTCTGCCACCCTCCCAAGGGCAAAATGTGTGTACTCTCACCAGGAGGCAAAGTAATTCTACTCTGCCACCAAACCAGAACTAGCATCCTGGATGAATGTGCACATACACACACCAAACAGTACGTGTCTATGTGCTTGCAATACATACACACACCAGCCACATGGTTTATTAAACATCACTGTCTCCTGCAGTGAGCCCTGGTTTCCCAAGGCGTCTGTTCTTCTTGGCACTCGACGCACATCTAATACATGGAAGACTTTAGAAAAACACACAGTCACCTTACATTGGATACCATAAAAGCACACAAACACACAATGTGAGAATATTTAGATTAATGATACATGAATGTGCATATTCCATAGACACATTATAGCGTACCTGCAAAAGGCTATTCCTCGACAACCAGGTTCTGATCTCTCTCTCTCTCCCTCCCTCACTCACACACACACACACACACACACACACGTGTATTTTATATAACGTAAATTACCTGAGGCAGTATTAAACAATTACTGAACCTTTGAATGGATTTAATTGACTTCAACTGATTCATGATTGAAAACAATGAATAACTAATTGAATTTAAGCTCCAAATGCAAATAGGTGAAGTGTCCATATTAAGCCACTCCTGCAGGACATGCTAACAAAAGCACATACACATTGACTGCAACCGCAACATTGGAAAAGACACTATGACCAAATCCAGCACATTTAACCCTTGTGTGCTGTTCGGGTCTGTGGGACCCGTTTTCATTTTTTATCAAAAGAAAGATGATACGATTATTTATTTTTACAAACTGAGACTCATTGGCCTTGGCTCATTTTCTGTGAAGAACATATATCAGAACACATTTTCAATAACCACTCACTGTACACCCTCCCTACACATTTGTATTACATACAGGATGTTTGGGTCCACTGGACCCAGGCCTAAATAAAGATGTGGAAATTGTAAGTCCTGTGTCCCTAAACTCTGTCCTCCTCCTCTCTGGGCCTGTTGTTAGGGTGTGTGTGTGTGTGTGTTTGTGTGTGTGTGTGCACGTGTGCATGCATGTGTCTCAAAGCAACATTCAAGCATTTGTACATGCACCTGCTCTCACATTCCCGCACATTTTTCCCGCTCTTTCTTGTGGGATCTTATCATTATTTTCCCATACTCTATCCCAGCTGCAAATTTGGGGCGGGACACAATAAATAGAGCTTTGCGACAACTGATACAATACAACTGATCAAAATGGACAAAAGATTCTCCGTACAGAAGGCCAGAGAAGCTTTTGATGATGATGTAGAAGAAGAGGATTCAGAATATGAGGATCACATTTCTGAAAATTCAGAGTCAGACAGTTATTTTGAAGAAGACGATGAAATTTAGTATCAGCTAGTTGCAAAATGAAGACAAACCACAGGACTAGCAACCCCGGCACCAAACAGTGAGCAGTGGTGAGCCCCAGTCAGCAGCTAGCAAGTGAAGAAATATGGATGTCAAAAAATGGAATGGTCTTCTTGCCCAAGAAATGAGCCACCATGCATGGCTTCCAATGTGATAAGAATGCAAAAACAGCCAACACAGATGGCAGTTACTCATGTGCAGGACATTTGACATGACCTGAATTGGTTAAATTTCTAATGTTCAAAAAAGTTTAAATGAATTAAAATTAATATTTTTGAAAACACTTGCTTCATTTGTAAATTTGTTGAATGTTTTCCAACCTCTTTTTTTAATTACATTTTTCTTAAAAAACAAACAAAAACGAGTAGCTCTTTAATACATAAATGGGATCTAACAAAGGTAAGGGGCAAATATTAATCATGTATGCTGTTCATATTGCTTGTAACTGGGATGAAGTAAACATATATAGAGTATTTTAACATAAAATTGTTTGATTGTGTTGAATTAAAAACCAAAAAATGCAGCGGGTCCACCGGACCACAAACACTAGCACTAGTAACAAAAATATAAAATATTTATATATTTCAGTAATAATGCAGGCTTATCAACAGCTATCATTAGGAGGAAGCAATGCAGTATACATAGTATAACACACTGATGGGCATATTTATGTAGTGAAGAGCACGGTCAAACGTGCGCTGCCAAGTTTTCTGAATTTGCCCTCACAATTTGCATGTATTAAACTGCTCACTGATGTACTTTGGCATGCAAGCAACAACTGGGAACTCTTTCAGGCATATTCTGAAAGAACAGAGAGCCCAGTAGGTACAGTTCAGTGGGTGGTTTTGTTTTAGATCACCAAGCTCTAAAGTGTCTAAATTTAATTCACTGCAGGTAATACTGCTACAGCAGTAATTAAACAGACATAAAAGGAAATGAAAAAGACACATAAGGATATAATGAGATTCATAAAACAACTGATTGGCTATGTGAAAAAAAAAAATGAATACAAGTCACCAGAGAGCTGAGAGAGAGTCAGTCCAAGCTGACCAAGGTGGAGTGCAGAAGCTAGTGGATGGCATGAAGTAGATGGTGTTGATACAGTCAACATCTCATTATAATATGAAGGTAATGCAGAAAAATGCACAATGTAAATATCTTAACAAAAAAGGCTGAGCAGTAGCCTATAGTGACTTCATATTTCACTGAACACTAAGTTTAAGTTTAATGAACAGAAAACCCACAGTTTTCCTTCCCCTCTTTGTAGCCTGTGTTCATTTGACATTCCATTGCTTCTTCTCTTTCTAATAATCTGTTTTTAATGATTTATTGGTTTATTTTTTTTTAAATGTATTTATTTTATCTTAACCCAGTGCAACCCCTACATAGTGCACCAATGTTGGGTTTTGGATAGCAAAAGTAACATTTTCTGCCAGATTATACAAAGGTTCTCTCCAAACCTGGTTACTTAACTTGCTCTGCAGTGAAAGGAGAGGTTCAGTATGAGGAGTGTCGATGACACTTTGGAGTCTCTGTGCCAAAACTAAGCTTTGCACTGTCTGCCATCTTCCTACGTGGATCAGATCAACAGTGAGCTGATGCATATATATCAATGAGCCTTTCCAAAATCACAGAATCCGTTTCATCATTGTACATTCTTCAACTATTAGACACGTCTACATGTACAAAAAAAGTTCCATTTTGAATAAGTCAGATGTTCTAAAGAAGGTTTGTGCACATCACACTGGCTGGTCAATGCCAGTTTCTTAACTCTCTTGGACTGCAAATCAACAAGACTGTTGGATATGTTGACATCCTGGTAACATAATATTTTGCAGTTGCACAGGCTTCATCTCCCTGAAATGCAATGACAATTAAAGTTCTGCCCAGGTTAAGATTAGTATCTACCACAAAGCCTGGATTCTGACATTGTGATGCACATGGACCAAGCTTAGTATTCTACAGCAAAATGCAATATACAGCATGTGCATAGGGTATACCCAAATCCAATGCATATATAATATGCATATAATGAATTTACTGCAAATATCAAATACACAAGGAATACACAAGGAACACTGACAATATGTTCACTATACAGCAAATCTGCGTGATGCTCTGAAAATATTGCTTACAATACTTTGCTTCTGTATTTGCAATTCTGCTCTCTACTAGTTAATTTCTGCAGCATGTCTGAGAAACACATCAAATCTGTCCATGGAATTGGATTCTAAGTTCAATTTACTCTGCAGAATTACTGTTTGCCATCTCAGCTTGGCGGGATTCCTTCCATTCATGTACCCCCCCTTGATTGTGTTGTAATAGAGTTGTCAAAGGGGAGAGTGGGGTTTGGTTGTAAAGTCCTAGGTACATACTACACTACTGTCTGTTAAACTTGAAGGGGGAATGTAAATCTGTGGTAACACTTTTGAACATTTCCTCTCCATTTCCATTTGGCAGAACAAAAGAGAACTCTGGCTAGACTGTAATAAATATTGGCAAATTGTATTGGCCATCGTGTTATTATTATTTCTTTTTTTCTTTCTTTATTTTTTGTATTTTCATACTGCCATCATTACATGTCTGTCAGAAATGACAAAATAAGGCAAAATGGACTGAAAAGGAAACACAAGAATAGAATAAAGTGGAATATCCTGTAATATTAACTCTGAAAATATCAGTAATAGCTAGAATTTGGTGACAAACAATCTGTTGTATTCTCTTTTTTAAAGAATGAATGCAACTGATTCATATTAAATATTCCATACTTTATGACAGGGCACATACATGTGTATCTGTTGTACGATGTGTCAAAGTGTGTCTGCATTTGTAAAGTAGTGTTAGTATATGATCTGTGGAGTGGAATAATTGATATTACATGATTAACCGATGTAATTGGTCTGCCTGTCATTGTTGATTGCTGCACCAGGAGGCAGCTAAGTTTGATTGGCCTCCCTGTGAGAGACACATCCTCTTTCTACATGTGTGCGTGCATGTATGTGTGTGTGTGCGTGTGTGTGTGTGTGCATGAATGCACATCTGCAAGCAGCACTAACCAATAACATCACTTTGCAGTAATATATATTCAGATGTAATGTGAAATATGAGAGGGAAATAAATCATATTTGATATATCCATCATAACCAGGAATTGACTAAATAAGGGAAAAGGAAGGCAGTGTGATGCATGGATGAGCGAGGACTTTTTTCATTTTATTTTCCTCGCTGTAATTCTCATTGCTCTACTTCTTTATGGACATTTCACTGACGGCTCAAGCCATCGTGAGGCCATGCATCAAATAAGGGATCCACTTTTCAATATAGCCAAATCAATGTTCACTTGAGTATGAATTTGAAGAAGTGAGTTTATTGAAAGGCACTGGCGCGTACAGTAAAGTTCTTACTCATAATGCAAAAGAAAATGGCCCAATGAAGAACTAAAATGGACAAAATGTGAGGAATTTGGGATTTTGTGCACACTTTAGTCTTTGGGAAACTTTAGAGTTGAGATTTTGAGGATGTAATTAACAGGTTAATCCTGCCATATGTTGGCCTTAACAGTTCCGGACAAGTCAGCACTGTATTGATTTCTAGATTATGTTTTGTGGAAAGCAGTTCATTTAATCTGGAATCCTTGTGAATTACATTTATTATGGATGATTAAGGTATAATATGTCATTGTTCAGTAGAAGTAGTATGCCTTTTATGTTGTAAAGTGGAAAGCATAGTTGAAGCTTAGCCAGAGAAATAGTCGGATAGGGATCAGGTTTATCTGGTAGGATACAGTGCTGTGTTAACTTAGCTCAAGCTTATTTAAACCTGGTTTTTGTGAGGTTTTTGGAAGGGAAGACGGATTTATTGAGATAAACCTGGCTTAGCCAGTTTTCATGCTGTGAGGACAAACTCCCAGCAGTCACTGTTTATTTAGAGCATTTCCTAGAGCGTGTCCTATTGGTCACTCTTATCTAAAAACCTGGAATCTTGCATGTGTGATGGATTCTGCCAAACAGCTTCCAGAAATTTAAGAAACAATTAGTGAAGTAGTTGCTAATTTTCCAAGATAAGTGGAAGGTATATATAAGATATATTTTGTGTTTAGGGGTTAGAAATTGAATAGATAGGAAATGACTTGACAGTTCTGTAGTGTTCTTCAGCTGCTCAGTCTGGCGGACAATTTGTGTCTTTTCAGTGATAAGCACTGAAACACTACCCAACACTGTAGGGCTGTTTCCTGAGGGGCTATAATCTTTGAGTTCATAAAGTGATTTTTTTTTTTTTTTTTTACTGAAATAATTTTTACTTGTCATGGCAGCAGGAGAAGGAAGGAATGAAGGGGTGCTAAAAGAGACAAAGTGTGAGGTAGAGGTGTGACACCAGAAATCTGACTTACATCTTGAACTACAGTAGATTAGACACTTTGAACCAGTCTTGCCATATGGTTGAAGTCACAGTAATGAGAGCATAATGTGATTATCAGGATATCCCAGAACGTAATAAATTGCAGTGAAATGATTAAATGTGACTTGGGCCTCATTATAATATTTTTTAGTATTTTACATGTTGTCCTCTTAATTGCAACATGCAATTTAAAATAAATTTAGAGTTGTAGATATTCATTCCAAACATTGCTTCAAAACCGGATGTAATTTCACCAACTGATGGTGCATGATAGCATGATAAATTAGATGGCTCTAACCCAGTGGTCATGAGTCTGTGCCAGAATGTTTTTATTCATATTTTTTTAGATTTCATCCTTAAAACATTCTATATATTTCTGAAAAAAATGTCAACAGCATCTTCACTGTCTCAGAGTATCTTCTAGGAAAATATTTTTATATTTTTATATTATTACAACTTTACAACTTTACTTCTAGTTCAGTATGCAAGTATGTATGCATAGTATGACCTATGACTGGTCTTTTAGGTGGTCTAAAGATTCCTTCATTTGAAACATGTCCTTTTTTTTTTTTTTTTTGCTTTAATCACAACTAATTAAACTAATCAGAACATATGACATGAACACAACTGTTTAAACAATATTGTATTATTGCATTGTACATATACTCCACATAATATGCTTGTCCTCTGAGCATAGCACAGTGAGCATTAGGGAACTGTCAGGGAATGCAGAAACAGTGAGGAAATGCAGGGAGGTGATCTGAATAAAAGGTCATATAGATTATGCATATCATATTGAACTATATTCCCACAGCTTTTATTTTTCATTTCCACTTCAATAACAAAAGTCTGGAATGAAAAGGAAAAAAAAAGCTGTCATGATACTTATTTCAGAGCTCTTTTCCATTTTTTCTTGATTTCAGGCAGCCTAGGGCAACAAAATACGGTAGGTGTAGCAGTGATTCTGTTTATTACAGCTGTCAGTCATCACTGTAATTATCAGCAGCAATAGGGAACTGCCTACACACACCATGACACACACATGCATAATCAATCATGTATAATTATGGTGTATAGAGAAAAATATCTTGCAGTCAGTAACATTTCTGCATAGTGAGAGTCACAGTATGACAGAATAATAACCATCATTAAGGTATAAAGACAGAGGCTTGTAGTTCTAACAAATCTCGCTTCCTCTACCCATCATTAACTCAACTGTGTAGGTGTGCGTGTAAATCTAAATGTCTCTGTGTGTCTGCACACTTGTTTGAGTGCACATAAGGTTTTCACTATGTATGACGTTTTTTATGACTCTTCTGGGGACAAGCAAAAGGATAGTTTCAGTCCCTTTGTTATATGTGCATGTCTGCTCAATCTACATTTTCTATGTTAAAATAACAACTTCATGATAATTTTGATGCTTTATTGACTGAAAGGTTGAGTGGTGTCTTAAAGGTGTCATTCCCACTTTCTGCCCTGTACATTTGTTCTTGCAACATGTAACCTTGGGCTCCAGGTCGGGAAAAGTGTGTAACTCCTTATGGCAAGTCAGATACCACCAACTAATTCACCGATATTGGTGAAACATCATTTTCTAGTTTTCACTTCTGCTCCACTATAACTCTCCATGATTTAAGGATGTTTCTTATGGACAAGTAAACTGTCTTCAACTGTAGCTTCTGTTAGTTAACAGTTAGCTCAGTTAGACGTAACGTTAGTGTCTGGAATAGGTACTTAGAGCACTTGGTAGCACAGGACCGCTAGGAGAAGTAAGTTTTCAGGCCAGAGACAGGGGTAATGTGGACAGAGAGCATCATCAGAGTCGTGCCAGAACGAGAGCCAGGCAAGCAAAGTGGCCAAGCAAGCAGCCGCTGAACAAGAGTAAATCTCAAAATGGCTTTTAGTAATTTGTGTGAGCTTTGTGAAATAAAGGGCTGAAAGACAGACGATGCGCTGGATTTCTTGTTGTTGGACTAGTAAGTATTAGCTGGCTGCTATGTCTTTGACTTGCTTTGTTTGGCTGTTAGCAAAGTTGTCAGCTCGCAAGTTGTTGACTCACAATTTATGTAATATTAACAAATGCAGATGTACAGCCGCCCATATTTCCGTCAGTGGTATTGCACAAATACCAGATCTTACAAAATGTTGATTAAAGGAGTCTAATAGTAATTTCAGATGTGTAAACCAAGCAAGTAGCATTAGAACTCAAGGCTAACCAATGCCCTCAGATTATGGCAATGGGTAAACAATATTTACAAAGACTGACTGATCTAATCATGAGTAATAATTTATATAAAAATACAAGCATGTGCGTAGGTGTGTGATTGTGTGCATGGTCACACACTTTACTTTTATTTGTATATCTCCTTGTGTATTTATGTGTGTGTGTGTGGTCGTGCTGTGCATTTGTTGAAGTGTGAGTTTCCCTTTGTTGGACATGAAGGGTAATTGCAGCTTTTGTTGACTGTTGGTGGCAGGTGGTGAGCCATCTGGTGACGGCAGGTAAAAGAGAAGGATGGAGGGGCTTTGGGGACAGAGGAGTGCTGAGTGGCGGAGGAAGGAATGGATGCACCCCACCATCAATCACACGTGGATGAACAGCAGGCACAGGGGCAATGGGAGGGATTGGAAGATGAGGTGAGGACAGAAGAGACAATATGAGAAAAGAGGTGGTGAGTTACTTTGAGAATTGTCTTATCAGTATGTGTGGACATGCATGCGTGTCTGGCTACGTACACGCAAGGAATAATGAGAAAGAAAGAAACAAAGGGAGAGATAGAACATAATGAGATACAGAGCTACATTCATAAATACTGGTAATATAAAATGTTACATATTGTAACCCTGATTATATGAGCAGGTAGAGCACTATTGTATTTGTTCGTCACACAACCTGGATGGAGAGCTTTTTCTGGTTAGAGGTTAGCTGGGTAGATACTTACTGACACAGTTACAGTTATGACCAGTAAGACCTTATATATAGGCTTAATAGGCTTAAGGGCCAGAGCTCCATTGCTCCATCACTTGTTGTGACATGCACCTCACATTAAACTTGCAATTGTCACAACAAGCTACACTTTCACACCCTTACTGATGCCAATGAAGGAAAGCAGGCCAGTATAATTCCTGAGTGCCCAACCACAATGTAGTGAAAGAATTTTCCTGTTAGGATCTGAAAATGACAGCCTTGTGTGTTGCCTAACTCACTGGTGACTTGTCAGTGCCAAACACACACCAACACACCAACAACTAACCAAACTTCATCAAGAAATCGTGCACAAAATCATTTATGTCTAAGGGAAAAGTAAAAAAAAAAAAAAAAAAAAAAAAAAAAGGTTTGAGCTCTTTAACTGCAGTTTACTGATTTGTTGGCATGTCCCTAGCAGTACATTGCACTGCAATTGGCTAAGCATTGGTATTTATTGATGTCACACTGAGTACACTGGTGTAGTGAGTGGTAATAGTTAAAGTACAGCAGTCTGTAAAGAGCAAAAGATTGATGTATGACTGTCATCTGTATCTGCTTTAATGTTATGTGAAAGTCATTTTTCTCCACTAATTGAATCCAGCAAAAAAGAGAGAAAACTGTGTGCATCCAGTGTACATGGATTTGCATACATTAATGAGCTGTATGTATTTACATATAACATTTGCCTGTGCATATCTATATTTGTGTGTGAATGTGCTGCAGTGTCACACTATCATGTTACTGGCATGAATCCTTTCCTTCAGGGATAAGCATTCTTTTTCTAGACACAGTCGACCAAGTCAAATCTGTCTAATTGCAAGATAGGATATTGCAAAACTGCCATAAAAATCTGCAACAGTGAGAAGTTGTGAGATCAAATGAAGTTAGACTTTAAATAGCTCAATTAGCCATTGTACTCTGACTGGTGAGCACAGTAGAGCAGAATTGCTCTAATGATGTGAAAAAGTAGATTTTTGCATGCACATTCTTTCACACACAATCTACACAACTAACACAACGAGAAAGACGGCAAACCTTGAAGCTGTGTCCACAGACACCGACGTGTCTTCATATGGGATACATCTGTAAAGTCAAAATTGTGAGCATGAATTTGCAGTCCTCTAGGAATGCTTTTCTATAGTTTCCCTCTTCTTGATTGTATTATGAGATCCTGGAATGCATGAGTACAGCCAATTGATCTTACACTGAAAAATGTCAAAAAGCCATATTCCAACAGAGCATTCAATCCCTTTTCTGAGAAGTTGACCTTCAATACATAATATATGTAATGTGTTATTGCGTTATCAAACCCTCTGACATATATTGTATATCTATTGAATTAGTCAGTACATCCTCACGCTGTCTGCACTCCTAACATATAGCCATCTTAAATGGATTTAAAGTATGTGCACTGTTTCTTGTAAGAGCCTTTGAAGCCCCACATGAAATGAATGTCACCCATCAAACGTGTGTTGACACCAGAGATTATTTCTGGCTTTATGCAAATGAAGCCTAGAGATGTTTGGATATTAACAGTATTTCACTCTTGCTGAACTTTGCATGGCAGGTCTTTGATTGGCAGGGCAGTTATGAATAAATATGCATTAAATTGTGTGTTGGGACTTGGTGGGCAGGTGAGTAAAGAGGAAGGACTGGGTAGATGGATAAATGGGTGGCTGAATGCAGGGGAGGAAAAAAGAAAGGAAAGGGAAAGGAGGAATACAGGTTGTTTAGCATGTACAGTGAGACACTTACTGCGTGCTAAAGCGAAAGTTCATTTATGTTGCTATGTTACATTGCATTCCGCTCATTTAGCTAATGCTTTTATCCAAAGCGACTTAGACAGAGCCAAGGGATTTTGTGTAAAGAGAAAAAGAGGACGTGACCCAGTATAGAACTCTGAGGGACCCCAGTAGTGAAGCTACAAGGTTCAGACAGATTCTTTCCAACATACTCTGTAAGTGCAGTCATTGATGTACAATGAGTTGTCAGTTTAACATTTTCCAGGTTTAACAGGTTATTATTATCTTGTTATTTTTAAAGTTTAAATTACAGACCAACCAGCACCTTATGGCTGTCTAGGTCAGTAACATGTAGAGGACTGAAGACATGGTTGAAAAGTCAGTTGTATTAAATCCTAAAACAAATATTTGTGCATGGGCTCATTTGAAGCCAAAATCCTGGTTATGTGCCGCCATGTGCATTTTCATCACCATATTTTTTTCTCCATACTGTACATCCACCAGTACATCAAGGACACTTATTTGAGTCTTTACTTGTCCTCTCTTCAGGAGTGGAGAGATGACACAGTAGATTCTGTTGCTTTGATGTGCCAGGGGGAACCCAGAACAGACAGCTCTCATATGTATAGCCCGATAGTTATGTGTCCCCAGATTCCATATAGCTGTCCCATGGTACAGATGAGAGATACAAGACAAGTCATATGGGAAATGTTATGACACAAGTCATCATCAAACAACTGACTGGCTGTATGAATGCCTCTCCATATATCTGTCACAGTTTTTTCTATCTGCCGCTTTCTTTGTCTTCATCTTGCTCTTATTTATTTTAGCTGTCTGTTGTATGTTGTGACAGTGATGCCATACATCCTACTGTGCAGCATCAATGTCACTGCATCACAACTGCAACACAGTGCACTTTTGCACTTTTGCACAAGGGAAACAAAGAGCTGACATGTGGACCATGACAAGCAGCTCATCAGGTCATACCACTGACAGCAATCCCTTGTCAGAGTTATTACAGAAGATAACTTACTACAGCACCGGGGGAAACATGACTTCAAATTTACTTCAAGTACCACACTTGCACACTATGTAACTGGTCTACCTCTAGGCCAGTCTTTCTATGAATGATTGCTGACTTTACTCCTGTTGATTTATAATCACAGTTTTATTTAAATTATTAACTTTTCTAATGGAAAATTGTAACTGCTGTTTTCTCATCTGACCCTCATGAGTGCAGGATCAATGTATCTTGAATGTAGATTTCGTGTTTGACACACCTAGCTAGCTAAAACCACATCCTTCCAAGTACAGGAAGCCTTGCATTATTTGTGAAAGTATATACATTTAGTATATATCAAATTTATTTAATATATTTATTTCATTGAACGATTTAGATTTACCTGTTTTGTCATGTTAAAAGTCTGTTTAGAATTATAATGAAAGATGTTTGGAAAATTTTGTTTGCTTGTTTATGTCAATGGGAATGGAAAAAATCTTAGAAATTCTTATCAATATGATGCAGTAAACAAGATAAGCCAATCTAATTCTGTTTTCTCTTACAGTTGTTCAGCATAGGGGCTTCCTCCTGTGTCCAGCCTACAGTTGTTCAGTGGGGGGGTCTCATGAACACGCAGTGAATGGCAGGTTGCCTCGAGCCCCAGGCTCTCCTGCCAGCAATCTAAAAGTTCATAACATTCTTGTGGTAGAAATAAAATGTCTCTTTAGTGACCAAAACTCAAAACAACAAAACCCACACAGTTTCAAAGCTGTTTTACAAATGAGACCATCTCCAAATGCCTAAAATGTGGTGCTACGAAATCAAATAAAACGCAGCAAGAAAAAGAACATATTCTTGCAATGTTAAAAACCCAGACCCTTAAATGAGATGACTTAAAGCTATGATATTCATCTTAAAAATCTGTAATTATTGAGTTGCATTTGCATATTTAGCAGAGAAGAGACAGAGCAACATTAACACTCATTTGGAGTTGTGTTTCTAACAAAAGTAAGTCCAGTATTGCCTCTAGATCTTTTGTGTTTTCATGCTTCATAAGTTCATTTACTTTGTAACTTGAGACATCTGTTGAATTTTAGGTAGTGTAGGCTTTTGCATGTAATGACTGCCTGCTGGGGTTGATGAGAACAGCACACTCTCTGACTTTTCTGTGATTCTGTGAAAAAGACAGGTGAAGGTGTAGTTAGAATGTATTACCAAAAAATACACATCTTCAGTGTAAACTGCAGATGCAAAAACGAAAACATTATTAAAATTAGATGTATCTATTTTAATGGTGAACGCATGAATGAGCAGCTGTGAAGTGTCACTTTGACTTGACAACGCAGTTTTAAGACTTGTGATGAAATGACAAATTTACTTGGTAAGATACACTTTTTTTGCATACACGCATGCATGCGCACACAAAAAAACATACCCACACTCAAGGCCAAGTGAGTTAATGAATAGACTTAGGGTTGATGGTGGCAGTCAGTGTATATGTAGCTGTCACACAGCGTTAGTGTTAGCACTGGGGTCAAGCGTAGCCAGAATGAGCTCTGACTTCCTCTGAGTTAACACCAGCTCATTAGTCAAGTAGAGCAGGGCAGTCACACCTCAACACACACACTAATTCCTTCTGTCTCTTTCTCTGCCCCTCGCTCCCTGTCTGTCTTCTTATGTCTGCTTGTTGGACCATCTCTCTCTCTTCACACACACACACACACACACACACACACACACACACACACACACACACACACACACATTACCATTAAACCATGAAGGCTCTTACACTTTCTAAACTGATAAAGTTTGTTTACCAACCATAAGTAATTTAATGCAAGCATTTAGTATTAGTTAAATGAGATGGAAACTGTAAGCACTGGTTTCATGTAACCACGCATACAGTACTTAATATTCAATTAACCCACTCTGTCTCTTTCAGTAGAGACCTTGAGTGTTGCATTGGCTCAAATACGTATTATTCCTCAATAGCTCTTAAGCCATAGTTTAATGCACATGATTATAGTCTTTATTTCCTTCACTAGCAACATTATGTACTTTACTTTGGTTTCTCTGGTTAATTGTAAACTTTTTTTTCGATTGACATAATTTGTCTTTGTCATATGTTTTCTCCTTTCATTTTACTCATGTTAATTTACTCTTTTTTTCAAAGCCACATCCAAATCAATCAAAGCAGTTCTGACATAAACTGTATAAAGATGCACCTTTATGATTATCATAATATTGCCTTTCATTATGCTTCAGTGTTCTTCCATTATGCATCACCAGCATCGAGGAGGGTTCACTGCCTCCTGTCAACAGCATTACTCAAATATCTGCGCCAGTGCCAAATTGTATTACAGCAAATAAACAAATGAGTAATAAATCTTTATCATCTTCTTGGACTCTCGTCTATACACAGACACTAGCACAGACAGAATGAGTATAAATATAGTTGATTTTCTGGCTAGTTAGTGTTATTTAATTTCTGCTAGTCAGTGAGTACAAAAGGCAGGCTCAGTCTCTTACTTTCACTTATTCATCTATTTCTATTGTTTCTCCTGTCTTCTGTCTCTCCTACATCTCACCTCTTGTTATCTTTGCCCTCACTCTCCTCTCTTCTGCTCTTTTGCTTTTTTTCTATCTCTTTGCTCTCCCAGTGACTTTGCACATGCTAATCCAAATAGGTAGTTAATTATAGACTGCGGGTCTAATGGCATGAAGTAATTACAGAACTCCAATGAGAATTCAGTGGTCACCTCCACCTTCTCTGTCTCTCTCTCTCTCACTCTCTCTCAACCACAGCTCTCTCTTTATTGGGTCTATATCGGTGCATTGAAGCATTGAAATTGTGCAACATGGGCTTGGTTTTGGAAAATGAAAATATGTCATTTTTTTTGTCTATTTCATTCACCGTAACCATGCACTGACATTTAATGCTAGAACAGTAATGCCCTGAAGTGTTTTAAAGTGTTCACCTTTGGGAAGCATCAATGTGTTCAATAACCATTTAATTTCATGGGAATCTACAAATAGACATTTTAGCCAGCTAATAGCATTTAACAGGAAAGGTTACATGGCCTACAAAAATGTTAGTATTCTTCCTCTGGGGACAATAAATATTTGCAGAAAGTTTCATGGTGGTTTGACCAGAAGACTTTGAGATATAATGCTCTGGACCAGAAAAGCCAACCCACTAAAATGATTCCCAGTCACAGGCTAATAACACATGTTCATGCAGCAATTTCCATATATATTTGGGTGATCATCATATTCTGTATATGAACGACACACTGCCTGTAGTTGAGGATCTAGTTTGTATTCTGCAGTCAAGAAATGTTGATTGTGTTTGTCAGGTTGTACCTCATCACTATTGTAATTGTATACACATATGCGTGTCTCTTGTTGCCTCAGACTAACAATAACAAGATGAAATAACAACAAAAACAAAATGCTATGATTCTCTTTCTCCGTTGTTATAGTCTGAACTTGGGAATTTCAACTTTAAGAAACCCAGTTACTTTGAACTTGTGATATGTTTGTGTCTTTAATGAGAAGATCATTTGTGTTCAGATTGGATGATTCTTTATGCTGTCATATTTCTTTCTCTGAGTCTTTGGTCAGTTTGTGGGACACATTTACAGCTGCCACTGCTGGCACACAAAACAGTTTTTTTTTTTTTTTTTTTTTTTTTTTTTTTTTTTTTTTGTTGTTTTTTTTAACCAATTAGTTATGAAACTCAGTCAAAAAGTTTTTAGGGTACAATAAACAACTGACAAATTAGGCTGTCAACCTATGAATCTAGGTTTCTAGACTAACTAAAGTTCACATACAGGCATAAACTTTTTAATAGCATCCAAATGTGTCTTTGTTTATTACCATGTTGGTCCTAGAGCTTGAAAATAAGAATGGCAATATAATCTGGTACTCCGATATTTTTTTTCCAACAGTCTGAATAAATCAGTACAAGAATAGCCTTGTTTACCCAATAACAGGTCTGTTATTTTATCTAAACCACCCCTATCTGACTGCATTTGATTTAGAATGAATACATAACAACAAATAATGCATGAAGACTGGGCTGTCAAGCCTTTTAATAACCTGACAATTAGAAGCACACACCTACACTAACACACACACATTTAAAAGTGAGAGAGGGGAATTATTGCAAAGGATGTGTATATATCGAATATAACTATATACACATCCTTATATATAGAATATATTTCAGTCAGGACTGTGTGTGTGAACACACAGTCCTGACTGAAACTAAGTGTACTACTAAGTGTACTACTGACACTTAATATAGCTCTTACATTTATTCCACAGCACTGGGGTTATTATCATATGTTCCATCATAAGTATTAAGTTAATTTGCAGCATGAAAATAATGCTTGTTAAAGTTACTCATTGGAGGCACGTATCAGTTCCATAAAGCTGTTGACTTGGTCTCAAGTGTAAATACTTGATTGTGATTTGGAAAGACTTCACTCCTGGTGTGAGACCTACCCTGGGTTAAGTGTTATGTCTCCTTCCTTTCCCTGTGGGGAGAAGTTCAATAAATAAGGTGTAAGCATACACAGGATGTTTTCAGCCGGAAATGATTCAAATTAGATCTGACACAGCACACTTTTTTAAAATTTGGTTATGTGGTTTGTTCAACTATGGGACATTATCATGCACACCCATCTGTCTCCTTACACTGCTTAGGATATAACAGACAAATATGCAGTCCTTTTATAATTCTATATTAACACTACATAATTTTCATACTAATCCTGGTGTATCATTTCTGTACCCGAGGCCTACATCTGCAGGTAAAAAAAACAATAAAAAACAAACAGTTAAATGTCACCTTTTCAAAGAGTTTCCATCAATTAATCAACCTCGGGAGTTAAATTTCACTGACCTCTTAAGTTAAGGCCAATTAAAATGATTAAAACATGATATATATGCATGTACCTCACACAGCAGCATGCTGATCGATCATTTATCTTTCCTTGACACTTTCTATTGAAACAGATGTGAAATTTGGTTAACTATTTCACGAGCACACTTGAGCTGATCTATGCACCCCCTACATCGTGTATCATCTTGTACATCTTGTTTCACTTCATCTTGAACATATTCTGTTGGCTTGGGATGTGACGACAGCATTGGCCTTGGGGGACAAAACAAAACAGTGAAAATCTTGAAAATATTTTTCCTTCTGGAAATATTTATTAAAGTTAAAGGAGACCTATTGTGCCTTTTTTTCACCAGTTCACACAGTTCCCAGGTACCTTAATGACATGTCTGTGACATCCTTTGGTCAAAATTCCTCACAGATCAAGCACAGCAGCCCTCTCTGTACCCTGTTTTTAGCGCTCCGTGAGTAATGTGTTTTTATATCTTTTTATATGTTTGAACTCTGGCTAACTGGCTAGCGCTAGGCTAATGGTACTACCCTGTAGTGTGTTTATGTACTGGCTATTGGAAAGCTACGTATATGTAATTAATTGCAAGTAACGTACGTAACATTACTCAGCTATTCCCCTTACACCAGTAACATACAAGCTCAGCCATCATGTTTTCTCCACAACCGTACAGGTGGGAAATTAATTATGGGGAATAGATAGACTAGAAGTAGTCTATTACTATTGTAATATAAATGAGTAAGGACTAAAGTACAATAAAATAGTGTTCCCTCTATCTTACATTGCTTACTGTTAATCTGTCATGTTTTTTACTTATCATGTTACATATCAAAAACTGAAAGCACACAAAACAGTTCATACAGATTTTACCTTTATTGTCATGATTCCTTCAAACATACAACAACTTATTCAATATACTACCTAGAACAGCAGCCTGGAAACGTTTTGGTCAGCATTTAGGTTTCACTGAATTTCAGAAGAAAAGATGGACACGTTATAAAAGCATGTCACCATGTAGTTTAGACTAACCATTATGTACACTTTGTTTTAGCTGTTACAGATACTAGGCCTATAGGAGCTCTGTAAGCTGGTGATGGGGATTTCTCGGCTGGAGAATCAGGGTGGTACTGCTCAGCTGTGTGGTGCGACAGATATGGAGTCCCCAGACACTCAAGGAAGCTACGCTGGGTCAGATTGAACCTCGGCACATAGCCCGCTACAACCTCTTGCTTCCCTGGTCTTGCAAACTGGGCTGCGAGATCCTCAGGGATGGGGATCTTCAGCACCTCATCCACGTATGGGCCAGAATCTAGGAAAACCTTCTCGAAGATGAGCTCCAACATAACCTAAAAGACAATATAGGAGGGAAAAAATTGGTATACTTTGTGAAATCATCCAACTTACATAAGTTAAGAGTCCTGTTTTATGTTATTTGTTTTTCACGTGTATTATAGATGTTTGCACATTCTTTGACTCATTACCATTTTTAATAAAAGGTTGTAAAACTTATCGACGGTTGGTTCTACTTTCACTGTCTTAGCTGTTGCTATTGTTGGGAAGTTCAATCTGAATAGCGGCTCACCAGCTGATGTTGTAGCTTAGGGACGCCCAGCACTTTCATTGAAGTGGAGGGCTGACAGGTAGAGTCTAGGGAAGAAAAAAATATATATATGATTGAGAGTACAAATATAAATATACATTGTACTCATTCACTAAGCATCAGAATCACCTTTATTTGCCAGGTGTGTGTACACATACATAAACTGTCCATACACACACATACATTGAGAGCAACATGTAAACAGAGTCAAATTCCTTTTGTGTACACACACCTGGCCAATAAAGTGATTCTGAAAGGTGCCACTTGTTAATTCTTTCAGTCCAGAAGCCTGCATGAACAGGCAGCCCGACATGTCACTAAAACCAGACAATATTCAGGTGGAGCTCATAGACTGAACTGAACATAATGCTAGTTAGCTGTTAGCATTAGCTCATGGTAATCGGACAAAAGACACACAAAGCACACTTACATTTCCATCGTCTGTAGTTGGTATTACTCCTCTTTCGTGTTAGGTCTCGTTGCCGTCCCGTGTTGTTCTGTGCTGCGTTGTATTTGTCCGTTGTGAAGCACACATGGCCTCGCGCACACACGTTAAGGTCTAGTCCACGGTGTGGGGACATCTCCGGTAAAAGTAACTCCTTTTTCCATTCTCCAAACCTAGTTTTGGTGAGGTGCTCAACACAGCCCAATCTTCTTGTTGTTGTCGACAGGAGTGGAGCCATTTTATTGTTTGGGCGTGTCCACTGAGTACAGACTCCACTGAGTTAATGACATTTTACAGGTACTTTTTACGGTTACAACTACAGCTGATTACTTTTTAGAGCCACCTTTTCAGGCCTTTAGTACCTGCTGTACCAATGTATCAGACTTGTGAAACAACCAAATGTACTGATAAACATCAAGGTTTTACCACCCTTAAAGACAGAGGCCACTATCTCTATAAAACATGCTAAATGTAAGCACACACACTAATGCATACACACACTGTATCACTATTGCTTAAGGTTCAGCATATAGAGTCGTACAAGAGAAAGATAATTTGAAAAGTATCTAAAGTATCTATGAGAATTGGACACCAGTAGCATAAGATGAACATACTGTTTTCCCTTTTTAACACAGGATTGAGTTCACCCATGGACATACATTGTGTTCACCATACACACAAATACAGACATGATACACCCTCTATCCTCCTTAGTGCCATTCCTCCTCCCTACAGCCCAGATTTGTGTGGTATCCCTCTATAATACCCATTATGGTGGTGTCAGGTTTGGTGCTGAAGCATCTGAATGGCTTAGCTGTCTTACCGGCAGCCTTCCAAACCAGCTTTACTGTTCCTCTCCCAGGGCAGTCCCAGAGACTTTGGATTGTACACCACTGGTAGTACAACCCACAGTCCAACTCCAGCCTGTCAGCTAAAGTAATATAGATATAGACATATTATTAGAATAGTATTAGAATATTGATAAAATTTTAAAATGTGCCGTATTCAGCACAATCGGGCCACAACATAATACTAGACTGGAAAACTGAGTGGGACTTTCTGACATAGCGTTAAGCTGGTTTAAATCCTATTGGAAGCACAGGGACTGTCAATCAGTAATTACAAAAAACATTTGACCATATTTATGCAGATGACACACACATTTATATAATGACAGGTGACAGGTAAAACTGATTTTTTTTCCTAGTCAAAGAAGAACAATTAGACATATTGTCAAAATGCCTGCCGTTGTATGTAAACTACTATGTTATTGTTGAAAGATGCAATACAAATGACCTTATCTTGCCTGAGGACAGGGTTAAATAACACATCTGTGTCTTTTGTGTCTTTTATTTTTCCAAGATTTGATGATTTTTGATTGGTTTATTATAAATTGCAAATCTACAGAATATTATTTGTGAACTCATTCATTCCATAAGATTCATTAATGTCTGTCCTGATGCGTTTTATGGAGTCACACAAACAATCTGTCTTGTTTTGCCAGTGCCAAGGTCAAGAAAGACCTTTCAATATTAAAATTTGAGTCAACATCCAAGATAATTTCTTAAGTGCTCATAAGAATGCAAATTTAAACATCTACATTTCTGTGGTGACTGGGCGTGCCATCTCATGTGCTATGATCGAAAGCTTCAGAGCAGTACTGAGTGGACCTTGTGGTGAGATTGCTTTGTCAACATATTCATGGATGACTTTGTTAACTTATGCTATCATTAGTTACTGCTCCTTCCTACCCTTGTATGGTAACCATTGACCCTCACCGGTTCTGTTTTTTTTTTTTTTTTTTTGCCTTGGTGCACAGCAAGATTAGATTGAGATTGATTATTAGTCATATAGACAGTTAGGGTTTGCCCTTTGCAAGGTGGAAACAACACAACTCCTTCCAGGGTCACTCTAAACAGATCTCCAGTGTGATGCCAGTGTGGTATGAGGTATGTGCCAACAGGATTCTCAGGCTAGGCTCTCTGCCAATGCCCAAGATCAGCTGCTGCTGCAGTTTGCACATTCAGAGGGTGAAGACAATACTGTTGGTGTAACCAAAAATAATGTTTCCTCACCTCTTTCTGCTGATGCATCATCATGCACCTCAGTCACCCTAAGGCCTGTGTTGTTGAGGCAACATGTTCTGCACTTTACACCAGTTTCTGTGTGAACATTGGTGTGGAGAAAGGAAAGGCTGCTGTCAGTAGCTTATCTTATCCTTTCGCCTTATACACTACAGAGTGCAGTGCTGGGTGGTATGGGAGTATTGGCATATAACTCTAGCTGACCTGTTTGGAAATACAGTCTTCCTCTGGGTCTACACTTGCTGGTGGAAAGAAGTGGAAGAAAAAGGCGCACTGTGTGGGATGAACTGTTATGTCTGCTGACTTCTTGCATGCAGATCTATGTTTAAGGACATGTGGAAATGATTGGATTACTCTTTTTTTATTACACATCTCTAGTGACTTATAAGTAAAGCTTTAACCTGTTATTATTGCTAACAACATCACATGTTATACATTAATAGTGGTGAAAAAAAGTGCTACATCACCAAATGAATTGTTTAATATCTTCTATTCTTCAGCAAATGAATGAATTAAAGGATGTGTAAGACTCTTGTTAAAGACTGTTACGGTTGACTTTTTGGCATCTAGTGGGTGTAGTTGCTGATTTTAATGCCTCAGCCTCTCCTTCCTAGCATGAAGGAGAAGCTACTTTGGCTGGGATGCACATCAAAAATGTGAAAGGCCCTATCAAGAAACATGGCAGAGAAACCGCTGTGTCTGTAGATACAAAAGGCTCATTATAATGGCCCTTTCAGACACAACAAGACAACGGTACTGTGCTCAAAAACCCATGGCTTTTAATGGCTTGTATTCCACTGCGCTGCAACAGCAGCTGTGCTGAGAAAAGTTGCATGCAGTTCTACTGCATTCAACTGGGTTCAACTTTGGGTGCAGAGTGCACTGAACCCAGCGTCAAACGCTGTGCAAATCGCATTGTGACTGAAATGGCCATAAGTTAACAAAAACATAATGATTCGTATTTTACACTAATGGAAACATAGTTATACATATTTCATTATATTTCTGACATATTCTGTATTTATAGTAATACATCTACCTAACCTAAATCTTACACACTTGACCTTTAATTGACATTACAAGTTAAGCCTTTGGATGTAAAAAAAAAACATGCATAGTGTAGTGACAATTCTACTAATTCAGAAATAAAACACAATTCTCAAGGGTTTAAAGTCTAATGTGTCTGTGTGTACGTGTGTATGCATGTGTGTGTGAGACAGAGATGGATGGAGTTTCTGGTATAAAAACTAAAGTTAAATGTCACACCTGTCTGTCACAACACACCTGCTCTCACTGATGCGTCTGCTCTGACAGGCTGACATTTTCACACCTCAACCGACCAACACACGTGTGTACACACAGACACACAGACACACACACACATACACACACACACACACACACACACAAGCACAAATATATATGCATGTATATTCACAGACAACAGGGCCACATCCTAAAAGGTGAAATCTAAGCACGGTGTTTATGACTCATTTCAGACTGTGCCAGGATTATTTTTTTTCTTTTATGCTCTATAGATCTACAAGCCCCAGTTTTAATCCACTTCAAATTAGTTGTACTTCCTGTGATATTTCACATTTTTTTTGTCTCTTGGACTTTTGATTATGTTAAGCTTCCCCTGTCATGATAGTACTGGTATCATTGTATCAGTCTTGCCAGTATCATCTTCTTTGACAGCATCTTTGACACGTCTTGCAAGTGAGGTACACTTTTACATTTGTTGGGTTTCCCCCTTCATGTACACAAACATGGTTGCCAGAAAACTCTGTTCAAGATTCAGCCATTATCTCTGTAATCATGCCATCATCTCTCAGAAATTCTTGCAAGCAACTGGCTGGTGCAATTATTTAACACCTCATATACAGTTTTTTTTTTTTCCACACCAGTTTTACCTCTGTTGTGTGTGATCACTGGCACATTTGACCACATTTAGCAGTGTGTGATCATCAACATAAGTGCTTCAGCAGGGTGTCAATCAGGTGATGTCTGTAAGAGTCCAAACATGCTCCCAACCACAGGCTTTTTCCAGATGTTTCCACTTGTTATGCAACTAGTATGCTGACGACAATGTTCTCTTTTTTTCCCCCTCAGTAATTCTGGTGGCATATTTGCAGTGTTTGCATGTACAGATCTGAGAGGGGCAACCTCTCCAAGACTGAGATGTTCCAAATGCTCTAGGAAAAATGGTGAGTTCATTGACCTCTCAGTCTCGGTGGAGAACATGCTGGTTTTTGCTTCACAATATAGCCATGGATTAGACTATTGCTTAGAGACCCCTGCTGGGCAGCATTACTAGTCAGACAGTCAGAGGGTCTGATTGCCTCTCAGCTGATCCTAAAGCTTCAGAAACACTCACATGTCAATCTGCTGCTGTGCTTCCCTTCACTGTCTTCTTATAGTACATTAATCAAGATCCAGTACCTATCTACCTTCAGGGTGGGACCCTGTGCTGTACAAAGATATTTCAAACCTGCAACTTGTAGTTTTCATTTAAAATTTCTGTACACATAATCATACATAATCTTTCCTAAGAACTGCAAATATTGTAAGGGCTGATGTTTGTAGTTTTTTTTGTAAATTGTAATGATTGGTAATCTTTTGCTTTTTTTTGTTGTTGTTGTTGTTCTTTTACCCTTTGAGGGGTCAACATTGATGTAATCACAAAAAGAAGAGGTGTAAATACACCCCTGTCAATACACACACATATGCACAGAGTCACATTCTATTTGTTATCTTAAGAATGTGTCATGCCTCTATGGTGTGTTCAGTAAGACAGGAAACACTGTAATTTACTGTAAAAGGATATGACAGCATGCCGCAATGTTTTAATCCCTTTCTACCTTCCTGTCTCTTTCTCCTCTTAATCTATATTGTCCTTTGTGTATACCTAGAGAGCCAAGGCATTGTATCTAAAGCAGAATCAAGACTTAAAATGCTAAGACCTGAGAGTATCTTCTATGATCATGATCTCCTATGGCCTTCTCTTGCAACAGAGAAATTAGAGAGAAATTATGGAAGGCTTTGGTTGTCCTGGTTGTTTTGGAGATACAGGATTTCCATAATTAAAAAAAAAAATGCATTAGAAAGATCCCAATTATTTATATCAAAAACTCCACCAACAATCCACATCTTTGCCCATTGTTAGATTAGCCAGGAGGCAACAGAGGCAAGATTGCCAAAATGGCTGTGGCCAAAGTCACAACACTCTGAGCTTCACAGCTACTATTCAGAAACCTGGATGAAAAGTAAGGGATGCTGAGCTCATGGTGCCAAGGACCTGTAGCTAGGAATAGTGTACAAACTCCTTCCACAGTAACAGGATGAAATCTTCAGACAGCCTTAAAGTCTGTGTTATCGCCATGAGCAGTGGATCAGTAGGTTAGTAGTTTTGTGCACTCTTCTCGGGTAATCCACAAAGGGCCAACTTTTCTCTGTAAAAGTGTTCTCCAGCATGAGGGTGTGATCCAAACATTTGACCACATACTTTATATGTCTCAAGACCACCACCATCAGGATTAAAGACCATGACACCACTTTGCTTGTGTGACTTTTTTGGGTCACTCCACTAGGCTGTCATAATATACAGTTGCAGACTTTAATCTTTTCTGGGAGAGGGAACACCACATGGGATAAGGTCTCCTCCAGTGTTGACATTATTGCTTACAGATCTCTGTAGCTGTCGTGGTATTACCAAAGGACTGAAAGGACTCTGTGGGAAACGTGGGTTGGAATACTTTCCTGAGATCTACATAAGGAAACAGTATGGAAACTGTATTGCCAAAAAGAAATTAGACTAATTAAGACTGGCAACTTGATAAGTATACACTTGAGTGACCAGAACATAAGACAGTGGTGTACAATCTTTTTATTTAAAATGCTTGTACTTAACTCTTAACTTAAATTCACTGGATAACTATTTTTTACCAAATACAGTTGTTACTGTAAAAATGAAAATAATTGATTTTCTAGACTAAATAATTGGATAATCATCAAAGATGTTTAGTTGTATAACACTACTTCTGTAACATAAAATACATAGCAGTTACTTGATTTGTACTGTAAATAAAGACAGAAACACTGTGATTTCTTCCTTTTCTTTTACAGTAAGTTACTTGTCAATGGCTGCTTTACAGCAGAAGTTAATAACTGTTTCACAGTAAGTTTCTGACAGTGACAATGCTCCATTAGAATCATATGATGGATAGTCAGTGCCTACAGTAGCATGCATTAGAGGGTTATGGCAGGGCAGAAGCTGCAGCCTGTTGGCAGCCTCCCGCAGCTCTCAGGTGTCTGTCTGGCTGGACCAGCTGGGTCTCTGGCAGCACATGGAGAAGCTGACAGGGGGCACTGGCTGGAGTTGGCTTCACAGAGATCTCAGCTGGCACTAAGCTGCTGAACCAATGTTCAGGGAGGTTCCCTCTTGAGATTGAAATGTTGTTTTATGGTCTAATAAACAGAAGTGGAGTGTTCATGGAGCTCTAATTTTTTTTTATGTTCATTATCAGACAGAAATGTATTTTAATTAGACTTGAACCAAGTACATATGCACTTACTCTCTTGAAAATTTTACCCTTCGTGTGTGATTTTGTTGCTTTCCAAACACAATTGTAACGTTTTAACTCCCAGTTTTTGTACTTTTCTGACCATACTGTTGACCATACATTGTTCGACTTGGCTGTCTCTTTCTCTTTTTGTCAGTTTTGGGTCACTTTCACAGAAGTAGTTTTATTTGGTCTGGACAAAGGAAAAACAATCTGTGGGATTGCCAATCACACATTTTAAAATTAACTTAATTCATTGCCAAAATATATGGAGTAGGATACAAGCACAACACACCACGGTTTAAAGTGTGTTTAGCTGTCAAAACTATCAAGAAAATCCCTTCATGAGTGTACTTGTTACCTTGGGTACCAAATTATGTGCATAAATATAAGTTGCTCAAGATCTCTCAACACTCCACAATCAGTGGATGGATTAAATAGCAGTTTAGTCTTTGAATTCATGCAAAAATCACATATAACAAACTGTGGTTGGCCTGTTTGCTTTCAGACATCGAATAAACTAGACTAGCTTTGAAGCACACCCTAGACCCTACCTTTCTGACT
This sequence comes from Sciaenops ocellatus, assembly GCA_033000465.1. Lineage (NCBI taxonomy): Eukaryota > Metazoa > Chordata > Actinopteri > Sciaenidae > Sciaenops > Sciaenops ocellatus. The sequence goes on along the minus strand of CP136887.1, from coordinate 15,275,817 downwards.
CAGTCTAGTTATTTGATCGAATCTTGATCTTGAATTACCCAAATGGGACAAGACACCACAATTTCCAAACTTAGCCTGTTCGGTTTCACAAACTGAACAGGCTAAGTGTGAAAGAGAATGCATGGGAAAGCTTTAAAAAGCCTAAATGTGTGCCTGCAGTCTTTACACGAGTTACATCCCCTTACTAGGCTTCCTATATGTAGCCACTCATCTGTAGTCTTCACCTCTTTGACGAAACAATCTTTGATCTTCTATCACTGCCCTTACTTGGTCACCACTCAATCTACAGCTGTTTTTGGGTGGATGGGTAGACAGAATAAACTTGTAAGCTGCAGTGTTTTTATTTTTAGACTGTATGTTTTGTGGACCTCCCCCACGGCTGTGGTGTCATCCTGTCCTTGAAGCCACTGCCTGGGCATTACAAACATAAGTGGATTTGTGGATCTCTCAGGGCGGAGTGCTGTTTCCTCATGATTGCCCCCACCACAGTAGGAAAGCACAGCTGTTGCTGGCACTGTCCTAGTCAATACCTAAAGTAAGTACTTGTGAGAATTATCAGAGGCTGACCGTGTAACAGGCATCATCCAGTGCAGCTTAAGCTTTGGTTTCAGAGTGACAGTTTGGGGTGTCTAGCATTGCTGTCCACTGTGCTGAACACAAGCCAAGCTTTCTGTCAGACCCTTTCTGCTTACAAGACACCGATTGGGCAAGCAAACATGAACCAATTGGGCTTTGTGCTTTCTTTTCTGCAGTTCTGACTAGTTTCATACATACTGTATGTAGTTCTGCAGACAACACTCTTTCAACTACCACTACCAATTCTCATTGGTACAAACTGTGAATAGGATGTACTGATGTCCAGACTGTTCACATTGTTTTCTCTGTCTGAACACTCTCTCTGGTAATACATCATGGCCATAACTGTTACATCTTTGACAAAGTGATTTTACCTGCCTCCCTGAGGACAGTACAAAAGGAAATAAATCCTCTCCATCTTTATTTCTCCTGCATTGTGAACGGAGCCATTGAGATTTCTTTCCCCATTTGTTTTATGATGTCCTTTTTTAACCTCCATGTTGCAGCCTCTATCTTGATTGTGATGGAGACATCAAAACAAAATTATCTGCAAAAAGCAGTAATGCAATTTAATGTCACTGTGTTATAGGCTGAGCCCTGGGCCTCTGGTCAATCATGTTAGCAAGTTTGTCGATGTAAATGTTAAAACATGTTGGACTGCAGCCCAGTATCACACGATGACCTTGACTGGAAAAAAGGAATTCAATTTTGCTTTTCGATGTGACCCTGCATTTAATATTACTATAAATAGATTTTATGATCTTGTATTGATAGTTTTATTAGTATTGGGATTTAGGTTTGACTTAAATAACCCAATAGACACAGTGTAATTAAACAGGTTAATGGGACACACACCTGTTGATAGATCCAATGTTACACAAGTGCTATGCAGCTGCTGCAGTTACCATATTTTCATTGCCTATACCAAATGATGATATTGTTGCAACCATGAGATCCTTTATGGGTATCCATAAAATGCATTTTTGTCAAGGACAAACAAACATTACACATTCCATTAAAAAGCATCTCATATCCAGGTTGTATATAGGTATGATTGAACGTGATTACATTTACACCTGGCAACAGCCCATTTGCCCTATTTGGCTGAGCTGCCCCTCTGGAGGGGATATATAATATATATGCTTTTGTGGATGCATTAATATGAGCACCAGATAATTGCCAAAGTTATACCAAATGAAATTGCCATATCATTTAAACTTTTATTAGTGCAGTGTTTCAGGTTACAGCAACAGCCCCTATGTCTGTGCATGTGTGTGTGTCCAGTGTCAATATTGAAATCTGATCAAGATCTGATTGCTCTGTCACCACTCTCATTTGCACAGGTCAAAAAACACAACAAAAATAAAAATCGATAATATAGACTTGTCTCTGTGTCGGCTTTCCACCGTGATTTGTTTTCCTCTCTCTTCAGCGATGCACCAATGTTATACCTTTGTCATAAAGTAAAGTGAAAGTTCTGACTGGCATCGTTTCCTTACTTCTTTTCTGGTGTATTCCTGTTATTCTGGTAGATTATATTGAGTTTTAATTCAACAGTGTTTGAGAGAGCTCACCCTCACGTTAATTAATTAAAACGGATAACATTAAATTCAGTTTACCATTCACCAAAAACACTGATTGTTCAATGAACAGCTTTGGTGTATCTATGCACAAGTGGTATTTCTACCCTCATACTTGTTGTGGATGTGGATTGACGATGCAATTGCATTTGCATTTGTGTTCAATATGGACCACCTCTGGAGTTGGTTTGGCCGACTGGATCAAAATTTGTCCTCGGGGCGTCTTGGATTTATTTACGCTTGTACTTCCATGTGGTTAAGCAGTGTCCCATTACAATCCTATCACCCACAATGCATTTTAATGCAGTGTATAAAGAGTGTCCATGTAGTTTATTTTCATGACATAATACACATAGTTGTAGGAACAGCTGTTCATAAAATATAACAAAAAGTGTTACTTCATAGTCAGCTTTTTAAGGTCTTTTATTTGTTCTTTGCCTTACACTTTCTTCCATCGTTGAGGCTTTCTAACTATTTATTGATCAGCCACAACAGTGTGAAAACAAGCTACTCTATTTCTAGCCCTCTCATTATCTCAAATGTTACAGCAAAAGACAGAGGTGAACTTATTTTGGCCATGAAACAATTTCTCAAAGACAAGATTAAATTTCCTGTCATTGAATTGTGCTTTATACTTGCTAAATAGGTTACAATACACAACATATGCACATTTTTCTTGTATTGAATGTGCTACAGCAATGGATTGTATTCTCCTTAAAAACAAACAGAAGGTGTTTATTATGCAAGAACAATGATGCAATTTCAGTGACATTTTGGTTTTTCTAATGACTGCTATTCGCTCACTGTCACCATTTCCTTGGCCTGTCGACTCTCTGCGACGACAATGTGCCCTCTCAGCCTTTCACCAAACTTGCTTCCGTGCATGTATGAAAATAAAAGATACAGAAAGAAACAATCTTGGAAAAAGCAGCAACTTTTGAAACTTCCACTAGGAGGTGTACAGTCAGGATTTTTATTGTTCTACGCATAGTGGCTTTTTTTTTTTTTTTTATCCTGCTGTATTTACTTGCATTTGACTTACATAAAAAACACTTGTCAACACTGTTGCTGATATCATTCAGTAGTTTGTTATCTTGATTATATATGTTTAATGCAGTATATGCATTGTTAAGCTTATATAAATATGCCAATAAAGCCTTATATTCTCATTTATTTTTGCTGTTTTATTTTATAGGTTGTTGTGTCATGTGCAAATGTTAATGTGCTGAAGCTTTTAATAACAACAACAACAACAAAAATCTGTCATCTACTGTATGTCTCAATATAAATAAATGGTATAGAGACATTACATACATAGATACATACATTTGCTTTTAGTAATATGAAAAAGCGCCAGCATGAGTCAGCTGTTTGTCATCCGGCTGGTCTGTGTGGATCTATTCATATGGACGTGATGTTAATCTGCCCTCGTTCCTCCTGTCCTGTTGGTAAACTGTGGAAATGGAACGCATACTTTATGGGAATGGATGATGTGTTTATGAAAGATGAGTGTTTAAAGGGAAGACTTGCTGAGAAACTGATAACTCCTCTCTTATCTGGACCAAACATATGTTATCCATTCTCCCAGAATATCTGTGATATGCACGGACAAAGTGTGTGTGTATGGAGAGACAGAAAAAAAGAGGCCCAGACAGTGACTACGTTAAGCCAGCGGGATGAATAATAAAAGCATATAAATGGTGGAATTATTACAGTAATTTAACTCATTACAGTCACTCATTGTTATCATATTTTATATCAACCTACTTACATGCGTAGTATCCTAGTTGATTTTTTTATTCTTAAATCCACTTCATATATATCAGTGACATTTCATGTTTCTTATTTGTCTTGTTGTCACCATGGATGGATTTGAGCTGTATGGTGCAGCAAGTCAGTAACACACACACGCAAGAAAAATAAATATTTACAGCCAAAAGCACACTCGGGTGCCTTGATAAATTTACCTAAGAAGTATTTTGAAAACACTTTCATGGGGGATTTTCCACTCGAGGATGAGGAAGCTTTTTCTACAAGCAATGTTCATCTCCTGCTGTGGAAGATGTAAGGTTCACCTTCACAACATTGTAAAGCCATTGAAAAATGATGTTCAGTCATGCTGTAATACATTGTGGCATTTAGTTTTGTAATACTGTAGTGCCATGTAGACGCTAAACATATTTTAAAATATTTATAAAAAGTTAGTTCATCCTGGCTGCAGGTTTAATGTATTAGGGCCTCACTACAACTAAAGCAGACCGTATCCATCACATCACTTCTTTTTGTGACTGTATCAAGTGATGCCAGCTGTGCCCTAGAAAAGCAGCATTTTTCTGGAAAATCTCAGCTAATCTACCTTGGGTGCATATCTTCTCCTGCAATCCTGTAGTTGTCTCAGTGAACAATTAGAAACTTGTTGTTAAGGTGTGAAGGCATCAGGATGTTTTCAATAAATCAGCTCTAGCTGAAGAGATTGCTCAGTAAAATTACACACAAAAGACCGCCGCATTCATTTTAACCTATATATTATGCTTCATATGCTGATCTGTTAACGTACTTTGACATGTGTGCTTCTGGCATGAAATGTCAAGTTTTATATGATGTGGCAGAGCGTTTTAGACATCAGTAAGATATGAGAATCATGGCTTTACCCATGTATCGCAACCCTGGCAATGTAGGTGCGGTAAATTACGTTAAAATAACTTGTTATGCATTTCATCAATTCATACACTGTAGAACTGGCACTTGAATATGAATTTTGACAAACAATATCTAAAATCTTGTCCCACAGTGATTATAGATTTTGATAGTACATGCTTGCTTGTTTTAGCATGTGTGTCTCTGAGTGTCCACTGTATAGAGTGACAGGAAATTAGCTTTGAGCTTTTTAGCTTTTATTTATCTTGACACAAGTGTGTGTATCTGAATGTGTGTCTGAGTGTGGTTGTATGAGAGGAGAGAGAGTGACTGAGTGTGTGTCCCACCCCACCCGCCTTCAGCCATGTTCTGGATCAAACATTCCATCTGCTCACTGCTGTCCTGCTGTGTCCTGCAGCAGGTCTCTCCCTCTCTCTCTCTCTCTCTCTCTCTCTCTCTCACACACACAAGCACACACATAGTTGTCCCAGATCTACACAAACTAGATGCTCCCAAACAACAATGCAAAAACACACAGATACACACACACACACACAGAAAAATACGTCAATCACCCATCCCACTCCATGCAGAGTGACAGCCGCAGATTGAGCTGCAGCTAGCCAGAGGGCCCAAAGCCAGGCATGGGAGGACATAAACACACACACATACACACCCTCCCAGTATCCTATTCGCCCATCCCCAAGCAGTGACTCACACACAACTAGCCTGTCTCTAGGCTCTGGGGATGAAGAGCCCAACCTCCACAGAAAGGAGAGATATGAGCTCTGGGAGCTCCCCTGATCCACAACGTCAAGCCTGTGCTCGAGATATCTGTAGTCTTTCTATCTGTGCTCTGACAGAAAGCTGGACTGTGTGCCACTGGCCACGTAGCCTGAGGGTGTGAAAAAGGGGCAAATGGAAATAAAGTAGCAGCATGATTTTTTTTGAAGTCATACAAACAGGGAGCTAAACTATAAGTGGTCTGAATATCCCAAGGTTATGGAGAGTATCTTTCAGTCTGCTGAAATTTATTTCAACATGCAGAAGTTGGTATGACAGATATTGGTACACAAGAAGAAAAAAAAAAAGATATTTAAGCTGTAATGTTCTCTGTTGCACTGTTGTTTGTCAGTTTCTTTCTTTTGAGTTTGAATGATAGGGTAACTTTGCACGTAATTTCTTCTTTCAGTTCAATAAATGACTTTCAGTTTGCTGTAAATTTACAATTATGTAGTTTGGATGAAAATCTGCCACTGGTTCAAAACTGTGTGGTTCGTCCCTATGCCAATCAATCAGTACATTTATTTGTCCCAAATTGGGCAATTGGTCTTGTGTCGTGGATATCTTGTTCTTTGAACTTTATTTATTGACTTCTCTTGTTCACTGTTTCTGTTACTACTTGAGTTTCTTTTTAGCATTCCACACACCTGAACTTTGTACTTTCAAAGGGGAGGACAAGGAGGGATTTTCCCCCTCCTTCTCATCATAGCCCCAGAAACAGATCATCACTGTTCAAGAAAGTGAGGCACATCAAAGAGACTTGAACCATCATCCCACAATTCTCTAGGCTCATACAACTGGACTCAAGGGGGCATCTCAAAACATCAGAAGACCGTGTTCAGTGAAGCACTGTGTCTGTGTGTATGCTGTAACCCTGTGCTTAAATGTGTGTGTGTGCTTGTGGTTGTCAGATTTAAGTCCTAACAAGCAAGTCATAACATTTAAAGGCAAAGACGCCAGGTGCTCTTTGGGGTTTTGGGCTGCAGGCACAGATGCTGGCAGTAGCCATGTAAATTCCCAGATTGGGGCCCTTAAGAGGCCAGTAGCACAAATGGTCTGCAAAAACCTACACATTGGCTACATTTGTGGCTATCACAAGTCCTGCTTTTGAATATTATTCATGACAGAAACATTGCTCCAGATACCTGTTTGATTATTAATTGTATTTAGTTTCACATTCAGCTGCCAAGAGAGTCTTGTGATCAAGCCTTTCACTCTAAAGATGAGAGAAAGAACAAGTGGCCAAGGCAAAGAGGCTGCAATACTAAAGGGACAGGCTTCTAGAAGGTGTAAAATGAGTAACTGATGTGATGGCTGCCACTCAATATGAAATAATAAAAGTGGATTTGTCTCCTACATTGCCTAGTTAAAAATAATAACAATTATAATTATAATAATTAGCAGCGGCACAAATGTAACTGCACTCAAAGACACAAAAATGGAACAACTCCAATTTATGAATAGACATACAATCCCAAGGCTATTCTAATGATTAAATAAATACATTCTAAAAAGAAAAAGAAAAAACAAGACTCAGTTTGAATCATCCTAACTAAAATATTGACTTTGAAGTACCTTTTAGATAATAGCTTGAGTTTAACTTAATGTCAGTGCTCACCTATGCTAAGTGCTGTATAATAGCTACATTCAAGTTCATGGCAAATGCATCAGCATTAACAGCTTGCTCTATTTCTCTTTCTATCTAGGAAGGAAGAACCCTATTATTTTGTGTGGCGGCGTATGAGATATAAAATTTAATCACATGGGCAAAGGTGAAATCTTAGGACATTGATTATTGTTTTTTAGGACTTTAATATAAATAAACCTTCACTTAATGTTTGAATGTATTGGACTATTAGTGGGGCAAGGTAATGTGAGTGATTAGGGTGTCTATGTTTACCACAATTTTGTGTCGAAACCTGTTTATTTCCAGGTCAATAGTGATCAAATTTCTTACCTGATCAGATTAGCTTTTAATTATGCTATAGTCCAATCTCAATCATAATTGACATTTTTGCGGGGCACTCAAAAGGCCACAAGTCATATGTCCAATATCAAATGTTCACTTGAGAGTGCATTATGTACATTCTCAAGCTAGCATTTCCTTCACATAAAAGCCTTTTGCTGTCTTTCCTGAGGGCAACACACACACACACACACACACACACAAACACACACACACACACACACACACACACACACACACATATATATATATATATATATATATATATATATATATATATATATATATATATATATATATATATATATATATATATATATATATGCAGTACTCAAACACTAAAAAAAAATAACTTCTGTTGCAGGTCAGTTTAGCCCTGGTTGAACAGTATATTTTACATGATGGATTACTGTATAAAGAATTAAATTATATTTATTTGCTCACTTTTGTGGTTTCTGAATCGTAAGTAAGACTGATAATCGTTTAGAAAAGGGGAAACAAAGCCACTGATGGAGGACTGGAGGGATTAATGGGGACTATGTTAATGAGGAATGGATACATTAATGATGGATGGATAGAGAGATGGGATGGTTAGAATTAAGGATGGGTAAAGGTGAGACGGTGAGGGAGCAAGTGAAAGAGAGGATTAGTCCCTGATGGGAACCACTGTGGTTTTCCCATCTGCTGTGCATCTTTTAACCTTGCGTGCCCCAACCAAAAATAGATTAGTTTGAAATGTTTAATGCATGTAGATGTACATAATAGAGTGAAAAATGGTAAGAGACAGAGAGACACAACAGAGAGAGAGCATAAGCTCAATATATTGTGCATTCATAGGCCATCCATGCATTTGCACCCAGAGAGGCACACATACGGTGCATGTATCATTAATACTGGCATAGCCTGTACTGTACTTTTAAGTAAACGTTAGTAAGCCAGTGCATACATGAAATCACTGCATATTTTGGTTCAGGTTAGTCAGTTCTTGCCTGTGCAGTCAGTTCTTGTCTGTGCTGTTGCCCTTGCCTCACGGCGAGGTTAAGCACTGAGCATTAGAACCAGGCGTTCTCATTACATTATAAGATGAGTAATGCTTGGCAGTGGCTGCTACAGTTCAACTTTACTGTTACTGCTGTGCGCCCTCATCATCTCTGCCATCATTGTCATTGAAACCATCATCATTTTCATAAATATAATCATATCGCTGATGTTGATGTTTTTTGTCTTTGTGGCTGCAGTCATTATTGTTGTCACAAGTTGCTTGTCTTGTCATGTCATTGTAGTCATCCTAACTGTCTCTGTCCCCTTCACAACCATCATTTATTCATCAACATTCTCATTATAGTAATGAGAAATGATTTATCTTGACAACATAGCGATCATTGTAATTGACAATACATCACCATTAAGTGAATTTATATTATTATTATTATTATTATTATTATTATTATTTACTCCCCTAATACACACAGACACACATATATCACCCTTCACAACTTACCTACTTATCAGTAATGACTTGTAGATTCAAAATACAAATTCCATGTAAAGTGTTCACTAAGATACAGTTACAGAAATGACAGTTTTCATTGTCATATTTTCAGGTTTTTGGCTGCTTAAAAATGTTCAGCTTTCTCTTACCTGAATTTAAACTGGAACTCAAGTTATATAACATAACATAATATTTATTTTATACTTGTGTCTTGGCTGATGGACTGATTAACTATCCAACCCCCTGTTGCTGCTAAAGGTGCTTTTTGCGACAGTGTCAGCACCATTTGGCATTTGCAGTGACCCTAAGTACCAATCAGTCAGCCAGTACATGCCATGAATATAACAATGTTTTCATTCCTAAGAATGTGTGCTTCAGGTTCATCTTTAATTACATTCATAGTGACTATTTTCTCAAAAAATAACTCCTTCCTTAAAACATTTCCTGTGGCCATGTCTACCATTTCCACTCTGCTTCTCTTGTAATTCACAAATACCGTTTTGGCCGCTTTAAGAATTTAGCAACATGACATGACAATTTTCCCCAAAAACATGAAAAGCCACTAGGTTTCACTGAGAGTGTTATCCCCTATTAAAGATGTACAATTTCAGGGGGAGAGCAGAAGGCTTTTGCATAGCTCATCCTCTCCCTGCAGTAAAATGGTGATGTTTTCATGAGTCTGATGAATATTTTAACTTTTGGGGCAATTACATGACTCTAAATGAGCTGAAGTGAGCTAAGTTAAAATATGCAGGAGTTATGAAAGACATGATGAGCAGGACCAAACAAGTGGCATGTGTCTGACGTAAACACCTCTGATATGCACTATGTTAATTCCCATTCTAATGTGTTTTTTTTTTTTGTTTAATTCTTTTTTTATTGTTTTGGCTGAACTTCAGTCACCAAAGAGGGTCATATGAAATGTATTTTCTGAAATGTTGTGTTTCGTTCTTTGTGAAATGTTGTGTTTTGTAAAATTTTGCTGTATTTTCTGAAATGTTGAGTTTCATTAACAAAGTCCAGGCCAATAAGGATATTGATTTATAGTGGTTTATTGCATATTACTGATGAAGGTGAACCAAGATTATGTACTTTAGGTAGGATGAAAGATCTGGGTGAGGGTTGAGGGATGAAGGATGGAAGGATGACTGGTAAGGGGTGAATGTAGAGGGATCAAGGGAAAAGGGGAGGAAGGGTAAGGGATAAAGGGATAAGGTGAGAAATCAGGGGCGTAAATGGATGGATGGAGAAGTTTGGACATGGACTGGTGTTAGCTAGTGGTGGGAAAATGTGAGGAAACCAGGAAAAAGTTGAATTGAGACTGAGTAGGGGAGACGTCTTTTATTTGCGCTATGAAGATTAGATCCTCAAAAAGACGTTGCATGTGCTGGAGAAGACCAGTGACGGAGGATGGAAGTGGCTCGGATACAAAAGGAATGCCCAGAGTATAGCACTGGGAATATTTTAGGTCTGGATAAGATTTGGCGAAAGTGGTGGTGAAACCAGATACATGTGGCCACTTTACCTGTCTCTGCAATGAACAGTGACAAGCTAGTCTGGAGTTACTTAGTCACTCATGGGTTTGAATGGACTTAATCTAATCAAAAGAGATAGAGGTTGATGGGTTGAGATTGACCAGACTTACTGGCCTTTAAGATGATTAGATCAGAATGTCAGTAGAATGAATGGAAATGTCAAACATCGATGGATGAAATGATGGATTACTTCCATCACATTACATGGACGATGTTTGAAGAACATGAAGTCTTTGCAGAGAGTTCTGATGCAGGGTGGCAAGGAGGTCTGAAGTGCTTTGGTGCAAAACATGATCTGGCCTTAGTCCTTTGATTTACATGCTGATGTGTGAGTAGGACAAGGCTGGACATGAAGCCCTGGAGGACAGTTTGATGAAGAAGTTAATTCCTATGATATAGACTTGCATAGTGGAAGATCTTAAAGATGGAATGGGCGGATGTGATAAAGCTAAAGATGAAGACATTGAGCAAAAGGAATAAAAGGCTGTGGGTGGCGTGGAAAGCTTTGAACTCCATCTGGTCATATATGATGAGAGTGTTCTTGTGAAGCGGTGACCAAACATTCCAGCTGCGGAGTTGAAGATGGATGGCTGGGACAAATTGTCAGTAATTTTGGAAGGAGAAGCGAGAAAGTGAGTCAGCAGTTGAGTTTTTGTGACCCCGGATATGGGATGTTCGAATAATGAGTTAACAAACTGTCTGTCTGTGATTCTTTAAGGCAGTAGAACAAGCATTGGTTTTGTTTGGTGTCTTGAGTTACTTACACAAGCTGTGCTCATTTGTATAGTGAGAACAAGTGGGTGGCCTTGTGAGAGTTGAAGACTAGGCTTTGGCTGCGCCGTTGCCTTAGATGCAAAGGTGGGGATCTAGAAAGGATCGTTAAGCTCAGTGTGAGAAAGTGCCGTTTTGCTGAAAGTCTGTGAATAGCTGAAAGTTGGAAGGGGATGTTTCTCTGAAAGAGTATGTGCTTCAGGTGAGCAACTGTCCAGACAGAGATGTTTGAGGTCAAAGGGACAGTCAGAGTATTGGCGTGAACAATTTTGGTCTCAGTGGCTTTGTCTGTCAATCAAGCACCCGGACTGGTGTCTGGAACAGAAAATATACCTCGAGGAGGAAGACAGGATCTTGCCCTCGAGCTGCTGAGAGGTGAAAGCTCAACGATGTTGCTGTTGGGGAATGTAGATTGCTGAATGCAGCCAAGGTAGCTGACAAGGAGGGATGATAGGCAACTGAGAGGACTTCAAGACTTCAGGAGTTTGCGTATCTTCTTAAAACAGATCTCTGTCTGACGGATTGGCATGGAACTCCTGGCCCATCGTTTCAGATAAACTTTTGTGTGTGTGTCTGTTTGTACCAGTCTATCGCAGTTCATATGAAAGAGGAAGTGAACGGACAAGATGTGCTGAAGTACTTTAGGTGAGGAAATGGGATGATTTTGAGGCATGATCTTTGTTCCCGGACCTGGTTATAAAATTTCATTTTGTTCATGTTGTTGTGTTTTCTGAAATGTTGTTGTTCAGATTATCATAATATTATGTTACTAACAGTATATCAGTTACTAAAAATATCAGGTCTACACAGAAATGAGGAATTCTGTAAAATTGTATTTTTACTATTTCTTTCTCCATTAATTTAATTTGTTTAATTTTGAGCTGTCATTACTGATTAACCACCAAAGAACAGCCTCCACTGTTTATTCAATATTTATCCACACACCAGCTGTCATATTTCCTTAATAAATTCACTGGGGTCATAAGTACTTTCATTTTAGAAAGTAGATCAGGGGTTCCCAAACTTTTCAGCCCACAACCCTCAAATCAACGGTACCAGTGATTTGCGACCCCCACTGTCCCCAGATGCCAGATGATTTGTCCTTGTTTCATGTCATAATGTTTAGCACAATGCTAATAGACCTTAGCTAATGTTGTTGTTGCTGCTAATGTCGTTAATCTGCTGTAATCACATCGGGGGTCAGAAGGGGCAAAGAAAAGCAAATCAGCTTTTATTTTAAATTTATCTATTTTTTATTATGTTTTGTTACAATTATGGCTACCCCCCCCCCCCCCCCCCGGTTTGGGAACCAGTGAAGTAGATTATGATGTAATAGTAAATAATAGTCATTGTAATGTCATACAACTCATGCATGATTTTAATTCAATAAACCTCAAATACAGTGGCAAATACAACAATTTTATGTATCACTTTTAATCGTTAGTCTTCTGTTTACTTGTCATTTTTTTTTCTCTTTTTTTGTCTCTTTTTTTCTAAAGTACACACACAAACACACACTGCAAAAGCAATATCATTTCAGTGTTTCTGGGTCTGTGACCCATGGGGTTCTTTGCTAACCCTCCTGTCACTCATTTCTGCAACAAACAAAAAAGAAACCTCAACAAAGTATCGAGTAAGCAGTTTCTATTCTGCTGACCACAATGCCCCTCCACTAAGGCCAATCAGACTGGGATGAGTTACTGGATGTCATGGACCCACACAAACATCAGCCAACTGTGTGTGTGTGTGCACGTGTATGTGCGCAGACTTTCGGTTGTGAGTATGTGTGCTTGCGCAAAGGGAGTTGCTCTATGTCGAAATAAAAAGACATACAACATATTGTTCGTGAGGACACACACACACACACACACACAGTACAACTTAGGCCTCCTCACTATATTGTAAAGTCGTGATATTGGTTTTGTAGGCTTTTGGGGTTATACTGGATTTATTTTGTTGTGTTTGCAGGGTGGAGATATTAGCATAATCTGGGTCAAAGCCTATGAATGAGGATGGATGCATGTTTTACTGTTCTCCCCAAAGACTACAGCAAAGCCCAGTTCATACATAATTCACTTGACTACAAGTTTCTCTAAGAAGAGTAGAGAGTAGGTGTGTGTGTGTGTGTGAGAGAGGGAGAGAGAGAGAGAGAGAGAGAGAGAGAGAGAGAGATGCCGAGATACGGACAGAAAGAGAGATGAAAATAACAAGTCTTCAAGACAGACAAAAGGGACAAAGGTCTTGTTGTCATTTGGAGCTAAAATGACAACTGAGCAAAACCCTGACTATAAGAACCCAATTTATTTTGATGCTACACTGATGTGTAATCAGGTGAATGTTGCCTCTGCCATACCCACTCTGCTCTGGGTATGATCTCTCGCCAGAGAAGAGGGAGTTTTCAACCCTGGGGTGCAGGGGATGGAGTCAGGGACCAAGGCTGGTGTTGTGTTAAAACCAGAGAGGCTTTTGAGGATGTTGACGGAGTGAGCCAAGGAGAGAAAAAAAGAGAGTGACCGAGCAAGAGGCCTCCAGACAAGAGTAAATCTGGGACTGATTTTAGGTCAATGGTGAGAGCTTGTTGAAGTAAAAGGCTCAGAGACAGACTCTGACCTGAGATTCTTGCTGTTGGACGAGTAAGTAATATTAGCTGGCTGCTATGTCTTGTCACACTTGACTGATGTAAGGCTGTGTTAGCAAATCTGTGGACTTTTTGAGTAAAAAAATCATAACAAATGCATTTGTACAACTGTCCATTTTTCCGATAGTGGTGTAACAAATCAAACAATACATGTTCAATGATCTTCTTGTTTCAGATTAGTAAAATGGTATCCTCTGCCATCAAAAACAGCTCTTGTTTAAAAGTGATTTGGCTGCCTGACCTAATGCCAGGTGAGGCAGAGTTTTTTCAAGGTTAGAGTAGCAAGTTTATGACCGGAAAGTCATTTAATCCCCTTGACCGGTAGGATAAATCTGGGTGGGGAAAGTGAAAGGCAGGGACCCTCCCTCATTACTAACACTGAGGTGCCCTTGAGCAAGGCCCTTAACCCCAACTGCTCCAGTGGAGCTGTTCAGTGGCCAGCAGTTCACAGGTTGTGCTGGGCAGCTTCCAGACATGAATGTGTAAATGTCTGAATGTGAAAAATGCTCTCAGTGAAATACCCCTGAATAAATAAAGATGAAAAAAAAACACCTGTAACCATACATGTAACAAAATACTTTGAAGACTTAAAATTGCATGACTGAAGTGAGAGTAAAGTTTCACTGATGAAGACTATAGCCAACTAAAGTTAACACACTAACACTAAAACTAAATCAAAATCACATTAAGGTAAATGTAAGTGTTATTTATAAGTCATAAAAGCCAACACGTCATCTCGACAAGGGAGAAGCTTTAGACTCAAATTCTGACTGAGACTGAGAGGGCTCTCAGTCCAGTGGGGCTGGAAATTTTATTTTCAGAAAATAATTCCATTGATTTAACTATGCAATAGCCTAAGAAAGGATAAATATATATGTATAACATAATATGATGGTCTGTGTCCATACGGCATTTTTCCCACTGGGGAGGGCTGGGATGAAATGCTTCTGGGGTGAAAGAGAAAATTAACATAAGAACATGGCACAAACAGATCATTAAATGTTTTTTTGAATTTATAAATTAATCTCTGTCCAAATCAACATGCAGAGACGGATAAAAACAGCTGTTTGTGGCTTGCAATGTTCTCTCTCTGTGCTGTCCATGGTTCTGAAATCCGAACAAGTTCAGGGACAGTTTTGTCTTCACAAAATATTGGTAGGGGCATATGCCTACCATCTATATGCAAACCTACGGCCTTGCATCTGAAGTTATTTTGTTTCTTATATACTGTGTTGGTGGGTAAAGGTTGATTCATTACCAAAACATCTCGAAACATGATTGCTCAACTGCAATCAAAATACATCAAAGTTTGTGTATAGATGTAAGTGTGTGTGTAAGTGTGAACATGTTTGTGAGTGTGTGAAGGAAAAAAAAAGTGCTTATTATAGATAAAGGAAAAATGTCAGCAGACTTTTTTTCTGCACCCAGCTGCATTTCTTAGCCTTTTCTGACCAATATTAGATTTCTGCCTCCATTCAAAAATAACTGCAGAGATTTTCCAGGTCTCCTCTCTTTTTTTCAGACGAGAGAGTCTGCAGGCTAGAATCTATTGTTTTGACGTTATGGAGAATAGTTTCCAGACTGTGGTAATAATGGGAGTCCTGCAAGAAAGGGTTTCAAGAGCAAACATAACAAGAGCAACCGAATGTATGAAAGTAGGTTTACACTGTGTCACGCATGTATATATGCATGTACAGCACATTCAGTTATTATATGTGCGTGTGTGTGTGTGTGTGTGTGTGTGTGCATACTTTGCACATTACAGTGTCTCTGTAAGTAATTGCACGGGATTTGCATGTTCTAAATCATGCTGCATGGCATGGCAAGGACAGCAAGTCATCACATATAAAATATTCTCAATAGAAGAGAAGGCAAGGCCATGACACCAGCACGTACACATCTGACCAGAACACACTAAACACACACACATACACACACACACACACACACACTGTGTGTGTGTGTGTGTGTGTGTGTGTGTGTGTGTGTGTGTGTGTGTGTGTCTAAAAGATTGCAATTCAATGAATATGTGGTGTCTACAGGTTTATTTCAATGTATATTTTCAATACACACACATTGAAATAAACCTGTAGACACCACATATTCACAAACAGTGTGTGTGTGTGTGTGTGTGTGTGTGTGTGTGTGTTATTGGCCCATGCTTCTTTTTCCTTTTATTTCATTTACCGTGGAACTGACCTATTGCATTATTATAATTTACTTAGTTTAATGTAATAATAGTTGTACGATCCCTTACAGAGACTCACCATGCATCACATTCTGTCTTGTGTCCAGGGTATTATGAAGTAGTACAGTGTGCTAGCACAAATGTGTCTGTCTGTGTGTTACTCTTCTAGTATTTACAAGCAACGCCAACCCTTTCAGTGTAGCAACATTCAATTTATGTGTCAGAAATTACTATATGCTTAAATTTGTTTGTGAATTAATGTACTGTATATTGCTCGATATAAACTGTATTATATTCATATAGAGTGTTGAAAGTAAAGTGGAAAATCCGGAGGATAGACAGATGATATATAGATACAGAAACATAGATTTAAAAAAACAAATACTAATTGGGGATTAAAAACCTCAAAGTTGTATTTAAAATCAACACAACGAGGTGACAGTCTGACATATTCTTACTTCCCAGCATACAGTACACTGAGACACACACAACTCATTAAGAAACCTACACAGTTTAATGGAGGTAATTTTTTTACTAGTATTTTTTTACTACTGCTTTCTGCTTGCCAGTGTACCATAACAGCCAGCCATCTGCTTCTGTTAGAAACCTAACAGGGCATCTGTTTAAAATTAAATTTCACAAAATTAGTAAAAGGAAAACAAATTTGCTCAGACTTGTGTTTAGCTCCACATTGATCCATATATGGACAGCATGGACAACTGTATCTGTCCACCATCAGACAAACTCTTTCTCATGTTTTAAACCTGCCCTGCTAATGAGTAGACATACTGGTTACACATGAATTATTGTGTAAATATTTGTTCTCTGTATGTTAGCACCCAGAAGTGTGCTGTTGTGGTAAAATATGGTGAATGTATGGGCTGTTTGTGTTTCTTCGACCAGCGAGGTATACTACCATTCTTATGTCTCTTTATTCCTTGTTCTGTATCAAGTCAAAATTGTATCCTCAGTGTTCCAGATTAATAATTAATCCTTAAAACATCAGTTTGTTAGTATCGCTATAGTAGATTTTTATTCTTTGTGAAATCCTTTAGCTTCAGTTGAATTTTGACATTTCCATGGCACTTACATTTGGCTTGTCAATATAAACATAGCAACATGTTTCTGCAGCACCACTTCAACTCCTTCACACAATCCAAAGGGCCTTTCTGACCTTCAGACCTTGTAAGAAGCCTCCCCTGAAGAGAGTATAAATCAGGTCGTATACCTGTAGAAATGGAGCAGAAGTAAAGCTGCAAGGCCGTGAGCATATACAGAACAGGCATTTTCCTGCACATCATTTCTGAATATTCATTAATCTGTCATGCACAAGGTGCCTGATATCAGATTGATATCAAGTTTGATATTACTCTTCTAAGAGAATATATAGTTTTTGCTGGAATAAGAAGAGGATACATTTTGTACAGGAACAAACAGACAATTACACCACACATCCTACACTTGGAGACATGAAGAGATAGCAGTCTGTCACTAAAATGTAGTTAGGTAGCTAAGAGGCAAACATCAGCAAAAACTGAGAACAGACAGCACTGAAGGTAAGAGTACAGATGCACAAGTATGTGTGCATGTGCTCTATGTTTGTGTTTGCATGCACCAGTGTGTTTTAGGTGAATCCCGTCATTCATGTCTGGGGGCCTCTGTCATTGTCACTCTGGTCCATTCCATATTTCTCCTGCCTATGCACCTGGGACGTTTTATTTTATTTGCCTGCCATAGACCAAGGTCTGGATGATTGATGGGCCCACATCAGCGTCTCTCTGCCCATTTATCAAATGGCCGGTGTTTAGGATAGGTAACTTTCATGCACACAAATACACACCAGTATAAAAATGCACACAACAGGAAAGCTTGTCCTAACTTTAATCGAAAGCCAGTGAAGACTGAAATCATCTGGGTTGTGCTGAAAGCAGTTTTGGTCTAAACATATTTGGGACACAAAAGAGGTGTCTGCCCATATTCACTTTTACATGCTTGCCGTGGCACAATTCAATTTTAAGTTTCATGTGCCTGTGTGTGTGTGTGTGTGTGTGTGTGTGTGTGTGTGTATGTGTGTGTGTGAATTGGGCAGACTGACTAGTCTTTCCTATTCTAATTTCACTGTGCTGGCGCCAAAAACAAACAAAAAAAAGTAGCTTAGTTTGGAGCCTTGCAGAGATGGAATAAATTATAGCATCACTGTTCTAAATGCCAAGCGTTTATCAGCCATTTATGCCTAATAACCTACAGTTCATCACTATAAAATCTCTAGACTGTGAGCCAAAGCTGAGAGCGGTATTTAAATGGAGAGTGATTCAAGAGATAGCTCATTCAATGTTTTTTGATGATTTTTAACAACTACTGTACTATGTAAGAGTGCTTTATCCATGGCAAACTTAAAGATCACAGTCAAACGGTTCATATAAACATAAAAGAGATAAAGAGAGAGAGATGGATTGAAGATGAATTTCGTAGAAGAGGATGCACATGAGTAAAGAAAGTGTTGCAGGTTAAGGACTGAATGTCACACTCATTCACCAGAAAAGTCTGGCAAAATGTGTATCGAGTGGCCTGACTGACATTATAAATGTGTGACTAACGTGTGACTAACGCAGGAGAGAAATATAAATGGAAGGTGTATTTAGTGTATTTAGAGGGTAATGTTGTCAACATTGATGATTGCAACATGATTTCTTTCTATAACCCAACCCCTGTCAAATAAATTGTTTAAAGAAAGGAAACTGCAACATAAGTAAATAAACTAATATTCCTTTTAAGTTACTATAAAAAAAAGCCCTGTCATCTTGCACAAAAACCAACCACTTACTTCACTGCATCACTCCCCATCAACACTTCAGTGCTGCTAATGAAACATAGTCTGTCCTGAGGCTAAATGACAGCTGTTTTAGTATGTGCTGCTTGTCATGTTCCAGGAGTGTGTTTTGACATCAGAGGTGCAGTAAAGGTGCCAAGCAACAAATGGAAGTCAACAGGAACAGGGGAACAGGCAGTGTTCAAGCAGCCACTTAGTGCGAAGAGTCATTAATAGGCAATGACAAGGCTGTGTGGAGTGGATCTCTCCGCCTGTGTCACTGGCCTGAAGGAACATCAAGCTGAGCATTTGTGCACTGAATTACGTTATACGGTTAGACAAGCAGACAGTGAGATGCTGTTTGGTGTTATTATGGTTTTGTCAGTGTCAAAGTTCTGATGAGATGATCCCTTATACTTAAATGGATTTGTGGTTGACTGTGTCGGCTACAGTGGAAGGAAAATAGCTTAAAAGAAGTGTGTAGTTCACATTCAGGAATGTGAAATATGAAATATGTACATAGCCTCCATGAGCACTGTATGGCAGCACTGACTTCTGACTTTAGGGTCCTAACCACTGATTTTTCATGTTGTGAGTTAAAAAGTTAAAAATAGTTAAAAAGTGAAGTAAAGCAAATATATACAGGTCTGTGTGAAGTAAAAAAAAAATGGTTTTGTGCTAACTAGATGCGATCTGTTAGTGTACTAGTGATGGTGTGAAAACTGACCTGTCAAGTATTGGATTTCTTCACATGCTGAAAACTATGGCATTTGAAAAATAGCGACTCAGCATCTACAGTTTGGAGGGACTTTGTTCTCTCCAAAACCAATACCAGAAGTGCTAGGAATGGGTTAAACAGCATGTTTGCCTCACTGACAGTATAAAGAATGGACAGTGTCACCCGTAGGTTTCTGAAGAGCTGTTTGAAGCTCAGAATTTGCAGCTCTGGCCACTGCAGTCCCGCCTCTTCCACCTCCCGGTTTATCTAAAAATTGGAAAAGACACAGATCATTGGTGGACCTGAGGCAGGCCGAACACACAAGCCATCTATAATGGCACCTACCTGTCAATTAAAGCTACCATGCTGTTAAGTATGCACAACTTTAAGCCTTAATATAATTTGAATGGGTGAGTTGAAAAAGAAATTCATCCTCAGTACAGCTGTCATGAACGGGGACATTAGCTGTAGAGACCAAAACTGTTTTTTTTTTTTTGTTTGTTTTTTGTACCAGGCTGTAAAGATGTTTATTTCTGCTGTGAAGCTGGACATTTTAATATGGGGGCTTGTTGATTGGCTTTTGGCCTCGCTAGCTACAGTTCTGACGTAAAAAACGAAGCACAAATGAAAACTGTGTGATGCTACTCTTCAGTTTAGTAGAATTACTGGCACTGTGCGGTGACTTACTACATTAACAACAAGCAACTTCTGCCATGTCCGAGAATGGCTCGCAGCCGGAGGTCTACAGAACAAAAAGTTTCATTTAAAATAGTGGATAAGGATTAAATCTGAATGACAAGCAAGTTGTTGTCACTCACTGTCATCTTCGCGGCTGGTTGCGGAAACTCAGACTGTGGTATTTAAAAATGTCAATACCTCAAGCTGAAGTCCACTCATAAAAAAAAAAATGAAGGCTGTCCATATACAGATCTGAAAGGCACATGGACCACAAGTGGGTCAGTCCTGTCAGTGGGAATGAGTAAAAGGCAAACTGTACTGTTTGACATACATGGTGAACTGACTACCATGTCTGAGCAACAAAAGGGCAGAGAACATAGAGTGGGATCGCTCAATTCACGACATCCTAGAAGTGTATTGTTGATATAGGATCACTCTGTACTTAGAGTTCTCCAGAATTCTCCAGATACATAAGTTGACAGTTTCAAATAGTTTATTTTCACAGACCAAACAGTTTGCCCATGTCTATGATCTGATGTTTAGATCCTTAATATTATTGATGCCACAGTGTTTTACTCTTATTGAACATTTTTGCTGACACTCCGAGCACACCTCTTTTTTTACCAAATAGTTCTAGTTTGTTCCATGAATTAACAACAATCAACAATAAATAATCTTAATATGAGGAATGAATCTGCCCCCTGACTGTATTGTACATATCTATTTTAACGCCTGTCATAATGGTGGTACCCTATATTTTCTGAGGTGCCACACAGTCTCAAAAGTTTGAGAGACACTGCTCTACATGAATCATCAACTGCCCAGGATGCTGACGGCGGCTAGTTAAGAGAAGCTTCATTTGTCAATCTGAATCTGAGTCTTAAAAGGACGGTCATGGTAAATTAAAATGTGAAGAAAATTCAAGCTTAAAGTTAATATGCATATGCATTTTGTATAAGCACAGTTTTCAAATAAATGGTTTACAAAGAGCAAATCGTTGACCATGCAATGTGAGTTACTCATGATGAATATGTTGTTTTAGGTAATGTAACACTTGCTGTATGTTATTAATTATAAGACTAATTGTGTGTGTATCATCCAGGGACCAACAAGGTCACAGTGGTCATTGTGCTATACATTTGTGTTACTGATTAAATGCCTCTATAAATTCTCAAAAAAGTGCAAGGGCCTTTATTTAGCTTACCATGAAAATGGTTAGGCTAAAGTGTCACTGTAATCTATTTACCCTAAAGAGATTGGGTGTATTTTGTTCACCTGCATGTACCCTTGGAAGCCCATCTGGCTGCAAAGGATTCACAGACAATCAATAGGCAGAGTAGCATGTGGGCAAAGATTACTCTGGATAATGATGACAATAAAAGGATTGAGGAGAATAAAGATAGGGGAGAGAGAGTAAGAAGGAATGGGAGAAGGCAGAAGGGACGGGTGGGGGCACAAGATGCTTAAACATTAACAGTCTGGAGTCAAAGTCACCTTCATTACACAGTCACGTTCTTAATGTCTTTGTTACATAAATATACTCTATCTCTACCTCCCTATGTCTTGAAAGATGGTGGGGACATTTTGTGATCACACTGTTAAATTCTGTTTATGTCTCTGTGTGGGATCTGTGACCTTTTGTGTGCTTTTAAGCCTGCATGTCTGCTTATGCACACATATTTTAAGTATGTTTGTCTGGACTGGCCAGAAATTGCTGAGTTCAACACTAGAATTAACTCAACATTGGAAATAGCCCTGCCACCTGTCACCAGTGTCTGTCATATATTGTGCATGCACATGTTGGTTTAACAATTATTGTTGTTTATTGTTATGGCATTGTAAAGTTCCCATGCCTTTATGTGCATGTGTTTTTGTGTTTATAAGTGCAATGTACTCATAAAACTAAACCCCTTTTACTGAAGCTGCTGATGTTGTGTAACAGAGTGCGACAAACAGCTGTGCATGGGATGTCAACAGTGTTGTACATTTTATCTCAAGTGTACATAATGCAGCGATTACATCATTTTAATTTCCCACCCTGCATGTCCTCCTGCTGCTCATGTTTGTCTGTCTGTCTGTCTGTCTGCCTGTCTCGCTTTATCTGAGCCTATTATATTTTTTAGTTCTAGCATGTTGCTGCGGACCAATGACAACTCTCTATTGTGGATTTGGTCTGTAACCAAGGTTACAAACAGAGTAATAAATAGTCATAAAAAGTGAATTAACAAAATGAATGTAGCTATTTAAAGATGTGTCAAACGGTAAATGCAGGCAAAGCACATAGGCTTATACAATATCGAAATAATCAGCTCTATAGTCTGTGAATTTATTGTTTTGGTTCACTCTCACTGCCATGTCATTTTTAGCCACACAAGGCAGCTTTTCAGCTTAAAAGCTCTAAAATCCACTGTACACTACCTGCCCAGGACTACACAGCAGACACCCACAGTTTTATATACAGGATTTAACAGCTAAAGAGCCAGATATTTCCCTTTAGGAGTTGGTAAAGACCAAAAACAAAAGAAAGAGTGACTATTGTATGCGTTGTCTGCCAGGTGGCCAAATCATGACTCCAAATTAACAATAATGTTGCTCTGTAACTACTGACTGTATATATAAACAACTTTGTCAACCTAAAAAGTGATAATATGTCATTGCTGTGTTCATAACTTGTTTCCACTGCCCCCAAGTGGCAGTTAGAAAACCAGTTATTGCAGGTTTAATGGTGGATAGCTGGAAAGACATTAGGTTTAGGCTTTTGCGTCCATTAGCACAGGAAGTTTGAGGGTGCAGCTCCAGCACGAGCCCCTAGTAGTAGTTTCAAGTGGCAGGGGCAGTATAAGCTGCAGCAGGTTTCTTCTTTCTTTCTTAATTTCAGATATTTTAAATGATTTGCCCATAGTAATCTTCCGTAATTCAAACAATGGATTGGATTTACAGAATAATCCCTCAGAGTTCTGAAATAGAGATGTTTTTGAGCGACCTCTAATAGTCATTTTTTTTTGTCTGGACTTTTATTTAAATGACTCTGGGGATGTCTTCATCACCAAGGACACTGTCAAAGCTGTTTATACTGTTACACAGGCTGAAGCTTGAAGTGTACACTGACCACTGAGGTATCTTATCATGCAGTGAGTATAGTTTGATATAAAGTTTGTTTCTTGAGTGGCTTATCACAGCCAGCTGTGTGGTCACTTGTTCCAATAATGCAGACCATGCAAATATTTTCACACAAGTTTCACCTTTAACTCTAGAAAATTCACTACATAACATCAATTGTTTATAATGTGCATGTGTTGTGTGTAGATTGTCATGCATATACACATATCCAGGGAAGCCCTTGGATATAGACTTACTTGCTTCAGTAACTATTTTGTAAACATAACAATCGTAAATAACCCAAAATGTGTTCTCTTATTATTATATCCTGATGTGATGAAAATCACAGACATTAAACAATGCCAGAGAGCTTTTTAGCCACTATATTGTAAACAATGTCCCCTTACAGCCTTGTGATATTACAGGAATAATAATGTGTTTTATGTCTAATTTGTCACCATAGGCTGCTGTTAATTAACTACTGATGAGTAGTGGTACACTATCTGTCCCTGTAAAAGTACAATACTGTTGCAGATAGCTCGATAGACAGATACTTTATTTATCCCAAGGGGAGATACATATTACGGCAGCAAACAAACAAACCACTCTGTACAAATAATAGTGCAATAATAATAATAATAGCTGCTGGCTGTCCTGAGATTGCAGGACAGATTGGTCAGTGTCTGGTGTGTTGTGTGTAGACATCAGCCTGGTGGGCACCTTAATCCTCTTTTTCAAAGACTGACATGGATGTGTATTGGGCTCCATTCCCTTTGTTCTTGCCCTTCAGATGTGATCAGAGGTGAGTTTTTTTGTTAGCCTGCTTGTGGTATTGTGTAAGATCAAAAACAGTGAGTTAGTGCAGCCAGCAAGGGGTATAAGCAGCTGGCTTCTTCTCCTTTGGCTCTGCTTGAGGGCAAAGCATGCGTGAGACAGAGCAAAGGTCATTGTAACTGTAGTTCTATGATGACTAGTGAAGTCCTCAAACTTTGTCACTCTGCCACTGCTCAAGTTGCTGTGTTGTGGATGACAACTCAGAGTGTGATGGCTATTTATACAGCCTATACCAGGAGGGTTTGGCGTGATGCTGTGCAAAAGTGAGCCTATAAAGCTTGTTAGAGGGTGCCTGCACTAATAAAACACGGGTTACAATGTGTAAGCAACACAAGTAAGACAAGAAGTACCATGGAAAAAATGAAGTAATAATAAAAAGTACCATTAAATATATTCTCAAAAGAGGAAAGAAAATCTTTCTTTCTCTCTATTTCCTGTGGTTTCTTTTACTCTTCTTCTCAATGGCTCTACACTGGGACCAATCAGTGTTTTTTTGCTGAGGTGCAACACTGTATGTGTATGAGTAAGTGTGTATGTGAGTATGTGTACCCAATACTCTAACACTCCAGAGGTTTGTTTAAGGTATCAGAGGCGTTCTGAGCTAAACCTTTTGAAGTATTTCATTGCAGTGTCAGAGGGCATCATGAGACTGTCTAATGTGCGTGTGTGTATGAGTGTGTGCATACTGTATATGTGAGTGGAAAGGAGATTTAAATTCACAAGTGTGCATATCATTTTTGTAATGTGTGTTTACATGCATGTTTATACAGTATCCTTGTCTAAATACATCACACATTAATTTTAAAATGTGCCACATTTCTTGTGCTACAACAATCAGTGTAAGCCTGATGTATGTGCCTGTGCATATAAACTATGAGAAATGTTCTTGTCCAAAGTTACCTTTGATTGACCATTTTTAATGAACAACAAGCAGACTGTTTTTCTCACTGAGTCAAGCCTTAAGCCAAGTAAATAAAAACCCACAAAGTAGAACTGAAACAGGTTTCTTTACGAGGTATTTGATATTAATCATGTGTTAGATTGTTGTGCTAATTCATTGACAGCCTAATAAATATACTCTTCTCAACTCCTCTCTAAGCTTGATTTTTTTTTGTTTGTTCTTTTGTTTGTGAACGCATTTCCATCTGTCTAGGTCAGTTCCTTAAACCAGCTCAATACAAAGGCAAGCCCACGGAGCAATTATCACAATGGTTGGAATAGGCAACAAACAAAATCACATACACCCCTCTCATGTAAGCTGACTTGTGCTTCTTTTACTTTTTTGCAATTAAACACATCAAACAGCATCTTCTGACATACCACTGGCTTGTACAGAAAGACTTCTGTATCTCTTTCTTCCTTTACTGGTGTTTCCCTTGTGTGCTTGTGCCTTTACTCTGTGCCAAGTTTCATGAAAATGGAGCCGTGTGTGCCTGTATGTGTATGTGTGATGCAGTTGTTGATTGGATTGGAAATGTGTCTGGGGGTTATGGTAGTATGCAGTTTGTTAACCTTAACAGAACCCAGTTGCTCTTCAGCCCATTATTCATCATGAAGTATCACTCTCCTCTAGTCACTCACCATTCCCCTTCAGTGTTCGAGGGATAATCTCCCATAATAATTTAGAGTGAAACATTTGTACACATCTATTATATGACAGAATTGTTCATTTGTTTTGAATGATTTATCCCACTGAACACCTTTTAGCTGACTGCAAGATGCTGTCACAATAAGTGAGTCAGTTTGTGCTGTATTTGATTTCTAAATAAACACAGTACAATACTATATTTGTTGTCTTCTACAAAAATAAATAAATAAATATATGGTAAGTATTAAGCCCCCACACAAAAAGAACTGTGTTATTCCCACTGCACCAGGAGGGAATGATATCTTTATTACAATGAGTTTCACGCTGGTATGTCTAGTAATGCATAAACACATTCCCAGTGGGGAGACCGGCAGTCTTTGACTGAGAGGCTTTGACTGCCATACATGAATACATCCTCTTTTATAATGCCATGTCACAACAGTTCAGATTATAGTTTTTTCAGTATTGTTTTGATAAAGCCAAATTAGCATGCACATATATACAAACTTTTTATGTCAAACAATGTGCAATATGCATATTAAAGTGAGTAAGTGGAGGTAAAGTGAGTTGAATGTCGTAGTCTTTCACCAGAAGCTAGAAGAAAAGTTGGAAAGGTGCACTCAGGCACATGATATCGAGAATCATGTATCGAACAATATCCATACAAACATGAGCCTGAGAGAGAGGCACACAAAGCAAATGATCTGTATTGAGTGAGGTCGATCATAGCTACAGTATGCAGTAGTGTACAGTCTACTCCTGACCAGTCTGTGAAGGTATCTCAAGCCTGGGGGAGGTGAGAATAGACCCTATATCCACCATAATTACTAACCAAAGCCCACGGGAGGAGTGTAGGTCAGGGAGAAAAGACAAGAGCAGGAGAGGGGAGAGGTGTTGGAGTGGAGGCTGTATAATATATATTCTTAATGGGATATTTGCTATATTAGTGAAAGTTGATGATTGAGATTACTGGTGGGGGTATGTTATGCAAGATTAAAATGGCTGCATGGTTACTAAACATTAGTTAATTGTGGAAAGTAAGGGGGAGGAATCTGTCTGATATGGTTGGGTAACTTCCATATATGAATTACTTAATAGATCTATTGATAGAATTAACTAACCAGTTAATTAGGATACTGCTAATTGATATTAATTTCAGTTCATGAGTCATCACTTTTACACCTCTCTTGACACCTTTAATCTCACAAAATACTTTCATGTAAATGACCTGAAAGGAAGCGAAGCATATCAACATGAAAGCGTCTAACATTTACAACATGGTGGTAAAGTGAAATATCTGGCTGTGTACATTGGGATGAATGGACAAAGATAAAGAATTACAGCGTAAAACATATACAGAAAACATTATCTATATAACTCATCTGAATGTTATTATTAACAGGAGCAAAGTAATGCAGTCTTACAGCAGATTTCAAATACATAAACAGTGATCCATTGCTAGTGGATTAACGCACTTGTGGAATATAGCTTTTAAACTTTGTAACAAGCTGTATGTGTGCTGCATATGTTTGGAGGAAGTTGTTGCAGAGGATTGTACTTGCTTGTAACGGGTTGTAGACAATGGCAAACAGAAGTCTGAAAGGTCACCTTTATAGATTGCAGATTAATTTGATACTGGCTTCTGAGAACTCTCTCTCTGAACCAAGCTATTTGGATTGTGAATGGGTTGTGCAACCTCCTTGCTTTATAATAACTACTGATAAAAGGTTGAAAGTTGCTTAGGACAGCAGGGCTGGACAGAAGCCAGACTATCTGTGTGATAGTCTGGCTAAATGTAGCCAAAGAGAAACAAACACAAAAGAGATGTGAAGAGAAAAAGAGACAAAGTGAGTGTGAGAACAGGAGATATGTCCCATCTTAGTAAGAGTCCCTCACATAGTAAGGCACTGAGGTTTGGTCTGTGAATTATGGATAGAAATATATGAAATATGAATGGGACCCTACTACAGCAATGGAGTGAATGAGGAGTGGATGTTGGTCTGTCAACACATGCACAATTACACTCACACATACCCACACAACAACACGAGGCTAAAAACATACAAATGGACACAGTTATGAGTGTACTTAAGAACAAGTTTGCAGTCAAAAACCCTGCCATACCATCCCTGTTGTGCTTATAGCTTCACCTCAAAGCACCATGGAATCAACAGATATTAAAAAGAAATAAGAATAAACAGAAAAATCACAAAACAATCAAAAGATTTGTCTTTTTGTCTTTTTAAATCTCCAAAGGGAGGAAAAAGATCAAACCAACTATTTAAATATGTATTCATCATCATCATATCAAACAAATAATTTACATACAATATATAGGAACATTATAATCCAGAGATCCGGACAGAAAGAGTGAGAAAGATGCGTCTCTGCACAATCCTGCCTGCCTCACACACCAGAGTAGCCACCATGACAATATACTAGCTAATGAGGACCCAAATAAACAAACAAACCTGCCGCCTCCTGCTTGTCTCTTGAACAGAGTACTATTATTTGCATAATGGAAGTTGATGGAAAAAGGTATTGATTTTCTCTTTTTATTTTGCTAAATTACTCAAAATTAAGGTTAAAATTTATGATTCATTTGATTCATTTCATCTTATGTTGTTTTACAGATCATAGTGATTTTATAATTCTGTGGAAATGTATGTACATTATGCTGAATTTACGGTGAAAACCACTTATGTGCATGTACCAGCAACTGTGTTTTCCACTAGAAGCCTTTATTTATTTAGTAGACTCTGGCTAGTATTTGAATCCCGGCCATTGGTTGAGTATTACGTTTTGTTGAAGAATGTCCAGTACACCCAGACAAAATGCCTACAATACATTTATTACACACTTGGTTAGCACTTCATTATGATAATACGCGCTTGTCATGAGCCTGTCCAATCAATGGTTAATTATTGCCACTTAAATATACAGCAGAAGCAGAAAATGAGTCTGGTCTTGTAATTAAACATTGACCTTAATGTAAAAATTCAGTCATGCCTCCCTTCGTCAACTTTCTACCTCCATCGTTGCTCTTTTCTCCCCTGTCTGGCACTGCTCTACACTCTGCTTTCATGGCCGCTTGCCAGAGGGAACATATGCAATTATGCCACTTAGTACTCTCACAAAGTAATGTCGCTTTAGTCACATATGCATGCAGTATGTGCATGTGTGAGGTGGCAGAGACTTACTTTCACGTTTAGATAAATTGACAACATAATGTACAGTATTTTTTATGTTCTTTGATGACTGTATTTTGTTACTGCTTTCAAACATGAAGTTGTCTCTCACTATCTGTTGCTCTCTGTGTGCATTCATTTTTATAGAACTAAAATGGAAAGTGTTACCTTGCAACCGTATTAGCTGTTTTTACTGTTGATCATAAAAGGAAAAAAAAACTGTTTACAAAGGCAATAATGGTATTACATGGATCTTCAAAAATAAACTGCAGTGATTTTATTGACCTGCTTTGACACAATAAATAGCTTGGAAACACCAGGCGATGATGGATATACTGTGAATTTTACAAATGTTTTTACAGCACACTTTGTCCTTTTTATTTTTGTTAGTAAATAATGATATAATTGTGGACTAATGAAAGTGAAAGAGGTAAAATGTGCTACCATACTATTACTTTCAAAATCAGGGAGGGACCACATAGAGCTGAGCAATAGTTGCTGTTTAAATCTGCTAAACAATGAGAGTAAGGTACCCCCCCATTGGTCTTTATTTCAGGCATGCGAATAACAATGAACCAAATAAGTAAGAAAGTTCAAGAAAGTTTGGGAAACGAAAGATGGCCTCATTTATCTAAAATGTATGGTTTCTGTGCTGTCATTACAAAATGGATTAATGGAATCATACACCAGGAGCTGATGGTATGGAATGCGGCATATCACAATCGTTCACACGTTTTAAAGCTTTATTTTAAGAAACTAACTAACTTAATCTAAAAACTAGAGCCGCTTGAAGCTGGCAAAGTGTTCCTGGTGAGTGGATATAACAGGTGGGAACAGCTCAGCGTGGAAATGATCGTTAAAAACGAGCAGGAGGATAAATTTGATGTGCACCATGACTGAGACCAGGTGTGCATCAGAGAACCATAAAAGGCGATGGAACGTTTTTTGACTGTTGGTGGTTACCCACTGTGTTCCTGGCCTACGGTGCATGCGCAGTTAGACAGGGACACACAACCACGCACCAACACAATGAGCTACTACAGTAGTATAGTGGCACACGTCGTGTGACCAAATGAGCTGTTGCAAACATTCCGATGTCAGTTACAAGACAGTGGGTGCTGCCTTTTGCCATTACTCGGTGCAAAGACTTTTGCGAGGTTGACAGAAAACTCGCTTTTAATACTTTGACATGCAAAGTAGATATTGGTCACCTTTTGAACCCACATTCGAGTTTGTCAACATTTGCATCTGGACAAGCCTTTGTCAGTATTCTCTGTTCTGTCATGCTCAGTGATTTCTTTGCATTTATTTCTTCTTCTTTATCACCTTTTGAACCCACATTCAAGTGCCCTTTGAATTTGCAGGTGGACAAGCCTTTGTCAGTAGCCTCTGTCCTGTCATGCTCAGTGATGTCTTGAATTTATTTCTGTGTTTTCTGTGTCTTTCGTACGTCGTGTTTTAATGACGCCAAACCTGATTGAGAAATAGCTCATCGTTTCGGTCGGGCCTTAGACGCACAGTGCTGTTTCATGCCGTCTCATAGGGCTCACCTCTATTCGGTGGCCTGGCGGTCTGTAGGCATTAGGGGATGTCATTGTGCACATGCGGAGAGCTCTGCAGACTGGGAGGTTACGCTACACTTGATTCTCCATGTGCTGCTGCTTCCAAGTGCAGGTCCAATTGCCGCTATCCACATGAAATTCACTACTGTAGGCACTTATGCCACGCTCAGTCTTCCAGGGCATCTTTCTTTGAGAAGAGTTGAATCTGGGGCAACCGGACTTGTTTGAAGAGCCATGAAGGCTTCATCTGGGGAAACTGGGTTCCCTCCTCCCTCACCACAATCCCAGGCATGTAGTCTTGGTAGGGTCGTTAACCAGCCCGTTGTTTCCACTCGTTTCATTAGTGCTTCTTTGAGTCCCATGAGGCACACGTGTGAATTGTCATTATCAGGAAAACGTACTTTGAAGTAAAAGCACTCAATGTGTCTCATTTAACATGTCATTAGATTCATACGGGAAAGCAGAATTGTATTTTTGTGGTCGATTGAGGTGGGCACGATTTTGAATGACAGGACTGCAACTAACGATTGTTTTCAGTGTGCAGCAGGCATATTAGTAAAGTGCTGCTGTATTGTTTCACCCGACATTCGGTCCGTTGCTTTCTTCTACCTTTGAAAGCCCCAGGAAGGTAATCCAGTACAAGTACAATGAATTTTGTAATAGAGGGGGCCTCTTTGAAATCACATTGAACGTTGTCTCTGTTTCCACCGCAGCTCTCTGCTGGCTTGTACAGTAAAGTCCAAGTATACTCACAGTATAGAAATAGTCAGTTGTAAAGTTACATGTATGTAAATAAAGAGGATTCAAACAGTATGCTTCAAATTGCTTCTCCCATTCCTTACATCTGTTTGTAATTTTACATTTTGTATTGCATTTCGGACAAAGGATAAGAAACCATGTTTTTGTGCTTGCTAACAATATGAATGAAAAATGCATTTTCACAAAGCTGGGCTGTTCTTGCCCAGAAGAAGCTGTCTTTTTGGAGACACGGGGTGCTTAATGTCAAATTACAAGTAATGAATCAACGTATCTGTATCTGTCAAACAGTTAAATGAGAACACTCAAAATAAACTATGCAAAAAGCCCCATGAGGAGTTATTTCTACACACCACTGTTCCTGGATTTGATCTTGATTTGAACACATCTCTGCTCTGTCACACTAAAACCAGGATCAGTCCTCGCAGTTTAACTTGTAAAAAACAAGTGTTACTGGAACTTACACTTTACTAGCAGGTCTAGTGAGTACAAATCAATTTTACATTTTGTAGTTCAGTTGACTCTTTAGTTTGTTAATTAAAATAACACATTTAATGAACTATTCGGCCCAAATTCAGTTAACTTAAAAAAAAAGTTAAGGCAGATAAGGCAGTGGCAATATTTTTATTTATTTTATTTTTTTACAGTGTAAGTCTGTCTGTGGTGATAGAGGCGCAAAATACACATAATTAAACCAGTGACCCAAATGCATGGCTTTTATTTTGAATGTCAGAGGAATACAGATTCATCTTCAATTTAGTATGACAGAAAGTAACATCAGACTCTTAAGGTGGTATTTTAGATGGAGAAGCCCACATGCTTCTGTCATGATGGGCAAAAACTTTAAGTGAATCCAGTGTGCACACAGGCATATTGTGCTGTATTCAACTTAACTACCAATGTTCAACCCTCAGTTTTATGTAGTCGTTTGCACTTTGAGAATTATGAAGCACAGTGTCCTGGCACATGAACCATTATGCAGTAGTAAAATTCATTTAGCATTAAGCTGTAGAAGCATTTAGACTTTTTATTTAGAACAATTCAATATATCTATTTTATCCCAAATTCCTCACACAAAAAATTAAATAAAATAAAACAAGCTCCTTTGATAACTAAAAGCAGAAACTAGCACAGAAATAAGTGGTTTGTGCGTCTGAATCATTTGTATGGCTGCGGGGAGAGGAATCGGCGATATCCTAGAGAGGAGGCGAAAATATTGAGCTACTTGTGTATAGGCTAATTAATTTTATAATGAAAGGCTAATTACTCTCATATGGATTTAGAGTTTTCCCCATTTTATTCTGGTGCCAGCAGCTGCAACTGAAAGTGTACATTAGGTTATGGAGACATTGTGCGCATCCTGGATATGTTATTAATTATTCATGACAGTTTGGCAGAGCTTCAAAAGGCAAAACTATGCATGATATTGCATTTTTCACTGTTTGTGGGCCACAAGGTTAAGTCTCCTCAGCTCTCTGATCAAGTCTAGTCTTCAAGTCTCAAGTAAGTCAAGGCCAAGTAATGTTGGAGTATCCACTGGAGACTGGACTCTCAAGTCTATAGCTCTGCTATCTACCCATCGTCGGTTACACTCTCTGATTCCATGAACTTGGGTTTCTCAAGGAAATGGGAAAAGACAAGGAAAGCGAGTTTTCCATCTCTGGCTTGTCAAATATTCATACTCCATGCAATTTATACCTGCCCTACATCCAACTTGTGATACACATCCTGTACATTTTGAGCTATCGTCATACTGTTGCATTCTGGTCACGCATAGCATTTATATCTTATACCTGTAGTATGTAAAACACACTGAAATATTCCCAAGCACTCGTGTCAGAATAATATCAAGCCTGTACAAGATCTGAGTTGTGTCCATGCATACACAATACTAGGAAATATGTGTATATACTTCACCCATTCCAACCCTAGTCATATGGGTGTCCTGAGACTGGAGATGTGGATATGGTTAACATGGATTTCACACATCACCCACAGAATGCTTCTGTGCCTATTAGGACATGAGTTCCATTATACCTACAGAGGCAACATGTCAAATCAATTTATTCTTCAGGTAACATTGAGTATTTGTACTGATATGCTTTCTGCTAGATCATTGGAGCATGGATACTAAAGGATTATCTGTTAGCTTCACTTAAAATCGTCATTAGACTTGACCTCTTGTGCTCGCATGCTACTGTAAAGGTTAGTTGAGTTGAGTTATTGAGGTGTGTGTGTGTGTGTGTGTGTGTGTGTGTGTGTGTGTGTGTGTGTGTGTGTTTAAGCATGTTGTTTATATGCTTGCATGTGTGGCCCAAATTCCCCATGAGCAATCTAATGTAATATTCACATGAAACATATTCGCATTTTAACTTGATCTAGTTTACTGATCTCTTCTAAATGCAACATATCCTGTGCACCAGAAGGTAAGTTCCTGGATAATTAAAAAAAACGTGGCTACACAACCATCATTCTACAGTATCTTCCTAATAAATGGCGGCCATCAGCCTGCACAAATAAAGATATCGTGTCAGTAATAACAAGTTCATGCTTAGCCTAATTTGTTCGCAGGTCAACTATCATTTCATGCCTGGTGGAAAGACTTGAAGTGAATGTTTTCAAAAGCAATGCATGCAATGTGTGTTTGCAAAATTGCTCTGTCAATGTACATGTTCTCACCACTGCATGGTCATCTTCTTGCGTTTGCAAAAAAGCTGCAATTTTCTACTGCTTTTAAGGAGAAATTAGTCATAAGTACTGATGTAGAAATGTGTAAATGCATCTCACCCTTTACACCTACTACTAGTAGCACTACTGCTTACAGTAGTAGTACTACTGCTTACAGTAATTGTAACTACTAAGTACTGTATTAGAAAAACTATTTGATAAAATGTTGAATCACAGTTCTGTGTTGCTGTGTTTTCTGTATTGTTGACATATTTCTATACAGTTCCAGAAACACCTGTAACTCCCATGAAACTGCTAATAATTAAAGTCAGCTTGACCACAGAGAGGTAATGCACCCTAATCACTGAAAACAAACCCTCCCTGCTTCCTTCTTTTGTGTTGGTATTAACGTCTAACAGCAAGCTGCTTATTCACTGCCACTGATTACAGAGAGAGATTTGTAATTAGACACAAAATCACACACACACTCAATTTCTTGGTTAACAGCAAAACTAAATGCGTTCCTGTATAACATACATATGAACATATCAAGTCAAAGGCAATAGTTAGAGTTAGGTTAGAGGCTGGGTAACTAGACATCTCCTTCTTAAAAAAAGCAGAATATAGCATTATAACTGACCAGTCTACTAACAGCCTACTGTCGTTTTAATGAAGGTAAACAGTGAACTGACATGTATAAAGCAGTACACTCTGGTGTGGCACTTCTCAGAGGCTGCAGATTTATCAAAATATCAGTCCTGTCACCTTCAGATGTGTACAGCAGCTGTGGATAGCAGATACTGTAAGAAGAATCGCCTACATTCATTTATCGATCAATCAATGCAGACTGATTGGCCGACTTTCCTGCTTATTCACAGCGATAACTTTCTCTGCTCAGGGCATGTCTATTTATGTTTTAAGCCTTAATCAGTTGTTGCAGCTAGTTGTAGCATTAGCATAATTAGCAACTATCATCATCCTTGTTAGTATCACTCATAATAAACTGGACTCCAGACTGGAGCATGAAATAGTTATCCTAACCACACATATGCTACACCAAACGCCACAGCACCACATGTCCCTTAACTAGGAATTTAGTGTTGGGAGTAGTGTCAGATACTGTGTCAGATATTGCAGCTTCACTTGTTGTTGTAGTGTTGACATATACAGTATGTGCACATGGTGTTAACGCCATGTGCGTAACACCCGTGTCACCATCTTTTCAGGTGCTAGTGAAGCATTAGAGGTATTGGTGCGCATGAATATTGATATGTTTCACCCGCCATACTGTGAGGCCACATTGCTAAACACTGAGCCACGTGTCTGCCCTGACATACTGCATTGCATTACCGGAGGTTTGTTTCTTTTCATAGGGGTCATATGTCAAAGGGGAATGATGATTTTCAGGAGATGGTTTACAATTTTAAGAAACAACCTCATATGATGATAGTGTTGTCATCCATACAAGGATATGGCTGTCAGGATGATGATATCATCTCATATGTCAGGGAGGCACAGATGATGTGATATTTTCATGTGGGCAGCTTGTTGGCTCCAAGTCCTCGCTGCAACCTCTGGGGCCACCTGGCCAGTTCGAAGGACTTTTATATTTAGCCAGGATCTGACCCTCTCATGTACCAGCTTTGTTACCTTTTGAAGCAGCAGTGTAGTTCCTTTTAGTTCTCTTTTTAACCGTACCTCTCTGATCCTGTCATTCAATAATTTGATGTAAAAGCTTCTGGTGTGGTTGAGGTGCTCAGCGTTTTTTTCTCTTCCAGCTCCTACACATTCTTGATCATCCTGGAGTAAATCTGCTGGGTCATTACACAACAATCGACCTTTTTCCTGAGATGGGGAAACCTGAAGTTGATATGCCGCCTTAGTGTTTTCATCTATCTGCACTTGCTCACCATTGCCTATGTAGCGTCTTTTGAGAGTGATTATTCTGGCTTCATGACAGTTAGACAACATCTCAGCTAGGTTTTCCCTGTTTTCAGCTCTGTAATTGTCTTACCTCTACCTTCTTTTCAAGGCTTTTGCATTTGAGGAGATTTCCATGTATTTTCCATGTATGTAGTGGCCTCCCTTGTTTCCTCTTCATTATCTTTTTGTCTTATTCTTGGTTGGTGTACATTCTCCACAACCCTTTTTTGCTCCTCCTCCATCTCATGGCACTCTTTCTTAATTTTTTTGCGCCTGCTCTGTAAACATATGGTCTGTCTTTTCACAATTCTGCGCCAGCCTGTTGTCAAAGTTTCCTTTCACGCTGACTTTAATTTTGACATACTACTCTTTCAGTTCTGTTAATGTTTTCTTGTGGTGTTCCTGAAAATTAGCTAGCTGCTGTTGGAGTCTTTCCTGGATTTTTAAATGGTTTTTTTTATACTTAATCTTGATAGATTATTCAAGGACAACCTTGTCCCAGACAAGGCAGCTGCTAAATCTTTTCCATTGTTGAAATTGACTTAAATGAATGTTAAATTACTTAATTGGGTTAGATGTATGTGTGTACTTGGCAATAAACCCTGATTCTGGTTTTAATCTTTTCTCTAAATATATGACGTCATCACTTGATCTTGAAGTGTGTCTGTGTGTGTGTGTGTGTCTCTGTGTGTGTAGTAGAGAATGCATGTGAGCCTGCGCATACTACTTCTCACACAAAGACATGTTTTTTGGAGAATCTGGACATTGATTGGTAATGGCACAGCACCACCTTGGGGTAGACACTGAAGTGATATGAACCACACGCTGACACGTGCACGCATAATGCACAAACACACACACATGCAGACACGTATACAGCCAGTTTCCCCAACACCTTACTTTCTGTAATTGAAGAATGTGTCTAGTATATCCTCAAAACAAAAGAAATTGGAGAAAATATAAAGGGAAGGGAAGGGTGCATTGGAATTACTTTGCATTAGTTTTGAAACCTCTGCATACACACAGTGTAATCACACTGAGACACTATGCACAAGGACATTCAGGCAAATTCACACACAGCTATTTACTGCAGTGAGAGCACTTATTTTCTTTATTCTTTACCTTTCTTCTTTTCAACACATCACAGCTGGAAAAAAAAAAGCAGGAGACAAAGGACATGAAATTATTTCGAATAATACTGTCATCCTAGAAACAGAACAAAAGAACAGCGACTACAAGTGTTCATATGTGAGAATTTTCAGATGCTGTGTTCTAACATTGCTGCTGAGCCTGGTTACATTGAACTCCTGCATCACAAGAGTGAATTGTCCCTTGGCTAGAAGCTTCTCTCACTTCCTCCCTAGTGTGTTATCTGAACTCTATACACATTTTATCTGTCTCTGTTACACTGGGGATATTTGGGATATGTTCTTTCCTTTTATTCCGGTACAGTCACATTGGAATAGAAGAGATCAACCGGAACACCAGTGCCAATCTCAATCTGACCTTCTGATACTGGATGCCTGCGGAAATACAATTATAATTAAATCTTTATCTTCCCTTCTGACTCTCACAATGATTCAATTGCAGTCGGGGGTATATACTGTAGTTCTGCGACTGTTTCCTCTTAATGTGATGCAACCTATTTCTTCTTTATTTATTTATAAATTCTGCCCAGACAGTCTGAGTTATATGCTTTGCTAGAGTTATTATGCCTCATCTTACTCAATAAATGAGCTGGAATGGGTATCTCAAGCTAAATGAGCCTACAGTAAGCATACTGAATGATAGGCCAGTCAGTGCCAGCAGTTAATCTTCTTCATTATGCAGGAGACAAAAGTTTTAAAAGAAAGGAAATCTATTTTAGAAACTCAATTCAAACTGAGCAATATGCTAATGTTGTTATGGTCCTGAAATAACTTTTTTTTTTCTTTTGGGAAATGTCTATGGAGGTCATGAAAGGCACAGTCATATATTTATTTATATTTATTTATTTATTTATTTATTTATTTAGGTGTGATCATCAATCCTCCGCCTCCTTATCGGTTAGTATGATTGATGGGGTTGGTGTCTGCTGCTGGCCATCCTGAGACTGCTGTCTCCCAGATGTTAGCGTTTCTAGGAATCCCTACAGGTCCAGAGGACTAGAATAAATATTTGTCTACAATATACATGTCCCATTCCTCCTCAAAGACAATCACAGGTTGGGGTTGTTCTGCTGGCCTCATTGCTTGACTGTGCCAGGTCAGTCAGGCTTGGTAAAGGTGGTTTTGCCCTCATGACACTACTACAGAAAGGTGCTAGAGCGATGGCCTGTAATTTAATGTGACTTTAAATCATGGCTTTGTGGTTTGTACATCTCACAACAGGGATTTAAGCATCAAGCCTTGCCCTTTTCAGCCTTTAAAGTCTGTGTGAAATATAACAATGATTATAAACTTTAACCCTAGTTCTGTGAGAATAGACAAATTGTCACCCTGCCAGTGGACTGGTGGGTTCCTCCGGGTCAAAGTTTTGCATCACTGACTATCACACACGGACTATATACTTTATAGATGAAAACAGCGCATGTCTAAGTTGACAGATATCTAAGGTCTGCTGATAAATTCAGACATAATGGTGTTTACATCTGTACAGAATGACCAGGCATGAAACAGTCTATTGGCTCGATGAAAAAAAAAAAGGAAGAAAATATAATGATTCACCTTTCAAGACTGTAAATAATGTACCCAGGGTAATTGTTTCTACACTCATGTTTAAGTAATACCATCCATCATACAAACACATTGCCCAAGCTACATATGAAGTATATCATGCTAGATGGGGAGCAATTTCAAGGCTATTCTATTGACTCCTCCATACATAATCCTAATGATTGATTTTCAAGAACCCTGTGTGAACATAAGCGTGAGAGTATTTAGCACAATGAAAGAGACACTTGCATTTCCGCAACAAACGTTCAGGGAGAAACCATAAGGTAAATGATGGCTAACAATCTATTGAAGGTGATATAGTAATTTTCTCAGCCTTGACGCTGAATGTGAAATATCCATCAAAGTTAACAAAGGAAGAGTTACCATCTGGTCTTATTGTCTCCTGTCAAAGACATACACGCTTCAGCTACCAATGGCAGGCTGTTGCTCACTCCCCTTCTGTCTCTTCTCATCTTCTTTCACCATCTCTCCATTTCTTGCTTTATTCACATGCTATCTCTCATTCTCTTTTTATATCCCTTTGTTGCTCTCCCTCCTCCTTTCCTTCTGCCTCTGCCAGGCGTTGAGGAGGAATGATTACTAAATGATTGCTGGCTAGATGATTGAATGGCACAGTTGACATTTTCCCATCAGTGCTGTACAGTGGAAGGGGGGAAGCCGCACTGACCTTCCCCTCCAGCATTATGTATTGTGTTCAGCTTTTGTAGTTGGCTGCTTTCTTCTCATCATACCCATGCTGACTTCTAAGAAACATGTTTGTTGTCAAAGACACGCTCCAGTCCTAGTTGCGTGTGTGTACTGGATGTAGAGAGAAATGAGAAAGTGTTGATAAGGTGTACCAACTAAAAACAGTTGGGGGTTAATGCTATGTAATTACGGAGTGACTGACAAGATAATTAAATAAAAAAAAACTCTGGATGAATATAAAAGACATAAATATGGAGTATAAAGAAAAAATCTGTCCTTTTAACAGCAGATATTGACCACAACGTTTTTATCACAGTTGTTATGTTTTAGAACAATAATGATCTGCACTTTGTAGATTGGTGGCAGGACAAAATCTTCTGCCATCATTGTGGTAAATCAGTTTTTTAAATTACAAAAATGTTCTTTCAGTACTTTTCAAGGTATTCTGACAGAGTGTTTTTGTTGCTATAACTATGTGGACTGGTTGCACACAACACATTCTAGCTAGTTATAGTCTGCTTTACAGAAAAATATGCCAAGGCAATTCAGTGTCTGCACTAGAGGAAATAAAAGGAAATATATACATGTATGCCTTTGAATTACTGTATCCATTGTGTCTCATAATCACTTGTTTACTCAAAATATGTGATATACCACACATCAAAGCCTTTCCTTTTCTGAAAAAATTCTGTCATCTTCTGTCAAAACTTTCACTTACTTTTCCTGCGTACTTATGAAATCCCCTCACTCTCACCATCAATATACCGTCCTCTCTCAACTTCACATATTCATGCATTCCTCGTAATTTTCATCCACAACATTTCTTCTTAGACAAATCTGTCAGAGCCTGAGGCAAAGTCTATCCCTCTGTCCTGTCTCGGTGAGAAAATGAAACACCTATTCCCTTAATTACTAAACATAAGTTTCTAACTTTCCCTGAGATGCTCTCCACTTTGACACACATTCAAAGTAAGGACAAACTTTTATGAAATATGTGTTAAAATATGGACAATTTCCCCAGCTGCCTGGATGTGGAGTGTCTTTATTGTTTTATTCGTGTCCCTCTCCACTGCGTATGGGAAAGGTGTGTGTATTAATTACAGTTTGTAAATGAAGCTGTAATCTATCTTTTAAATGAACAGCTGTCGGAATGCCTGGTGGGATGCTCCCAGGTGAGTTTTCTTTATGTCCCTCATGCCATCTAGAGATATTTATCCAAATGGAAGACAACAAAAGATGATGGGATATCATCTATCATGATCAGCATTAATTTAAAGGCACAGTACACCCCCAGTTGTTATAGCAACCGAGTAGAGCTGTCAACTCTCAAAATAAACCAAACTGAACTGAACAAATCAACATATTTTGCTGTTTATGTGAGTATGATGCTAAACCATCACTCAACAAGTCAGCAAAGAGCTTGGGGGAAAATTTGGATATTTGGTAGTGCTAGTCAACCATATCCCCAGACCGAAACGTCAATATCAGACTCTGCAAAGCCCTGGATTATGTTCAGTGCCAAATGTTTTTTGGGAGAGGGCAGGTCTTAAAACCCACACAGCAATAACTGCAATATTACAGACTATGGTGAAGGTATGCTTGGGGTTACTTCCTCTTCCCCTGCGTTTTTCATGTAAACAAATGTAAATTAAACTATATTGTCAATCTATCAAATTAAGTTAGAATGAAATTGCTTATTGTGAGAGATACTGTGTAAATATCAGCTGTATATCAAAATATGACTATGTTATATGACTAAGTAATATTAAGATTCCTTACTCGTTGTATCTGCATCTGCCTGTTTACGAGCGTAAACTAACTTTATTGTTGTTGTTTGTTTTTTACCTGAGAAACATGCACAAGGCAAGGTATTTCTTACACCCTTAATTGTGTCTGCGGGTATTCCCTCCAGTTGTTGAACGCCAATAACCTCCACCAACAAAGTGTACCACAGATTATGTAGCCTGAGAGGCAAAACCCAGGTAATAAATGAAGGCGATTCAGATTAATGTTTCAACTATACTCTCTTCTCTCATCTGGACTGGACAGTAAAGGAACAACATCCAGGGGGATTTTAGAGAGAAAATCAACCTGAAACTATAAAAGTGAGGGGCATAAAAATAGGATTTTTAAAAGTGAGGGGGACAACAATCCCCAGTGGAAGGTATGCCTATGGGGGAAGATCATGGCTGCCATTCATAAAAATGTGATTGCTAATTGCAAGATAAAAATGAAAGTTGGACGTATTACATCCCCATCCACCACCGCCATCACCTCCCTTAAAAACTTAAAATCCATTTTTGTTCAACACGCTGTCTTTGTAAGCATGCATATACAGGCAGATGCTCCTGCACTGCATGCTTACATAACCGTTTGTATGTTTCCATATCTGTCTAGTTATGCCTGCACTCCATATGTGTATCTGTATGAATGGATGTCTGTTTTATGTCATTTAGTATTCTAGCTCAAGTGTGTCTGTGTGGCCCTGTTCATTCCTTTTTCTTTCCTCCCCTCCGCCACTGTATTTTTCTTATCTGGTGATGTTATCCAATGAGAAGCCAAATCTCCAGTAGTGCAAATCTACCCCAAGGGAATTCTGACACCTTGTTATCATAGCACATGCAGAGCAGCCTCCATAGCGTCCTCTCTACATGACATTCTGTTACCTAGGAGGAGACAGAGAAATAGAGTACAGAGACAGAGGATTGGAAGAGAAAGAGGCAAGCAGTGTTTAGTGTGTGCACATGAGAGAGAGGGTGAGAGAGAGGGGGGGGGAGCTGTTTCACACTTCCATTTAAGAGGTACACATTTAGCCTTCACACAGTGGCCTGGAGGGATTTCGTGGCCTGGCTTTCTTCACCCTCGTCTGTGTGTTTGCCTATCCATTGCCTTTGTTCTTCCTCTCTTCCAAACTGACCTCCTCGTTTCTCATCTTCCACAACCTCTTCTGGAAGCTTTGGACATTTAACTTGGTAATTTTTCCTCTTTTTACCGCTTTATTTCTTTATTTCTCATCCAAATACGGCAGATTGTCCCATTCCAAACCCATCCATGAAAATCTAGAAATAATGAAAACTCAGTATGTAAATAGGGAAAAGATGAAGTTTGCAAACACATTTGTCATTTTTTTCCTGTTGTCTTTTTCCAAATTTGTTCTTCTCTCTCTCTCTCTCTCTCTCTCTCTCTCTCTCTCTCTCTCTCTCTCTCTCTCTCTCTCTTCCTCTTTCCAGTGCATGTGGTGAATTCTGTACGGTCCAATTTGGTAACCATCTGTCTTGTTTTCAGGGGGCCATTTTGGCTCTACATGTTGATGATGACTGAATGATACCAGATCAGTTTCCAGGCAGTTACAGACATCGTGCAGAGGCCATAGTAACCCAAAATAACTCTGGAAGGAAAACCAGTCCAGCCATTGTTGATTAATATCCTCCCTCATCTCGACCAATATGTCCATTAATTCAGTGCCATTTTAAACCAACTCAGATATTACTGCCATTATCTATCTATCTATCTATCTATCTATCTATCTATCTATCTATCTATCTATCTGCTTCCCTCTTTTATTCACTATTCTTGGTTGATATAACTCATCTTTTGTTAACCATGCACAGGTTTTTCTTTAACCAATTCAGGCCTCAATGAACAAGAACGCTTCATTATTACAGAGTGACTAATTCTACCAGCACGCATGCCTTTTAACAAACGGTCATCATGGTGGGTATTTTGTACTGAGCTTACATTTAACCCTCCTTCATTAGCCACCAACCAAACACACTTACTAGTATTTTAAAGCCAATTAAACACTTCTAATATGAGAGAAGTGCCGCTGGTGGACCCAATTTTAAAAAACAAAGCCTTGATTAAAGGCATACAAGAGGGAAGGCTCTTGAAAAATGCAGGGAAGGAAAAGGGGAAAGAGATGGGAGAAAAACAAGAATGAAATGGGAGGACTACCCCAGCACGCCCGTCAGCAAAATGTTTCATTTAGTTTGGTTCTGGCCACTTAAGCTACATGTTAGGCCTGTTGTTTCCCTAAACCGATGCTGTAATCCCCCCTCACCCCCAAACTCCACACTGCAGTGAAGAGAGAGGTAAAAAAAGAAAATCACAGAAGAACGACAAAGGCTGAAATATAGCCACAGTTAAAAACAAGGAGGAAGAGAGGTAGGAGGAGAAAAAGGGCATCCCCGGTTCATGAAAAAGCAGAGCGCTACAGATACAGTCACTATCATTCTGTCTTTGTTTCATCCTCCTTTCATGTCTGTTCTCTTCATTTCATTTCTGCCGAACGGTGGAAGCTAGCACCTCTCCCTGTCTGCCAACTACAAAAGCTGCAGGAAACAATCTCTTTTTTTCTACACTCTTGTGCCGTCTTTGGTTTCCTGTCTTTCTTTTAATGGGGTTAATCAGTAAAACTCAAAGTCATATCCCAGCTAGAAGTAATTAAGTTGTCAAAATAGGATTCTTTAAACTTCTCACTACTTCTGATGGTGGAGCACTCATTCTCCACCTCCTGCTGGTCCATTAGCATATTTTTTATTATCCATCATTAACTCAGTGTTACCACATTGTTCACTCTGCGTACATGTTTATGTGTGCAGAAATTCGTGAGTGTGTGTGTCCCCCCAGGCTTGCATATTCCATTGACCCATGTTGTTTCGGGGACCTTATATCTGCATTGAAAAACACTCAAAATCACAGAAGCAGATGCAGATGCAAGTATCACTGGAAAACACATTCAGGGTAAACAGACAGAGGCTAAAAATGAGAGAAGAGAGGAAGGAAATGAAGAGACGGAAGAGAAAAGGAGGAGTAGAGCTGGATAGCACAGGAAAATTGCGCAGTATTAAGCTATAATCCGGTTAGCGACGGCTGGGTGTAATCTCACTCATTAATAACATACTCCCGGTCTAATCTGCAAACCATCAAAAGAGAGAAAATTTTCCATGGAGGAGTTCAGTTGCTTTTAGCAAATTTATGAGGATTCTCGATGCCTCATTTTTGAAGACGTCAAACGTCAGACGGGTTGACAGTTTGTCAGGCAGAAAAAAGAAAAAAATAACACACTTTGGAATTACCCTTGAAATCTGATTCCCGGTAATTAGTGGAGATAAACAAACTGTAGTATGATGATTACCAATAATAAATCACTGAAAAGTGAAGGGTTATCCTGAGAAGGATTCAGAGCAAGCATACATAATTTTTCAACTTTTACTTTACTGTTTTTAGTTTTTGAAAATAGGCGACAACTATAAATGACACAAGTACTTAAGGTAAGTATGGAGAAAGTAGAGGGCAACATACTGTGGCGCGATTTTGTATAACTATTTAACATTTGT
This sequence comes from Sciaenops ocellatus, assembly GCA_033000465.1. Lineage (NCBI taxonomy): Eukaryota > Metazoa > Chordata > Actinopteri > Sciaenidae > Sciaenops > Sciaenops ocellatus. The sequence goes on along the minus strand of CP136887.1, from coordinate 15,231,089 downwards.
AACACAATGGAGTATGACATTTCTTTGGGACATATATGTATATTTATATTTTAAAGATATTTTTTTTGCCTTTTTCAACCTTTATTTTTGACAGAGACAGCTGAAGAGTGACAGGAATGTAGGGAGAGAGAGAGATGGGGAACGACATGCAGCAAAGGGCCGCAGGTCGGATTCGAACCCTGGGCCACTGGATGCTCTACCAACTGAGCTAATCGACACCCCTCTTTGGGACATATTCTGTGCATCACACACACATATTTTAATGTCTCCCCCTCTTTCTCCCCCTTTGAATGTCTCTCACACCTATTTATGGATGTGTGCCCTGCATTCTTCTCTCCATCTTCCTGACTCTTTGAGCTATATGCGTCTGGTAATCCCATTTATAACACAACAAAAAGTGCCTATGTTTATGCATACTTTCTGAAGGTGATGCACTTTGATTTCAATTTAATTCCTCTGACACAAATTGAACTCGTCCATGTAATACAACAGCAAGGACACACTCTGGCATGGGCACACAAAGCCGCTGTCACAGTCACATTCCCTTTCTCTCTTACACAGGCAGGTGCACGGACACACGCAAACATAAATTGGGCTTGTCTGTAACAAAAGCGGTCCAGATGCAAGCAGCATAAGCCACTCGGTTGGCTGTAGGCATTAGGAAATCCAATATGGATGTGTTAAATGAATGCTAGCTGAGACGGAGAGAGCAAGCGAGCGGCAGTGTAGTGGGGAAGGAGGGAGGGAGGGACGCAGACAGGAAGGCAGGCAGCTTGTTGATTACTCTGGTGTTTAACATTAGGAAATGCCAGAATGGAAATGGTGCTCATATCACCCTGTCAATTGCCTTGTTAGCTACAGCCAGAGAGAGTGAGAAAAAGCGACTGGGTAGAAAAATCAGCTATCTGAAGTGGTTGGTTTAAATTTCCATTTGTCTCAGCAGGGTTTGGGAGGTAGGGGGTTTGAAAGCGGTTATACCATTAAAAAAAACAAAAAAAACCTTCAGTGCACACACACAGAGAAATATATATTAAAAACACCCACACACACAGATCCCCACAAACAACAAAATATACCCCCAACTGGGTACACTTGCACACAATCTATCCCTTACGCACCCGCTGTCCCTCCGTTGCTGTCTTGCCAATCTCTGGACTCAGTTCCTTGCAGTTCATTCTGCTGTGACACCTGTTGGTGAGGACAGGCGAATTGAGCATCGGAACATTCCACAATGAGGAGAGAGAAAAGAGATAACCGCCAATTGCGGCTGGAGAGGGAAACGTCTGAGTGTCTGCGGTCATGATGAGGTCACTGAATACCTGCCAAAGCAAATCTACCAGACTCAATGTACCAGAGGTAGAAGGGCACTCCAGGTTTAATGGATGTGTAAAAATGGATTCAAGGTAACTCTTTGGTAACTCACAATGGCAAATGTGCTGTGAATGAAAGTGCTCAAAAATGGTGGACAGATTTGGGGCTTTCTGTGATGGAATGAAAGCTTAAAATACTTTTTTTTTTTTGTTGGTATGAACAGCATAAATGGACCAAATGTTGGTCAGATTAATTTTAAACAGCCAGTCTATTAGTTATACCCTATACTCTATAGAAGCTAAAACAAATTAAGTCTAATATAACAAGCCTGCAAGACATAAAGACTGTTTTGTTGAAACAATTTTAGAGAGGTGTTCATCCACCCTTTTTTTTTAATTGTATTGCATTGCATTGACAGGTGTTTCCATTATTCTGTCCACCCCATTTATATGAATGATGGTTGGCTATATAACAGAAACACCTATCTTGATACAGTGTAATACAATTTAGCACAACATTGCACTACACAGTACACAGTACTAAACTGCATCCTCCAAAAGACCATGAAGTCGAATCAACACCTGTCTAAAACTGTGTCAACAACGCAAACTTCAACCTTCCTGTTGTATTAAGCTGCATTAGTTTTAGGTAGCTATACCTGATACCCAAATAAGTGCAAGTTTTAAAGGTAATTCGGAAAGCAGGTACAATTTTTGTTGGGATATACTGCATGCAAAACAGATTTTAAAAAATTGTGAGACTATTAATAACTATCATACTTGCACAAACCCACTGCACAGTCACCTAATGTATCACCTCTAACTGCTCCAAGTGCTGCTGAATATCCTTTTACAGAAGAGTTTTATATAATGGCCTGGACAATTAAATATGTGTGAAGATGACTTTTTAACTTATTCTGGAAGAAAATGAGTAAAAATAGACAAAACACAGCTACAACTTAAAGCAACAACATGTAAGATTTGGTGCTCCCTGTCCCCAAGTACAATTCACTTATATGCTGCTGTTGTAAATATGGACAGCTGTACAAATGCATTAGCTATGATTACATTACTAGCAAGTTGACAACTTTGCTAGCACAGCCAAACAGACATAGCAGACAGCTAACATTATTTACTAGTCCTACAGCAAGAAGCCCAGCTGTCTTTCAGCTTTTTATTTTATGAAGCTTTCGCCAACGACTAAAAGCTAGTCTGAGATTTACACCTGTCCAGCACCATCTTACTCAGTTGGACTCTCCTTTTCACTTGTTAGATTCCATCAACGTCTTCTTGGGTCCCTTTGTAGGGGCTGCTGAGCCTGGTTACACTGCCTGCTGGGCGAGTTCTGGTTGTGGCATGACACCTGCTCTGCTCCCTGTCAGCATTCCTCACCGGCTTCCTCTTACCCTGAGCCTGAAAACCATGTCTTCCCAGTTGTCCAATAAATACCAACACTTCCCCAGTGCTGCGAGCTCCCAGTCCGTAGAAAACTTGTGTAATGTTGCTTTAATGATGACATATTTTCTTGCATAATGATTCCAACTCTCTAGGAATAACTGATTTCTATTCCATTGCTGGATTATGACCTTTATCTAAGACCAATCCCTCATCAAAAGCCTCTAGGGACAGATGTTCATAAACATTACAAGGACAATGGACTATAATAATGATAACATGGTGGAACTCAATCTGCCCCATCGGCTGTCCTTCTATGACAAACCTTATTTCCTACTTTCTCTCTGGAGGTAAAGTCGGAGTCTGGAGCAGCAGTAATAAATGTCTATGACTGGGAGGGGACACTAATAACCCCTTGAGTAATAATCATGCCATCAGGATGGGACCTCCAAAGCTCAAAGGGGTGGGAATCATGTTGACTCCAGGGTAATTATGAAATTGCCGTTACTTTAAACCGCTAGGCCCAGGTGTTTTAAGTCATCAAGTCATCAAGTTTTTTTTTTTACCATTTTCTTTTTTTTACCATGTTTGTTATCATTCCTCTGGTTACTGCCCTGTTATTATTTGGTCTTTTTGATTTAACTGATTTAACTTTCAGCTTACCGATCTCTTTAACATACAGAGACTGGCACACATACACACATAGGAAAAAATGAAAAAATAAATAAAAAATACAGACAGACGAACAGACACATGACACACATTGCCAATGAGGTAAACACAGTCCGATAATTATGGATGTGGTTTGCTGTCGATGTGACACCTGTGTCCCGCCTCCTGTGTCTCCTTGGATTGGACAGCTGTGCTAACAATACAACTGTGCCAGCCACACACACACACACACACACACACACACATACGCATACATTCGCACTGGACAGCACAATCTAGAAAAGCAATGCATACATACAAAACATAGTAAATACACAGATAGAAACAATATATAAAGACACTTAAATTAAACTCTCAGATTTCCACAGAAGTTATTTCAGATCACAGGAAAGCCTTAAAGCTGACTGGTCTGTCTTCCTGTACTATGTGCAAAGGAACCACACACAACCTGAATGTACAAAGGCCCTCTTCCTATTCAAATTATAATTATATGTAATTATAACTGAATAGTGACTTAGCCAAGCCAAACACACACACAAGCATGCACATTTAGCGCTTAAAACTGTTATATAATGCACTGTATGTATTTCATCAAAACTTGCATATGTCTATTATTATACTTCTGTTCAGTTTGTGTTTGAGCTTTTAGTGTCTTAACGTGCATTTAATTGTCAATAAAAGCTGTTGGTTAAGACTGTTTCCACCAAACCCTGTTATCAAACTCTTGATTAAATCTGCAGCTGCATCACCTGTCACTGAACCTGAAACAGATTGTTCGCGAGAGCTTGATTATGCTCACATAATGTTGCGTATCCTTCAACTGAATGTTATATTTCGCTTGGTATTGCTGCGCCTATATGTTTTTGTTATTCGTTTGCTTCCACAGAACATGACAGATGTGAGATGTGAAAATAAAACGTCAAATAAAATCTAGTATACAGTACATTGTCCTTTCAAATTGAACTGCTTGACATATGGTTTCCCATTGCTAGATCCAGACTTGCACAGGCATTTAGACAAGAAAAGAATTGCTTTTTGAATTGGATTTGTAAGTGTATTTCACACGCCCAGTTAGGCTATAATTTATTACACCAGATGCCAGCCATTCAACAATGCAGTGTTGCCATCGCCTAGGCATGTTGGATCATGTTAAAAATGTCACTGATTTTCATGTGAATGGCTGTCATCGTTTGAATTTTCTATGACTGTAGTTGTGTAGAGATATGAATAGTTATCTCTATTATGCAGGGTCATATAAGCATGAGGAATGGGCGAGATGTGAAACAAAAGAAATGCAATGCACTTATTGAATCCCTACATGCTCCACTGGTGCTTTGTTCTCTGACTGAACCTGACCTTTGATGGTAGAGATACAGTTTTATAATGGCAATGGAGGAAAAGAAATTACTTCATGTTATAATGTATATATATTCTTTATGTTTTTTACATAGCCATTACTTAGGAAAGCTTTAAAGACATCTCAGATCAAATCATTAAAGTGCAATACAAAAAAGTCTGTTATATATATTACATTCTATGTTACATGATACATTCTAACGCTTTTCCATGTGGCCCAAAAGAAAGATGATACAAGATTAATTACCAAAGTAAAGTCTCAACAGTACATCTTTATCATCCATGAAACCACCATATATACGGCATTCGTGGATTTAATAAATCAATTTCTGGTAACTTCTATTTCCCAAGTTAATTCTTAGATAATATGTGCTTTCACACACATAACGGTGTTCTGGAGAGCTTGAACATGATCAGAATAATAAGGGGATTTTTTTTTTCATCTTTGATCTCTGAAATGAAATGAACGAAACATAAATCAGACGAGTCATTGCTAATGCGATATTACTGTTTATGGTTTACCTAAAGGTGCTAATTTCATGTTCATCTTGATATACTGGTGCCACACTAAGCTGATTTAAGTTCCACAAGGTTCTGTGCTTGGACCAATTCTATTCACCTTATATATGCTTCCTTTAAACAACATTATTAGGAATCACTCTAAGCCTCTCACTCTCTTTCATCTAAGCCAGATGAAACCAATCAGTTAGCTAAACTTCAAGCATGCCTTAATGACATAAAAACTTGGTTGACCTGCAATTTTCTTATATTAAACTCAGACAAAACTAAAGTTCTTGTAAATGGCCCAATACACCTCTGAAACTCTTTATCTAAAGATGCAGTTACTCTTGATGGGATCAACCTGGCCTACAGCTCCATTGTACAGAATCCTAGAGTTATCTTTGATCAGAATATGCCCTTTAATGTCCACATCTAACTCACCTGGTCACAGCAGATGGCTGCCCACCAATGAGCTGGGTTCTGCACAAGGTTTCTGCCTGTTAAAAGGAAGTTTCTGCTTACCACCGTCACCAAATGTGAGTCTCTGTAAATAATATTATAAAGAGTACGGTCTAGACCTGCTCTATATAGAAAGTGTCATAACTTCTTTTATGATTTGGTGATTAGTGTATATATATACACCGTATATATAACTGAATTAATTGAAATGTATCAATGCCTTGAGCATATCTTATAAGAAAAAGAGATTGTAACTGGTTTTAATGAATAAAAAACGAATATGCAAAAGCATGTGTGTCCGCATTTAACAGCTGAAAGTTAAACCTCAACACGTCATTTAAAGTACACTCTGCAAAACTACATGTACTTATTGAACCCGACTATAGCTCCCATAGAGCACAATATCCTCTCTACAGTGCTTCCAGTGAGAGCATGGCAAAGTCAGTCTTTAGAGTTGAAGGAAGTGAAGGAAAATGAAAGGTGAACAGACTCCATACACCAGAAAAGGCTGAGAAAAAAATTCAAAGCAAAGCACAATTCTTTATCTGAGGACTGTGCTTTTGATAACAAGATTTTTTTTTTTTGTGTGTGCAGTTTTGTGTAAATTCTCCTTTGAAGTAAGGTCAAAATGGATTTGAAGACTGTTGAGAAAATATGAAACTAAAGAAATCTCTCTTTGAATAAACTTGAATAAACCTAAAGAACTTGAGAGAAGAGAGAAGAGAAGCACGTTCAAGAAAGAAAAAAAAAACAGTGCAGGGTAGGAAGTAGTTATTAGTGGGAGGCATTTGATTTTTGAGAGGGACTGAAGAAAAATAGGAACTCTCTTGAGGAAGAAGAATTTAACTAGAGGATCCAGCACATGAATGAATATACTTCTCGTTGAGACTGCAGACCAGGAAATCTCACTTCAGCAATATAAATCAACTGGTAGGACACACACCTACACCTGTGTGTGTCCTCACACCCACCTGAAGACACATTTAATCCCTTAAAAGACATAAATCCACAGCAAAAGTCAGGTAGCTATCCCCAAAGTTTTAAAACAGCTTCCACGATGAATGATTTAGGAGACAAAACTTCTCTTTTAGGACTACAATAAAACCCAAGTGTCATTTCCATCAAGGTGCTTGGCTGGAGACTGACAGTCTCCCTACTCCATTTAGCATCATAAAGTACATCACTTTCATACAGACTTTTCCTGACACTATGCCTCAGTCTATATCTTTATCTTTGTCTCCTCCTGAGGCCTCCTGCAGCCTGTCTGCCTCTCTCTCTGCATGCTTGTCATTTAAAAGGTTTTACCATTGCAATAAACCAATTAGCACTTAGCACAAGTCAGGTGTCTGGAGAATGTGAGTTTGTTAAAGTTGAAAGAGAAATAATTCAACCTACAGCACAAATCAAATTTACACAAAGCAAGGAATGCTACTAAAACAGGCAACAAGCAAAAGTAGACATAGAAGCAAGTGAACTGACATTAAAAATACTGAATATAATGAAAAGTAAGAACACAAAAATAGAATTGCCTTGACTAAAATAAATGTGTTAAGCTAGTAGTGAGAATTTGCTATGGTGAATTAAGTTTTTACGGTAAAAGTTTGTTCCTGAGGAGCAGTTTCAATAAAATTTCTGACATTGAAAATATGCTTATTTGCTTCTCGCAGTGATACAAATTAGAAGTTCAATACCACTCTCATATCTGCTGTTAATTATGAAGCTACAGCTAGCAGCTAGTTAGCTTAGCACACAGACTGAAAACAAGGTGAAACAGCTAGCCTGGCTCTGACTAAAGGTAATGGGGTTACCAAAGTAGCTTTAAAAAAGCTGCTTGACTTATGATACATAACACAATTAATTGTAATGAGATGTAGTCTTGATATTAGTGATTTCATTGTGATACTTCTAATAAACAGCATAAAGACAACAGGAATAACAATCTGGTATAATGAAACAGGTATTTTATATTATTAAGAGTAACATACCCCAAGACATTATCACTACACTAATAATACCCACTTATGGTGGCTCTAAATCTCTCTCTCTCACACACACACACACACACAGAGACATACATACTAATAGATAAACACAATCCCTGCTTCTCTGAGTCCCAGTGGCTGGTTTCCAGAATCCTTCCCTGACAGTGACAGCAAGGACAAGGAGAGCAGTATGTGGTTTTGTCTAACATTGGGCCAACCTCCAAAAATAGAGAGCTATTAATTAAAGTGGATAACACTCCTGGTCTGCCCTGCTTTTACGCATGAGTATATAAATGGCCAGACGCTCTATTTACAGATGTTAGCAAAACAGACATGTTCTTAAGCGCATTTACACTGTAAACACTTAAGACTGTGGTACACAGGATATATTTGTGCTTTATTCTAGCAATCAGCATAAATACTTAAAAATATAAACTGTTGCAGGAAGATCCAACGTCTCATTTTGCTGTGAATGATCCCTACCTGACCCTTTAATTTACTAGTACATTTACATCAACAGAACCAATCGTTGAAGTTTAAAAAAAAAAAAAAAAAGGATGAAGAAGAACAGCAAGAGGAGGAGGTGAAGAGGAGATAGTGTGAAAGGGCAAAGGCAGGGTCTAAAGAGGTGAGAAGGACTGCTTCAAGGAGCAGGGCTCAAAGGATTAGACATTCTAATCAGATTAATTGATTGGAATAATTGGTCTGGTCCCAGCCTTTGTTAATCTGGAATGTCTCTATGTTTACTAATGGCAGAATTTGTTGACATACCATATGCAATGTATCGGCTGGCATGATGCATTAGCATTTTAGTGATGTACTGTGAAAAACATTTTTAAAAAGTTGACCCCTTATGGACAATCTATACATTGGATTCCAAGTCACCATCTCCTCTCCTCTACCTGTCTCCTATTTTTGACTGAAGTGGACAGGATAGTGTAAATGTAATCAATAAATCTGAGAACACACTTGAGGATTACGGGGCCAATTTACAACAGCTTTGCTCAATAGACAGCTGAAGGGGAAATCTTGATCAGAGGCTTGGTTGGAACTGATTGTCTGCACAGACTGAGCATTTTATAGATTCAATTCTAAATATCCCAATCAATTTTTATGCTGATATGAGCCATCCTGATGAAATCACATGTTTAATATTTACAGCATGACATCTACACTGGTTCTATAGCGTGTAATGATTTATATCTCTCAATTGTTGACAATGTGTGGTGTCACCCTGACACACTGTCTCTTTCTCTGAGATTCACTCCTGACATCATTGATGATTCAGGGGTCAGGAGTTAATCACTGCGCCTTGCCGAATTTTCAGCTGGTAGTTACTGAGACAGATTGAAGTGACGTCATTTGTCAAGATGGATTGAAAATTGAAATCTTCTAATTTGTCCACAAGATTCCACCTGTGTTTACTTGGTCGTACAGAGAGAGAGAGCGTACAGATGCTGTCAATATTGGCTCACACCTCCTCTATTTCTCTTGGCATAACAAACACTGGGAATGTAAACTGTTTGGCAGATGGCTACATCAAAATTCAAAGCAAAGACGTTCCTGTTTTTTCAATGAAATTTCACTGCAATCAACATGTATCAAAGTACCAGACTTTTTATGCTAAATTGAGTTTCAAAATGACTGAAAATGCAAAAGTGACTCTGGGTCTTGTGTTTGTATTTATTTGCCAATTTGTTTGTGATGCATGCTATCATAAAACTCTTTATTTTGCTTTGCTTTTGAATTGCATTCCCTCATATTGATAAGCTTACTTACATAAACAAGGGACAAGAAAATTCTACAGTGGTTAGTTCCAACCAAGTAATTGACTAGAAGCATCCGGTAAGTGCCGATATAGAGCACCACAACACTGGGACTTCTAATCAAATGTATCGCTCCGCTTTACTAATGTGTTCTAATAATCGCTGTATTAACTAATCATTATCTAGTCGCTATCAATCTTAGGTTTGTATCGCAAAGATGAACATATGTATACAAATAGTTTAAAACACACACAGAAGGAGCAACCATTTGTTGCATACTGGTGTTAGAAACTGAATATGATTCAGTCACCATGAATGATTAATACACAACCATTATTCAAACCAAACACTAACAGCAGTCAATCTCAGACAACCTAACATACTTAACAGTGGTTATTTTGTGGTGACAACATGTTAAAAAATAAACATATTAGCAGTTTGAATTAAACTCAAGATCTCTGTGCTAAACTTGCATTTAAAAATATGACAAATTACCAATTCCTTATGTGAAGACACATCACTCTAGAAACCTGAGATAAAGGACATCAAATGTCGACAGACTTCTTGGCAATGTAGGGTCAGTATATTCCACAAAAATAAACTGTATTCCTGTCCAAACATTTTGTATTTTGTTGCCTCAAGAACTGAAGAAGTCACTACCAGCGTTATTTAAGTGGGAGATGACCGATGGAATGAAGATTTCTTACTAAAATAAGTGCTGGTTGGTGTTGGTGGTACACACTGAATTAAACACAGACTCAAAACACTATTTTCATCCATCATCTGTCGTGTGTATGACGGTATTTTATTTATTGGACATTACCAGAGTAACCACTCTCTCTCTGCTTCCTGTCTGATGCTAAAGAGAGTGTTACCTTTGTTTGTTTGATTTCAGAACATCACAAAATGAAAAAGACTGATATTTTTAACAAAGCAACTGTCAACAGACTCCTAATAAACAAACAAATCATAATCTGTTGCAACTTATTGCTAATGAATGACACTCGTAGAACAACTGTTGTATAAAAGCAATATCACACTCAGGGTTGTGCTGTTGTACTAAATATCGGCATGCTGTGATTATCTTCCGTACAAGGCTGCACGGCTACAACCGAATCACAGCCGTGGTGATATTTAGTACCACAGCACTCTCTCTTGTGTGATATTGCTTTAAAAGCCATTCCTCTGACTTGGAATAGCTAGATATTTTTGATGCATGTCTTTGTTTGCAAACCAATTTCCCCAAAGCCAAAGTGCTACTGGAGAAAACAGAAACCATTTCCCTCCAAGTGGTGTTCCATGGATTTACGAGAGGCACGGAGCAATTTATAGCTCAGCACTGACAAAAGGAGAAATGGGTCTGTATAAGCACACAGCTTTACACATTTGATGGAGTTGAGAATGTAAAGAGTTTGGATTGTGAATATTCATTTCAGGGACACACAGAGAGCAATGTATTTATCTGCCTGTTAGACCGCTGGGTGGATATCAACTCCCTTGTTTTATCATCTATGGTGCATCTTGTCTTGAGGCAGTCTCTCCCTCCCTCTCCCTCTCTCTTTAAAGTTCTGTCGTCGTTCCGAGCCGGAATAGTCTGTGGCCGATGGAAGTGCCTCTATCTGACCCAGATCATCGGAATGAGTTTTCTCACTGCAAGCATTCTGGAGACAATTCCCTGGCCGAGCAATGGAAATAAACCATTGGTTGAAACATCAGATAAAGAGAAGAACAGTCATTGTATGTGTGTAAACATGTATTTGTGTGTATTTGTGAGAGTGTGCGCATTCGTTCATGGAGGCCTATATGCAAGTGCCAATATGTGTGCATTTGTCGGTGTGTGATGGGTTACCACAGATCCTATCAGGCTAATACCTCTGTTGGGCCTTGGACTAGGCTGAGTGCATCTCCATGGTAATTCAGCCCTCAGTATTTCTCCTCCTCAAAACTGTGGGACAGGAAAACAAACAGAAACAAAGGCATGCAAGGTAAAAGGGGATAAGAGAAAGTCAGGCACAAACACAGTGAATACAGAGAGCATGTTAATATGTTACCGGATGTTGTGGAAAGCAGGTGATCAAGCCCGGAGGAGTCGGTGGGAGTCCAAGTGGATTTTGTTATGTGTGTATGTGTGTGCTTGTGTTTTATCAGTGCTGGGAAACCTAGTAATAGCGAGTGTGTAGATTACACGATCATTATACTCAACTTCCGCTCCTTAATACATGCTGAGTGGAAACTATTTTCCACCAGGCATGGGAGTACACACATTAACAATCACACAAAGCCTGCAAATTTACACAAATTTCATTGTGGTAGAAGGTAATTGTTGTAGTTGTACTATTGTAGGCTAGATCATTGTTAAGCCATAATATGAATTTACCAAACTATCCATCACAATCTGAGGAGATTTTTAGCTCCACGGGGACTGCAGAAGGAGAATGAAACATGAACGTGATTTCTGGATAAAAGACTTGCTTCAAACTTTTCTCTTGGACTGCCTCTTCTGCCTCTTGGCAAGTTAAGTGAGGTGAAGATTCCAGGAGAAGTTTCCGAGAATGGTTTTAAAGTTTATGTTTGAATGTTGAGTCCATCGCCTAAGAGACTGAATGTAAAATGACAGGAATGAATTAAAACACCTGTGTCTTTAAAGGGTCAGTCAACCTAAATCACAAAAAAAATGGCTCTTCTCTGCTTGTCCCTTGGGGTACCTAGTTATCCAGACAGTTTTAATTTCATGTGCCAAGTTTTTAATGTATCTGCCTCTGAAACCTGTGCCAAAATCCCAATGCAATAGTGGAGAAGTGTGTTCTGTTTGTGCAGCTCAAAGCACTGAAAAATTACATTTGAAAACCTCAACAGTGGCGTGTCCTTCGTCTGTACTCTGGATAATCTTACAGACTTTGAAAGTAGTTCCAATGAAAACTGATGACAGCAAAATAATATTTTTAGAGTGCTGGTGCATAAAACTAAAATTACCTCCAGTAAATAAAGACTGTGATATTGGTAAACCAGCCCTTTAGTACTGTGAGTAATTAATAAGTTCAGGTTGTAAAATCTCAGAATGCTGTGTATCACAGAGGCACCCACTCCAGCACCACAGATTGTCAGCACAGTGACGTAGATGTGCCTTCATCAGAAGCTAAAGCTGTGGGCGTCTTTGTTGGTGAGAAACGTGTAACTGCAACATCCACTGTTTGATTCCAGCTGGAGGCTTTTATTGCATATCATCTCCTTCTGTTTCCATTTACCCTCTTACTAGTCCATCCATCCTCTCAACTGCTTCTCCTGTTCAGGGTTATTTTTGCTAATGTACCTGAATTTTGTATCTGTAGAATTACCACAAGAGGCTTTTGGATGTGCTGCCTCCTCTCCCATCCAGATCGTTGTGAGCGGAATGGATAATGTCTGAATGACATTACAAATTATGAATTTTGAATTGGAACAGTCACTGGAGCCAAGCCCTTATCATGCAGACATAAGAGCAGAGCTACTCTTGAAAAGAGACTCTTACACAGAAGAGCTCTCAATCTACCCAAAAGCACATGCGGATATAATATAGGTGCAATTTAGAGAAGCATATCATTGATGTCATTTACAAATCTTGTATCTCCAATTTAGCTATTTTGTAAGAGACAGGAATTAATGCCCACACAAATGTCATGGGAAATATTAGGTGTGGGAGTTGGGAGAGGTTGTAGGGTTGATGGGTTTTTAGTGTGGATGTGGACTATGGGGAACAAAGATTGTAATTATTTGATTGTGCCATCTTTTGAAGACTAATAAAATAATAAGACTCTACAGCAATAGCTGCTCTGTGTTTGGTGGGTAACATTTACCATGTTTACATCTTAGTTTAAGTAAAGCAGAGGCCGATGGAAAGGCCAACTAGTTTTCCAGGTATTTTGTCATAAAATAAATGTAGTGAACAAATTAAAAATTCCCCTGATGATGACACTGAATGAAAAATTAATGGATGACCAAAGTAATTACAATTCACCCTGAGGGGAATACAAATGTCTGCACCAAATTTCACAAGATATTTCACTTAAAACCACAAATGTCAACCTCATGGTGGCGTTAAAGGTCAAAATTAACCAAAGTCGCTAGAGTTCTGTCCCCTGTGGGGACCATGGTTGTCTCTAGCAGCTATCGCAATCACATTTTTCTAAAAACCAAAATGCAAAACAACATCTGCATTAGCTCCATGATGCATATTGTTCTTCCACTATTTTGGAAAGACAAACACCAAACATTCCAAGCCGGTCTTGTTAATTTTACAAACCTTATGTCTTTCTATGCAGTCAACTGTGGCCAGCTACATGTGCAGATGTTGAGATTAACTGTGGGTTGACTAGTGCAGATGTGTGCGCACTGTAATTCAGACATCAAACTGACAGCTTGGCAGCTCTAGGTGCTCAACCAACTGTGCTGCTGTCACAGGTTCAGGCCTGGCTGCCACAATGCAGCAACACGACTGACGTTAAAAAAAAAACAAAAAAATAAAAAACACAACGCTGTTGCAAGTGAACAGATCTGATCTGTCTCCAGATATGTCTCCTAAAAGTGTAGGTTCAATTATTGGAATGTAAGCATGTGTGAAAGACACCTCAAGATGTTCCATGTCAAGGATTTAATTGCTTATATGTCATACCCACTGGTGTGTGTGTGTGTGTGTGTGTGTGTGTGTGTATCTTTGTGTATATTTATGAGAACTGTTGCGATTGTACATTCACCTCCATGATAGTTAAATATGCAGAAGACGTATCAGGATTTAATTGTCACACAGTGATGCTCTCATCTTCAAGCTGATTTGACTCCACTTCAGCAGTGAAAAGTTCTTCAATGGGAATTCTATATGACAGCCTCATTTTTTAGCTATAATGATCATATCTGATGATCCAGAAGCTGTCATTTAATCACAATGTTTCTCTTTTTCAACAGTTTATGACTCTAAATGCTTTTCTAATAAATGTACAAAGTGGATTGTTTTTCTTTGAAGGTTAAAAATGACTAGTTTGAGACAATATATCAAAGTACATTGTTCCAAATGTCAGTGTAAGCGGTGGACAGGCATGAAACAAAGTACAGCCACTCTGTAGGTTGTTTGACAGTATATGTTTCACATGCCGTTGCAGGAGAGCCAAATAGACTTGGATGGATGGCCTTCTGGCGGTCGTCCTGTCAAGCAACACAAAGGTTATTTCTGTCATGATGAAGAGCCTAAAATGACACAAACTGACAGATTTACATAACAGCCATTGTTGAATGGACTTAGACTCTCATGTTCACCTAGCTTCAGCATAAACATCTACACAGCAATTTAAAGGGTTGTATTCCCATGTGGGAAAAGCTGATTTTAGGTGGATGCAGGTAGCCACTGTGGCTTCAATCAAAATAGAGATAATTAGAAGCTAGTGTAATGATCAGTTACAATCATTGGTTTAAATGTTGTACTGATAGAATATCAGAAGACCATAGTTACAATGTACTGTAGGCTAAATTTAAACTACTACTGTTCCCTTAAAGAACAACAAGAAATACCTGTTTGCATTTTAGCCAAAAACATCTTCATTTTCTTCTCTAAAAAACACAGTAGCATTCTAGGTTTACACACCAGGAGGCTCTATCAAATCTGGTGTGATGCTCCCTTTGCCTGCACCAACACTAAAAACCAATATATGAACAAAGTTAAACAGTGTAGAGTTGGATCTATTTGTTGCATTGATTAAATGTCTCATAAATCAAGACAGATGCAGACTGCTCTGCATTAAAAACTAAAATTACTCTCAAAAAGTTGATTATGTTAATGCTTCACTTCCATAAACTGTCTGTTGGCAATGGTAACACTTTGCATGTTGCAGATCCTTAGTTATTGAGCAGTGGACAGAGTGTTGTGTTTAGAAAATGGCAATGATAATGCAAAGATGCCAAGTGATGCAGCTACTTTCATTTGTCTATACTGTACAGTGCTACAATATATCACAATGATATTACTTGTGCTATATTTTCTTTATGTGAATCTAATACGATATGCTCTGGCCTCTCTGGAAAATGTTGCTGCTTTTAAATGCCAGGAATCCATCACTGACAAAAGGCCTCCAACTCTGCATAAACATTTATTGCATTTAAATATTGATAACTGAGGTCAAGGTAACAGTCCATCACTCCAAGCCTTTAGGTTAAAAACAATGTAAATGTTAGAAATGTGTTAGAAAGTGTTTTTTTACATTTGGAAATTCCACATTAACCATCCTACCTGTAAAGTTTCTCTCAGTGTCTCATTTCTGGGGGTCTTTTGCCCTTTCTCCAGCCAACACATATACACACACACACACGCACACATGCACACCTACCTTGAGGGTGTGCGATGTATGCAGTCAGGTCTGATAAATGAAAGTGTCTAGGAAGAGGAATGAGTTGGTGCCTTGACCTCCCTCCTGGCATGGGCATCCTTCTCTAGAATGCCTTATCACCAGACAAATGGTCACAGTGGTACACACGTCACTCCCTAAAAAACGTGCGCTTCTAAAGTAGCCCAAGTATTCAAGCCATCAAACCAAAAAAAAAAAAAAAATGTCCAAGATCATGCACAAAGGACATGCTGCTTCTCACTTCTTAAAGGATTTCACTGAAAACTTCAGATAAATGGTATAAACCACACTCCAGTGGCAGCTGTTCTTTTTCTGAGTCGATTCAGTAGGAACATCCATTTTCTATTCAAGTATATGAGGCTTCAAGGTAAAAGTTTCTCAATTACTGGATTCCTAAGAAATCTAACTACCTTGGACTGGTTGATTTCAAAGTGAATTAGGCGTAATCCTGCAGAGCACTTCCTAAATGGTCACAATCATTGAATACTTAGATCAAAACTTGCCCTCACAAACTATTTTGCTCACATTAAATGCTCATGCAATTCATATACAAATCACTTGTGGCAAACTGATCATTTCATGGAATGATTTACATTTAAATTGAAAGTTTCTAACAGATAACCAGTCCAAGAAACTTTACAAAAAAAGTCACCAGTGACACTGAGGATTTTTTCTTTTCCAGGACATTTCTCAAAATTGCAATTTTTTACTCAAAAGAACATTGAGACTTAATTTTCTCTCCAGTACTCCATTGCAAATTCAGAAAGAATTTAGTCAAAGGAAAAAAGATTCACTCTATTGATTAATTACTTCCTCTCAAAACAATAATAAGAAAATAGTCTAGATCCCTTCTGAGATATACCATAATTATACTGATAAATGGATAGCCATAAGCATGCTGTTGAGCCCTTTGTGCCATTACATTTCTCGTTCTCATAACATTTCCTCTGACATTAAATTGTCCGCAAGGTAACTACTGACAGACTCTGAAAAGATCAAGTAAAACGAATATGAAAAAATATAAATATCCTCAAGCGTCCTTTGTGTCTGATGGGGTGATTGTCTGCAGTGTCTGTGAGTAAGTGAGTGACAGTCAGAGCATGTGTGTGTGTGTGTGTGTGTGTGTGTGTGTGTGTGTGTGTGTTTGCGTGTGTCTGAAAGCGAAGGAGAGAGAGATGGTATGGCTGGCAGTTGGTTCACGTTTTAGATTTAATAATTCATCTCTCAAATGGATCAATAAAAAGATAGTTCACTGAAATGCTACTCTCCTTTCAGCACTTAAACTATTAGAGAGTGCGTGTTTGTGCGTGAGTGCGGGTGTGCAGTTGCAGTATGTGTGTTTGTGTGTGTCTGTGTGTGTGCAACATGTGAAGTTTATTTGAATTTGTGTTATTCATAGTAAACATAAAAGTACTAAATCAATGAGTCCATGCTTGCAGAGATACAGATGTGTGTGTGTGTGTGTGTGTGTGTAACGAATATGTACGGACTGTGACCCCATATTTGAGGACTGTGACATCTCAGTCAGAATACATAGTGTGCCACATTAAAAATATTCCCCCTGGCCAAAACTCAAATTTGGAAAGGTTCCATTGCTCTTCCCTGCCCTCAGCAGTAAATTGAAGGAGGCCATATGAGGCATGATTGCATAAACATTTGTGTGTGTACAGACAGAAGCAAATAGAAAAAACATGATCCATCTATCTGTCTGTTTCTGTTGCAAAGATAAAATAATTTTAGACATCTCATCACGTGTCACGCAACATTAAAACAAGATTGTCTGACCTCTGTTCTCTTGTTATTTCATGCCTTTGAGTGTTTATTTAAAGATGCAACTTTTCACATGAGTCAGCTGTTGTGTAGCCAGTAGCTCTGATTGTGGTTTGCATAAGAGAGAGAGAGCAGAGAGCAAAAGAAATCAATGGGTCAGTTCAGTATCGGGGTATCAATGAGATTAAAGTCATGGCAAAATATGAGATATTCACATTATGTACAACCTATTTATTTATTGTGTCACCCAACAGGAAGTAGAATGGTAAAAAATGAGTCATGATGTACGTCACATGTCCCATTTTTTTAGCGACATGATTTGACGTGAAGATGGAAGAATTTCTTCTTTCTGTTTCTACCTTATTTGACAAAAGTGAGAGACGGGAACAAGACACAGACAGTTCATGACATATATTGATGGGATTGAAGCAATGTTATGACTGAATTGTGTGCACTGTATCCCGCCCTGAACTTGTATCTAGATTTCGTTTTGTTGCCATGTGGGCAGATTTCCCTGACTGACAGTTTTTTCCAAGGACGATAAAAGATAATAGAGTAATACACTATAGAAATCACATGGATATGTCTTCAAACCAGGTGATAAAACAGTGTTACCTCTGGTCTTTTAATAATGATTTAATTATGACTAATCCCTTTAAGCAGGCTTGAGCATTTAATTTGACTAAATTCTGATATAAATTTGCATCTACAGTATAAATCAGTTCAATGTCGGGGAAAGAGAGATGATGCACACACAAAAAACAGTCGATCACTGGAGCAGCAGATAATGTGTGAAGCAGTCATGAGTTTTACTATTCCTAGTAAAGTATGCTCTATAAAGTTCTGTTGTTACTCATGTCCCCATAAACCTCAGTTTTACTCCTGAGACACAAATACAGTATGCATACTGTGAGATGTTCTCAAACACACACACACACACACACACACACACACACACACACACACACACACAGAGACACCAATCAATTTACTGTTATGTCACCGTGTTGGGTATCTATGTCAGTCTTTTTGTGCGGTCATATACAGATCCTTGTAAACAGTAAATTTTCTGCCTGAGTTCAGGTCATAGTGTGAACTAACGGGCCAATAAGTAATTTTAAGTGTGGATAGTAAATTTCTCTGGAGCTATGAGAGACAATGAAAAATCTTTGCTTTCACACAAGGTCAAAGTTCACAATAGTTCCTTTCTGAAGCAGTCATTTATCTCTGCCTACTGGCAGTGTTTAGTTCATTGTGGGGCTGCAACTGTTGATTCATTATCGATTAATCTACTGATTGGGTTTCCAATAATTATTCATATGTGAGAATGTGGAGCATTTATGCTTAAACCACAGCCCATTGTGTGAGGGATTTTGTAATATGCTTGCCTATTAATCATCTGGCAATCAAATAATGAATTAATTGAATGATTTCTAGTTTAATTTAACTAATTATAAAATAGGTGGCGAAACAGGAACTCCATATCTAAAGCCTTCATAAATATTCATGATGTTATTTTCAGTCCAAATGTTAGCCATGATTCCCTCTCCAAATTATCTGCAATCATTTCCCAAATCAAAGGGGAGTATTTGTCTTCATCTGGCATCTTAAAAATAATCTACTATCCCAGCAGGAAACATGGTATTAATATGACGGTGATGCTCACTGTCTCAGGCCTTAAAATATACTGTATGTCAAAGAGTTTTAATAAGCTGACTTTTATGCACAACCCAACGTTACCAATAACTTTTCGGGATCATGTTGTTACGCTGTGTTCCAGTCAAATTTGGAGGTCTGAATTTCCAGGTTGAAAATTCCAAACTTCGATCTCCAAAGATTTCAGGTGTCTATGTGTTACAAACTGATATTTCTTTGGTAAGTATACACACAATTGAACCTTCAGCAGTGTGACCTTGTATATAAACAAAACCAAAGAGGAAAAAAAGCATGCATGATTTTCAAGTAGGAGGTTGGAAATTTACAAAGCATTAGTTTGGGTCTCTGGATCTTACTTGAGTTCTGGCTGTGCAAGGAATGTTGATATTTTTTGGCTCATTTTGAGCTTTGGCTGAGTTCATTTGGTTTTAACTTGGAATGTGTTCAAGCTTTTAGGCACAAGTCAATTTATGCATACAGTGTTATTGAAAACATGTGCTCATTTATTAGCTCCTGGATTCAAATGCCCTGCTTTCATGTGCCTTAGAAAATCACATCTACTTGTATCACTGTGTGCTGCACTCTATTTTGATGATCTGCTGCAAAGGTTTATTTGACACATTTGTGTTTTTTATTTATGAGGAATGAAACAGTTACTTAAAAATAAACACGTACTTTTGATCCATGATACACTATTATTGTCTACAATGGGTGGAAGCATTTGCCCATCAGGTTTCCCTGACATAAAAACAAAAATGTTATGCCTTGTCATGGATGATATAATTCAACCCCAGCCATGCAGCGCTGTTATCTGTGAGAAATCTGTCACATGACACAGCAAAATACATCCACGCATGCACAAGTGCACCAACAAAGCCTTAAGGATGATTAAAAAATACATACCACACATTCGAGGAAAGTAAATAAATCCAATAAATATTTTCTCAATCTATTACTCACACTGGAAGCTTAGAGGCCACATGGGCATTGGTACGCATGCACACAAACACAGTTATACAGATAACACACACACACACAGGGGATATACACACAGGGGATGACAGAGTGGCCCAGGGCTGTCATGGGAGAGTGGGCTGTCATTTGGAGAGGTGAGCTAAGGGACCAGGAGAAAGGGTTGGAGCAGAGAGGAGAGAAGGCAAGTGGCAAGATAGAGCCAAAGAAGAACTAAAAAAAGCAAGTAATCTGAAAGACTGTGTCATGTTAGAAAACATGATTTACTTTAACAATGGTACAGATAGTTAGAAGAATTAGAGAGACAGAGCCATGACTGGTGTTGAGGAAGATCAAAAGGGGGAGATGACGGTAGGAAAAGATCAAGCTGAGAAAGAAACCACAATTGATAGGTAAAAAAGGTTTGCCTCAGCAAGACACTTCCCCACTGATATATATATATACTTGAGGGTATTGGATATTCAGCTGATGTATTAGCCTACTGCTGTGCCACAAAAGTTATGTATTGACATCCCAAAGAGAAAACTAATTGCAGACTATCCCCAACAGGGAAACTACTTAGGCCTGTTTCAAAGAAAATACTTTTTAAAAATCAATAGGTTGGTTTTAATGTTACAAAAAACTGTGAGGAGCTTCGTTAGCACATTTCTTTTTCTTTTATTGCACTGGGCATTTCCAAGGTAAGCATTTGCAACATCAAAAGCATGCGGTAGGCCTTTGCAATTGAATTCATACAATAATATTAACTGATATACGAGTGATATAAGAGTTTTTCTTTTTGTCTGTGATAAATTCAAACTCACATCATGGAGTTGACTCTTGTGCCATCAGAGAGCACCCGAGCAACAATATTAATGTTTATATTTAATGTGCCAATAATAATTTGATGAGATTGCTAGATCATTGCTTAATAATAACTTTTTCAATTTTTTTTTCAATTTAACTTGAATGAAGTAAATGTTGAAAGCACGATATGATAGCTATAGTTTCCCAGGAAAATTAAGGTTCTATTTACGAGACATTTACTAAATGATTGAACAAACTTGTGCTTTTTCATCTAATGTTAAAGTTACCCCAATACCAGCCACTTCTGTAGTTACTAGTTTGTGTGAAGCAATAAGTTACTCAATCCAAGATATAACTATGCAATGCACATCATTACAATAGAATTTGTCTGTTCCCAAATTCAATATACAATTCAGGTTACCTCTTCGGTGAACATGATTCTTTCTTCTCTCTTATTTCAAACATGGTGTCGATCATTATTTCACAAAGCTAAGCTCTGAGGAAAATGAAACAATGATACCCATTTTAAAACTTGTCTGTTTCCACTATAAAAATTATAACCGTTTGACTTCTGGACTACCGTCTCCGTTAGTGTTAGGGGTCAGTGAGTATACTTTACTGCTCCATAGCTAGCTGGCAACTTAAAATGGGTGTGACCAGATACATAACCAACACCCAACAGTTTTATTTGGTAGTTTTTGACAACTCACTGAATTAATATTAATTGGCTGTGGAAATCTGCTGCCTAAATTTGTAATTTCAGGCAGCTTTGCCAGTCTTAGTTAAATTTAATGAGGAGAAAACTAGCCTTGTGTTTGACATTGAATGTTGACTTACTGAAAAAAACAAACTGTGAGCCATCATGACTTTAATGATTGTTAGCCTAACTTTTATTAAGGTCTAAAAGATCGGCTGTGGTTTTGACTTCTATTTTACACTCTGCTCCTTCACACGTGTTCATTTATTCTGTCTAGTTAAACCTCAGCTCAGACTGAAAATGGGTAAAGCTGCACTGACGTCACCAAACCCATGAACTAATAAGAACAGGGTCAGACAGATGCAGAAAACTTCTTTAAAGGAAAAAAACAAACAGATATCATAGAGTATGTGAGAATTAGAAGAAATAATTTGATAATTGGTCCTGGCCCTAAAAACTAAGCATTTATTTGCAGGTCAGTATCCTGTGGGTAAAAATAGGTTAAACCAAGTTTTCTTTAAGTCAGACTGAGACTTAGGAGGCAATGTGTTGACGCACGGTTCTGCTCTGTTTCTGTGGTTCCAGGCTTTTACATCACCTCTCACAAGCTTGAAGTGTGCAACAGCGTGGAACGTGCATCGCTTGAACTTGAAAGTGGTTTAACTCCCCGGGTATACAGTTACACTTTGACAATATTCACTGTCTTCTGTGGTAGTGAAAGTAACAGTCACCTCAGATCTAATGGATGTCTTACCTCTAAGAGAACGCAAAGCTGCATTTTTGGCAGTCTGACAGAGTTGACATTCAGCCATGAAAGTGGACGCCGATTTCAAAGATTAAAAAGGAAACTGGTGAGCATGTCTCTCTGATCTGACGCCAAGTATGTGAATTTGTTTGTACTGTATGTGTCTGCTTGGTGTTGTGTCTGTGTACAGTATTGTGAGTGTGTATGCTATCTCGTCTGTTATACTGTGCTTAGATCTGCAATCTAGGATGACCTTTTGTTTACAAAAGCTGAGACCGTTGTGGGTTTTTGACTTCAAATGATGGGATGGACACAAAGCCTCAAGCAACTTACTGACACAGAGCCCACAGTGCACTATTTACCCATTGTAACTCTGAGTAAATACTGTGAGATTTTATGCGATTTCTCTCTGTATGTGTGTGTGTGAGGTCTTTTGGAGACTGAACTGATAAATCTTTCTTTTCTATGCAAATTCTGCACAAAGACTTACAACAAACACAAATACAAGCAAATGTGCCCTGGCATAGATAAACTAATTGCTGTGAAGTGAGAGAGAAGGAGACACATCAACAGGACGATAAAAGAGGACCTGGACCTGGTCTGTTTGAGCTTCACTGTCCCTGTGTTTCAGATGTGCAGAACTGCTTACTGCTGTAAGACTGTTTACAGGTCAAATACAATATCTTCTTTTCTGACATATCGACTCAGAAATAAGTGATTCTACCATTGCTTGTGTGTAAATGAGGCTATATGCCCTTCCATGCATTGCCAAACAACCATGTATATCTATTAAAAGTGTGTCAGGTTGCTGCTGTTTATATTTGTACGTTTATGTATTTGTTCAGCCAACCCAGTGTGTCTGTTTATGGATACATGTAAACATTTAACTTATACAACAAAATGTTAATAAATCAAAGAAAAAAAATCTTATTTTGACAACTGGGTATGCAACCCAATCCACTTGAACACACTAAAATCAACTACATGTAATCTTCTGCATATTGGGAATAATGTGATTTATCATTGCATGCTGGTATTTTGACTGGCCCAAATTGTAAGTAATTTAAAAATTGATTTAAACATGTGATTCTTAATTAGCACAGAAGGACCTCATGCAGATTCACATGTGGCTGGAGTAGTACACATCAAACACGAGGCAGGGCTGACCACCAGTCTATCATAGGGCTAACACAAATCCCAACACAAACAACTATTCACACATATGGGCAAGTATAAGTAACAATGAAACTAACTTGCATGTGTTTGGATAAGGGACTTGGAAGAAACCCACGCACACAACATGCAAACAGTGCTTTGAGGCGGCAGTAACTACTACTAGTAACTACTAAGCCTGTGCTGCCTAATAATTCTCCAGTTATAGACATGAATATCTTAATACACTGGTCCTTTAATCTTAAATGTGCAAAGACAATAGTCTAAAACTATTTCACAAAAAGTTGTCTTGCATAGTTATAAATTACTATGTGTGTGAAATAAAAATATGAAAGCTACTAAAAGAGTTAACATAACAAAAATATATTTGGGAGAGTCAAAGACAGAAAGAAATGTCTCCTGTGGGTATTTAAATGCAACAGTGGTCAAACCCAGGGGTCAGCTGAAAGACTATTTGTTTCAAATGAAGACCTATTTGTTCTGAAGACGAGACTGAAGCTGCTCAACCAGCTGAAACGTTGATACAGCAGACAGCTGTGCTTCACAAAGACGATGTTGAGAAGAATGATGAGGGAGGGGGGAGGAACAAGAAAAGACGGCGGGATGGACAGAAGGAAGAGCAAAGGATCGAAGAACTCTAAGGATAACAAATGTGACATGACTGCCTCGAAGAAGAAAGGGTTGTCTGACTAATGGAGAGAGAGGGGGGGAAGAAAGAGGTAGAGAAAAGAGATGGACACAAGAGGTCAAAATAGGGTTCAAAACATAGAGGAAAAATAAGTTGCATGAAAAGCAGACAGAAGAAGTGTATTTAAATTAGGGTCCCTTCCAGCCTGTACACTCATTGTCCTCTTTACCCCTGGCTGTCTTTTTGCCTCATTTCATCTCCTTCCAGTCGCTTCTCCTCTTATCATCCTCTGTTCTTTTCCTCTCTCATCTGCCTTTCTCATTTCCTTTTGCCTCATTTCTCCTCATCTCGCTGTCCTCTCATCGTCTCTCCTCTTGAAGGTTTCAATATGACATTGGGACTGCTTATTCACTGGTACCATTCTTGAGTGAACTGCATATATGACCTGACAGCCACTCACACACATGCACACGTGATTCAGATGCACATTAACATACAAGGGCAGTTGGACTCACACATACACACACACACACAGACACACATAGGCAGAGAGCCAGTAGGAACAAATAAGATGAATGACAAGTGACATAAGTGGAAAGAAGAAGAAGCGCTCCCGTGAATATCAAAAGACCTTGTGGAGAGGACAGAGTGACCCTTCCTTGTACATCCTTTCCCTCATCAATCCTGCCTACATCTTAACATGCATGTTCAGTTTGCCTCATGATTAAAAGTGTGCCGTATAACCTGCAAACATGTGTGTGTTCCCCTAATCATAAGCACCCATAATTGTGTTTACTTGCGTACATATGCTTCATGCTGTGATGACAATCAGACTTGTAAATGGAGACACAGATTAAAATGTAGAGTGAACCGTTTTAGAGGGAGGTGGAAATCATTTATCATAGGAACACACACACACACAAACACACACAGTGATTTCAGTCTTTACCATTCATCAGCAGTAAATTATGGGGCTGGTTTCTTTTTGTTTTTATTTATTTATTTATTTGTGTGTGTGTGCTGCAGTGCTAGCACAGGTCCCATGATATCAAAGGTCTTACACAGTAATTTACTGTTTCATTCTCTGTGCAATCTGTGCAATTCTATTGCTAAAACAACAAGCCCAAATGAGACACAATCAATCATTTCTATATCTATTCATATATGTATTGTGTATAGGAAGCAGAGAGCAGGGCAGAGGATAGAGCCAGGAACTGTAGCTAGAGGGAGTTCATATGGTGTCATATGTCATGTTTTATAGCAAGTCAGTGCCTTGATTCTGATTTATAGAGTTTTTCAAGTTTTTGAGTCTAAGATTGAGCTGTCTGGTTCCTGCAGCCACCCTCTTTGTACTTGTACATTTTTATACCAAGAGCGTGGTAATAGATTTGGTAGCACTGTGGGGAAGTAGCACTCACAAATATACAGTATGTTCAGCATTCATTACAATCACGCACCAACACTGAAAGGTGTATAATCTGTGTCGTACAAGAGGCCTTGACATGAGAGAATAAGGTGCTGTTCCTCTCATGGTATAAATTCCTTCATATCATATTTTATGCCTGCTTTCAATTCAATTATTGTGTCTGCTTGAAATGTACACTAGATCATCAAAAATGTACTTTTTAGTCTCATAAATCAATTACCGGCATAAAAAGTTGGCTACATTTGACAGTGACTCATAAACATGGATGCATTCTGGCATTGTGACTCTATCCCCCAGTGCGATGTATTAATAACGCACGCACACACACACACACAAACACAAGCTGGCATTCTGACTCCATCCCTGGGCACAGCACATAAATCTTCCCTAATAACAGCGGTGGCATTTCAGCAACAATAGGGATTACACACAACCTCTGTCGAATGGTCTACCAGCCAGAACACACACGGACACACACGCACGCACGCACACACACACACACAACACACACACACACACACACACGACTTAAGATACACAATATGTTGCAAGCTCCTCAAGTTCCACGAAAGAAAGAAGGAGCCAGAGAGAAAAAGAGAGGGACAGAGAGAGAAAACTTTCCCTTGATTGCTGTTGTTTCCTCTTGTCAGGCCGTATTCACAGTGCAGCCTTATATTGGCAGAACCTGACAGCCTTTTACTTTGTGCTAATGCAGTTAACTGCATGGATTAATTTTGAATTTCTGCCACTATGGTACACGTATGTGGTTATATACATAGCACATAATCAATTAGGATCAAGTTTTATGCTGTATAGCAGAAACTAATCCATCAAGAATGCCTCAATCGGACTTGTTGTGGAGCAACTGGAATGAGGCGATATGAGTGGTCAGATAATCACAGGTTATAAACAAGTCTGCAAATCTTTTCAGATTATTTCAGCTACTTCATTTGAAGGTAAAGACACAAGAAAATACACCTGTATTGTTGCTAATAAGGTTTCTTTGCACAACTGTGCCAGAACCAGAAAGTTTTTGGGTTGTTTAAAACCTGATTGCGTCCGATTGCGTATGTTTGTTGCCCTTTTGGACCCCTTTTTAGCAATGTTGCCTCATTCAGAGATCATCAACATCATCATTGCTGATACTAATGACCCGCGCTACACAAATAAAACAATAAAAGCCTTCCAAGAAAGGAATGGAAGCATGGGATTGTGTTTCCTGAGCTGCAACAACATTTTTATTGTGAAAATGATGAAGGGAAAGAGAAATTAAAAGTGTGGCCAGTTTGATAATAATATCAACAGAACAGACAAACTAAACACTGACTCTTTTGCATGTTTTGTGGTGACCGTAGTTTCTCTTTCACACTAAGAAGGAGAGGGTGAGGTGAGGGAGTTGCACTCAGCAACTACACTGCTAGATGCCATTAATTCCTACATAATGGTATGTTAACAAGGCAAATGGGACCATTTTACAAAAATACAATACAATATACTGCACACTAGGAATTAAAAATCTAAATCAATTTCTACATGCGTCTGTGATTATGTACTATATGTCCTGCAACAAATCATATCTCTCTGTAGTTTCCTGGAGAAGCAGAACTTAAACCACATAGAAAACCCAAACACGTGTGTGTATGTGTGCATTTGAGTGTTCCTTAAAGTCCTCAAACAGCTGGATGCTCTTGATTTAACAGCCCATGGGAACCTTTTATTCCCAAACAGTTCTGCTTGGTGATAACAGCACTCCAGTGAACACAGCAGACGGAAGTATCTTCAAAATCAGCTGCTGGTAATTCAGCTGAAGTACTGTAGTACTTTAACATCAATTGATATCAATAGATTGAGTGAGATCCCAGGATCAAGTCAATTTAGAAAAGGCCAAGCTCCACTTATACTGACTAAAACACCAACTTCACTTTTCTGTACACGTACAGTATATGAATCAACAAACCTGACACACAATTGCATTGATGAAAAGCAAAAAAGCACATTTACCTTTAGCCCTATAAAGTGTCAACTGCACAGTCAGATCCAGATTTACACCACTGCAGCTGGCGGAGAAGCCTGCCTTAAACCAGCTTATCCACCTGGCATGCTTTAACCAACTGTTGAGGGACAGAAAAAGCCACAATTTATGCTCATAAATATGTTCTACCCTGATATGTCCCTGCGGGATATGCTACGACAACAATGTGTCCCACACTAATGTTCTAATGAATGATGGTGAACGAGTTTTCTGAAGCGCCACTACAAATAATGGAAATTTGTCAGGTAGTTTGTGAGACTAGTCAGACTATTCATCACTGTCATGTTGTCTCAATTTCCATCTGTACGTTAAGGAATGAATATAAACTGTTCTGCTGCGGCAATACTACTACACTATATTGATTTCTATGTTGCAAAACAAACTACTGATGACAACAGTTTTGATCACTACAGACACAATTTGTAGAGGACAAACATAAATAAGCCTCAGCTCAAATCATCATTGCCGTTTATGGTTTGTACATGATTCTGTGCGTTAGTTCAAAGATTTTAAGTGTCCACTGTTACACTCAAGCTTTCTGCACAACATCCTGTGAAATCACAAAGCCCAAATGCACAGAGAGGTACGTGCTCCGACTGTCAGTGAATCTAATATCCTGAGAGAGTTAAGGTCAAGACCAAGACCAAACAACAATTAAAGTCAGATGTGTTTATTAGCTTATTATATATTGTTACTATTTGCAGTAATGCTAATGATTGTTCAGACAGATTGCATACTAGATTACTGCTTACAGTTGCTGCTTTGGTAGATAGTTAGTGATTACAGCGTACTAATGATTATTGTTTGTAATAATTTGCATGCTATTATGGGAAAATAATCAGGTGTTAAAGTCATAAAGCCCATAACCTACTGCAGAGTCTGAAAGTCTTTTAACTGCTGTTCCTAATTGGTCTGTCACTAGAGCACTTATGATTAGATGCCTCAACTTACAAAACCTGCAACTGTTAGAGTTGCCGACCGTACAGTCATCACTTAATGCGTGAGGCTCGGTAAGAGGCGATGGAGAGATACACAGGAGTGTCACTGACGTCCTGAGGAGTGATTTCCACACACCGCGACTCAAGACTCTCCCCTATAATTACAGCTATTGATAAGAAGCAGCAAGCACTTACTCATAATTACTGGTCTCTCTGCTAGGTAACAGCTGTTGGCCAGACAATGCCAGAATTTCTGAATGGGATTTGTGTAACTCAGAAACTGATGAGAGGAGAAGAAAATATGAAGTAATGGAAGAAAGTAGAGAGGGGGGCTTGTATAAAGGAGGTATGTTCAGACCGATAGCCTATTACTTTTTGGCTGTTTATTAGCAGTTTTGGCAGACTTCAAAATGTAATTGTTAGGATGTGCTAGGTTTGTCTATTTCCCTGTGTTTTCCTGGTGTTTCCCTGCCCTTCGTGTTCTGTGTTTGTTTTTGTCTGTCTCCCCTGTCTGCGCAGGCTGGACGTGGCTGACCTACTTCTTCAACCACTCCCTCATTGATTCTCACCTGCTCAGCTCCCACACCTGCTTCCCATCATCTCATCACCTCCTGCAGTATTTAACTCTGGTTCACCCTTCCAGACTCTGCCAGTTCGTCGTTGTACCTCATGTGGTAATTTTCCGTACTGGCTCCAGAAAGACTTCTTGACGATTCTTTGTTGTGGATGTTTTTTTGATTCTCACTTGTTTTTGACCAGTCCTCTGTTTTGTCTCCAGCCCTGCCACACTCACCTGCCCTGCTCGCCGCGCTCAGCCTGCCCTCGTCTGCCCTTGTCGTCTTTCCCCTGTCTCGTCAGTTTGTGTGTTTTCTTGTTTTTGGCAAATAAAGCCTTCTACGTCAACTCCTGTTTTTGGGTCTGTATTGTGGGTTCAGTGTCCTGCCGAGCGCAAACTTAACAGTAATACTACACTCTGTTAATGCCTCTATGATGCCCGACCTACTTCTCACTTCTCTTCTGATTGAGCCTCTGCTGTCCTGGCCTGTCCTCGCCGTGTTTTTGTCTTCCCTGGAGTCAGTTGACGGAAACTGCTAAAAATATTTTGGCTCTACACTGTTTTTCCCTGCTCGCTGAATGAGAGTCCCCCAAAAAAAATGGCAATCAGCATGCCCATGTGGTAAACATAGTAAATCTAATAATATTACCAAAATCCTGTACACAACACGCTGTATTACTTTATTAAAGTCTAGTGTTTGTTGCACAACATTTAACCATTGGATCTACTGTGTGCACTGTACAGTTTCCACAGTGCACATCATCACTCCGTTTTTCTGACATCAGAATAGTGAGGTATCCAACTATCTGTAACTTCCCGAAAGCAACAATCCGACATGCAAAGGTGTAAAAGTAGGCAGGATTTTAACATTGCTCTCTTTTTTTCATTCTACACACTTGTTCACGTACAAGTATTGACATTTCTAAATATATGTACTGTATATACATATATGATCTGGGTTTTTATCATCACATTTTGTGAGTTTCAAATCAGCTGGACTAAAGTATATTAAGTGAATTTTGCTGAAACAAAGTTAGTAGTGCTCACTTTGGCACAATATAATAGGTTAATATACTGTAATAACTCATCCCTCTTGAGTTCTGTCAGATTTATTGAAGTTGACAATACTAAGTGTGGTGTATTACAATATTTTATTTATCATATATTTATTTCAAAATTTCAAAAAAACAGCTAGATGAATTTGGCTATAGTGAAATGCATTAAGTGCTCACATCTTAGTCAAAAAGATGAAAAAAAAAGTTTATTTTAAACATATCCTCATTTCATACAACTTGACACGGTTAAGTTCTTTTACTTACATTTCCAAAGGTAACAAGTGAACACCATGAGTGCTTTTGAGGAGAGACTATCTTAAAGTACACGTTGTTATCCCAATTTTACCAATTATCGCATCTCGCCCTCTTTTATTGAAGGCGGCTTTTCAGTCCCCTTTCAAATGTCACCATTTTGAACAGCAGTAACAACTACAGCCTTTAGCTTGGCGCAGGTGATGGAGGTTAGGGAAGGCAGCTAACCTTTATCAAAATGGGGAAAATACACAATCTAGTAACAAGTTTAAAAGTTTTTTTAGCTGGTTAGTCACTGATGTTCACATTTGGACATTACCAGTGTAGTGTTTAAAGTTTGAAGGGTGTGTGAACCCCACAGCTTTACAATCAGAAGTTCAAATGTGTCAAATGTAATTAAAGCAGCTACAGGACCACAGATTTGTTTAATGAACAATGTTTTTTATTTATGCTACTGTTTATGGAGGGTAGTGTGACAAAGACAAGACACAAAGACAAGCAAAGAAGTGAGCACAGACAGGAAAAGAGGACGTTCAGGGGCAGCAAGAACAATAGACAAAAATGCACGGGAATCCATTTCATCTCTGAGGAGCACAAGAATGCACAAGAAGCAAAATAGATTTGTTTTCAAATGGCCACCGTCACAGCAGACACGAGGGAGGTGCAAGGCTCTGCTCTGCTGGGACGCAGAAACAGATGATTGTTTACAGCAAGGATGCTACTGTCGTCTTTGTTGTTTTCCTTTAATTCACTTGTTCATGCTTAGAAAATAACATTTGCTCTAAAGCATCTGGGAAAATTACCTTGGGAAAACATGCTCTTTTTTTTTTTCCTGCCTTTTTTCTCTCTGTTGTGAAGATGATGAAAGATAAAGCATACCTTTCTGCGATATAATTTGTTACACTCCCTATGTCTCTCTTTTACGCTGCCTACCTGTCGGCCTGGCTGTCTTTGTCTGTTTGGCTGTTCCTGCTATCTTTTAACCACCTTGTCCTGACAATACTCTCATGTCAGAACGTCTGGTGTGTTTAATCAAAGGGCAAAAAGTGTTTGTGTCTCTGTGTAGAGGTGTGACAGAAGGCGTGTGAATGAGAAGGAGAGAGAGGTAAAGGTAAAAAAAACTATATAATTTATTCAAACAATGTTTTATTTATCTGCGTTATTTTCCCTCCCCAAATGTATTTTTTGTTGCTTTCCTCTCTTTTTACCTTTGAGTGTCTGCTCTGCTTCCTGCTCTGATCGCTGTTACAGGTGTGTGCAGGGGTTTCATTAAGAAACCAGCAATTAACCAAGCTCATTATGTAAAAGTCTCACTGGCAGAAAGACTTTATTTAATATCAGACCTATACGGATGCATCCTCCGGAGTTGTCTGGTATGTTTGCGAGTGTCTAACAGCACATGAAGGGCAGAGTGCTCCTGTCTGGAAGGAAGATAGTGATTCTAAAGAAAATATGTTGAATCAAGTGCATTTGAGGGTTGATGGAGGAGATGGGAGGTAATGGTGTCAGGATAAAAAGCATGGTAGTTACTGACAGCAGGCAGACTTTTACACAAATACCCTGTATTAGTGGACAAACAGTTAAAATCATACATAGTCACTGGGGATTTTTGTACTCTGCAGATCTTGCAGTGCTGACTAATTTAAAAGCTACATAGCTTTGACAGCTACATAGAGTTGTCTAACACTTTAACTCTACAAGTTACAAGGCTAAAGAACAGAATACAACAATAGTTTCCTGACATATTTCACTGGGCGTGCAATGACAAGATTCACCATGTCCTCAGTGTACAATACTGAAAGCAAACATGGAACATTTTTCATAATAGAGTTGTTGGAAAGTTGTTACAGCAGCTAGAATTCAAAATATATTATTTATGCCCAAAAATAGTACAAATAATTAGAATAAGTTAGGATAACAGTAGATCTGGTAAAAAATCAAAGGTGGAAGTGTTAACTCCCTAATTAGCTTCCTTAATTTAAGTAGTAGTAGTAACTCATGATCTTCAAATGAAGTTGCTAATGACACCCACATATGCCTGAATCACTTCAAGTAACTAGCTCTAAAGACCTTTTCCCAACATTTTAATATTAAAATAATGTAATTAAAAAGTGCATTTTTATTCAGAGCCACTTTGATTTATTAATCAGAAAGCTACAGAATAGCTGAAGACAAAAACAAAGACCTTGAAATGGATTACCTTTTCACAAATGTGTGCCGATGAAAATGTGCACACATGCACACATCCGAAATACACATACATGATAATGTCAAGTACGGGAAAACAAAAACCATATGCACACGTGGTAATTTGCAGGGTGGCTTTGTGATTTTAGGTTAATTGTTGTGACTTTTCCTCTTTGGTTGTTTCCTGAGCTCATTAGCTTTAGGAGTTACACCTGTTTGGATTCTGTCATTAATTCCACCTGTGCTTTGTGTGTATCTCCACTTTTGTTGATTTTGACTTGTTTCTGTATATGGAATGTGCATATTCTCACCTGTAACAAATGAAACAACTTTTTGTTACATCATGTATTAGGGATACATAGATGGAGGACAGCTTTTGATAAATGTTTTGAGTGTTTGTTGATTCAGGGATAGACAAGCTCTGTGATCTCTGAAGCGAGTCAGACTGATGCACGCATGTCGGTGTCAGACGGTTGTTAACCTGGATTATCCTGATTTCAATCTAAAATAGTTAAATAGCTTTGATTAGGCCAATGTGGTATGTGGAAACATAGCCTTGCTATTGATAATTTGCAAACTGAGGTATACATAAACAGGAGAGTTGAGGTTCAGAACCACCCGCACATCATTGGAACTATTTCTGAACAAAATGTGTCTATCCACTTTTGCTCACAATCCACGTAAATCCATTTAAATATTAAATGGTTCACTGATGACTGTGTAAACAGATTTTTATTTCTGGTGCTAAATGTGTCTCATTACAGTGTTTATTTTATGAGCTAGGTTCTGAGAAAAAGATTTATTTGATCCTCCTGGAAAAACATTATTTTTCGACATACAATGGTTTTCATCAGTTCAAGCATAGACATGTATATATACGTGCATGCACACAAACATCCACTTAGCTTAAACATGCCATTCAATAGCAATGCCAGGATATCGAGAATCGGAGAATCAGGAAACGATTCCTAGCTGAACTGAGCTAAAAGGACAGTCAGTAACCAGTGTTTGGGAAGCAACCAACCAAAAGACTATTATTCACCCATGTATTCAACGCTCCTTTACTATCCATCCTTTAACAAGCATTGACTTCCAAATGGGACACGCATTGACTTCAGAGAGGACAGTCTCTGAGAAGTGTGGCCTCAGAGGGGGACAAGTATCGACTTCAAAGGACACATGCTTTGGAACACATTAGAATCAAATGGGCTAGATTCAATACAGCATTAACTTCAAATGAGTCATCCTTCATAGTTTATTGACTTCAAACAGAGAGGAGGTGAACAGCAACACACCCAGTTACTGATACGCGACACAAGGGCGGGACACTCACATCTCGTGGAAACGTAGAAGTTAAACCACAGTTAAACCTAGATTCAGGTGAAGAGCTACTTCTGGGACCTTTCATCACAAAGGATTTATTTATTTCCAAGGTTCTGTGCTCGTACAAGAATGTTAAGTCTATCACGTACATGTTCACTTGATATTTAGAGTAAATTTTGCCACGGGATAGAAATCAAAAAAAATGTCATTAAACAGGCATTGGTTTTCTATGGCAAATTTCAAAGATCAAGGTGCTTAAAAGCTTGTAAAAGAATGATTTTCAATTGAATCCTGAAATGCAGATAGCCAGTGGTTGATTTGTTTTATTAATTTAATAACATGGTAGTTGGAAGGCTAGTTTGGTAAATAATTACATAAGCATGTTACAAGCTTGTTCAAAATATCTGAGCATAACACTGGATGATTGATGGATGAGAAATACATGTGAAAATAAAGAGAGATCAACACTTAGATAGAATATTCTAGTTATTAATGTAGTTATTAATATTCTGTGTTTGTGTTGCTTTAGGCCAATTAAAAACGATTAGAAAACTCTCCACTGAAGACCTAACCCCTGTCTTTTTCTTATTTAAGCCGCGGATTACACATAAACACACACAAATATGCAGCGAAATACATGCAGTGTACATCTCACATACACTGTTCAAAGCACAAAGAAGCGCACACTCACATGCATCACAGCTCTCTGTGGACTGATGAGATCAATGAACATGTTGACAGACAACACAGAGCAGTGATAAGGAGACACGTTCCAATTTCCATGAGTGTGTGTAACTTGAAGCCATCCTTAAACCTAATATAAACAGAAAACCACAGTGTACTCGTAGATAAATAAAAGGTCAGAGCCCCCTTATCATGTTCTCTCCTGCCGTCAAGCTCACATTACTCCTCCAGCTCTCTTGTCTCTTTTCTTTCTCTTCACTCTCATCTTTTCTTTCATTCACACCCTCACCCTCGGCCCCTTGCCTCTCTCTACAGTACAGTAAATCTCTCTGCTGTCTCCTGGCTGTGAGGTTCGGTGGAGAAGCAGATAGTCAGTGACACTCCCAGCAAAGCGGCCGGCCTGATACTGGCTCCAGCTCTCCCTGAGGGATAAGAAACTGACTGGGGGAAAAAAAAGCATGCACACACAGCCACACATACACTTTGGATTACTACTCTTGTGAGGATTGTCCCTGACTGCATTTATTCTTTAACCCAAACCTTTCTACATATTGTATGAGAGACCAAAAGTCTACCGCCATGCTATATCTCTGAGGCTGCACTTAGACACAGCAATGGTTTGAACTAAATGCTAATGTCCTCATCTTCACAATGTTACCGTTAACATGCTGATGTTTAGCAGGTATAATGTTAAGCATGATAGCTGTCTCAGTTTAATGTGTTAGCATGCTAACATTTTTAGCATGACACATAATTTGCTTTAAATACAAAGAAGAGCCAAGGGTGATGCAAACATCATTAGATTTGCAGATATTTAGTCACAAACCAAAGTATTGGACTGTTATTTTTATTTTTATTTTTTTTAAAAGAAAAACCTAGTGACACTGGAGGAAAAGTCAATGAAAAGTCTGAAAAGTCAAATATTATCAAATCATTAAAATTCATCTTCTGGGCACAAGAAAGTTTTTAATTACCATTTTTGCCAAATGCTTGCTCATGGTTGGAACTGTTATAAAGAGTACAGTCTAGACATGCTCTATATGCAAAGTGTCATGATTCTGTTATGATTTAGCACAATATAAATAACACAGAATTGAAAATTGAATTGGAAATATAAAAAGCGCTGAGATACTTTATTGAAGAACTGTATGTATGTATGCATGTATGTAAGAATTGTATGACCTTCTGGTGGCACGAGAGGAAAAGTCCATGGGCATGCCTGTACCAAATCCTATGGCTAACAATCTTTTAGTTGTCAAGAAATTTCGGCAAAAAAATAAATATGTCATCTTCGTGGTGGCACTAGAGGAAACAGAAGACAATTAGGTTAACAAAGTCATTAAACATCGATCACCATGAATGTCTGTACAAAATCCATTGAATATCTGTATATATATTTTAGTCTGCAAGTTGCCAAAGCTAAAAATATGCATATATAATATGTACTTGCATGTATGAGCACTTTCGCAAACACTCATGTATTTACACTGCAGGCGACCCACATAAGGGCATGGTTATTAGTTGGTTCTGGCCTGTCCACATGCCTTGTCTACTATAAATGGGATATGACAGATGCAGGGTCACTGCCTTCATTTATAACAGAGGCACCAAAAAGGAGAACAAAAATCATGCTGCAATTACTGTCACTTCATGGCTGAGCTAGTACACTAACGCCCAGGCTTGCCTTAGGTAGCCCTAAATACAATGATGATTCACTGACTTTGAGCCCGTATGGGGACAGGAAGAAGCCTGTTTGTGCATGTGTGTTCATTATTGTGTGTGTGCCATGCCAGAGGGACAGAGACATTACCAGTAGGGATTTAGAAGGACACACTCAGAGCCAGCAACCAGACTGCTCTGTCCATCTCGGTGTACATGTTGTGTGATTGTTTATGTGTGCACACCCTTGTGTGTTTGTGTGAGTTCATCGATGGCTTAAATGAAAATAAAGTCAGAAGTGAGAGGCTGTTTTCAGGCGATTAGTCTGACCCCCTGTATTAGCTCTTTATTTCCCTGGGTGGCTAAACATATTAGACCCTCCTCTAGCCCTTCAGCTGTACACACACAGACACGAAAACACCGCCATACACCAACACACACACACACCGATGCAAAGGTATGCTGAAAAACATGCATGTGGCAGGTCTGAGAAGAAGAAATCACTTGGGGAGATAAATAAAAGTCAGATACATTCTAAATTGGATTCTTAAGGTTATCAGCTTGCAGGGTAACTTATCTGACCAAAAAAAAAAAAAAAAGTTGTAAGCCCTTGAATTCTAATACTCGTCACTTTACCACGGAAATCCGGCATTTTAATCCTAGATCGGCTAAGTCCAGTCGTCTGTAACAAATAGCATGGAAAGGCTGACAAGAAGATGGGGAAAATGTCAGAAAATCCATAGGAATTCTATATGCTTGGAGTAAGCCTTGATGTGAACTGCCGATTAACACTACATGTAAAATACAGCAGATGTCGTGACAGTATAAGTGGCACTTGGATTAAAGAAGATATATAGTGTAAGGAGTTTGTCTTATTCTTACTCAACCAACTTAGAGTAAAAAGATGGAGGGTATTGAGAGAGTTGGTGAAGTCCCAAATGCATAATTCGCCTCCTTGAGCCTCACCTTTTCTCTAAGGCTGAAATTTATCTCACAGCTAGTAAGGGAGGTAGCAAGGGGAAGGGGGGTAATATTAGGAACGCTTGAGCTGACGGTTTTATCTTAAGGTCAGGTTTTACATATCATATCCACACACACACAAGAATTATCCAAACACACCCTTGTTCAGAGTTGTTGAGAGTTAAACACGCATATACCATTTGTGTGAAAGTTGTGTGAATTTCTGCACTCATGTGCACATGCATACATGTGTGTTCACATGGATGCTGTCTCGGACATACTGACCCGCGCACACACTCACATACACAGACACTGTTAGTGACAGCACCTATCTGCCACCCACAGTAAGTGACCTGGGTTAAATATGTAATGACTGCTTGTCCCACACTCAGGATTAATGGGCTGTGGAGAGAGGAGATAAAGGCACATCATTACCACATACACACACACACACACACACAAGTAGGATAAGAAACATCATTAAGGGTGGTGGAATCTTGTGTGGTATGGTTGAGCTTTGCTTAAACAACCATTAAGATATTTTACATTTCTACACAGATATTTTCTCTTTAGCAGACTACTATTCTGTGCTTCTGTTAGTGTAGCAACAAAGTAAACAATGTTTAAATGATAGAAACACCCAATTATTTCCAGAGATATGAAATGATCTGATAAAAACTATAGAAAAATTAATTAACAGGTCATTTTCTATGGGAAGAGAGTGGTTTCTCAAGACAGTGTATAGGTACCAATAGGGTTGTGCTTGGCATGCCAGATCTGCATGGGTCCTGCATTTACAGATGGTCTAACACATTGACACATGTATGGTGCATGTCTTACACATATATAGATGGAATTACGTGTTAAGACGTCATAATCAGCAACATTCTGATTTAACCATTTCGGGCAGTATAATAATAATAATTATAATATAATCTCTCTTCCGTCCAGGTAACTGTCAGTCAACTCCTTTTAGCCTAAACTCCTTTCCTCACACATCTTGTCCCGCCACTCCTTCCTACCCTAATATGCCATATCACACATACAGTATGTGTGGCTTTGATACTTGGAAACTGACAAACCAGCCTAACTGTTCAAACAAATGGCTTATTGAGTGAGGTGAAAATTGAAAACTGCTGCCAACACTGCTGGTGACAGTATTAGCTTTTGGAGGATTATGTATTACATCAGTGATTGAATGTTTAATATTTTAATCAACAAAGTTATTATCTTAAATCTGCAACCTCAGCAACATACTTAACCATGCAAAGAGAAATGGGCCCCCAGCAAGTTATTCATCCAGTCAGCTGTAGTGAGGGTAAAATGTCGATGTTTATAGCACAGCTTTCTTCAAACTGAGTCCGTCATGGCCTATTTCAATTTTAGTAAAATCTATTGCATAATGTGAAGAACAAAATGTGGTCAGAATAGCTGTTTAACATGCAGATTCATTGTTTTGAATAATCAAAGATATGCATGCATGTCCCATATCAAAGCTTTTATTATCCTCCAGTCTCTCATCAAATGTTCTTAAATGCTTTTTGTTCCTTTGTATTGTAGTTTCATGTTTCATATCCCTATGAAAATGTCAATTTCAACTACTCCTCTTATCTGAAATGTTTGATCTGCAACCCACAGTCCTCACATTCTGCATAATGTATGTAGATTCAAATTTCCCAACCCACACAGACGGGCTCATACTAACATACCATACACAAAACCTACAACCCAAGGTAACTGCTTACACAAACATGTACAATGTGAACACCATGCACACACTTTCCCACACTTTTTATTCTGTGCTTATTCATTTGTCCCTGTAGATGTGGTGTGTGCATAATCTCTTTTAATAATACATAACAGAAATAAAGCTACTTATTGCATTATTAACACTTTGGTGCTATGGGACACCCATGGTTTATTCTACATCATAAGCTGATATGCTGCATGGTCACACACACACACACACACACACACACGCCGACTCTGATAGAAATTTATGCACAGCCATTGTTGCATATTGATAAATACATATATATTCACAAACACTGATATGGTTGATGATATGCACAAAGAGCATGGTCGTGACTGAGGGCAACTGGCGGGTCTTTGATTGCGGCTGAGTGGCTGTAAATCATTCAGGAGATGATGATGATGATGGTTGACTCCTTATACAACACCTTCTGATCATAAAGAGCATAAGAGAGAACAGGTGGGAGGAGATTGTTTTCTTTCTAAAGAAAGGAGATAGCTGCAGCTCTGAGACTCTTCAAAGGAGGAGCTGTGTATGTAGCTTTACTGGAAAAGCCATTGATTTATTGAATCAGCCCAATTAATGATGAAATACTTTCCGAAATATATTTTTTTCTTCATGGAAAATTGTCAATGATAAATTATTAACAGTCAATTATTATGGACATCAAAATGCTGTCTGTACTGCTAATCCTCACGGCAGAGGAGAGTCCATTCTAACAGAATGATTTCTCTTGTCTTTGATGTATGATAAAACAATCATGCGGCTAAGATCAAAAAGTCTTGGGACTTTATTGCCAGTTGAAAAAGTGAGCCAAAAAGTTAAGATTAGTAACAAACTTTTCAGGGACTCAGACTTTCATCACCACAAAGAGAGTCATGGTTTCATTCACATTAAAATAAAATCCTGAGAGTAATAAAGTTTTTGACCTCAGCTATATTTTTTGAAAGTTTTTAGCCCCTGCCTGTTGTGGGATGTTTTCACACCAGGCATGAATATCATATATCTATGTTCTGAATATGTAATAGTTTGTAAATGGGAGCTCACATAG
This sequence comes from Sciaenops ocellatus, assembly GCA_033000465.1. Lineage (NCBI taxonomy): Eukaryota > Metazoa > Chordata > Actinopteri > Sciaenidae > Sciaenops > Sciaenops ocellatus. The sequence goes on along the minus strand of CP136887.1, from coordinate 15,190,977 downwards.
CAGTGCTTTAAACACGTCAGATTTAACAACTAGAAATTAAGCATGCAGAGTTCATATATCCAAGAAACTGTGCAAGCATTGTACAGTTGCTGCTGTCAGCTCCAGATTCAGCACCACTAAGAGCTCCATTCTAGCAAAAACTGTCAATAGACTTTTGGCACATATTGAACATATTGATAATCTATTGGCTTTCTGTGCCTGGACACAGGCCATGGTAAAAGCAGAGAGTAGTCTATAAGCCAGCAGTGTAGCAGAAATAGAGGATGAGCCTTAGTGCACTTAACCCACTTAAACTGTGTTGTAGTTTTGTTGATAATTTAGTGAAATGATTAAATGGAAACCTCCAGCACTTTGCCAAAATTTGATTGTGAAGCTCTTTCCTTCATATTGTGAAATTCCTTTGTAAAACAATGAATTGAAATGTACGGCTTGTGGTTAACATTTAGTAACCACAAGCAGTGGTTTGAGCTATTAGGCTTTTTTTTTTTTTTTTTTTTTTTCTTCTACTACCCAAAGGGACAGTAAACAGAGCTGCGCACTTCCTGCTCGAGTCATCAAGGCTCACGGGAAATCTCCATGGTAACACCGACAATGTAAATCCTGTGTTTTTCTATCATTTGCGTGTGAGTGTGCGTGTAACATGCAACTTATCCGCTGGTGTTTATCACAGCTCATTACCACAACAACCAAAAAGTTAAATCCTCTTAAGCCAATGAGCTGCATTTAGATTTAACCAAGTGCTCTTGGGAGAGAAACCTCATTCACACAGACACACACAAAAATACACATGCTGATAGGTTACACTGAGTGTTTAGATTTATCCAAATACTCTGGGGAGATTCTAACTCATTATGCTGTGGATATGTTGGCTGGTGAGATGCTTAAACTGAGGCCAGTGCTGTGAAGCCACCAGAGAATTTAGTCTTGGCTCCGTCATTGCCTCTTATTTACCCAACTCAGGCAGGGACCGACTACATCTGATAGAAGTCTGGCCACCTAGTCATTTTGGAGCTGCAAAATCAGACACATCAACATGTTTTATGCAGAAACACATAAACAGAGTGACACAGGCAGACAGAAATACACATACACCCGGCTGTCCACACATACACAGTCATTTGAATGATGAAAATGCAGACTCATGAGAGTAGAGGTGGAGGAGATGAGATGAGTCGGCACTGTCATTGCCCATGGGCCTGTCTTATAGCTAGACACGCACAGATATTGATGTACACGCACAAACACACACACAGTTTTGGCTCAGATAAGCAACAAGATGGCACCTCTCATTGAATTGATATCAATATTTGGCCAGAAAGATATTTACACTCCCCTTTAATCAGGGAGAACAGATGGCCCAAGGTCTATGAACTGTGTCCATCCCTTTAACCAAGCACCAAGTGCTGGCAGTTTTTACAGACAGTGAAAGACGAGAAGGAAGCAGACATGGGGAAGGAAAGACAAGACAAGAAAAGGAAAGGAAATGAAAAAGGATAATGGTGTCCAATTGTTTCAAGACAGACATGCGGACAGTCGTAACAAGCTAATTAAGAGAAGCAAATGCAGATTTTTTTTTTCTTTTCCCACCTTGCAAAATAACAATAAATCTTGTTAAAGTTCACCATATCAAAGCGTGTGACATTTTTACTCTTTTTCAGTGGGTGTTACAATAAAAAAATCACAGTTGTAATAATATTTAGTTGGATAACCACAGAACTGTGCACCCACAGCAGTTCTAGAGGACTGTTAATTTTTTTAAGTCAACACACTGCAGTTTCATTTAGTCTAAAAAAGATTTGCAAAGTTAAATCACAGCCACAAGCCATCCTGTTTGTCCTTTCCTTACTTTTGAGCTTGTTTTCTTGCTCTGTGCACTCTTGGGCATTTATTTTCTTTTTTTTTTTCCTTTATGTCATGCTATAATGCTGTCCCTTTACAATATGCCATACCCTTTATGCCTCGCACACCTCAGAAATGACTATTCATGAAAGTAGAAATCTATTCATGCATTCTGGTTTTAATCTTGACTTCACATGTATGTGCATGTGTGTGTTTGTCTATTTGTGTGTATCTGCCCTAAGGAGTTCTACATGAAGGAGGAATTTCATGTTTTCATCCACCATTTCTAAAGCACCCTCTCACACTTTGGGTTGGCAGTTGCTTTGAGGTATTTGCCACTTCACTCACACTCACAAACCAGACCAGACCGAATTTCCAGACCCCACACACATGAACACACACACGTATACAACACACAAATGCTCACAAATAGAAACCAACACACTCTAATCCTGGCCCGGGTGTTGAAATTGCAGTGATACATTTCTATAGAATTGCACTAGAAGGCAAAATTGCATAAATGCAACTTGGGAGAAAACCTTTTCACCGTTCCGGGGATTAAATCTTCCTTCTAAGCCCAGATCAAATATCTGATTGTTCAGCCTGCTGCTGCTTCAAGGTGAAGCAAATGCACACACATGCACACACATTTTGATGATATAGATTAATCCATTTCATTTTTCGGCTCGTATCCCACATTCTCAACTTTCATCGCGATATATATTTCATCTGTTCACAAAATCCATGATCATTTCCCTGAGTGCTCCAAGAAACCTTTAATTGCACCATCTTCAATTAAACATAAGCCAATATCCCTGAACAAAAATCTCTTTAGTTGGTATAATACAGGTATCTTAATACCTGTACTGAGGAGGAGAAGGAGAAGAAGAGGATTTTATGAGTCAGAGAAGATCAGTGTTAGTTCTCATAAAAAAAAAAATAAAAAAAAAACTCATGGATTTAACTACTGTCTCTTCATCTCTCTCTCTGTAGAAGTCTTTTTTTTATCCCTGCTTTTTGTCTATCTCTATGATTGTTTCTGTCTTTGCTTGTTGTTGTTTTCTCCCTCTCCATCTCATTCTCTCTTTCTTGCCTTCATTGTTCTTCTTCTCCACATGTCCCATATTTAGCACAGGATAATGAACATGGGCTCAACCTACATTTAATGCATTCATACCAGAAACTTCTGATGTATACCAGACTTTGTATGAATATAAAGTGAAAAAAAGTTGTTATTCAGTTCATTGAAAACTTTCCTTTAGACACTGCCATGTCTAAAGGAAAGAGTAATGTAGTGCTCCTGTTCTATATTTGGACATCTTATGAAAAGTTAATGCATTAACCAACATGTGCACTCCACAGTCATGTTTAATGTATCTCTGAGATTGAGAAGGTCAGACTAGACTAGAAATCACTGCATTTTGTAAAATAATCCTGATCCTGTAATTCTAATAGAAACACACGAGTGCCGAGCAGAAACGAATCCCAAAATTAAACCCAGATCAGATCAGGGTCACGAGAGGTCATAAGGGTCTTCTGGCATTAATGATGTGTAGTGTTTTCAAAGCCATAAAGTTGGTAACTGGACAAGTAATCAGCTATTATTTCCATGGTTGTCCTACTTGTTTTGATCAAGGATTCACTTGAAACCAGTTAAGAAGAAGGGTTTTGTTCACTGAAAGGGCTCCCTAGAGGACACTTTATTATATTTTATCTACCATGGAGACATCCAGACAATTTGTAAACTTTTTTTAAACACAAGGGCAATTTTATTTACCCTGGGTTGCAGATGATCATCCAATTTGTTAAATAGGCATAACCTAATGCCGAACACAATGCAAAACATGGTTTATATATTCAGTAGACTTTTTCAGAATTCATGTATTGAAGGCATTTAGACAATACATTAGACTGCGACATAATACAATGCATGTATAGTCTATGCCATGTTTCATATTTTGATAAATAAGTCTATACGGTGTAAGCATGTGCGGTATCAAGCATGTGCGAATATAGAGTAGATATGGCCTAAAATGCATACAGACTAACAAACATTAGGTTTTTACACAAGCATAAATACAAACACACACACGCACACACCCACGCACTGACAAAAATACACCTAAACACCCATGATGCACAGTATGCGTGAGGGTGTAACAAGACAGCGAGTGGCAGGGAACAAAGTTCCCTACTGAGAGAAATAATGAACAGGTGTCCAAAGCACAAGCCTCAATTAGTGTGTGTGTGTGTGTGTGTGTGCGTGCCCTCTGCATGTATGCTGTTGCTTAGATTGTCTATCTGCACGATTGTGCCTTTGTGTGTTCCTGCATTTGCTTACAAACTCCCCTCTCAAGTCTGAGAGAGTGCAGGCCTGTCGTATTGTTGTTGGCAATGAGAGTGGTTGACCTAAACTTCCCCATTCATATTCTAAACATCATTAGGATGCAGCCAAAACAAAGGCGAATAGACTATAAAGGCTGTCAAAGAGTCAGAATTAACAGCCAGTATGACAGAGCCGTCACCTTGCAGAGGGAAGAGTGACAGCCTTTGATTGCATTATTATGCATCAATCACACATTCATCTTCAGGCACAAGTTAGCACAGGGGCGTACACTCTTGCAAGCACAGGCAAACACAAAAGCCATAAAAATCTGCCGCACACACACAATAAAAGATGCATTAAACCAAAAAAAACATTCACCTAAAGCAACATAAACAAACAGAAATAACTTGTAAGTTTGAGTCACTTTCACACCTCTGTGTCTCTGCCTCCTCCACCTCTTAGTCCTGATGCCAATGTACCAACTGGCAAAGTTCCCCAGTACAACAGTCTAAAATCTACCGGCAACTGACACTTGACAAATTATTGCTGGCACTCATACCCAGAGACTAAAAGAGAAAGAACAGGGTGTGTGTAAATTAGCTTTTTTTTTAGGTGTTTGTTTGCTTGTGCACACAACAGCCTTGAAGAAATCTTTGCTAATATGTGCAGCTTCTTTGTATACGCCTGTACAGGTGAATTTATGTAAGGCATACAAGGTTACAGGTGTCATTATCATTGGCTCAGTCTGTATCTCTATCATAATGAATTTTTAAAAGCTATCTGGCTCACATCAGATGAGATCAGTGTGCAGATAAGAGGACTTGGTGTCTGGCTGTAAATTATGAATCAGGAAATGTCCAAAGTCTGAAGACAGAGGTGCAGAGTCACCACATTCCATTTTGTAATTACCTCTTTAATTATTTATATCAGCCGCAATCTAAGATTGTACACAAATACATATTTGTAGGACGGGGAACATGGGGGGTGTTTTGAAGTATTTAGCAAAAGGACAAATTCGGGGTGATGGTAATTTTTCAAAACATTTTTGAAAACGCACTCACGCACACACACACACTGAGGCTCCCCTGGTCCTCAAAGTGGAATGTTGAACTAACTTGACAGTGAAAGTAAATTGAAGCGGACTCAGAAATTATTTTGGAAAAAGTTTGTCCCAGGTTTTCATTTAATTACTTTCCCTTTCGATAATCTTGATAACCCACAAAATTAAATTACTTTTTCCACTCGACTTTTCCATTTTGGATCTGGGGACTGGGGACCAGTAGCGAAAATACATGTTTAATAGAGAGTATATTCAATGGCAACTTAAACAGCTTCCTTGGTCTTGCTAAACTTCAGTGGTTGCAGGGCCTGTTCCATTAGAGGCAAGTTAATCTATGTCTACCCAAGACTCTTTGCAACCTCGTGAATGTCTGTTGGGAGAGATTATCCTTCCTATGTTAACACTTGAGAAAGGCTTCCTGAATTATTATGATCCAAGTCACCACGTACTGTACAGTACTGTATGTTGGCTTCCCATTAAACCTAGAGGTTTTACTTTTTAACCGCACTACACATTTTTACTTTTTGGTTTACTTTTGTCATTGAGTTTTATTATTATCATTTCAGTTAATGAGATGTGAACTATAAAATCAGTTTTACAGCTAGGATGAGTATGTCCCTGCAAGACCTTCCCTCACACGATTAGATGAGCACTGTCAAACTATCTGCCTTATGTAATCATATTGGAGCAGACTTAGTGTGAACTTTTGATTAAACGCGTGAAACTTCAGGTCTTTCCAGGTATTTCCTCAACAGGCATATGGAGTATACCAGAAATCCGGATTTCCCAGATACATGAGTCCAGGAGGTAGATAAAGACACTTGGGTGTTAAAGAGGTGGATGTACCGTAGTTAGAACGGGTCAAAGGTTTAATAAGTAAAGTGCTTAAGCAAGGATAAAACAAACCCTCTCTGGTCTTAATGCCACCCAGAGTGGAAATCATCAAATGGATCAAAATGTTCATCTTGTGAAGTTTCTCATATGTTACTCGCGCCATTTTTGCACCATCCCCAAATGGTAGGTACTATCTACTGAGGCACAGAATCACTATCTTTAAATGACAATGCTTGTGGAATATAATTGTAAAAGTAATGGAGTGAAAGTTGGACCTTGGATAAATTGTAAAAGTATATGACATGAAATGATTGCAAAATTATATGTAAATGATTTTAGTCTAGAAATTTAAAGGGGGACTTCACCAATTTTACATATTAGTTTGTTTACAGGACTTACTACTACTACTACTGCATATGTGGAAGATGTTGTATAAAGCATGTTGTGGCTCCAGAGGGAGCTATGCAAAGTCTGATTAACTGATTACACTTTTAAGATGCTAATAATCTTAATTGTGAATGAAAGTGGCATGTGTGATTGGAAAAAACGATTTTCCCATTCCTGTATTCATCGCTTAAAATAACAATCATGGACAGTAGAACTATCTTCACTTGTAAATAACCATCTTGTTCTTTTAGCTGCATTGATCGACTTTTTTTTTCCCAGACATTATCTAAGTACACCAGAGGGAGATGAGAGGGGAGATAGAAAAGAGGAATAGATACTGTGTGTCTTGCTGATGCAGGTATCATTTAACAACTGACCAATTAGGAAATGGGAGTGCACAGGAAACCAGTTAATTCTCAGATAATCACTGCCGATATGTGTGAGTATGTGCGGCATACATAATTCACCACTCCTCTGACATCATAGATATATGGAATTGGAGGAATTGTAAAGAATGAGCAAAGTAACAATATAAAATCTACATAAAAATACAATAAGGGTGAAATGGGAGACGTCACATCTCTTCAGGCAAAGCACTAAACTAATGTGGTTATGGTTGAGAAATGTATCTGTGATTGCTCATAGGCACAGATGAACAAAAGTATGTCTTACAGTGTGAAGGCTGCAAAACACATAGGTTGAAAATGGTCGTGCTCTCAGATAAGTGATCTGGTTACTACTGGTATCAACTACATGCATTACATTTTTCCCCCCCTCTGCCAAACCGCTCTGAAAAAATCTGCTCATTTTCAGTTCATCCTTTTCCAGCCTGTCACTCCACATGTACACTCAGTCAAAACATAGAGTTTTCTGAGCCCATAATTTCTGGCAGATAACAGCTAGTGGCACAGGCAGGTGGCTATTAGTCCTGATAAATTATGAATCAGCTTTATCATGCTGACTGTCTGTCTCCTGCTGGAAATAAATTAGACTTGGATAGCGGTACATTTGGACTGCGCACATTTTTGTACATAATACGTTTTTAAGTGAGTGAAGATGTGACTACGAGCATGCTTGCCTGCATCTGTCTGTTTATTTCTTTGAGTGTTTGAGTGTGTTTCAAAAGCTGTCTTTATGAGTGGTGTGGTTACCTGTGTCATGAAGCTAAACTTCCGGTTGAAGCTCACACATAAACGTGTGTGTGTCTGCATTTGTTAGGTTGTAAAAGCAGCGTTGACAATAACTAGACGGTAATAGCTCTCTCCTTATGGGACTATTCTGATTGTGTATGATAAAGACAAATGAGCTGACAGCGAAGAGCTTTGCTCAAACCACCAGACAATATACATGTCTCCATCTACTACCCCCTCCACTCACACACGCACACACTAATGACACGTTTGACTTGTGCTAACCAGAGTCCATGGGAAAAGACCAACGTGGGCTCATATGAAAGTCCAATTAGGAGAGACAGTTAAAAGCGTTAAAGGATAATTACAGCAACGCTGAATGTTCAGCCGGTTTTCCATTGGGGCCTTTCTCTTTTTCTTTCTCCCTCAACACGCCATTAATTTTCAGCTCCAATCTAAATCCAAACAATACTTCTGAGGTGGCATATTGCAGTGATGTTGTTTGTGTCTGCATTTTTTTTGTCAGATCTCACAAACTAAAGCATGAAATTCCCTGTTTTGTGAATAAAGACGTTTTGGGGTTTTTTGGGGGGTTTTTTTTGAGTTAGTCTAAATGATTTTATAATTCACATTCAGAAAACAATGATTGAAAAAACAAGGCAAGAAAAGAGCACATTAAACAAAAATGTACATGAGGTCAACAGTGTTGACAAACCACTGTGGTGGCATTGATATATCACTGGAACAAAGTCAACGTCAAAAGGTGAAAGCGAAGTGAAAACAACTACAAGCTCTCTGCTGGGGAAAGCAGGAATTCAACTGGTTCAGATGCTCCTAGATGTACACAGTAGCACATGAGAAGGAAAAAAGCAAGAACGTAATTATAGTAAGTCATGTTTGTCTCCCTGGTTTGAACTCCAGCTGGAGCTTTTCTGTGTGGAGTTTGCATGTTCTCCCCCACGTCTGTGTGGGTTCTACTCCGGCTTCCTCCCACAGTCCAAAGATATTCAGTTAATAGGTTAATTGGTGACTCTAAATTTCCTGTAGGTGTGAATGGTCGTCTCTATGTGCCCTGTGAACTGGGGACTTGTCCAGAGTGTACTCCACCTCTTGCCCAATGCCAGCTGGGATTGGCTCCAGCCCCCTGCAACCTGGTTAAGGATAAACAGTTACAGAAAAAGTTGTTTGTTTTGTATTTTTCATACACTTCATTTATTTAAAAATATATTTGACCATTTTAATCAACACCAATGAAAAATTTAACTTCTTGTTTCAAAGCATTTTTTACCAAGAAAATCAGATACACTTTTTTAAGTGGCCACTGCAAAGAAACAATCGGTTCAACTTTTGCCATGGTTGAAATTATCATTTAGCTCAGGCTTACAGATGGCCCGCATCAGAATGAATTCTGTCACAGTTACAGTAGAGCACAGGGTGAGATAACTTGAGGAAGGGATGGCTGGGGAAAAGAGGGATGAAGGAGAAAGAGATGAGTACATCCATGCAAGAGTTAATAAGTCTCTTTTTTACAATGTGCCACATTTAATTACAGCAACAAAACAAGGCGTCCATCAGAGAAAAGGAAGGACATTCCCATCTTCTCAACTTTCACTCTAATTTACTTTAGTAATGATTTTGCCTGGTAGTGATCAGACCGAGATTCTTGTCAACACTCTATAATCTATCTTTCAGCCCCCTCTGTCCATCTGTCCATCCATATTCTGTTTATTTTCTATTACAGAGTGGGAAAAATGTATTGGTATCAAATGGCATCAAATGACAATTCTACAGCTCAATAGCGAGTGCTATCCTTCGGCTAAATTGATATCATCACAAGGGGGAAATTGCAATGGGAAAGTAGATAGGGGCACACATATCTGCCCACACACACATGCATGCACACACACACACATACACACATGGATTAAAGTGATTGCTCACTCTGCTCAACCCTGACCTCTGCAGTAATATCTGGTGCTCCTGCCGCCCACTTTCTCACCATGGAGACGTCAATCACAGGGTCGCATGGCGAGAAGGTTAGCGGCTGTCTGTCGGTTCCACAGCTCCGACTGCCCACAGGCACCGAGCATGTACACACACATGCAGAGCACTGCACACACACACACACACACACACACACACACACCCCAACATACTCTTAACTGCTTGCGATCCTGGACTCCTGTGTAAAACGGTCCTTCTGTCAGAATCTATTAAGCCTGTAGAATCCCCTGCCCCTCCTTTGGTAAATCAATAAATGCACACATAAGAATAAATACGTTCTTCTCACATGTATCTCAAATCCTCATTATGTCATTGTATTTAACTTTTTTTTTTATTCAGGAGTTTATTTAGCGAAAGAAAGCAGACCCTAATTGATGCCACTTCAACCTGACAAACAGCAGATACTTTAGACTGATTTATGCTGTACTCTCACCCAGCGTCCTGTCGACCATGGGCACTATCATGGGTTCTTTGTTCTCCCATGACCTCTCAACCACAGGGCAAGACCTACTCTGTGCACTCAGCTGCACACACACTTGCAATCAGGCAGAGAGCTCTCATCATTAAAACTATAAGCATCCTTTTTCACCATTAGCATTTGTTTTACCCTCATTAATATTTGCATGGAGGCTAACTAGTGAACTTGCCTTGCCCTGTTCTCTTCATGTACAGTGAGGGTAATGGTGTTGTTATTACTTCATCTTCACATCCTCTCATTTACCACTAACACTCTTCTCTGTAGTTTGCACAGGAAAGTACTAAAATGGAGGAGAGCTTGCCAGGGGCTGTGTGGCTCTCACAATTAACCTCCAGAACTGCAAAGTAAGGGGAATTAGACTTGACTTCAGCTTTAATTACAAAACAGCAGGGAACTGCTGCACACACACACACGCAGATAATACACTGAAAAAACAAAATGCATGCAAAGTTATAAACATGCACCCAGATGCATGTATGGCATGTTCATGTATGAATGGACATATGGTGCCATGAATGTCCTACAAATACCAGTTAATTAAACCGAAAGAAGCTAACGTGCACACAGAAAATGCATAGTACTGAATCGCTTTAAAAATTTCATTTAAAGTGTTTTTAATTCTGCTTCACAAATGGCTTAAAAATAGCTCTTCATGATGGTGTCATTTGTCAGGTCATAAGTTATGAGCAAATTTGCACAGAAACATAATACATTCAATCCCAAATATTTCAGCAGCAAATGAGACACTGCAGAGTCTTTACAAATATTGGTATGCATATTTCATGTTTTGATTAAGGTTTTGGCCAGCAGTATCTCTGCATCTTTCAAGCTTCTGAAATGTATAAATATTAATAAATGTAAGCCCACTGTCTTCTCTTTGCTCTTTTTGCATTATGAATGACATCACATAACATTAGGTTGCCGGGTAATGATAAGAGAACAGTGGTGCTGGTTTGATGAGTTATGCATGAAAGGACTTCTTTCAACCCTTCCCCAGTTTCGGTCTCTGCAAAGCTCGTTTGCTTAAAGCTATTTTGATGTGTGCCTTTGTGAGACCTTTGTGTGGGCCTTTTTTCACTTTCCAAACTTCAAATTCACAAATTCAGAATTCATTTACATAGAGCTGCTTTTCGCTTGTGCCAAGTCACTTGTGCCTGAGGATGTCATTCAGTGGTTTACGCACGTAGCATAGAGTTTTCTTTGTGTTTGTTTGTTTTGAATGTAGGAATCTGTGAATTGGCACTTTTTAGCAATTGGCCACCATTTAGCATTACAAATGTATTTATATGGTAATGTTGAGGACATGAAGAAGAGGACAATAGAGCTGATCATAGTACAGACACTTAGGCATACATGCAGGTATTGTCCCCCAACAATTTTATTTTTGGAAAGTTAGAAAAAGCCTCTGAGAAAGCCTTCAGACCATCATGTATAACTAAAACAAATACAACTCTTGGTACATCAGGCCATGTTCACACAAACAACAGGACTGAAGAAGAAACAAATGACAGGAAAAAGGACCCCCGCAAAAAAGAGAACCTAACACAACTTCTGCAGCACTGTGCAGCAAGATCTGGCAAGGCTGTGGGTCGACAATTCCTCATAGAGTACTTGAAAACATGAGCCTAAGATTTCCACAGTTTTTCTCACAGTCTTCGTAACAGAGGATAAAATAATTGCCATGGTGATTGCTTTCCAGTGTTGTAAAATATTTTGTCAATGTTTGAGAACAACAGTGCAGTGTTTTTGGCATCTGATAAGCTTTCAAAAACATGAATGTTTTAATAAAAATGGCCTCCGAGGATCTAATTTCATCATCTTAGCAGTACTTTGGTAGTTGAAACGACACACTTCCACCAACACAGTCCAAACAGTCTGTTTTAGGTTTAAGGTATCTTCAGTAGATAATGACAGCTTCCGCTGTGTGTTCCAACTGTTAACTGTATATTAAAATGGACAAAATGACAGCTACCAAAATATCTTGATCGCACCCTGACCCCTAGCTGCATTAGAGGTCATAATACTTGACTACTTCATATTAGCAGAGGGGAAATCAAAGTAAATGTCAAATACATTTTTCATAAAGATGGATTCTATGATTTAAGGTAGTAAGCTGATGCATGTTTTTTTTTTCTTTTTTCTAATAAGTCTGTTCTTAAACAGTTATTTGATGCTATAAAAAGAGGGTTCACGTCATGATTGACAACTGAGCCCTGCTGATGACTGAGTTGGCTTGATGTGAGCAGGACGCAGTAGCACAGCTTCAACCTACTGCGCTAACTTTGGCTCTACAGTGGGAGGAAGTGGAGACATGTCGCCAATGTGCCTGCCTAGTACCTCTTGTGGCCATGTGTATAAAGACAGTGTCTGTAGCACAGGCAGTGGTAGTGTGACATTGTTATAACACTGCAAAATGCCCTCATCCCATAAGTCAAGACTAGTTTCTTTAAACCATGATGTAATTAATGTAGATTGGGCAAGGTTGAACAACTCTTTGCATGTCATACGTATTCTATACAATTAGTGTTTTCACCCAAGTATACTTACCTCTCTCTGGCTGTTTCTGTGTTCAGGTGCAAAGGATTTTTGTCTTCCACCACTGCTCAAAGAAACATTTCTGGGTCTAAAGGAAAAAAAAAAAAAAAAAACATTTTCTATGCCCAGAATCTAGGAGATCTATCAGCCCAATGAGCCACATTTCAACAGTGGCCATTTTGTGCCATGACCCCATGCCCCCATATCAGTTGACCTCCATTTAACAGTAGCCATTTTGTGTCTGATAACAACACAGTTTTGGTCTGTGTGGGTCAGAGAACAGTTGGTGCTAAATGATTATTACAACGGTGAAATATTATGGTGAGACTATAATTGCTGTTCTAACCAGAGTCTGTAATAGTGCAGTGTCTGTGCTTTATGAGCTGAGGCTCGTTCACTTGCCTGTGTGCTGCTGTAACTATCATCACAGTACTGACTATTCAAATATCATCAACCTGAATGAAAGCCAAGCTGAAAGTCATGTGATCCACACACACAGAGTCAAAAGGTAGACAGAGAAACCCAGACTTGATGTAGAGTATATATATAGATACACATCATCTTTGACCTACGACCAATTAAAAGACAAACACTATTTCTCCTGCTTTTATATATATATAAGATGATTTCATATTGTATATACACTATGTGAACTTTAAGTATGTGCATGTGTGTGTGTGTGTGCACAACCAACAACAGCTTCTGCTGTGTACAAAGTGTGTATCTGTGCGTATACCCTGTATTTACACATACTGTACAGTTTGCTGTACAGTGTGAGACATCACTGCACGTGTTCTGCGCAGGGTATGTCTAATTATATTTCTAACAACAGGATATCCGACACACCGAGCACACACATGAACACACACAGAAACAAGAAATATGGCAGCACAATTCATGACTTGCTACTTCTCCATTAAACCATCTTCCTTTTCCTATGACAATTAGATTGTCTCTTGTTTCAGATAAAGGGTTTTATGAGACATCAGTTTTCTGTTTTTTAGAGTTTTTTTGTGCCTTCGATTAATATTATAGTCATGAAGCAGACATGAAACATGGGACGATGAGGTTTCCATGGTTGGCCACTGTGACATGTGAGATATCAGGTTGTTACTAAACAACAAACAGCATGACCTTCACATAATGATTTAGGCAAAGGAAAATTATTACTGCAACCTCACACTCCTGAATCACTCCACTAGTATCACACTAAAGCCTCATACAGTAACTTCTCTTAAGGGAAGATTAATATTCTCCCAAGCATTATAATATCAATAACCAATGTGAACTCATCAAGCAGGATTCACAGGGACTAATACTGAATATGGCCTAAATATGGGGACATAAATAGGAGGGAAATGAATGATTTGAGCTCTGACAAGCTCTGTCTAAGTGTGGGTGTTTGTGTGCAAGAGAGAGGGAGAGAGAGAGGATGAGGGAGAGAGGAGACATGTTGGATCAGGAGGAGGTGGCATCTGTTAAAATAGTAGGGGGTAGGGGTTGAGACCACACACACAGAGAGACACAACTAACAGGTGAAGTGAAGCAGAATACACAGGTGAATGCTCAAGCTGGAACATGGTTATTGATTTTTTTTTTTTTCAATGTTGTCACAGAAGAAGAAACAACAATGAGGCAAAGCCACATGTATGCAAACACAAACAGACTGCTGATGCACACACAACGCATCCATATACATAACGTTCCAACCTTGAGAAACTGCCTTTATGTCTGCGAACGCTCTGCCCTTCAACCGACACCTCTTGGGTCAAGTTGACATTTTCACAATAAGAGCAAAAAGCATTGTCAGAGAGCGAGAGAGCTTCTTATTCTCAGGAACAAGCTTAGAGTTGGTGGGTGGAGAGAAATGTGGACTGACAGCTAACATCACTACTGTGTTTCCTACTATGAAGGCACAATCAAATAACTAGATTTGGCACTGTCCATGGGCAGAGTTGGTAAGTAAGAGAATATTTGTAGCCATATTAAATATTCTGAATACATTAAAGTGTCATTTTACACCTTTGGATTTGGATTTACTGTATTATTTACGAGGTGCATTATTAAAGAAACTGGCGTCCCTATTAGCTTGGTGGACTAAGACACGTATTTTAATGTCTCCAGTTCGATTGTGACTAAGGACCTTTCTTGCATGTCATTCCTCTTCTTACTGCCCTCATGTTTCCTCTCTGTTAAATGTCAGACCTATCAAAACTAAGATAAAATGCCCCACTAAATGACTTTAAAAGAGAAAGAGAGGTTAATCCAGGACAGGTTTGGTGTTAGTGAGTGAAGGCATGGATCTAGACAGTTAACAGTGTGTGGAGTTAGAGAAATATATCTCTTCCCTTTATGCATAAGAATTGAAATGCACGAAAGTGGTTTCAGCTGCAGTTGGGAATCAGAGAATATTAGAGATTACCAGACAATACAGCATCACTGCACAAGAAGAGAAGTTTTTTGTAGAGGAAGAGTTCTTCTACTTTGTTTGTTTTGTTCGTTTGTTGGTTTGTTCTGCTCAGGTTTTACATTTCATGGAAGTCATTTGTTCTCTTCAGAAAAAACTGCTTTGAAGAAACACCTGTCTTGTCATCAGTTTATCACATTTCCTTAGATGTATTGTTCACACTGCATAAACTTGCATGACATTTTGTTTGACAAAGACAAAATACTATATGAGTTATGGCATATGAGTTAAAAAAGGTGTTTTTATATTTAGAGTTTCAATATACAATGTAGCAAATGTGTCAGAAAATGTCTTTTTATTTTTATATCTGGTTGTACAATGCTACAAACGTGAATTATTATTTAACTTATTATTATTGAGGAAAAAGTCCAATAAAAACATGCTGGTGTGGCAAAAGAAACCTACATTAGGCCTGTCTCTAATAATATACTGGCGATAAGCCAACACCTCCAACTTATTAGAGCTTTCACTGTTCCACATCAAATATACAAAAAATAATCTGTCAGAGATCAGAATATATTACCAATGTTGGAGGAAATTAATGATTACAGTCCTGATAAAGTAACTAGGATCTGTGATGGAGCACATTTCTAAAGTTCCACTCCTGTGTGTGTGGAAACATGTTTGTGTGCACATAGTTGACTACATTTGCATATTAATGCCCGTAAGAATATTGATGAATCCGTGCAGGGGTGTTTGAGTGTGTGTGTGGGTGTGTGTGTTTGTGAATGTGTCACACCCTCTCCCACTCATTATAACAGGACATATCCACGTGTGGCATTTACCTCTGACCTCTGCACCGCGGCAGGCACAATTACTGAAAGGCCAGACTCTTCAGCGAATGTCCATCACATCCACCCTCCTTCCTTGCCTCCCTCCTTCCGTAGCACTTCTTTTCTCCACATCAGACTCAGCAGTGGCGTTGATCTGGAAAGGCAAAAGAAAAAAAAACTCGTGTCAAGTTGACGTGTAATTTAATAAGGTGAAGCTTTATCTTTTCACAGCTACACATTTCTTCATTTCTAGCATTTTTGTCAACTGTTTTTATGCCCTTTCATTACTGTTTCTCCCTCTATCTCTGATGCATTTTCTCTACACTTTAAATCACAGATTAAGAAAAGTTTTCTAAGTCGAGCGAACAAGATAAAAAGATTGAGCAGAAGAACAAGGGATGAGAAAAAAGAGATAAAGACAAGAGTAAGAAGTGAAGCCTGATTGGGGGCAGTCACAGGCCAGCTTCCTGTCCCTCTCTCTGCCTTCTTTTCGCCATCCTCCCCTCCTCCAGCCTACCCACTCCCTCCATACGCAGGTAAAAGAGCTCTCTTACGCAGAGGAAGGGATGAAGAGATTAAGAGAAAATTAGACAAAGCCCTTTTCTTTGACAAGACAGGGGAAGTGGGGAGTCAGAAACTTCAAACAACTTTTGAGAAGACGAGGTCGGGTCGGAGAGAGAAGGGCTGGACAAGAGCGCGACAGATACAAGGAGAGAAAAGGACAGAAAAAGCCATCTGGGATTTGAGGTCATGGTAGATGAAGAGAGGGAGACTGAGAGAGAAGTGCATTAGAGAAGAAACAGAAAGTCTATGTTGACCCTAGACAAAGAGGAGGTTATTGTGGTAACAGAAGAGTATTGTCACTTGGGTAAAGGCCATGAGAATGACATCAAGGCACAAGGAAATGCACCAACTTCTTTTAACAAATGAGCTCAGTTTGGATCCCTAAGACTTCACAAAGGTGACAGGTCCCAGGTTTGTCTAACCAACCATCTAACCATTCTGATTAGGATTAGACGAGTTGCCTTTTTTTTTTTCTTTTTCTGTATAAACTTGATGTGCCTTGTTCATTTGTAACTCTGTACAACTGGGGATTACACATGTACAGCAATAAGTAAAGGGTAAGACCAGGGGAGTCAAAATAGGATCACAGTTGATGGACAAATTGGAAAAACTGCTCTGTGATTTTTTTGCACATCGGTGGCTTTATGAACTTGTGTCTGTTCAGTTCCCCTGACAAGATGGATGAATCTGGGTAGGAAACGAGGACATGCTCCTCCCTCATTACCACCACTGTGGTGCCTTTGAGCAAGGCCCTGGAACCCCAATTGCTCCAGTGGAGCTGCTCAGTGGCCTGTGTGCACTTCTAAAACCTTTTTGATAGTGGCAGCTGAAAAGTGACAGGAAAGTAGGGAAAGAGAGAGGTGGAATGGCATGCAGTGAAGGGCCACAGGTTGAAATCAAACAAGAGGCTGCTGAGACAGGGACTGTGCCTTTGTACACAGTGGGGGGCACGCTGTCCCAGGTGAGACACCAGGGTGCCCTGCCAAAACATTTTCTGCTGAAGTTTTAGAGAGCTTGTACTGATGATCAGTTCATGTGCCTGTGCTTTATTTTCTTTATCACTGTGGAAACACTCTGAATTGCTTTTGTATGAAAAAACTGAACTCTACAAAAAACTTTGTTTTGTGTCGTGTTTTGTTGACACTGGACTTTCTAATTGTTTTGTGTTCACAGACCCGTTTGCTGTATGTGTAGTCTATAGACTGCTTAAGAACGTAAATGAAAGTCTTCTTAGAATTGTTTATAATAGCAATACAAACACATTTATTGAGTTTAACTTACCTCTAATGTAAAGATTTGACAATGACAGTGATTAAAGGTAAGTTAGTTCCTACAAGGTATACATTTTACCTTTTATTATACCATTTTACCTAACATAAACCTTTACTCTACATAAGTAATTATGTAGATTATTTACACAAAGTCTTATCTGAACATATATTGTTAATAAGCACCCTAATATAAAGAGTAATATATGTCATATAGTGAATGCATGAATTTATGTATATTCCTTTTGTTTGCCAGGTTTCATGAACAAACTGCTTACAGAAATCCAGATAGACTTATTGGATTTGGAGGGTTACTGCTGCATAAAAAGGCCTGTCAACATCAATCACAGATATGGATAATTCAGGGTCAAGTTCAAGTTTATTATCATATACACTTAAAAACTACATTCAAATGCAATGAGATGCATGCACCCTGGCTCTCTCAGCCTTTAATCATTTACAGAAATAAAGAAATAAGAAAAACAATAAATAAGAAATCCCACAAAATAATAAATCAGTGCATGTTATGTAAGGTGCCTACTGTTCATTGTTCTGACTGCCTGGGGGTACAAACTGTTTTTGAGATGGCTGATCCAAACTCTGATGCTCTGTAAGTGTCTTCCTAAGGGAAAGAGTGAGAGCAGACTGTATGCTGGGTGTCTGGTGTCCTCCATGACAGTTAGGGCCTTCATTCTATAGTGGGTGGTATACATGTCCTGGAGTGGTGGCAGTGACATGAGTTTTGAAGTCATTTTTACTGTCATTTAAACATCCATTTTATTTTACCATGTTTTACAGCATCTCATGGGGTCTCATAGGTATATAAAATGTTCACACACTTAGGAAAATCAAGCTAAGTGTGGTTAAGTGTGTTTTTGAGCTGTTCAGAGGGCTTCAAGAACCCCAAACAGAATGATAAGCAGCATTACGGTTTATTATTTTATGGCTTGCTGATGAATTCTCATGTGTGCAAAGTGGTAATATAAATACATTTTTTCCCTAATATTAATAATATGATATCTATATCACCTAATATTAATAATATGATATCTATATCACTACCAGTTCCAACCAGAGCAGGGGCATCTCTCTCTACCTTCAAAAAACTTCTGAAGAACCAGCTCTTGAGAGAACATGTTCTCTCTTAGCACTACATGACAAATCTACTCCTTAAGATTTGTCACTAGCACTTATTGCTGCACTTACTGCACTATACCTTGATTGTTCCCTTTTCTGTAAGTCGCTTTGGATAAAAGCGTCTGCTAAATGACTAAATGTAAATGTAAATGTAATATCAAACATTTGCGCATGATTTTTATTCTCTTTGTACACGTAAAACCTCTCTCACACACAAAGGCTCAGTGTACAGTGAAAGGAATCTCATGTGAAACTTTATGTTTTTAGAACAGACAAAATGAAAGGGAAACAGCCCCGTGCCTTTCCATCCAATCAACTTTTAATGAAACTGGGAAGTTCAAAAGAACAAGTGATTTTTTTAAAGAGCAAGTACACATCCATAACGTATCAGAGCTGACTTACACTCTTTGCACGGCTGCTCTTCTAAAATCTCAGTGGAGATATGGGTGAACAGGAACAAGTCTGGTTGACAGAATGGCACAGTGTATAGAAAAAGTGGAGTGTGCGTGTGTGTATGTGTGTGAGACGGGGTAATGTAATTTGCTTTTGTTTAACCCTGAGCTGTAGGGTCTCTTGTTTTAATAGAGTTGTAGATTAGTTTTGCAATCCCACGTAATTGGGTAAGTGATAAGCATACTGTGGTATTCCTACCCATTAAAGTCCACATTTTCTCTCTCTCTCTCTCTCTCTCTCTCACACACACACACATACAGACACAAAGCATGCATGTAATCTAACATATAAAATTGCACACATTATTTGGAATTGGTTAGGGAGAAGAGACTTATAGAGACTGCAATAATAGTTCAATACCTGTAATCCGCAGTATATTATCTTCTGAAGAGACATTTGAGACAATAGATCAAGTTTTATCCCCTTTATTTCCCCAAGATAAAAGCAGATTGTAGTTTATTTATTCTTTCTCTTTTCCTTTCTGCCTGTCCTTGTACTCCATTCTTCCACCATCAAACAGCTCGGTCTTATGAATTCAACATCTAAAGCGTCTCCTGTTAGGAGGCAAATAAATGTATCTGTAAATTTGATTTGATCTAAGCTAAATTATATCAGTGCATAGGATGGTTTAAAATTAAATGACTGAGATGTAATTAGATTTGTTTAATCATTATAAAAATGGTTTTCTTCAAATTTACCATACTTACAATACATAGTAGTCATTGCCCTTAATATTACAATATTTAACAAACAATGTATCATTCTGGATGTTTGATGCATAACATTGCATTAGTTATTGCAGGTAGTGACCAAAACCACCATCTGCCAGAGCATAGGGTCATAACACATCTCCGCTTATAGGTGAGCTGCCAACGTGACACCAAGAAGTGTGTGTGTGTTTGTGTGTGTCCTTCTGTTTACAGTATGTACACATGACCTGTATATAAATATTTGGATATGGAGCAGCAAAATAAAACTGTAATAACATCACTATTTTAAGATAAGATGAGATTGGGTTAATATTGAGATACATTAAATGGTCTTTAATGGTGAATTACAGGTTAGTTTCATACTTATTTAGGTGCTGTAGTTGTAATTGTTTGGTTATTAGACAGTATTAAAAGTACAAATAATTATTTACCATTTACCATTATGTTATTTTGCTGTATTAGTTATACACTGAGATTTTAAAAGGAAAGCATTTTAAGATATGACAATCAAATTCATTGTCAGAATTTCAGAAATCCTAAGCTGGTCTAAGTTACCTTACAACCACCTGCTAAAGGTTTCACTATATCTCCCTGTTATGGTTTAAAGGTCAGGCTGTATCAAACCCTTATCCACTCTCTCTACACTGATACATTCTGTTTTTATTTTATTTATATTTATTTATTTGACTGTCTAAAAAAATCCAAAATGTAAAAAAGCAAAGTAGTGTATTTATGTCTAGGAAATTGAGGACAGTTTTTTCTATTGGCCTGGTCACATTTGACTTATTCAACCTATTCTTGATTTTCTGGAACATGTGTGTCATGATATATAAATATATATTTCTGTACAATATATATGTTGCCTGTACAATGAAATAAGTTTTTTTGCCATGTCACATGGATAGGGATCAGGAGGTAGAAAAAGACAGAGATAAAAGTAAAGGTCAACGGAGAGAGGATGAAAGTAAATGGACTGAAACATAGAAAAGAAGGATGTGTAAGAGAAAGAAGGAGAAATTAACAGAAAAGGGCTACTGTGAGAATGAGAGACTAATTACAGGTTGTTTGATGATTCGTCCTCCTTCCTATGGTATGCTGTGAGGCAGTTACTATGACAATGTCATGTGCAAACCACAGAATCAAAGTGACCTCTGTTGCCCTGCAGTGTGTGTGTGTGTGTGTGTGTGTGTGTGCACTTACCAACCTAGCTAAGTGTGGGCTTGGGCATCGTTCCAAATCACCAATAGTGGACTTGAAAACTAACAGTGGACATTTTTTAGGTCCCCTCTTGGACATGCCTTAAATCAGCCTAAAATCATGTCTAACATGCTCTGGTAAGGTTTATTAATTTTTGCCAAGAGGTCCACTCTTGGTGTGTAAGCGTTAAAGTACCTTCTCATGAGTGCCTCTACTGGCTAGAACAATGAATTTCAACAACCCATTACACACACGTCGCTTTTCACACTCCCCATTGTTTGAATGGATTGAAGTCCCAGGCAGCCTTTCACACAGTGGGGGGCCATTAAACAGGCCACTTCGTGAAGAGACCAGTGTCTTGAAACATGATTTGTTATGTTTTGTAACAAAGCGTAAAAGCTCAGCTTTAATGGTCATCTTAGATTTCACTGTATTAAAATAAAGGGTTACCTAGAATGCAGCACAGAAATTAATGTTTTAGAATGTAAAACGGAGGGGGGGAAATGACCAGGGAAAACTGAAATAACATTTTCAGCAGTAAGACACTATTTTAGTTTAAATGAATCACAAAAAACAAGTTGATAACAGGCTATACTTAATTGTTTATTCCCAAAATACTGGTCTGACCAGTTTTCACAATCGCAGGATTTTTTTTTTAACTTTGTGTGCTCAGTCTAGACTTATAGGAATTCAAGGAGTTTTAGAGTTTTTTAAAATAGTCAAATTAACCAGGATACAAAGACATAAAATGAAAAAGACAGTATTAAGATGAATTGAATGAATTTTCCAGTGAATAACACTGATGCTCCATAATCTGAGCGCTCAGATATTCTGGCTGTCAGTACTATTTCTAACTGTTGTAGTTACAGAAATCAACGAGAAAATAATCAACTGCTTCAGTGTTATGAAAGAGTAGTGCTATGTTTACATGATGTGCTAATGTTGCAACCCTTACACTGATGCTCCGTTTACATAAATTACCAATGTTGCAACCCTTACAGTGATGCTCCGTTTACATGAGTTACCAGTGTTGTGACCCTTACACTGATGCTCCGTTTACATGAATTACCAATGACAGTGACAGTGTTCTGGCACTTAACACTGACGCTCCATAATGCGAGCCCCCAGTATTCAGGTGAATAACACTGATGCCCCATAATGTGAGCTCTCAGAATTCTGGCTGTCAGTACTATTTTTAACTGTTGTAGTTACAGAAATCAAAGAGAAAATAATCAATTGCTTCAATGTTATGAAAGAATAGTGCTATGTTTACATGATGTGCTAATGTGGCAACCCTTACACTGATGCTCCGTTTACATGAATTATCAATGTTATGACACGAGCTCCCAGTATTCCGGCACATAATCACTGATACCCCAGAATGAAGCTCCCAGTATTCAGGTGAATAACACTGAATGCTCCATAATGTAAGCTCTCAGGATTCTGGCTGTCAGTATTATTGGTCATCATAGTTTTTGGCACAAATTTCTCTTGATGGTTGTTATTTTGGTATGCAGAAAATATTTTACTGCTTTCCAGTCTCTTCATCCAAGCAGCTTAGACACTACTCTACCTTTCCAGGAATCTTCATTTTCGTCAGGAAGTCTTTGAAATAGTGTTCAATTATTTTTCTCTCACTTGGGGTCCATGGTCTTCTGGATTTCCCTATGCCTCATATTTGTTTTTCTGTGTTTTTGTCGTCAGAGACTTGAAGAGATGAACCTGGAGGAGCACAGTGAGCTCACGACCGACCGAGCTGCTGGAGAGGCAGACAGGGCCTCTGATGCACCAGCACAGACATTATATACACACACACATATTTAGTCTAGAATTATAATGTTGAAATATGTTGGTGTGCATGAACAGTCATTAATAAAAGATGATCAACAGATGTATGTGCTGTATTTATTTCAATGATATACATATGAACATGTACTTCCCAGCAGTGTCATTATGTTGCCACTACAGGTTATAGTGACTTGTATTGTGTATATTTATATGTATATTTACGTAACAGGGCAGCTGCAGCCTAATTTACAAGTTCAACCCAAAAAAGCTAATGTGAAAAATAACAACAAGACTTTGTTATATATATTTCTTCTTTTAGATTGACATCACTGGCTGTGCATTTCAGTCTGAACGTAGAAAGAGAATTGCTGGCCACGATCATATAAACAACTTTTTTGAGCAGTAAAAAACTGTGAGTGTATCGGTGTGCTGCAGCTCTTTCACTCTATGATCCTGACAGACATGAGCACCATGACTCAGAGATGTATTGTTGGAAGAAGCCCGGTGAACTTCTGTGTGGATCTTTCCAAATCATCAGGAAACTGGTCCTGTTGAAGACAGTGACATCACACATAAAGTTAATTTGCTTTATTATAGTTCTCTACAGTTATTTGAACATATTGCCATTTTACTGTGTGTGTGTGTGTGTGTGTGTGTGTCACTTACCTTGTCCTCTCCTGACTTGGTGCTGGTGTTCAGGGCACCACACTGAGCCCTCTGCAGTCATCTGTTTTTTCTGCTTTATAGCACTAACAACGTAGTTATATGTATTATATTCCATTTATGTTAATAAATCACCATAAATATTACACACTGTACCTTTAATTTAAGCTCTATAGGAAATTCTTTATTTTTAAATGATATTGCCCAGGGTCTGAAAGACCATGTTTTGTGAGGCTGATAATGGATTGAGTTTTCACAACTGCAAGAAATAGGAAGGCGTTTCTTATCCCATATGATGTTTTCTTTTCTACAGTTGTCTTCAGAGCCAAGAGATATGCAAAGAGGCATTATGCTGCAAATGACATTTGAAATCTTTGTTTTTACTGTAGACAGATGTAATTGTGGAATGGGAAATAGCACTGATGACGTCTTGTTTACTTAAGACATTTTGAAACTTACAATAAATGTTCATGAAAAAATAATTCTAGATTTCATCATTATTGTTGCATTAGACACCACCTACAGTGAGCACTCGCTCACTGTTACTGTATGTCGCTCGACCAAAGTGCTCTCTCTCTCTAATCATTGGACACAAATCAAATTAAACTTCTTCGTGTCGCTATTTTGCGGCGTAAATCACGAGTCAGACTCAGATTTAGAAGCTGGGTACATGAAATAAACAAAGTCAGAACACACACAGAGGGAGATTATCAGAGTTTAGTCCGTGAATCCACCTGGATAGTCTCAGTTTCAGAGACATTTCAGGCTGTCTGTGCAAGTTTGACTGATCTTAGTGTCTGATAGGCTTGCGTGACATGGGGCTTTTTCCCGAAACGCCTGATCCTGTGTGAATCCGTGCTTACTTTATATACTGACACTGAATAGGCCTTCATATCTGGAGTGACATGGCTGTTGATTGACATGATTTATTTCAATGGAATATTTTTAAATTTAGCTTATTTCTTGTTTTTATACATGGTGGAGTTGGAATGTCGGTCCATCCTATCCAAGAGGGAACTTATGTGTCATTACATGAAGGGACTAGAGAATTCTTTTGTTATGTTGTTTTAAACTTTGTTCTGTAAAACAAAATTGCTGGTATATTTGTAAATCAAACTCGATCTTTAGACAGTCAGTGTCTATTTTAATCTGTACATACATAGGAAAGAATCCAGGATGAAGGAGCCTCTCTTTAAAATGCATACTTCATCATACACACAGGTCTGAAAAATTACCAAGATGAACACAGAAAAATATGAATTCTCTGAAGAGAAAATTAAAATTAGTGCACTAATGTAATAAAACAGTTTATATATCTGAAGCCTGAATAAAGTCAATTTGATTGCTAATTCTGCAGTCCTTGATATCAGTGCATTCAGCCAGGTCACTTGTTACATGTTATGCAGGTAAAACTTTATCTTTTCTTGGCCATGATTATTTTTTTGTAATACTTGTATTGCAGAAAAATGTTTAAATATTGAAAACAACACAAGTTAAAGCGTGTAGCATTTTAGTTTTGTACTTTTAAAATGACCAGAAACACCAGTCACCATTTACCAGGTGTTCTCTGACAGTCCACTGTTCATGAGGTACACATGTATGTGTGTGTGTGTGTGTGAAGAGAGAATATGACTTCAAAGATACAGAGTACGCTGTAGAGTTTGAGTCAGCCCATACTGCTCATACCAGAGGCCGTAACACACCTCAACTCTGACTTTCTACACAACAAAGTTGACACGGTTTGAGGTGTGAATCTATAATTGACCTCCCCTTTTTCCCGATTCTGCCTGGCTGCATGGAGAGAGGAGAAGAGAGAATAAAAGGATAAAGAGAAGGGAGAGGAGATGCACTGTGAGAAATAGATAAAAAAAAGAGCAGTGTGAGGTTGACCAGCTTTATAGTTCACAGATATATACAGTCTAATTTCCAAAGAGAATAAACACACAGCTGCAGTGTGTGTGTGTGTATCATGTTAATGTCACAAGCAAAAATGAGATATGAGAGGTGCTGTTACTGAGCTCAACAGGGGTCTTCTTTTTCTGAGTTGACTCAAGACCTGCCTGCTTAAAAATCAAACCTGTATATTATACAGTCGACATCAGGTACAACAGCTCTTTGATGGTGGAGCTACAGATGCATGAAAATATATGCATGTGTGCCAGCACAAAGCACACAAATCTACATGTTTACACAAACACACACACAAACACTACTCATCTGTTGGAGGATGTGCAGCTGCACTCGAGTCTGCTGGAGTCTGTTAGAAAGCAAGTTCTCAGAATACTTTAGCCCTTGTTAGCTGTTGGAAATAGATTTGCACATGCACACACAAGGCCTTCTCACACTTGAAACACATAATATATATTGTAAAGAAATACCAACCAATAACAAAGTTAGCAAAACAATACAGAATGGATTTGGTACTACACAGCATGAGGAATTTGGTTTTATTGGTATTATTTTCGAGTAAAATTTTAAAAGAAGACATGAATGAGTGTGCCATGCTGCCAGCTAGAAGCACGAGGATTTTCAGAAAAATAACATACAACACCCCATCCCATTTCTCATCTCATTTCCCACCAAAATGGACATGCAAAAGGTGTAGCTAATTGATGTTGCTGTGAAAACAGTACAATAATAGTACTGTTCAATGAGCAAACCCATCTTCTACATTTCCAATGTATCTGTGTGTGTGAGTTCTGTTTTATAATTGGTTGGTGGATGGTTGGATGGTATTTTGACACTGGGGACCAGAATATGTGTCCTGCATCTTATAGTGAAGTTCATGGTTTTGGTTACATATTAAACAAGTAAACAAATTCCACTTAAAGTTGGTGTTATCTATCTATCTATCTATCTATCTATCTATCTATCTATCTATCTATCTATCTATCTATCTATCTATCTATAACTCAATCAGTCAGATTGGCTGCCCACAAATGGGCTAGGTTCTGCTCGGGGTTTCTGCCTGTTCAAAGGAAGTTTTCCTTGCCACCGTTGGGAACTGTTGGGTCTCTGTAAATATTGTTATAAAGAGTGCAGTCTATACATGTGGAAAGTGTCATGAGATAACTTTTGTTTTGATTTGGTGCTATATAATAAAGTGAATTGAATAAGAGTCAACAGGGACAGAGTTTAAAGTGAAAGTTCTTCCACAACTGCCAAAGACTTCTTAAAACATCCCTAATTGCATTTAGGTTTTTGCTGTGAAAATTAACTTTCAAGACATAATTTAGTTTGCTACAATCATTATTTTCAGTTATTACTAAAATATGAAGGACTAGTGTTTCCTGTTCTCTCTCTCTGGCTCTCTTTCCCACCCTCAAAAATTTCTTAAAATACAGTTTTTGCTTTCATATTTTTTTTCCTCATTTCACCAAAGTTGCCTAAAGCAGCGTTTAAACTTTCTTCGAGATGAAAATAGTAACTGTAATCGTAAAAATTCAACTGAATTAATGCAGCTCTTCCCTGGTTCATCATTCACATCCAATCATGCAAATTTCAATTCCATTCCTATTTCTCTTTTTCTCTTTGCGTAGTAATTCGGTCTTTATTTGTACTTTTGTCTTTTCATATTCTTTTATTGTCCGAGTTCAGCAGGAGATGTGTCTGTTCATGTTCCCAGAATTCCTTTTACAGTCTTACCAGAGCAACGTACCCTGACTTCAGTGTTAAATCCTGCTGAAAAGGAACGTAATCATATCTGTGCTGAGCAGCAAAGTGGGTTATTCAACGGTAGAAAGAGAAACTGAAAGGGACAAGAGCCAGACTCGTTGCTGCTACAGGGAAAAGCTAATTCTGCTCTTTCAAAGGGCATGCAAGGAACGGCATGGGAGAAGAAAAGAGAGTCGGTGAAGAGATCTGTTCAATTCCATCTTACAGCCTACACTGGACATATGTGAGAGGGATTAACAAGGATAATAAAAGGGTTTTAATGGTAGAAATTTAAGTAGAAAGAAGGAAGACAAACAGACAGACAAGACAGAGATGAACAGACAGACAGTTAAAAGTTAGAATATCTAGCACCATCTTCTCTGGTCCTCTCATTAAAAAGCCTGAGGAGGAAATAGGAGTAGGGCTCATTCTTCGCTTTGCTGCAGTCTCGACTGAATGGCCTTGAGTGTGTGACTGTGCCTCTCAGCCCTGATACTGTGGTGAATAGACTGAATTTACAACAGCAGACATAATTAATACCCAGTTGAACGGATGAGAAAAATGGTTTATGAAAAAAAAGAAGAAAAAAAAAAGGTAAGTAAACTGGCAGGAAGTGAAAGAGAGAAGGTCGATTCAATATGTTCTGCTGAGTTGCAGTGAGTCCGTGCTGTCTGTTATGGACGAGAGCTAACTAGCTTTACATCATCTCTCATTTCTGCCTTGAAAGCAGATATTGTCATTCTGGGAAAATGGCTATTGACCCTGAGAAGCAAAACCACTGATACTTCATATGTCAAATGTCCAAAATGCATGAAAATCGGAATAGAAGTGGATGTTATATGACACGAATTAGAGATTGTACATAAAATACATGTTGCAAACCGTTTTAAAATGTCCTTGCATTGGCATTTGGGCAGTAATGAGTGAAAGAATAATTTTAAACAGCTATTGTGTGCCAAAAATTAGAGAGCAAATTGTTGTCGCTTCAGATTGCTCTCTAAATTTTAGCACTTACAAACATACAAACTCTGGTTCATAAAATATTTATGACAACTTAATAATTAAAATAGAGGACTTGATAATTACATAGACAGATACTGCATGTTTGAACCGCACTGTGTGGACTGGAATTATAAGAATAAATAAGAAGATGTGCTAAGGAGACTATTTGATTAACATAAATGGTGAATCCAAACTAAATATAATATCAAATTATCTGTTGAATCCGCGGAATCAGATCATGAAGCCTCATCTGACCTGATATGATGTTGCTTAAAAAATAAAACATTTGGGAAATGTTGTTAAAAAATTATATATATTTCAAACTATCACAATGCACCATTTTTTCCTGTACTTTTTTTTTTGGCCCGATTGACTTTGGTGCAGTATATTCCAAACAGAGTTAACAAAATACTTTATGCCCCTGGCTGTATGTCATGCCGTCCTTCTCAGATGGAGAGATTGCAGTCCCTCACCACCCACACGCAGGCCTAAAGCCATGATGTGATTTTTAAGACTTAATAAAATCGAAAAGGTTAAGTGAGACTGTTTCGTTGACTTGGCAGCCATTAATATCCTGTGCGGACAGACAAAACTCCTGAGGCCTTTAACACAAGTAGCTTCTTTGCACGTATATTAGGTCATTGAATATAATTCATATAGGCGATGTTCTCAAGTAATCATGAATTAAAATGTGGACCTATAGTTCTAAAGCTGTGTTATAAATTTTGCTGGTGCAGCCACCTCTCTTTAAAGCTTTGATTGATCACTGATTGTGCCTTTAACATAGGCACTGCTTTAAGTACATAGATGTACATTATCAATGAGATTCAGTGCTGTTAAGTCTCCTGTGCCACCCGGGAGCTGGTAAGCAATAGATGGGAAAGGCTGGAAGGGGTTTATGGTTTGATATACTAAACGCAGCACAATTTACCTTCGGGGCTGCAAAATTTTGCTTCACTACATTTTATTTACTAACACAGATTATGTAAATAAGCACATCTGCAGTTCAGTTAATATGAATGCAAACTGTGAACTAAGTCCTGACGCAGCACTATGTGAGACATGTCTTGTTCATGCCTGGAAAGCAAAAGAATCCATAAACAAAATAACAGAATTGAATTGCTTGTATTTTTGCTTTTGTTGAGGCTCTTTGATTAACTTAACATCTGCATCCTCTTAATTTGCCACAGTATTCTTTCCTGTTGTCACTAAAGTGCTTTTCAGTGCCATAGCAATTACTAAAATGTTTATGTCTAATCTCTCTCTTTCTATCTTTTCTGCATGGTATACTGAAACAGCATTGTATGTATCCGGCAGCAACCCACCCCCTTTGGAATGCTGTCAGATAGTGTCTACCATGCTAACAATGTCTGCTATGAATAGAAACAATTGCCATGCCTACAACAGTGCCACAAATTTTACACCTGCTTCTCCCACACCTTAAATCACAAGTACAATTACCTGTGCTATAGCGGTCAGTCAGCAATGATTAATCAGTTCCAGAGGCCATCTGTGTAAATTACCACTTACTCTTTCTTTTTTTTGTATACAGACACACCTTAATTTATTTTTAGTCTTGTTGCTCTTCTATCATTTTGTCTGCACTGTGTTGCTATGTTACTTATGTTCTGTTCTATTCTGTTACTGTCCTCTTGTTGAAGAGCACACTGTTCTTATTATTTATTCAAATTATTGAATAATTGACCCTGAATCAGTGCCAACAGAGGATTATTACTAGATTTTGGTTTAAGCTATGGCGTGTGGGAGACCTTCTGTAATAATATATCATCAGTAAAAAAAAAAAAAAAAAAAATGACTACATGAAACTATGATTGTAAGTTGATACTCATTATTGTTTAAAAATATGAGAAGAGGGAGACAATAACTTGCAAAGAGCAGGAAGAACATGATGTCTTCAACAATATTTTGTTTGAAAAAGCAGTTGGCTTCCAGAATAAATCAGTAACAAAAGGGGGAACTAATAAGTTTTCTCAAAGGAGTCAACAGTGGGATGGATATTTCAGTAGTAATTACTTTACACATCTCTGCAGCTGATTCAGGCACACTGAACAGAGCCCATTACTGCACAAAATCTTTCAGAAGCCAGGGATGGAAGTTAATGACCTGCCGCTGGAAAAAAAGAAAAAAAAAGAAAGGGGAATTCGGGCTACACTTGAGAAAGAGACAGAGAGCGAGGGATGGGGATGATTAGGAAGGACAGATTGAGCAATACAAACAGAAATGACAGAAAAATGGAAACAGGGAGACCAAGAGAGAGGAGAGGAAGAGTGATAAACAGATGAATTGCAGGAGAGGGACAAGATGAGACTGTGAGACAGAGACAGCGGTTATATATATAGTGGTGGTGGTGATGGTGGTGATGGGGCAGACACAAAGGCAGGAGAGACAAGAAAAGGAGACAGTGAGAAAAAAAGTGTTATGCCTTCTGGACGACAGGGACAACCACACAGTGGAGAGAGCAGATGAGAAGCAACAGCAGACTTCAAAAAGCTGACTATGCAGGTCAAGGTCTTCGCTAATCATTAGAGCTCAGTCGTTCTCCTCCACACACAAATGAGTATCTCCAGCAAGGCCTGTTTCTAGCTTAAAGACAAATGATTATCATACGGTGGAATGGTAAGACTGACGATACATGGGGACATGAGGTTAGAACATTACTCTCTGGTGTTTAGACTAAGACAATGAGTGCAAGTGTGCAAATATTTTTGTTTTGTCGACAAAATAAAAGCTGTTCAGTAGCACACCAAAATCAATATTTCTTTATCCAAAATTCCTTTTTCGTCTTGCTCATTTTCTCTTCTCCAAAACAGTATTGAGGCCACTGCACGAGTTTTGTGATAACACTGGATTTGCAGTGTGGTCATTTTAATTGTTTCACGTTTTCAAAAGTTCCCCTCATTCCATTAAGCCAAAAATAACAGAAGCCTATAGAATAAATTATTCCATCTCCCCTGTAGACTTGTTATAATGTGATAAAAAGTGGGACACAACTTTACTGAAATGCTTGATGCAGTATGTTATCATATTTTTAACAGCATTGCATATAATCTTTAATGAGCATTCCTCCTTTCTGTACTGGGGAAAAAGAACATATTTATTTATTTCCCCTCTTTAAAATGTAATATAATGAATATGAGTATGCGGCCCACAACAATAGCCTAATTGGCCACAAGATAAATCAATACAAGCTTTAAGTACTTTGCACAAAAAAAGGTTATTTTTGTTTTTTTTAATGATGCACATGGAGTCAATACTTCAGTTTCTTATTTTCTGCAGTTAACATAGAAACAAAAACAGCCTCTGGGCTTTGGTTGAACACATATTATACTGTAGATACACTATATAAATAATACTTTTATGCTTTGTTGAATGATCAGAATCATCTTTTTTTTTTTTTTTTTTTTTTTTTTTTTTTTTTGACCAAGACAAAAAAAGCTTGGAAACCTGCACAGATGAAAGGCTGCTTTAGCCCACACTATGTCTGGGCCTCCATCAGTGGGTCACAGGGGAAATTTGTCTGTATTTTCAGGCTGTGTTTCTTCCTCTCCCAGTAAGGCTGACCCGTTACACTGACAGGTCATAACGCACCAACAGCCAGGAAACAATTCACTATCCGCTGTAACAGTAAAAGCTACAGGGACTCACAAAAGAATGTGTACAAGCAGGGAAATGCAAGTCATACAGCCTTGTGTTATCAAAATTCAACGACCTGTGCATGAAGAGAACCTTGTGATATTTCAACTATTATGAGACGCACAAATCATCAGTTCATCAGAGTTTGACTTACAAGGTTAGCATACATCAACAACAATAGTTCTCAAGGCTAGAAACACATACTCTGCTGCACATATATGCACACACACACACACAGTTTTTATATGCATAGTTTTCCTCACTATGTAAACAATGTGCTGATCTGCCTGTTCAGCCAACTTGTTGCACTTCTCAAATGCATCATTGAATCGTGTTGTGTAAGAGACGTGGTTGAGGGCATGGCAACTTGTATTCTATGTACGCAGGAAATATAAATATATAGAATGGTGTGAAAGGAGGCATTTTATTGATGGCTGAATGAATTTCTGAATTGAATGGTGAAATCCATGACAACTGAACAATGATGTTCAAGAATGTGAAATGTTACCTCATAGGAGAAAAGTAAACAATTATACATACTACAGAGTCAAACAAGAATCATTCTATTTGCTAAAAAACACATATATATCTTTTAAATGGCTGTTAGGTACCATGAGGGCAAAACTATTCCCATAGTTCTAGCAAGCTGATTTAGCATATAAAGTTTCTGATATTTATGAAACATGCTGCAGGAAACATCAAAGACAGACATAGTTCAGTAACAATGACTTGGCAACATTATGCCACAGGCTGCATATTTAGCTATTAAACCAGCATTGATTGAAATTAGACCTCAAGGTCACACTCAGAACAGTATGCTAACAACATGCTTTAATCAATACAGATTTGACCGTATTCACACTGAAGCAATTGCTTCTCATTAATAAATGTCTTTAGTTATGACCAATAAACAGGAATGTAAGGACATTTTATTTTCGTACAGTGACCCTGTCCCATGTTCCTCGCTCTCTCGTCTCTTTTTTTTAATAGTGATTGTCTCATCACATATATGTGTGTCTGTGTGGGTGTCTGAACATTCACATGGACTACTGTAAAACTTTATTTTATGAGCTTCATCAGACAGTGAGAGGTCACAGTAAAGGTTACTGAGGATCGAGCTTACAGTCTCGTTAAATGTTTTATGGGAAATGCTGAGCAGTCATGCATATCACCTTCCCAATCCCTTCAATGAGACAGACCACAGCAATCTATCTAACTGAAGACCGGGCGCGAGTCCTCTGGATACTTTCTCATTAGCCTGAGGCAGCACCCAGCAGATTATCTGACTTTTCTTGAAACCCAATTTTTCATATGCTAGATTTTGATTCATGTAATATATGTTTTTCTTTTTGTTTTTTTTTTTAAACAGATCTTGCTGCACAACTGTAGCCCACACACTGTCATTCTTCCACCCTCCAGCATTCTGCATGCAAAAACATGAAAAAATAAAGGATCAATGCTAATGTAGATCTATGTATGACAAAATGAAAATGTACTGACTGAATTTTGTACTGGATTTGTGGTTTTGACAAAGCATTACTTCCCCTTTCTTTCTTTTTTTCATACCAATTGACCTATTTCTTTTTCTAAACATTCAGATTTTCTATTTTTGCACCTTTCCTGGTTTTGTTCCTTGTGAGATCTTGACTACAATCCCTCTGAGTGTATAAAACCCTTTGACTTGTGACACCTTTTACCCACCTACTTGATCTCTCAGATCAGAGTACTCTATTTAAACTTTTGTTAATTCTTCAATACAATCATTTAAAGGTACAATGGGGTATGGGGATTTATTGAGCAAGATATCCTGGAATGGACAAACTAAAACACTGGCTCTAGATAGGGCTTTAACATTTTTGCGAGTTTTATGCCGACTATAGTTTCTCTTTCACACTTGGAAGGGAGGGTGAGACAAGGGATATTCAGTTGGTTGTAATCTGCAGCTTCACCATAATATACCACTCCACAGAAGACTAAAATGATGAAAACAACCATTAAAATACACTCCATGTGTGCATTGCACTTCACTGACTGTGAGATTGTGTGCATAACTCTGCATATTCCACAAGCATCTTTGCACTGATTTAGTATGCAAGATGCATACATGGTCAGGCCACAGTCCTTCAAACCTTTGAAACAAGTGAATGGGTAAAAAGCACACAGGCAGTGGTTTACTGAACAGTGAAATAAAGCCATATGGTCAGAGGACTTTGCCCTCTCTCTGCAAGCAAACGGACACATGTGGTGCACACCAAAAGAAGTCTACAGACCTTAGTGCTCTTTTCTGACTCTGAAGACGTCTAGTGGTGTTACGATGTGGGGAGTATTTCCCCAGCATGGCTTCGGTCCACTGGACCCCACAAAAGGCAAGTTAAATGTTAATAAATACGAGAAAAATGTTAGATAAGTTGAAGCAAAGACATCTACTCAGACTGACTCACTTCTAACAAGCCTATATAGTACACACACATACTATTTGGAACGTCAGTGTAAGTCATTGCTTTAAAGAAAAGAGCAAAGTCACTGAAGTGGTGTATTTTGTGACAGTGGAACCAAGAACTAAAAACTAGAAAGAGCAAGATGGAGTTGATGAAATGGAGGAAATGAAGTGAAAAACTTAAAAGTGCGACAGAGGAGCGAGAGAGACAGCTAAAGGTAGATGTAGTCTTTTCCAGTGTTGGACCCAAATGAGAAATTTCATCTCTTGCCCTGGGTCCCAGGCTCATTAAAACATATCACTACTCTTGTCATGTGGGGACCCAGCAGGAACACGTCTGTGACCCATCCTGGTTCCCAACCATTAAAAAATATTAAGCTAGAAGAAACAGGGGGATAATGATAAGAGGGGAAGAGAAAGGACAGAGGAGGTAAAGGGGATGTTGAGGCAGACATCCAGCTGACAGAGAAAGAACTCTACGTTTTTACTGCCTCGCCTCATCTCTCAGTCTCCCCCAGTCTCGCCTTTTCCTCTCCTCGTTTGCTGCCATGGGGGTGAGAGGGGGTAATGTGGCATGAAATATGTACTAAAAACCAAGCTCAGGTGCTGCCATGAAAAGAGTAAGAGACTGTCTGGGTCTGTCATATGTGTCTGAGCCATGTGTGTACACTGAGTACTCTGTGTGTGCATGTCTATGCTTAAGCACTGTGGCTACTGTAGCGTTTTTCATATGTTTTGAATCAAATCTGTGCAATTGTGAATGTGAATGTGGATTCAGACGTGATGAACAGCCCCATTTTGTGTCTGTGTTTGCGTGTGTGTGTGTGTGTGTGTGTGTGTGTGTGTGTGTGTGTGTGTGTGTGTGTGTGTGAAAGAGAGAGGGAGAGAGTCACGGCTCCCATCATCTCACATTCACACATTGCAGGACACAGATTACTCCCCCACGTTAGGCAGAGGTGTGAAGACATTAATAAAAACTGCAACACACACACACTGAGGTGTGAAGCTAGCTAGTTGTTTTTCTAAGCATTCAGTTGGCAAGGTGAAGACAAAAATTTGTAAAGGTATTTCTTGTCGCTTTCGGTACATGATTTAAATAAATGCTTTGCCCTTAGGGATTACACATACACACATTATTGTATTTCTATCCTTGTGAATAGACCATTCATTTCCTATTCCTAATCATAACCATCACTATAGATGTGTCCAGCCTCAACACTGTGTTTACACACGAGGCGCAGCATGAGCAGCACATCACTTCAGTGCTACGTCCGTGTGCATACAGGATCCGTTCAGACACAGTACTGAGTGTAGGTCACCCGCATATTGGCAGCGTGCGCAGGCCCAAACAAATATGCATAAAAAATTATATTTACACTCATATAGCGTAAGTGAAACATGATCTATGAATACAGATGAAATGCTTTCCGTGTAGCCGCACTCTTTTAACCACAGCCTTTCCCTAAAAGGAATGGTTCAACATTTTAGGAAATGCACTTATTTACATCCTTGCCAAGAGTTAAATGAGAAGATCAATACCTTTTTCATGTCTGTGCATCAACAATGGAGCTAGAACTGCAGTCGATTAGCTCAGCAGACACAGATAGTCTGGCTCCAAAGCTCAAAGATATGCCTATTATGATCTCTAAAGCTCACTAGTTAATAAGTTATATCTTGTTTGATGTTTAAGCAAGGGTTATGACCTGTAATTATTTCTTGGTAAGCTGTGACACCACTAGAACTAGCTCCATAATTGGTGTGCAGATACATGAGTGGTATGAATCTTTTCTTCTGACCCTCAGCAAAAAAGCAAATAAGCGGACTTTCCAAAGTGTTGAACTTTAAGAGGTTAAGTTCCTTAAACATCGTACTATTTTGTGATTTAGGTGTGAGGACCTGTTGAGCCAAACCCACATCCTGAATTGCTTCTGCAATAAGTGTATACAGGCCCACACAAAATGATACTGTAGGTAAAGTATCTGAAGATCTGCTTACAGGTGCACTTTAGTACCAGTACCTCTGTCATTTTTCTTTTCCTTTCTCGGCAACCATCCTCCACTTTGTCCTCCTCCCACATCTAATTCCAGGAACTTCCTCCTATCAATTGGCTGCTGTCATTTATCTTTCCAATTATCCATCCATCCACCAATTTATCCATTCTTCTTCCTCTCCTTTCCTCTTCTCTTATTTCCAGATAGCCTACCTCTTCGTGCGCTCGGACTCAACTCATTCCAGCTACAAAGAGAAAACTCCAAATCACTATTGATTCCACTCTCATGAAAAATACATTTTGCGCATTAGGATTCAGACTCGGCCTTCTTTGTGTATCCCCACTGCGTCTGGTCATCTCCTAATCTCCTCCCTCCATTCCTCTATCCCTCCTCCGCTCTCCTCACAGCAGGTGAGGGGTATATTTTCCTTCCATACATCTGCTGAGACTTCTGTCTTCTGATCGATCTCCCACTCCGACTCTCCGGGTCCATTAGGACAAGTGTTTATGCTGGAAATATCAATACTTCTGCTCCTCTGTCTTTGTCTATCCCCCTATCATTTTTTTTAAAACTTACTCTCCATCTCCTAAGACGCCCGTCCCTCCCTGGTTATACCCCTCGTCATCATGATTTAGTTTTCCCACTTTGACACTCAGAAGTTTATTTCTCCACAATAGCTCTGCCCACATTTCCCTATTTCTTTTTAATATTACTTTTGTTTGTTTTCTCTTCTCTCACTCTGTGTAAATTGCCTAAAACTGTAAGAGCTGAAATTGCTTTTCCTCACATGGGGCTAAAAGAATATATACTGTAGCTCTGTCACAAACTTTATTTGATACGACTGACTTACAAACCCTCTCATTCTCATTCTTGTACAAACACTTGCACAAATTCAGGCACAACAATACAAAAGTCACATATATTTCAATTTACCTTTTTTGCTGTGCTTGATCACAAAACATCACATTCTTCCTATGTGCTCTGGCAGCATAAAAAAATATTGAGAAAGAGCACATCCTAACAGCTGTTTACAATCTATCCAGCCTGCCGTTTCCATTGGTTGAGCCTATTTTGTATTGGCTGGCTTTGTATTTTTCCCTGATAGCCAATTTACTGGGGCTATTGGTGGCCGCATCCTGTCTCTATTAATATCCTTATGACACTTCAATTTGCTGTTTCCCCCTCTGCTCCCCCACCCTTCCCTCTAAACTGGTGTCATACTGGCTGCCGCCTCAATCTGTGCCGCCTGCACACCTACCAACGATCTGGAAAATAACATTTAGGAAATTAAACACAAAGATGAACACCTGCACTTGTGAAACACATAATAGGAGATTGTTCATATATAGATTTCTGCAAAGCCACACATAATTGCATGTAGAACTGTTCACCTTTTTTCCTCTTTCATTGTCCTAGAATACAGTTTCCAGACAAGAAGTAAAAGCTGCTGCAGCTCTCTCCAGAGTACAAAATGGCTCGTTAGACAATCCTGGCTCTATTTACCAAGTAGAAAGGCCACTGAAAACTGAAAACAAATGGTTCTCTTGTACATTTCTTTCTGTAACATGTATGAAAGCCATATTTCTAAGAAGAAAGAACCCAATGGGGGATTGTTTCAATGTTTCATGTCAACTGCATTTCTCTTATAATGAAAAAATGAGTCTTTATCTACCAATACAGCTGCAAACCTTGGTACGATGTCTCAAAAAGTGTGTTGATAATATATCAGTACTTACAAAAAAACAGAATTAAATTTTGATTTAATTTTTAATTTAGTTTCCAGATATCTTATTGTAAGTTTAAAACATCTGACTTTTATTTCAAATGATATCTTACCAAAAAATCTGATTTTACGAAATGAATCCACAATGAACAGTTAGTATATACTGTTAGGTATTTCATGCAAAAACAGTGCAAAAAATAGTTTATATTGAGATACTACACTCAGTCTCCATTAGTTTGTCCTTTGCACCAACAACAGATGGTTTAGACATGCACGCATTCCCCCAGAAGACATACAGGGACAATGGTTAACTACACTTATCTCTGTCTGTGTTGTTTAATTGCGGTATTTATCATCACATCTCACCAGGACATCAGGAAGTGACAGTTCTAGATGCACAATAATAAAACCAGTTCGGAAGTGGTCGTGCAGGCATTAAATGGAAGATTACATAAGATGACAAAGGAATAGTAAGAATAGGCTTATTGTATTTATTTGAATAAATACAACAATGAATGCACTAAAGGGCATTTTGAAGGATAAAGGAGCATACGCAGCAATAACATCCTCATTAAATCCAGTCCCCATGTTCAGATCTCATCAAATCCGACTGAAATGACAAGTGTAACCGCGGGTCTCAACTCTGAACGTAGATCAGCTGACTCCATGGTGAAGGAAAGGGTGAACAACTCACCTGAACACATAATACAACGTTTTTATGGGAGTCTTTCTATGTTCTATCTATCTGCCTCAGTCTATGTTTCCAAGACATATCAGGACTTATCAACCTCCCCCATCCATCCATCACTGCTGCTATCTACACGCCATTTTACTACTCCGAGATAGGATCGAGACTGGTTTGTGTGTGTGCCCTCAAATCTGTGTGTTTCCACGTGCCTGAACGTGTGTACGTGTGTGTTTCTGTGTTTTATTGCTTCCATCAAATTACGACCCCTCCAGTATCAGACTCATTCTATAGAGGCCCTTATCACTGGGTGGAAATACCAACTCTACAACCCCTACAGCCCTAGGATTAATAGAGAGAGTAAGACAAAAACAAAAAAAGAATGAAAAAGAAGAAAAAGAAAAGAGACAGTGGAAGTGACAGGGAGAGAACGAAAGACGCGATACAGAGAAGCGGAAATGGCAGAGAAAAGAGAATGAGAAGTTAAGAGATATGAAGAAAGTAATAAAAGTAAAGATATTTCCTTGTTTCTGGAAGCTCCCACTTTCTTTTCCAATTTTCTCTCACTTTCTATCCCTTCTTTCCTTTCTTTGTGGTCATTATCTTTTGGCATCCAACGTCTCTCCGTTGATACTGAGAGCCTCTGCACTTCTTTGGTCATGGCTGAGGACATAATGAAGAAATTCAGAGACACAGAGTGAGAAATGAAGAGAAAGAGAGTTCTCAACAATCAACTGGAGTACAGTGACAAGGACAAACACACCCGGCTGGTCTCTTTTTGTTCATTTGATAATATTCAATTTATCTGAGTCTCTTTCTCTTGTCCTCATCTTCTCAATCCTTCTTATCCCACATGTATCTATAGTTTCCGTTGCTCCTCTTCTTTCCCCCTCTCCTTCATCAGTCCTTTATCTCCATTTATCAACATCTCATTTCCCTCCCCTCCTCATATCTCCCTCCTCTCTCGTCTAACTTCATGTCTCCCTGTCCTCGAGCTCTGTATCCACTCCCCCTCCCCTTCTGTTGTCCTGGTCTAAAAGGCATAACTGGCCTCTTGTGTCAGGGTTGGCTTGGCTTTGGCGTTCTGCTACTTGTTTCTCCCCTTCCTTCTCCCGCTGCCTGGGTTTTGTTCCCTCAGCCTCTAATCGGCTTTTCCGGGTTTGGGATCGTCTCTTCCTAACTTTACCCTCTCTCGGTGCCACAGGATTATCTCTGTCAAAGAGGCCGGACTTCCTGGCTTGACGAGTGTGAGTGATTTTTCTATGCATGTGTACGTGCGTGTATGCGCCCTAGCTTGTGCGTGCGTCTTTCTTTTTTGTTTT
This sequence comes from Sciaenops ocellatus, assembly GCA_033000465.1. NCBI lineage: Eukaryota > Metazoa > Chordata > Actinopteri > Sciaenidae > Sciaenops > Sciaenops ocellatus. Next base: position 15,150,896 of record CP136887.1, on the reverse strand, counting down.
TGTTGTGTGTTTTTTTCATACCCCTGATCCTCTGTAATCACTTTGAGACAATCCCATAATACTCTATAGGTTCAAAGGATGGTCTGTGTGTGTGAGTGTGTGTGTGTGTGTGAGTGAGAAAGAGACAGAGAGATGTTCAGTCCTTTCACTCAACTGTATTTTACTAAGTAAAGAAATGCTGATCAAAGAACTTACTTTGCATTTGTAGCTTGTTCAAAGGTTCTTTGATATTCTGTTTAATTTGAAATTTTATTGATTCTATACAACCACCTCATGAGACAAGCATGCACAAGCATCCCTAAATATATATATATATATATATATATATATTCCATTAAACAAAACAATGAGTATACAGCCATGCTTTTGGCTCTGTGAGGCTAGACTTAGGCTTAGGCTAATTGCTAACATCGACATGCTAACATGCTGATATTTAGTCTGCTTCAAACTAAGATTTAAGTATGTTATGTTTATGATGTTCACAAACATGAACATCATGTACTAAATTTAATGGCAATCCAACTAAGAGCTATTGAGACATTTTATTTAATACCACAAATGTGAGCCTCGTGGTGACACTAGAGGAGAAGCAGAGGATCACCAAAATCTTGAGATCATCTGGGAACCATAAAGATGTCTGTACCAGATACATCAAATTCTTGACCTGCTGGTGAATGAAAAAAGTCATTAGGAGTGATTCTCTGGGCACCCAAGGATGTCTGGACTAAATTTCCCAGCAATCAAAGCAATATTTGTTGAGAAAATTCACTAAAAGAACAAAAATACATACCTACCCACCTAATAGTCTACCTTATGCCTGAGATGAAAAAGTCAGGGGATCACTAAAGTGAGGAGACTTAATCATCCAGAGACTTAGAATATCTTTACTAAATTTCATGGTGATCCATCTAATAGCTGTTCATAGCAAGTTCGTAGTGCATACAGCACTGTACTGATGACACTGAAGTCCAAAAGTAAATACACAAAGAGGTAGTCAGTTAATCAATAGCAGTTTGATCTGTGCTGCTGATCAACCACATGGTGCTACAACTCTGAGCAGGAAGCGAACAGAAGGCTTGGCAGCCATTTGGGGACTGGCATTTAGTCTCAGAGTCTCCCTCCTTCTTTTGTTCTTCTCTTTCTGCTCATTTCTATCCCTCCATCCCCTCTTTATTTAACTGGCTCTCTGTAAAGGTCCTGCTGTCAGCCTCCACCTGTCCCTGTCACAGTAAACAAAGACAACCAGGAGACACAGCAGTCTCTCTGTTGTCTCCTGTCTTTGCTCCCATTTTCTCCCCTGCCTTCTTCCCTTACTTTCTTTTATTTTGTCTCCTCTTGATTTTCTCCCATGTCTCTGCTCTCCCTCTTCTTGCTCTGGCATTTCTCCCTTCCTCTTTATCACTACCTCTTCTTTTCTTGCTCAGACATTTATTTTTTTGTTTCTCTTTCATTCTGTCTTATCCATTTTCCTTCTCATTCCATTGTGTCTGTTTGCATTCCCTGGCCTTGTGACAAACTTATATCATCACTGTCTTTGTTGTGCATCTGCCTTTATTCTCGTTTCTTTCTGTATTTGCAGTCATTGGGCCCACTGATTTTTTCTCTTTTCATGTCCTCTTAAGTTGTGAAATTGACCAAAATTATTATCTCAGTGAACACAAAATGAGCTTAAATGCACATAGGTGAAGACAACATTGCATACATTCCATCTCGGTGATGCCCCTTTCGACTGTTGAGTCCAAATTTTTTATATTCTGGCCTGGTTCACCACGTACAGAGTCTCGGCAGACTGCGAATGTCTGCATTATGCAAATCACTTCCTGCCCGCACAAACAAGCCGGGACCAATCAATGTCAATCCCCATTCCCTCGGCCAATCAATGTCATTCCCTCTCCTATAGAACCGGGTCTAATCGAAAAGCATTGTTCCTCAGGCCCTGCATGCTAAATCAAGAGGGCTGGGGTGTCTAAAGTTCTCACATCCCTCACTGTACCACATAAGAGTCATTGATGTAACACATGGTGACTTAGGGCAACAGTGATAAAAAAGAGAGACAAAAGAAAGAGCAATCTAGTTTGGGAACTTTTGTTTGTGGCTGTTTTGGGAAGAATACAAGTCAAATCAACAAAGGACACTTTGTTTGTGTATTCACAGACACACACCTGAAACCCAGTGGAAATTGTCAGGGTTTTTGACTTAGCAGAGATTCACACTGAAAACACCCCTGCGTAAAATTGCATTGGTGGGGGCATTTTGTCTAACATAATGGTGAGACAATAAAAATAAATCCTGGAAGTCCAGTTTTAGTAACAGATTAATGCGTTTTGAAAGCTCTTCAGATGGCAGAACTCTGCACAGTGGTGTGCAGCACTCACAGACTAGATCATAACTCCGGCATGTTATTACAGAGGCAATGATCACGAGGTAAACGTTAAAAAAAAACAACAACTTCACTTTGCAAAATAATCTACCAGAAATGTGCGCTTGCGTGAATTTCACTGGCCAACGTGGTGTCTTGCTGGATGACATCAAGTTGTGTCGCAGTAAAAGGTGAGCCAGGTTCAACTCTTTTTTCCATGTCTGTATATTAGCATGAACTGTGCCATCTCTTGTGCAGTCATGATCATTCACATGTAGTGCACTGCCTTAACTATGGTCTGTTAACAGACTGAACATACTGTATGAGAACGCTATCGCAAACAGTCTTTTCATTGCCATCCTCCTGAGCACTAACATCGCCCTCATCATCATTACATGTTATGCAGTGTGCACAGACAATGATTTTTTGGCTAGAAACATACCACCAAACGTGTGCCCACCCTCAAAGCCCTAGTTTTCTCCCCTCTGTAACCTCATCTCACTTTCCATATTTTCTTTAATGGTCCTGGGTTCCTTTTATCTCATAAAGTGGCAGAGCTCATGCTGTCTGTGTGGTGTCATTAAAGTCACTGAAGCTGGTTTTAATTGTTGGTGAATTGGCCTTTTATGACTAATGAAGCCTCTAGTATGGGCTGCTTGTACTATTTAATCAGCCATCATGTACTTCGTACCACCTACACACTCCGCAGTGAGATAATGGGAGTGAGGGAGAAAGTGAGCACTGAATTATGGGAAAGATAAATGCAGAGAGAAAGACATAGCTAGATAGCTAGATATTTAGTCCTGATTAATTTGTGTTTTATACACTTTTTTTGCTGAGGTCTTGCTGCTTGTCTCGAATACAACTGTAGGTCTGTATCACTTTGTTTCTGTGAGACTAAATATGGTAAGCTTCAGTCTCTTATGAATGCCACTCGGTCTCTCTGTCACCAGGCTGTGACAGATGTTCTGGCAGATGCAGTGAGCTATGGATGAAGAAAAAAAATAAAATATTTGGGTGATATTTAGTGCACATTTTGCAGTGGATGCACTGTGGGGCTGTGAACATTAATAGCTGTGTAATGCTGATATTCCTGAAGAGTAAGTGTATGGAGGACCCCTGTGTTTCTATTCATTTCCCAAAGGCATTTTCCTCTATGGAATAGGCTCTGAAGTAGTTCTTGGCCCAAAGGTGACTAAATCTCTCCACTGAGACCAATGACCTTTTTTTTTTTTTTTGAGGCAGGGTGGCACAAACTCAAAGAAGCAACACAAACTACTTTCTTGAGAGAGGTAAAGTCTGCTGCATACCAACTCGTAACTATTCACATCGAGCTCACAGCTTGTGTTGCGTTTTATCTCCCGTCTTTATTTTCCACATTTTCCCACCTCTGTCCTCTGCATAATAATCAGGAAAACGGAAAAGTCATAAAAATGATTTTACAGTTTCAGCTGATTAAAATTCAAAGCCAATGGGGTAGATGGTCAACAATGCTGCAGTTTAGCATTTTGCAGCTCACAGGGTTTCTTACTGCAGCTCAGTTCAATGTGCTTTATTGTCCCTGAGGGAAGGTTACATTTCAACAATAATACAACATCCAGTCTCTAATTACTGTCTAATAAAAACAGATGTCATTTGTAGAAACTGAATCTCTCCAGTGTTATATAGTGAGCTAAAATTGCACAGGTAGAGGAGTCAAGTTTTATCATTTATACATTTATGTATATTTATGACAGTTGATCTTTTTTTTTTGTAATTATCTTTGTTGGCAGTTGGCCGACTCACTGGTGCGACAGGCTGCAAGTGCTTCTAAAAATGTACCTAAAGAACACATTAAAAGCTCATTAATATCAAGTCATGTGATGAGAGCAGCAGAGTGATGCAGCGAATAGGGAGATGGACTTTTTTTCTGAGGACCTGGGTTGAAGCCTCTGTGCAAATAAATGCTGAAATGCTGTCTGCTAAAATGTCCTTGTGAAGAACACACTGAATCAGTACCAACTCAATTGCTGTTATTCAAACGGCCTTTCCCTCTATTTGTGTGAAGAACTAGGTAGTTTAAAGAACATTGTTCCAACAGGAATTAATACAGCATATATATATTACAAAAAATCTCACTCTATTGGATGGCTGGATGATTCAGTGTTATCTTTTATCAACTTTTTTCTTTCTGAAACATACTGAACACCACCATATGTCACCATATGAGATATTAGACCTAAATAGTTCAGGGTCTTGGTTTCACAGTATTGACAATGATATGAACAAGAGTTTGACTTTTTAATCACATAGGTGTAAATACTTAACTAGTAAATATTGTTCTGATGATGCTCTTGTCTTTTGAGTTATACAACTTGTGTTTCACCAAAGGCGAAATCTTTAGTCAGACATTGGGGAGGAACCAGTTTTTCCTGCAAGTATATGACCACAGTGTTATATCTCCTAAATCACTCAGTACTTTATTCATTGTTCTGATTATATGTCTTGTAACATAGCGGTAAACCACAGTGTTAACAGAGACAGATGATAATCAGCTTCATGATACCAGTTATCATCCAGGATCACCAATGTTAGTTTTAGTGAAGCAAGTAACCCAAAGACAGATGGACCTCAGGGCAACAGCTGGTGATAGAGAGGTTCTTGTCTTGGTGCTCACCTTGAGCTTGCATCTCATCAGTCCGCTTTCTGTCTGCTTCTTTTACTTCCACTGTCTCTCTTTACCGGCAGCTGTGTGTGCGCATATACAGACATAAGGACGGATGCTAAGCGCTCCACTATGTTCACCAACTGGCTGGTTACTAACTGGCTGTTTTGTTCTGGGCTGGTATAGTGAACTGTGCGTTTAAATGCTACATCTGAAAACAACACTACTGTGGATGGTGATAGCAAAGCAAAGTTGTGGTGGTGAAACTAAAACAACTGAAAGATGCAGGGGCAACTGCAGAGGCTGGTAACAATTCTGTGGGTTTGTCACAATCAGGGACTCCTCTCACATTACATGTAGTCATTTAATTCATTGTTAATATAGAAGTATTGATTAAAGCCGCTTTAAAGCTATAATAGGCTTCTATTGCTTGCTAGAGATTGTGAGTGCTTATCATGAAGCCTTAATGAACAAAAACATAAGGATAAATCAATGGTGACAAATACTGTAATTTACCTTTAATAACACGTGTTTGTTTATATATGCATGCATCATCCTTGCCTACATGTGTGCACTTGCTTTAGAGTGCACACTGATCGATTCACCACTTGGAAAATCCATCAACTGCCGAGTCGAACTTAAACAAATGGAGCTGCTTGGACTGAGAGCTCAGTGGGAACAACCTAGTTTCCCATTATCACCCTGTCCACAAATTATTTTCATGTTACAGTATGTTACAATGCAAGCACTCACACACAAAGACACGCACCATCACACCATGACAGGTATGCACAATAGAAAGAGCCATATGATAGAATAGGGTAATAAAGCTCAGCGAGGGCAAAGGGGATGTTGAACAATAACCGCAGCTACAGACCAATGAAGTGCCCAGTACACACAGAGGTGGGATTTATGGCAAGGTGCCCCCCCCACACACACACACACACACACACACACAATCATGTTTCAGCAATCAGGTCATAACTGTGACAAAGACCATACATATATTAACTATTCTCACACAGCTGATCTTCACAGATTTCTCTCACACACAGCGGGCTCTCATACAAAAACCATCAGAGACTCTATCACTGGTCCCTCATCTTAGCAGGTAGCACTATCGCTTTTCTTTCTGTCTTGGTGTCCTCGTCTGTCTATATTACTCTCTTTGCCTCTCTTTCTGTTTCTCAGCAGTCTCTGCTGAATCCTCTTTCACACCTTCACCCTCTCTCCCCCCTTTCTCTTCTCCTCATTCCCTCTAAGCAGTCTTTCCTGAAACCCCCTTTCATGCTTTCGCCGCACTCTCCATGCACACATTCACTCTTTTTCACTCTCTACAGTCTGTCCTGAAACCTTTTCATGCCTCCATGCCATCATCTCTCTCCCCCCCTCTCTCTTTCTCTGTCATATTCTTTTCTAAGCACCTGGCCATGACTCTTCCCCCATCGCTGTGGTTTCCCCTCTCCACCTCTCTGACAGCTTCACATTAATCATTCCTACATCCCCAGGAAGACTGCCTTCCTTGCCTCCCTCCACTCTATCTCTTTCTCTCCCTTTCATTCTGCCTGTATCTTTTTCTTTCGTCTCTGTCTCTCTGTCGCACTTTCCCGTCACCCTGCTTTCTCTCTTGTTTCTCACCTCTCATCAAATCTCTATTTATGCACGTGCAACAAAAATGGCATCACATTTCCTCTCCAAGTCATCATATTCTCAGTTGTGGAATATGTTGTGAAAAAGTTTTGCATTCACTGCGATACCCCCAGAATGGCAGTGAATCTGATTTATTCTAAGTGAAATAGATCATGTAAGAGTCTTAGCAGGCTGCTTTGATGGGGGGCGTGTTGCTTCAGGTACTGGTGAGACAATGAAATACGATCCTGGTAGGCCAGTTTGAGTGAAGCATCCCGTGTTTTACAGTTTTATTGGCCGCCAAAACACTGCAAAACAGTTTATAATACTCTGAGGAAGGATTTTACAACTCTGAAAGTTATAGCACTGACAATCCATTGATGTCTTAAAAGAACAGGATACTGGGTTTTAAGATGGTGCTCCATTCATTCCAATGAAAGTTGCTTAGTGGACTCATATGCTGAAGAATTTTTAGACTCATTGGCTTTTGTGTTTTTGAGCCCGTTTAGAGCAATTTCCTCTAACATTAAATATTTTTCTGATTAGTTTGTCTGGTTTGTTCTTTGAGACTTTTATTAGACCTAATGGAACAAATTCGGATAATACAAAAAGTCTTTTCACTATGTTTGTAGTGCATATTTTTGTTACAAGGTAATCTAACTAAAGTAGAATAGTTGCAAATAGAGACATGTTTAACAGACAACCATGCATTTTTAACAGAATTCTCTAAAATCAATATCTTTGCAGTGTCAAAAATGTACTCTTAGTATAGCCTTAGTGAGGGAGTAATTGAATGAATGGGTTTTTTTTTTTACAAATACCAACACAAGTCACTTGAGGCCACTGAAATTTCAAGGAAAAATATTTCAACATGAACTTTCAACAAAGTACTAACTTCTTTGAATAATACAGTATGTGTGAACTTAGCTCGAAAAAAGTAAAGTGTTTTTTGCACGTTCACTTTTCAGGAATTTAATTATAAAGTAATATTGGAGGTTTATGTGAAAGAGGCTTGCTCAAAAAAGGGTGAGAGGAAACAAAGGAAACTGTGAATGACTGAGAATTTCCAGGAAATCAAAGGCTGGCTTGCTACACATTCACAGCACTATCGAGAAATGACTAACACCAAACAACAGACAGCCATTCATTTAATTTCCTCATAGGCGTTTTCAACCGTCTCTTTCACACAGTCATTTGTTTTATGGTTCTCTCTTATGCTCTTAAACACTGTCTAATCCCTGATTAGTGTAGAAAGAGGGCGTTTAATGCTCCTCTCCACTTCTCCTGAACTGTGACACACAAGAATTGCTTACAACCACACATGCACTCACTCACACTTGCAGCAAAGAAAATCCATGCTCACCCATAAACAATTCAACACACACACATAAACCTACACTGCTTTTCCTGCAATGCCACTTGCACATGATGCTCTCTTTCTCTGGTGAAACAGATACTTGAAAAGGATTTAATAGTATCCGGTGAGCGCAACCAAACACTCAGGCGACAATGCGTTTACCCAAGGGAGAAAGTGAGCATTAAAAGAGAACACATCCGTACATAACTGTACAAATTCTGCCAGGGCCACTTTTGTCAAATTTAATACACCACAAACAAGCAGTATAATTATGTTTAGTACAATTAGTGTGATGTGGAAACTCCCGGCACATGTAAGTACACATGGGAGTAGAAGTAACCAACAAGGGTATTATCCAGTGCTTGAATTTGTCTGGCAATCAACCCTATGGAGTGCTGGTACTTTTAACTTCACCCACCTGCATATCAGTGCTTCTTATCAAATACTGCCACATTCTTATGAAATTTTCAATATGCACTTATCTGCAAATCACTCAGAAATCAGGGCAGAAAATGTGCTGTCTTTCTTGGAGTTTTTGAGAGGTAGAGTGTGAGGTCATCTCCTCCAGACATCTGCTGGAAAAGAGTTGGCCTTTTTTTTTCAAAACACTCTATTGGTAAATGCTCTACCATCAGTGGAGACAGTAGATTGTGCCCATCGGGCTCACTTAAGGATTGTTTTCACTGACAGGTCTGACCATACAGGGAAAAAGTGGAAGATGAACCAACCTTAAATTACTACAGCTTTCAGTCTGCCCTAAATGTCTATTGCAGAAATTCAAGGTGCGTTATGGATGTGTTTCATGTTTTTCCATCTAAAATTTGTACAGATTTTGCTTTTCAGTGAGGTATATCCACCAAATCACAGTGCTGAGAATATACAGTATTATATGTGAACAGTATTAAATATATTTTGAATTCAGGTTTATGTCAGCTCCTGCTGTATACGGGGCCTAACAATATTCAATATGGAAAACAAGAAAAGAGAAAAAGCATTAACTAATACAGTGCACTTCGCTCTTGTTAGCAGTGGGGATTGCAAACGCTGATGCAAAGGTGCAGCATGATTAATTAGAACATTTAAATATAGCACCTAATTTGACAGCGAACATGCAGCTGCTAAGTTCTGATGGGAAAAGTCATCAAATAGACTTGATCAGCTGATCAACCTGAAGTCCCTGATAAAGTTATACCTAATTCAGAGTACACAATATCAACCTGTTAATTGCCTGACAGGTATGGGATGTCGGAAATAAAAATTATTAGATGAACCATGGGGGCCTGTTCTATCCCAATGACAAACAAATCATTACCTGTATCCAACCATGAGTCATTTATGTCATATAGAGGCATCAGTATTAAAATTAGACTGTCTCATAACCAGTTAAAGATTCCTTGTAGTGCATTTAAGTATTGGAGATAGATATGTGTGAATGTGTACATATAGAGTGTTATGGAATTTTCTATCCTTAGGTTACACGAGGTCACGTGTGGGCCTTGAGGTCCTCGGCAGTATCAATTGTTTGGCTTTGATTGGGAACAGGAGGTGCCAATCTATCTCAACACTGTGGTGGCCAGGGTCGAAGAGACCTATTGCTGCCTTCATAGACATAATAGATAGCTGGCTGTTGACGTTCCAATCTGCGTAAACAGACATGTGTCTCCAGACTAGAATATGTTGACAATAAAACCTCCATGGGTAAAGACATTCTCTTTGGCTAATTCTGGGCGTATAGTATTTGTGGTGTTATCTTGGGGTTTAAAGTCTATCCACCAGGATGAGTTGGGCAGAATGTGAGACCGACTCAGGCACTTCTGATGTACTTTGAGAGTGCCTCTAATTCTCCTTGGCCAAGTGTCAATAAATATTACAGCATAAGACATCAGAGGCTCCTGAACACTTTCTTCCCTCCTGACCTCACCACTGACCTTTGACTTCAACAATTTCTCCACAACATAGAGAGAAACATATATATTTTTATATGGTTTGTTGAAACTGTAGTCGGTTTTGTAATGTCTATACTGCTTTAATTAGGGTTGCGGGGGCGGGGGTAGTAATGTATATGTATTTATGTATGCATGTATGTGAAAGCACATGTATAGATTATGTTCTTAACACGGACCCCAGAAAGATTAGTGGTTACCTTGTAGCAGCTAATGGGGATCCATATAAACAATAAACAATAAACAACATACATAGTCCACCTTAAAACACACTTTACTGTGTTTTTTTTCTGAATTCAAATTGATTTTTTTCTGTCCTGTTACTAGAGAGTAGATGAAAAATAAAAATAGAGACATCTGTCATTAGCTCTGGTAGGAAAGGTCAGATTGTTTTTAATTTAGATCACAGATCAACCATTTGGGATCTGCTCTATGAATCCTACGTCCGATCACATGGGGTTAAATAATCTACAGTTTATCAGACACATCTGCATCTTAAAAGTGATCAAAACAACTAAAACTAAAGCCAAGACAAAACACTGAGATATGCTTTTGATGAATTAAGTCGATGAGAGCTGACAAATGTGACAGCGTTGATGCTTTTGAATCAACTTGCCAGAAAAAAAAAACATCAAGTTCTACTTATCAAGCAAAGTGAAGCATTACTTGAAATGTCAGTAGATGATCAGTGATATTTCTCATTTCCCATACTGAATAAAGTAATTACATCGGGCCCCAATCAGGGGAAGTGGTGGAACACTGGAGAGCTGGCAGATTGCTATCTGTTTGACAGAGACAAGTCAACAACACCTCTATCTTCACTCACATTTCCCCTGATGGAACAACACTTTATCTCTTCATTACTAACTGATAGTAGATGGGGGCATGGCAGTTAATTGCATTGCAGAAATGAGTGTGTGCATATGTGTGCGTGCGTTTTTATAAGGGTCATTATTTTTAATAGTTTTGGCATGCACCTGTGTGCCGGTGCATGTGTTACCATGCACATGTTTTAGGCTGGGATGTGCATGCGATCCATGTGGAAGATTAATGTTTCGCATTTTGGTCCTCACTGACGCTACTCGCCAGAGCTACCTGTAAAGACAGACTGAAAGTCTCTCAGGCGTCTGCTCCCCTCCCTTTATCTTTATCTGTCCTCTTCCTCAGCTTGTTATATCTTTTCCAAACCTCTCCCCTCCCCTCCAGTCCCTTTCGTCACCGCTATCGTCACCTGCGGCTGTCTGTGTCCCACGATGCATTGCAATCCACCCGCTCCCCTGGCTGGTGGTGGAACTGCAGTGACATCTACTGAAAGAGGAGAGGTGAGGTGAGGAGGGGGGTGAAAGAGAATGAGGAGAAAAGGAAGGAGAAGATGACTCACTACAGTATCAGAATTAAGGGACTGTTGGGAGGAAGGGGAATGCATACCTTGAACTTTTATCATTAGGTATTCAGCTCAGTTCTTTAATATCAGCACAAATGAACCTTCCTTTTTTAAACAAAGGGCAGTGTTTCCCCATTGCAGTAGAACTTTCCCTGCTTCCCCCTGTTTTTTTTTCTCTGAGTCTAGTATTGTGTGCAGATAATTGCTTCTCTTTAGTAACAACAGCTCTAAAATGATTTTTATTCTAGTCAGCAAGCTTTGATACAGGCTGTCTGTGTGTTTGTAATTATTGTCTTAGCCACTGGCTGTCAAACCCTATTACGTGAGGTCAAGCCCAAATGACTATCCTGAGCTGATGACAATAATTTGACGACAGACACACATGCATTAGTCAATCATGGACTGACACAAGAACACACACCAGATAGGTTTCTGCGTGGGAACACACACTGAGAGGGGTTACACAAAACCACACATACACACGAACATGTATCATGCATGCACATTAACGCAAACACACAGCAGGAAATTTAGCCTTTGACAGGCATCTATGCCATGAATAATTCAGGGGCTAGTTTACATAAACCATCCATTCAGTCATACATGAATTAGAATTACAGTTGTATGTGCAGAAGGCAATAATCATGTTATGATAGTAAAGCCAGGATTCTATGCATATTCACATACGACTTTTGGGAAATCTAGTTCAATTCTCATGACTTTTCTGCAATTTGCATTCAATTTCATAGATATTATGCAATTTTAAACACTTAAAACATTTTTCTTTTGTGTTACTCTGCAAACACAGATGTGTTAGAGTTTAATTTGTCAGAAAGGATAAAAGCCTGCATGGTAAAGTGGAAAAAATACATGGCTTAAAGCAACAAGTAACTTTGCAACCACAAAATAACAGATGAATGTAAGGCTTTATGGCACTAAGTCACACACCACCAACTATTTCACTGATTTTGGCTCATAATTTATGGAGACAATGTTTTCTGGTTTTCCCTCTTTCCATGTCTTCCGGCTGCTGCACATTAACTCTCTGTGATTTACAGAGTTACCTGATGGACAGTGAAGTAAACTGTTGTAAGCTGTAGCTGCTGTTAGCTAATGTTAGCTTAGTTTGTTAGCCTCCCTGCCCTGACTGTGAGCTGAGACCACCGGGGGGGCTGCGCAGGGTTGCATTTTCATATGTTTCAGCTATCGTCTCTATTAGTTATGATAGCACTGTACTCACCAAAGAACTATATAGTGATATACCTGTGTTCTATGTTAGCCTAGCTAGCAGCTCAGAGTGGCTAAGTCTCAGAACAGAGTCAGAACAGCAGCGTTGCTGGCTACAGTCTGCAGTCAAATTTTTTTTTATAGGAGGGGACAGGGATGGAGCGGTGACAAAAGCGGCTGCCATACATCACTTGCCTCCAGATCAGCCAAATTCAACTGCAATAGCCAGGTTTCAACCAATAGGGGGGCCTTGTTCTGCATATTTACAGCACAAAATGTTCATGTAAATTAGTTAAATACTTTGCACTGAAATGTCAAGAATCGATCAGCAGCACTGCAAAATACCTGTATCCATACACTGTTTTTCAGCTGTTTGAGGGTTTAGTTACTCTTGAAGTTTGTTTTCTGCAAATCTAGCCTGAAGCCTTTCAGAGAGCATCTTTCAGCACATACTGTACTGCACCCAAATAGATTACGGCAGGCAATAAAATTTGTCTGATTTATGTATTATTAACCATTTCCATCCCGGGGGGCCTGTTCATTTTACAAAGTGCCTATGGTGGGTGTAACCCTGTCTATCAGAGGCCAATGACACAGGGACACTTGTCAAATAAAACTATATTACCTCTGATTGATTGACAGGGTTATGTGTCTCTGAGCAGAGATGGACAGTCAAGTCCAGAGGCGTAAATATAGACAGTTCAGGCAGTGCCGCCGCACTGAGACCCGTGGGGTTGGTCGGCCCATGGAGAGACCAGGACCTTTTAACAATATGATGTGCAGAGATCAGAACCTTGCTGACTCAGATTGCCAACTTGGAAATATGCCTATTTCCAAAGAAGATGTCAAATAAAAAACTAAATAAAAAGTGGTGGTCATTTTTTTTTCTTGGGGTGGGGATTAAATGGTCAATAGCAGGCTATAACAAAATCCAATCAATCCAGATCAGTTCACAAATTAACATAGTCTGGTGGGCAAAATGCTCTGCTTCAGAGACACTCCTGGTGGGATATGAAGCTGCATGAAAAACAAACCAAAACAGTGCCGTGGCCGTGACATCACGGAGCCATGCCCAGTGTAATTTAAGGGTCAGAGAATATTTTTGTGTTGCAGGGAGTATAGAAGGAAAAAGAGACAGCAAAAGAAGGATAAAGAGAAACAACGCCAGCTGTAAAAGAAGAAAGAATTAATTAAAAATGAATGCTGACAGATTACTGTGGAGGAAAAGGTTGAGATGGAATGAGAAAGGAGAAATGACTGAACAAAATTTGAGAGATAAAACAACTTGGACAGGAGAGAATGCAAGGCGGAGAGAGAAAAACAAAGGTGACGGAGAGGTCTGCCTCTTTCTCAGATAGAGGACGACAGTTCACACAGGGGTGCAGTAACAATCAGACCTTTAGTGTCCCCATCTTATTTAAATAAACTACACACACACACACACACACACACACACACACACACACACACACTTATACTAGAACATCCTGAGATCTGAGACTACAAAGCAAGTTCAACATACCATGAGTATCTTTTCATTTTGTGGCTTTGCTGAGCTTAACAAACACAATATTACTAAGCAGTCACATCACGGTGGTTATCACCTCGGTAAATCAGCCAAGATGTCATCTAACAATGGGCACAGAAAAGGCAGTGTTTGCAGCATATGAACAGTTGCAAACAGGTCAACTGACATCAGAGCGGCATACTTTACAAACAAACTATGATATGAGAAAATCACAAAGAAGTTAAAAACATAATCTCTACTAAATACACTAGAGTTGTTGCTGCCAAATGCAGGAAAAATGACTACTGTCGGAAAATGTAGCTTATAATATCACTACTCCATCATCACTATAATTACATTTGTGAATTACATTAAATCAACTTGGCAATGTTGCTTAAACATATTCTTATGGCGTATGGCAATTTTAGCCTTATTCTTTCAGCTGCAACCCTGGTGGTGGTGCAAAACGGACATGGGAGCAAATAAAGAAATAAATGTAAAAACAGAATTCAAAGCGGTAGGTAGGCTTACTTGTAAGTCCAACAAGTACAAGGGTGTAGCACTTCAATCAGTCTCTGTTGTAGGATGATACTGATATACAAAAGCACAATGAAATGTTTTTGACATTGTTTGCAGCCAGCTGGGAGGAAAAAATTAAATAGTGCTTTTATACGCAGTGGTTATCTAAAACATATCCTGCTCCAGACTAGGTAAGGTGTGCAGCATAAGTTACTGTGACGATAAATGCAGTAAGAAGTGAACCACCGTCGTAACCCTGAAAACCCAGGGTAAAACTTCAAGTTACTTTGCTAACCCCAAATCTTTTGTAGTACAGGCCTCTGATTAACATTGCCCTGCACACAACAGCCCATGTTAGTTTGAGGACAAGATTGAGAACACACTCAACATGCACACATTTTCATTTTTATTTAAAATTCAGTTAGAGCATAATACAGTTGTCTAAAAGAATACCGTGGTCCAGCAGAATTTACAGCTTGACCTGCCTGTGAGTCAGTGCCATATAAATATCAATGATTGACATCTTATCTGAATTTTCTTGATGTGACTGATGTAAACTCCAGAAATCTTGAGCTTCCAGCAGCCTGCAGCAAAACACTCTCCACGAGTTACACTCTACAGCACCAGTAAGTATGATTTGGGATGGACAATTAGACAGAAACATCATCCCCTATGCATGTGAGAATATATCAGTGGAATATAGGCACGTGCCTTATGCAAGTTTCAACATATAAAATTGACCTAATTTTCACATTTTTTATTCATGTGGCTTTGGGGAGAAATGAGTCCATGGACCTAAAAGAACGAATACATTATATTACCAATTTCTTTGTTTTCAGCAGTGTAAAGACCGAAATGTAGCCTGCTGACATATTCACATAAAAGTCTTAGCGAGTTCACTCTTGGCTATTTTGACCCCATTTAGCCTACACATTGATTTTCTTCTTCCTAAGAAGAGATTATTCCTCGATTTATTCACTGCACTTTGAAAAAAAAGAAAGAAAACTGTATTTTAAAGAGGTCATATGCATAAAAACTAAGAATGTATTATCCAATATACAGTAGCATGTCAGTTTTATTAATTCACTAAGCCTTGCCCCTCACAGTGATTGAGGTGTTTACTCCAGTGCATATGTTTTATAAGTCAGCAGAGGGAGAGCACCTGCTCAGTGTCCCATTCTTCCTTATTACGCTTGGCAGGGTGATGGAGCACATAGCGATAGATCAATATGCACCCTCACACACACACGCAAAGACACACAAGCTCGCAGACGTGGACACCACAAAACTACGCACCTAGGCACAGAAACAGGTTCACATTAACATGAATAAATGTGCACAAGTAAACACACAAACACATTTGCATAAGGGGTTGTGCCTGTTAGCCCATTTCCCAGGTTATGAGATGATTAGCATCCCATTAACAACAGTTTTCCTGCCCTGAACACCCCCTCTTACTGCCATAGGTGCTGCAGAATGATGAAGCATTGTCATCGGGGGTCATGAATCATCGTCTTCCTCAAATTAAACATGTTACGTCATAAACACATTATGGCAACCCCTGGAGTTCAGGATAGATGTGTGTACAGAAATTTGTGTGAATGTGTGTGTGTTTGACTGAGTGCCTAGTGTCCCAGTTAAGTGTAATAAAGCACAGGGCTAAAATAATGTGATGAGTTTAATGAGCAGACCATCCATGCATTCAACTCCCTCAATACCTCCATCCTCCATCCCCTTCTCTCTCTCTCTCTCTCTCTCTCTCTCTCTCTCTCTCTATCTCTATCTCTCTCTCTCTCTCCCTATGTGTGTGTACGGGGAGTTTGGAGTTGGGCTGGGAGGTAATGTGATTCGACTGGAACGATTAATCTTGCTCAGGTGAGAGTGCACTGGGAGAAACAGGGAGTACGACAAGAAGAAGAGAGATGGGTAGAGATGGTAGTTTAAATGTAAGTGGGGAAAGAAAAGAAATTAATGGGAAAAGAGAGGGGCAGATGACGTGTAGCCGGTGATTTCTCTCCTTTCGCTCGTTTCTCTTCAGAATCATAGCCCTCTTTTTTGCACTCTGAACCAATCATTTCATTTGTTGCATCACCTCTTTTTGTTTCCCGCTCCAGCACACTCACCCACCCTAACTGCTCTACTTTTTAATGTTTTCCTCTTACCTGCAGTCTCTATTCTCCCCCTCCCTAGATCTTTCTATTCGCTATCACTTTCGCTCTTCTCTTGTTCAAAGGTCTGCAGTAATGTGTGGAGCAACTAAATGCCAGAGCCAAAATCATTTCACCTGCAGGACCTGCATACTGTCCATGTGGAGGATTGTGCAAATACTGTACATGCATATGTAACCACACTTATTCAAACTTAGAGTTCTACAAATACTCTATGGTCTAAGGTTTTCAGTGGGCTTAATATCCAATCAGACTGCAATGCTTGAATCAAAGAGTAGTATTTATTGCATATTTGATTTTATTTTAAAGACCATTTTAATCGGGGTGCTTTAAACTTATTAATATGAGCATTAAATGTGTCTTTTAGTTTCTTTGAAATTACAGTCAATGCTTGGTGGCCCAGAGTTGCAGAGGATTCAGCCACCCTGCATCTCTCCTGCATTAGTGATGCAGGATTTCCAAAACAATTAGCCTTCGAGGTGGAGCAGGAGAACATAAGCTAGAGAACAAAAAGCAAGACACACTGGCCCACTTTACTGTATGTTCAATACGATTCTGTATATACAAACCCATTTTGATGTTTAATCAAAAGTTAAAGTATGCTTACAGTCGGCAAGATAAAGGTGATCCATGTGGATCAGTATCCAAACAGTATCCCAAATTTTAGTTGATGGAATAATGACAAAATCTAAACTAAGAACTAATAGTATTACTGGCTTGGGTACAGTGCTGGATCTGTGCTAATTTCTTAATTTGATTTCCCTCCTCAAATAGAGCGAGTAATTTGTTTAGGGGACCAGAATTTGCCCAATTTAGCTGGTAAGCTCCTTGGCAGCAGTAATGGGGATAAACAGTTAGAAGAAACTGCAGCCTAATCATACTGCGTCTGTCGAACTCTTACACACACTCACAAACACTCACACACACACACAATGTCTTTTTCTTGTCCCTGCTGCGTCTCTACATTCCACCACAATTATCGAGTTTAAAATTACACCTTCATGAGGCTAAGAAGCTTGCCAACTAACCTGTTAGCCAAGTCAATTTGCACACACACACCAAGAATGCATTAGCTTTCTAGCTTATGCAACTAATACAAACATAGCATCAATTATAATAAACTAGTATTGTTGTGCTGCATCATGCAGATACATTTTTTTTTTATTTGTTTTATCCCCAAAGAGACCTTTAAGTGAATACAGGATGACATTTTTTAGTGTGGCATGTTATGTATGAGATAATACCTGAGAATATCAGTGACAATCTACTTTAACAGATGCCATACATGGAGTACAAAGCAGTGCCAAAATCTGAGCAAACAGAGAGACAAATGAACAAACATAAACCCTCATATGCAGTTTGTTGTATATGATTTGTTTACATACCCAAGCATATGTGTACAAACAGATTTGTGCGAGTGTAAAACGTTTGATTTATCCTGAACTCTCTGAACAGTTTATGGAGGATCTCTAATTGGTTACTCTGGCCCTACAAAACACACACACAAAACTGTACAAGAAAGTACTGCTGAAAATGTTTCCCAGGACAGAGATTTCCTGTTACAAAGATAGCACTTAAATCTACTTTTTAGAGCATTCACTCTCTCTCTCTCTCTCACACACACACACACACACACACGCACACACACCTTTTTCACTATCTATTCCTGAGTCCTTCTGTCTTTCATATGTCTTTGCTCTTTTTCACCTCCTTTTCTAATGGCTGCACATCCCTACTCTACCTTCCCATTACAACTGTGTGAGCCAACTGTGCTTTTATTTTCTAGATCTTATAGACACCATTTGCGCACACACACACACAGACACACACACACACACACACTGCTCAGGATTTCTTTTATCAACCAACTGATTCACCTTCACCTATACACAAGGCACATGCCCAGCAGGATGTTCACATACAGATGCGGCGCTTTCTCATCTCATAGAAAAGAAGAGTGGGTGGGATGAATGACACATAGATTTTGATTGACATATAGCCTCAAGACAGAACAAGTCGAAGCATTTTTTTCATCCTACAAAGACCACTCTGTGTTCCCAACTTTCATACCTACACTTGTTCGCTAGCTACTTTCAACAAATATTGAACTCTTTCACCTCATGCAGTTTTTCTCCTCCTTGCTTTCTCTTTCTGTTATTCATAGGCTTTTGTTATCTCACTGCTATCATTTACTCTCATTCATGCTCTTGCTCTTCACGCACCTTTCCTCCCCTCTTTTACTCCCCCCCTATGTGTTCTCCCTCCTACGCCAGGTTCACGACCCCACTGTTCCTCTTCGACATACCCTCTATCATCCCTCTCACTATCCATTGCAACACATGGTGGGTAAAGCTGAGACTTGGAGAGGCGTCTGTGGTACAATTCAAAGCTGCAGGGCCAAGTGACAGCATGTTGCCACTATTTGTGCCTTTCAGTCATGCAAGCAGTTGATAACTAGTTGCCTACCCCGTTATTTAACTGGGCATGGCTGAATGGGAAGAGGGGTCTCATTTTCACAGCAGAGATACCAAGCAGTTATGGAGGAGGGAGGATATACACACACAAATGCACACACACACACACACAAATGCATGCATGAGCAGAAACTCACTTGCTCAAACAAATACATACACACACTTCTGGGAAGCAATGCTGCCTCAGTCTTCTACCGACTCTATTAGGGCACAGTACCTCAGACTAAAGAGGTGAAACTGCAGCTGCAAAGAACGTAACTAAATAGAGCTGGGATTTTAACAGCATCGCTCTGGTCTGAACCCCCCGAAGAAACCTCTGGCTCTTTTTGACATGGATTTCGCTTGGAGCGAGAAGTCAAAACCTGTTTGAACTCCGGCTGAACTTTGTAACTGTGTTTCCCTTCGCTTCGGCAACCCCAAAGGTAGGGAAAATAATTCTTAATGCCGAATTGTCATAAATATTCAACGAGAATGTTCTTCATCTGCAGATTTCAGACTTTCATGTGGCTTGTAGCTTCTTACCTTTGTGTGTTGAATAGTGTGGAGTATTCAAATCTCAACCAGAATTCTTGCGCGCTAGTGTAGAAGCAGATCAGCACCATGGACAGCTCCACGTACAAGGACATGAAATGCATCAGCATTCAGGACTTTTATCTGAGAGGTTAGTGGGCGTTTAGACAGGGACAGGCATGTCTATACCTGCTGAATGTAACCACTGTGAAACAATCAGGAAATAACTTTATTTTATTTCGCTGATTAATAACAACTTTATCGAGGCCGGCGCTCGCTCTCCGTTGTTGTAACTCTATGTCTTTCTACCAAAGCTCTCTCTCTCTAATCATCGGACACAAATCAAATTAAACTTCTTCATGTCATTATTTTGCGGCGTAAATTGCGAGTCGGACTCAGATTTAGAAGCTGGTACATGAAATAAACAAAGTCAGAACACACACACACACACACAGGTAGATTATCAGAGTTTAGTCCGTGAATCCACCTGGATAGTCTCTGCTTCAGAGATATTTCAGGCTGTCTGTGGAGGTTTGACCGATCTGAGTGTCTGATTGGCTTGCGGGACGTGACGTAGGGCTCCGTTTTTCCCAAAAGTTGGATCTGGCTCAACTTCTCTCCCGGACGCCCGCAACGTTTTTTTGCGGCAACACCTCCGTTGTCGGAAACGCACTACCCCCACTGAAATGAATTGAAAAACGCCGCCGGCGTCCGGTTTGCCTGTCCCTGTCTGGACGCCCACTTACATTTGCAATAAAAGCACAGTGCATCATAGAGGTTTCAAGTGTTTTAACATCTTATATAAGTATAGTTTAACTTTTGACTTGTTTCACTAATATATTTCAAGAGGAAATGCTGGTCTAAAATGTAAAATCTTGGGAGGTGAGGCTAAGTATGCCTTCTTTTTTCCTAAAAGTATTAATACATTTTCTTCTGTTATTGTGTTCTTTCTCATCTGCCCACATCAAAAGAACTATATCCCATCTTGTCTTGCCCTTTTCATTACCCCTCCACCCTCCGTATCTTATCATCCACCATTTCAATCTTGCCGTTGTGTTTCATCATTGATTTGATTCAGGTTTTTAGGCAGGTATAAAGCAGAGCTTATATAAACCTTTGTGCTTATGTTAGCCTATCTGTGTCTATTGCGTGTGTGTGTGTGGAAATGTTTCCTTAAAAAAAAAAAAAAAAAAAAAAGTTTTTATTACAGCAGAGTGATCATTCAGCCCAAAAGTTTGTACAACAATGTCAAAAAGTAAAAATAAAAAGTAATAGATGACAAGGACCTTGACAACAGCGCCACAGACGCCGGCCATATTTCTTTGTGCATCATGTAGACTGAGTGAGGTGAGGAGAGGCCGACAAAGATAGATGAGAGGTGACACAAGTTGTGAACAACAGATGTTGAGTTACTTATTTCATTGAATTTTTTTTTATTACATTTTTAGTGACTTTTAAAGACTTCAATACGTCTGGGCTAATACACAATTATTAGCATTTGTTTTTTTCGCAATTACACACACGCACCCACATGCCAACCTAACACACGCTATGATTTTAAAAATAAATGTTACATGCAATCATTTTTGATTTGGGTCCACAAACAGCTTGTTGCCACCTGATTCACTGAGCAGCTGATGAGCATATGTGTGTGTGTGAGTGTGTGAGTGTGTGTGTGTGTGTGTATGTGTGAATGACTAAGCGCTTTCAATCTGATTTATGACAAAGGAGGGACCCGAGTCTCCCTTGATTTGTTTACCTACTAACGTGCCTAGCTTGCCAACATGCACGTATACACACACACACATACATGCAAATGAACACTGTCACTGGTAAAGTCCTTTCAGAAATAAGATTGATGCTCAAGTAAACTCATACTGAGCCTCACACTAAATACACTCACTAAAGATTTCAGTCACTCGAGAAAGAAATTTATGGCTCCTTTCTAAATATTTCAAGCACACACTCACATACACATATATATCGCCAATGTTCTCTATAATGTTGTGTTACATGTAGCATAATATGACCTGTCACTCTATGACCCCCCCCCCACACGTGAGCTTTTGACCTTTAACCCTTCAACTTTTGAACTCAGCCACAGACCTGATTAGACTCAGGCCGAGTCACTTTTATTAGGCTCTCCCTTCCACATCTCGGCATGAGTCATGTTGAAGGTGACAGGCCTGCAGCGAATACACACAAAGGCGAGGAGTGAAAAAAAGACCAGCAGAGAGGAAACATGCTACACACAGACAGCAAGACGTCATGTTTAAAGCCATCTGTTACAGCCAGCGGGACGCAGGAGGCACTCCTGTGTTTGCTGTCAAAGACATACTATCATTTCACAAGTGTGTATGTGTTTGTCTGCGTGTGTGTCATCGCATACATGCACTACCATTATTACTGTTTCAGGCTATTTTTGAACCTCGCAATCACAGGTCACTCTTGACATCTGGCTCGTACCACGGTTTTTCTTCTAATCAGTCTCTGATTCTGACTGTGCTAGCAGGCATTCCCTCAGTGGCTCATATTACCACCTCTGAGCAGGGTAGAAGGCACAGAGGATGGAAAAATAGTAAAGGAAGAAGATCTTTACTGGAATCGAAGAAAATATGAACAACTAAGAGGAGCAAGGACAGCAGTGTTGAAAAGAGTCGGAGGGTTTATGTGATTTTAAAGGTAATTCCAGCTTTATAAGTTTCTGTAGATTTGATGATGGTACAAACTGGTGAAGGAAAATTGATTGCACAATAAGGCTTTGTATTTTAACCATAGTAACCTGACTTATAATGACTGGATCAGTAGGATGAGTTATAAACATAAAATTCACAATCTTTTTTGCGAATTTTATATTTATAACTCATCCTACTGATCCAGTCGAAAGTTTGGACACACCTTCTCCTCCAATGCCTCCTTCCTTCACTCTTCCAAGAAGAGTGATGGGAGTGTTGCATCAGAAGACCTGGCCTCCACAATCACCCAACTTAAACTCAACTGAGGTGGTTTGGGATGACTTGGACTGCAGAGTGGATGTAAATCGGCCAATGCTCAGCATATATGGGAACCTCTTCAAGACTGTTGCAACAGCATTCCAGTTTACACTTTTTTTGTTTACCATATCATCCATGTTAGTTTTGATGTCTTCAGTGTTAATCTACTGATGCCCCACTGTTGCTCCTCATATTGTACGTCATTCTGTATAAGAGCAATGGTGCTGTTGTTAAAGACAGAACGAAGTCTGAATTTTTGAGCAGCTCAGATATTTTGTGTTGTGTGGCCAATCCAAATCTCACTATTAAAGTCACTATTAAACATCTACCAAAAGAAAAAAAAATGTGCAATATCAAACACTAGGTCTTTAGATTATGATGACTAATCATCTGAAAATATAAAGCCTTTCACTTTGTCCTTCATTTGAGGATACAAGACATTTGTTGTAACCCTTTGTGCAATCATCCAAGGACAGCACTCATACAGAATTCCAATTCAGATGTCCAAGGAATGATGTTGTAGCTGGCGACTACAGAGGACATCACGTAAAACAATAATAAATCCTCAGGACCACCAGAAAGGCAGCACCATTCAGCAGACCCCTTATCTGAATGTTACAGTGTACACACACTCAAGCTCTTGCATGCCAGGGTTATCAAGTTGGCACCTCCCTTCACAGATGTTTCGTTGAATTAGACCCCCGACACCTCCAGAAGGCTCAGCAGTGATTTCTAGCATCCCAGGCCTATGCTTAGACAAAAGCTGGTCTGGGTATTTCAGGAAGATAAAATATTATTTCACTTAATTTCACTCGGGGAACTTGTCAGTCTTAAAAATTTAATGTGTCTAAATTCAGGTCTTCCGCTACTAATCATTACAATATTATTGGCTAATTTCATATGATCTTTTAAAAATGTACCTGGGGATATAAACTGCATGATTGGCTAAAAAAAAGAAAAAAGATTAAAGTAAGCTTTAGTAAAAGAACTGAATATGATGATGAGAGTGGCTATATTTCCATACAGAGTAAACCCATTGGAGAAGAACCAGTTTACTGTGTTGCGCTGCCTCCCTCTGTTAACACCACTCCATTGTTAACGCCTTCACTGTTATTCCCGGCTCTGATGTAGCAATGGAGGACTATTAAAGAAGATGAGGAGAAGGAGGAAGAATTAGTGCCTCAAGGGTAAGCTAAAGTAAAGTTTATACTAATGGGAAACTGAAGAGGGGAAACAAATGCAATCTCAAGTGTCAAAGTCTCTTACTTTGGGCATCCAGCCAATCACCCTAAAGTCTTTTCTGGTGAGGGCAGTCTTGTTCCAATCCGTCATCAGATCCATCTTACATGTGCAATCAGTCCAACCTTCTTACTTTTGACCTTCAGCCAGTTACAGCTACAGCTGCATGTTACTGACAGTGTAAATGAGGAAGAGTATTTGGAGTTTGCTAATACTTTGTTTCGGTGAGGAAAAAAAACAAAAACAAAATACATACACTGAGAAAAAAAAAGACACTGTTGTTTCAGCAAGTGCCCTAAAATAAATGTTAACGTGACAAAGTTTGTGTAGGGAGGAAGTGTGTGGATGGATGAGTCAACGTTTTGAACTTTAACTTGGACCACTTGGAGAGAGTGAGGCCAATAGTTCAGTCTTCTACAGTGATATCTGAAGTGGCAGTCATGTTTTCTTGTATGTTTAGTCACAGCACATTATTCACTTGTCTGACTAAATCAATTCATTTTGTCATAGAGGCCGGTGTTACCCTTGACTTATCTCACAATGTTAATAAAAGTGTAAGATAATAGCTGTGATTCAGATCCACTCCAAAGCTGAATTGGTTCTTCTTTGGCCCATGCTACTACCCTTCCAGTTTCATGAAAATCAGGCTGGTAGTTTTACTATAATCCTGCTCCCAGACAAACAAACAAAACAAACTGCGCAGAAAACATAACCTCCTTGGCAGAAGTAATAAAGCCACGAAAACAGAACTTCTGGACCCATCAAAAACAAAAACAACAGAACCAAAAAAAAAAAAAAAAAAGCGGAAACTTAAGTCAAGACGGTCACAAACACAAACTGCTGCTGCCAAAGCCAGAAGGTAGAAAGAGACAAAAAGCCAAAGTTCCTTCCCCTTTCTTATTAGTTTTCCCTCAATCCGACCTCTCCAGATACACCTGAGGGAAGAACACAAGACACCAAGAGACAAAATCATATGCACATCATAACCAGCAGGGGGAGAGTGTAAGAGTCTCAGAGAGATAAAAATGAAGCAGTGGATGACACTTGAAGAAAGAAAATGAGAGAGAGCCTGGTGGGCAAGTGGTCTGAAAATAAAAAAAGAGAAATAACAAAAATGGAGGAGGAGGAGAGAGTCAGAAAAGCAGCAGCGTGTCACCCATAACAAGTCAGGTGATAAAAACGTAACATTTTAGCTTCACTTAGAGGGACAGATTGAAATTGAAATCCTGTGACATAATGTTTATTCATTTAGAGCCTTTACCTTAGTTGATTCTTTGACAACTTGGAATCATTAGGGGAATATGGATGGACAGGGTGGACATTTCCCCTCCAATTATTGTTTCACTGATATACAAGCTGGTAGACAGTTTTGCCAATTTTACTGCATGCGCATAAAGCCAGTCATTTCCATGACATTAATGGTTTTGGCCGGATGACATGACCAAGAGGCATCATGACGTACCCTCACAGTCAATACTGAACTTTACGTCTCCGTCTTACGTAAGTCTGCCATTTAGAAAATCCTTTATGAATCACCATACGTCGTGATCTATTCATATTGCTATACACTGAGCAGCTCAGGAATTAATAAATATCCAGTCTCAGGTGTCACAGCTGGGCTTAGTTCAACTTGAAGTTGGCTCAGCAGAACCCTCCCCCCCCAACACACACACACAAACACACACACCAAGTCCCAAAAATAGGACTGCAACTGCTATCATCCCCAAGAGACCAGTGAAACCTATCAAAACACATCAGAGTTAAAATGCTTCAAGTGTCCAAACTGTTTAATATCTAGGCAGGGCGTCAGTAGGTCATGCCAATGGTGCCTCTCAGTCAGAGCCAGAATGGCGGAGATGAGAGATGGTGCGCGACTGCAGTTTCACTAAATGATTGAATTTTGAAGGCAGAGTGGTGACACTGTAGAGAGCGATGGCGCCGGCTCAGCATCAGTCACAGTGCAGATGACAGAGTGGACACTTGGTAAACAGCTAGACTGGGAGGGAGGATTGGGGGGATATATTGTGGGTGGAGGGGGGTAAAGGAGATAGGAAGGTATGGAGGGAGGGAGAGAGGCTGAGACAGGAGATGGATAGAAGGTAGACAGGAAGGAAATATGAAATCAGGAAAGAAGGATATAATATTGAAAGGATGCAGGGAGAAACTAGTGGTTTCATCGAAGAAAGGAAGGAGGATTCAACAGTAGAAAGAGGTGAAGTGAGGAAAAATGGATAGAAGGAGAGTAGAGAGTAAGAGCACATATGGGCACCGAGCATAATTTGTTACAATCTCAGTCGCTACAATCTCGCTCTAGTATGACTGTAACTGTGGCTGCGGTGGAATGGGAGTAGAAACAAGCTGCACAGCTTGTCCTTAAAGTTGCAGTTGAGGCAAATGTAATATTGATGCACTCAGGTCATCTGGGGACATCTGAACACAGCTAACTCCAGGAGAGAGGAAGTAGAAAGAGCAAGAAAAAATTCAACAACAGTACTTACTATTGTTACTTGACAGTTACTTTTTTTTAAAATAGTGTTGAGGTTGTTAAAAAGGTTGCTAAATAAACTACATTAACCAAAACACAG
The DNA here is from genome assembly GCA_033000465.1 of Sciaenops ocellatus. Lineage (NCBI taxonomy): Eukaryota > Metazoa > Chordata > Actinopteri > Sciaenidae > Sciaenops > Sciaenops ocellatus. The sequence continues at coordinate 15,124,358 of CP136887.1, read as the reverse complement.
ATGACCACATTTACAGTAAAAGGTATTTTTGCTATGATTACACGTAGCTTCAGATAATTGAAGAATTCCCTGTCTTGTCTAATTAGTCTCCTTTAATGATGTAATTAATTTCAAATTAAATGGCATTTGGGTGGGAAAGAAAGTCATACACAATGGTAATGGACAAAAAAGACAAATAATCAATTGAAAATCCATTGTGGATATGCAACTCTTGTGTCTAAGAAAACAAAATTAAATGTTGCTAAGAAAAGTACTTCAGTCAGGATCTTGAGTCCCACAGATGGTCCAGTCAAAGCTTTTAAAACACGTCGGTTAAAGTGTTCACGGATAGGGAGAAAGAGTGAATGCACTAAGAAAAGTATTCATGTGCACAGAATGTGAACTGGATCCATTTCTTTGGTATCAATCGTATTGACACTAGGATGATTAAAACAAGACCTATTATCAATATTGTAGATACTCTGGGTCTCGATCCACCTGACCCGATAATGAAATGTCAAGCTCAACTTTTCATCATGGAGGAGAAGTCCTAAGTGCTCTGAATCATGCAGTTTAAAAGGTCTACATTTCCATGGAAACTGAGCAAACTCAATCTGCTGATGAGGACCATGTGGTGTTGTTGAAAGCTCAAGAGCAAGTGAGTAAAAAGAACTTGAGTTTAGATTGTTTTTCCAACTACAAAGTAGATGTTTCACCAGTCGAGCAGTTTCCCAGTTAACTTTAAATTGATGTTTTGGAGAGAAGCCTGTTACTCTCCTTTCTTTTTTCCATTTTCTCTTCTGTCTTTCCTACATTTCAGTTGTTTCCTTTCTCTGCAACTGTTTTTTTTCTCATTTGTACCTGTTCTGATACTTTCCGCTTCCTTCTCTTGTTTTCCCCTTTAGCCCCACCTCTCAGCGTGTATCTATAGTCGAGTCTGCACTGTACAACAACCTGACATCGCTTATACACAGTCATCCAAGCAGAGAAAATCCTATTGCCTCCTCAAGCGGTTGTCCCACAGCACTCCGTACTGTAGATAGCAGCAAACACAGATAGCAGCAATCTGCTGAAAGCCCTGGGTTCCCCCCACCACCTCTCTAATCCACAATCTGTCAATAATAGGTTGATGTCTGACAAGATGTGGTGGAAAGAAATAGGAAGCCCATTGAAATGTTACAAAGGTTTGATGTGCAATGTCAGGTACTCCCCTCCTTAAACATGACACCCTCTTCAAGCTCGGACTGCTGAGCGGAGAAATGCAATCTCTTATCTTGTCACTCTTATTGCAGAGAGAGAGAGGTCTGGAAAATAAAGGGGGGGGGGGGGGGGGCTAACGGTGAAGGAAGAAGTATAAGAAAGGTGCACTATGAGAGGAGAAAGATGGAGAGGTAAGGAGGATGGCGACAACAGGAGAGACGGAGACCGATGCAGGGTGGAGGAAGTGAAAAGAAGTTTTTTTTTTTTCTTACCAAATACGTCATGAGCTGTAATCCCATTCTACGCAGTTAAGAGTGAAAATCTAGAGTACCAGAGCAGAGAGAGAAGGAAGGCGGAAGAGATGATACATAATATAGAAGGAGAGGAGCTGCAGGTTTAAGAAGAGGGAGGTGAAAGCATTGAATGAAGGGTGATATGAACTGAGACGGGGGAGGAATGGAGGAAGAGAAAGTGAGAGCTCGATACACACAGATTTTTTAGCTCTGGACATCTTGTAGAGCGAGCTCCTCATCACAGGCGAGACCAAGTCGGCATGGTGTAAAAAAAAGAGATAACACAGCGAATTTAATCCCAAACTGTGCTGCATCTCATAACTCATAATGTGCTACACGCATTCAGCCAGTATCAGAGCGGGCCTGGCTGTTGCCGCTCCAGGTCTAGATCCAAAATGGGAAACAGGCAAGAAAAGCAATATGTTTTAATGAGCCCGGGTACCACAGAGAGAGAGAGACTAAATTTCTCTGAGTCCCAGGCTGAAAATATATATACGAACCCTTGCTAACAGCCCTCGCCTGATGCTTGTATTACATGGAGGCCTCAGAATTAACATGCTAGACAAACTCACACGTGCGCGCACACACATACGCCATGTTATTCCTGCTCTGTATTTCCATGGTGGGAAGCTGTTCTAACTGCAGCGTGAACATAAAGCCCTTGGCAGGCAGCTCTGAATGATGTAGGGCCTTGTAATGAATTTGATTTCATCCTGCCATTTCAGGCAATAAACATACAAGCTTAAGATGCATGGGGTTGTAAATTTTAACCGAGGCTCTCTTTTCAGCTGGGTGCGTGAATATTGGTTAGTGAGTGCTGTGACATCCTCACAGGAGAAAGGTTGGCTAAGTGATGCGGTTTTGTTGCAGATGTCCTTCAATGCATTTACACATGCATTTTACAGTGTACCAATACAAGGCAATAGGTATTTAATTATGTAGATGTGGCTGACGTTGGCAGCCATACACAATATGCAAATTTTCTGGAACATTTCAAAAACAAGTTAAGTGCATTTGGAAGAGAATTTGTCTCATTAAAAAAAAAAAAAAAAACACCCCAGGGCTGAATATAAGACTTTAGGCACTTAAGGTAGAAGTTTTATGCAGAGATACTGAAATTAATTTCTGTCTTTGTGAATAGGAGATTGGAGAGATGTTAGTTAAGTGAAAAGGAGGATAAAAGACGATGAAGTGGAGGAGAAGAGGGGTAGTGTGTGAAGAAAAGTGGATTAACGGTGTCACTCATTGGAACAGATTGCAATGAGAGGTGTGTGTGTGTGTGTGTGTGTGTGTGTGTGTGGACTCAACATATTGAGCAGTGGCAGCGAGGCTAACGTGTCTCATCAATTATAAAATCAGCAGTGCTATTTTTGGTACTCAAACAGTTGACGGGAAGATTTTCCAATCAAATTCAAGCGGCTTTGTCAAATAAAGATAGGCTTTTTTTATGCAGCATTTTATAACATGGGTGGAAATTCCAGCATCCATAAATAATTCACATGCAGCAATTGCACTGAGCCTGACTGTTATGACTCCAATTCAAAAGAACTGCATATTAGTCTCACTGCACTGCACACATTTCTTTCTATTATGGTGAATAACCGTAAAACAAAAGTCCAACCTAAATTGCTGCTGATCTCTGGTCTTGTTTCACTATCCAGAGTTTGAAATCACTTAGCAGACCTATTATAGCCAGTATTACATAAAAGCCCAGATGCTGTATTATATCTTTGGCTGCTTTAGATGGGAGTAAACATGAGCAAAAATACCAACCAGAAATTATAAGGGTATAGCCAAAACATGATGCTGTGGTATGTTTTGGTTAAAAGATCACAATTAAAATAAAACACTTTATTTTAGTCTTCAAATAACAGTCAAATAATGTAATGACCATTAACCCAAACCAAGATGTTTCTTTTGTGCCTAACCTAACCTAACCTTAATAGTCATGTATTATCAGAAATTTTTTATGTGTGAAACAGATGAAGGGAAAATTAAGATTACACTCAATGATTCTTTCTTTAGCTCTACCTTTAAGTATCACTGTAAGCTGGTCTACCGCATTTAATTGTCTGGAACACTGAGTTCAATGAAGCAGAGGGTAATATGTGTGTTATCCTCAGAAACAAGTATATTAGTGTGCGTTTATCTTCTTATAATTGTCAATGAGTAGAAATGTGTATGTGGCTTTGTAAGCCTCTCTGTGCGGTGTGTGTTTTTCTACAGTCTTTGTCATTGCTAATGTATTTTAATTTCTTGCAGCCCGAGGGCTGTTTCTGTCTGCTTTAAACAGCTGTCTTTTTTTTTGCCTCGCTTTGTGTCCCTTTAAACAAATACACTTGCATACAGTCACACACACATACTGTATGTTCAAGGGTAGCTGGAATTGACCGCATAATCAAATCTGTATAAAAGCACTAAAACATAAACAAATTAGCTATCACACATCAGTGTAGAACCTCTTTTATGCACATCCCCATGCCCAAATGCATCGGCATTGATACTTATACAGTCAAAATTACAAATCACCCATCCAGACAGAGCAGGCTAAACCCGAAAGGAACTTGACTGTGTAATTTTGGCTGAATAGCAGCAATCCTCTATGGAATAATGGCCACAATCCGGCTGAAGGCTGTTTCATTTCAGTATCAAAGTGGCTGTAATGAAGGCTGAATGACACTGGGGAAGGGCACAATAGCTCAGATATTGCTTCTAATTAATGTAGCTGATGTTAGAAACATGAATTAGATCTTTCTGAGCTGAGCAATAGATGTAATTAAGTCCATTCACTGTTACATACTCTGTTTCTTACCTTTCTCTTTTGCATATTTTTTTGTTTTGTGTCATCTCTCATATTTCTGTCATCTATCCCCACCTATCTCCCCCGCTCTTACATTTTACGTTCTGTCTGTCTTCTTGTGAAGATTTTAATATTCCACTCATCTAGTTCTTTGCCTCTGTCTGACTGTCGGCATGCTTCTCTAACAATGTGCCTATCTACCTATTTACCTGTCTTTGCTCGTACTGAGTCAGTCAGTCAGTCTATCTCTCTCCCTCTTGCCTCCTCTCGCCTTTAGAAAATAAAAGCTGAGCCTGTTTGACACCAACAGGATTACCTGAGCAGACGTGATTCTCTCACCTTTGTTCTCCACAGTGCCAAACCATCGCATTAACATTCCAAAGGAAGTGGAAGAAGCTCTCTGATTGGTGAACTGGGCTTTGTGTAAACCAACTGAACGGCCAACACAAATTAATCATGCTTGGCTGGACCACAATTCAATTTGGAGCGCGACTGTGGTCAGGGGGCTTGTCTACATTACTGCATATGAATGCAGTGCGCGTGTGTGTCTGTGGATGTGAACTAAAAGGATCGTATCACATGCATAACTGTCTTGCTGACAATCATTCCCTGGTTTAAGCATTGTTTGGGGAAAGTGAAAAAATGGATTGGTCCTCAGTTGCTATCAGTACAGAAGCAAATGGAAAATGAACTGCATTCAAACAGCAGCTTCTACTCTGAACAGAACACAACACTTTACTGAACCTGTCACTCACTCACACATACACAATGTTGGTAGCAGAGCTGCCATGCAAGGTGTTGTCCTGCTCGTTGGGAGCAATTTGATGTTCAGTGCCCTGCTCAAGGACACTTGACATGTGGATTGAACTATAAACAACCTGCTCAACCACCTGAGCCACAGCTGCCCCAAAGAAAGCGATTGGCTCTTTTCATGTACGTTGTACAACAAGAATCCTACTTTCAGCAGCAATGGATACTTAAACCTTCATGTACCTTACCTCACCTACCTAAGGAATTGTTCTGGGGAACGATATGAGGTAGGATGTGAAAGTAGAGGGGAGCAGTATTTTAAGCATTTAAAAAGCCTTTAATACGATCAAGGACTTAAATAAAAAGACAAAATATTCTCTCAACAAGGCATAAATTTGATTATATCATAGAATGTAGACAGTAGTGTTGCAAATTAGGTGTACCACAAGGTTCAATATTGGGTCCCTTCCTCCTCGGCTTCTATATAAACTGTCTGCCAGAAAATTGTACAGAGATTGGAAGCAACGTGTATGCAGATGACATGTTGATTTATGTAAAAGAAGAAACTCATCAGGCTGCAGAGTTGTTACCTCAGCGTCTCCCCGTGGCTACTGGAGAACTGCTTGACACTGAAACATACCAAAACAGTTTCAATGTGCTTCACACTAAAGAGATTTAAGATAATATTTGTAAAGAATATGTGTCAAAGCAGCTCAATTTTTTTCTGCATGCCATGATTGTATCACATATATCTACTTGTGATCATCTGGGTCCAGGCTTCCGACTCAGTAATCAAGATTATGATTAGATTGCACCATGGTTGATTGGATTGTTGGTTTCACTTATCAAATATCCTTACATGCTGTATTGGATTGTCTGAAAAAAAAATAAATAAATAATTCTTGGCGGGCAGCTGTCACCTGGCAACCTCACAGTGACAGAAAAAAAAAAGGTGGGGTGGGGAGGGATAATCTAAATTATTGCTGTTATTAGTAACATGTATAGATGTATTAGTTGGGTAATGAGCATTTCTATCATGATAGGCCCACAGTGTGCTAAAGTAAACAATACAGGGCATTTACACAGTAGGGCAAGAAAAGAAGGAAGCAATTTAGAGCTGTTGATTCAAATTATATGTTATCATAATTAGATCATTAATACAGTTTATATCTTTAATAATTTGTTTATGGGTGGTAGTTTATTGTATGTACAGTATATGGCTGCAGGGATAACTAATAAAGTCATATACGCCAATGAAAACCAATTCAATATTTTATTAAGCAATTGTGTGTTGCTTGTGTTTTATGCATGAGCAGAGCTTGTTCTGAAATCACATTCTGCTTAGTGAAAGAGCCCACTGCTCCAACGTACCCTTCTACTTTTCCACCATGAAAAACTTAAGAGTTGAGGTCTTTTAGATAGATAAGCATAAATCATTTCCTTGATTAAAATAAAACCTGTATGTTTATTCATCTAGCAAAACATGACACGAACAATCACAACAGTGTTCTGAACGGACAGCATAAACACTAACTTAAAGAGAATTCATGCCTTTTTGTTAAACCAACAGATAAATGAACACAACACTGGTCCAGGGATCATGTCAATAACTGTATTTCCTTCCATATCTATAGCAACTTTTAACTATATTTTGAGTAATTCGGCAAAAGAAAATGCAAATGAATGCTTGTTTCCATCTCCTATCGAGATAAGGAGTAGGTGGCATCAGTTCTCCAATCCAAAAACCAGAAGAGCACCTGTCGAACTTCAACTGGTGGAACACAGTATGTACAAAATGAGATTTCTGTTTCATATATTAATGTGACAAAGGTGATCATGGGTGTATTATAGAGCCATAGGAGCAGTGAGGAGACTGTTGAAACAGAAATAGCTTATCAGTCAAGTGAGTTAAATGTTCGCCATGTCAGAACTGATTAAGAAAAAGTGTTTTCCATTAAGCAAAAAGGCAAAAACCACCTCAAGTAAAAAGGTCTTTTTTTTTTCTTTTTTTTTTAATCTTACCTTTACCATCAAACATTTCCAATGTGAATCACAATACGTTCATGGAAACACGTCCAATGATTCATCAGTCAGAAAAAGTAATCTCATACCCTAATATTAAAATATCTATATTTGTGAATGCTATGGCAGCAGTGTTACAGCAGTGTCTCAGTATATTGTGAAATGTGTTATACACTTTAATTCAAATGCTAACTACAGATGCAATGCAGGGATGATGAAACTGTGCAGTCAGACATCTGAAGGTATCAGATCCAAACCAACATTTGAAAAACGAGAGAGAAGCAGGTGCTATCAAATTAGAAAACAGAGAGGGTGCTGACTGGATATGTGAGGAGAGGGAGAAGAATGTAACATTGCATATCTAAAGCATTTTACTAGTAACAACAATGAAAGACATCCATAAGTATGTCTTTCTTCTTTGTCACAAGTTTCACAGCCACGATAATTAATTTTTTCGCACTTTGAAGGGAAGAGTGTGGCAAGGGGTATTCAGTTGTTTGCAATCTACAATCTCACCACTAGATGCCATTAATCCTACACACTGGAAGAAACTGGAGAAAGTGCCAGGTCCCAACCATCCCAAACCAGGACATTCTAGATCATAACAAATTAAGTCAGGTATTCATAAGCTATAGAGGAAGGCAAGCTGGCAAATCTGTCAATGACTGTGTAAATCTACTGACAGCATCCTCCTTGTGGATCACTGGGTCCATATTTGTATTTATGGAGCCATAAACCACCTAAAGACATCATATACACGTGTTGAACTGTAGCATGTGGGTCAGAAGTGTAGTGTAGAAGTAGAATATTCAAAACTCTGTAAATATGCTAAAACTGCAGTTTGGTCAATTCAAGACTACAACAAGCACTTGTTTATGCACTTCTTTCACAGATGCAGAAATACTGTACGTGCATTTATGCAAACTGAAATAAGTGAATGAAGGGAGGTTCACACAGGTCACTTAGAGAAACGCACCAACACAAGGTGACCTTAGAAAAGTGGATGTCACATTCAGACCTACAGCAAGGAATTGCCAATCATCAGACGGCCACGGCAAAGAATTATGGGATAGAAAATGCTAGCCCTAAGGGAGGTATGTTAGGCTGATGGATAGAGGGAGAGAGAGCAGAAAAGACAGGCCAACTTGCAGCACAGTCGTCAGTAAAGTGTGAATGACACTGCAGACAGCTGTGAAGAGCCAGATAAGAAAGAAGCGAGGGAATGAGAACGGATGGAAACTGACGGAGAGAGGAAGAAAGTGACAGAGTTTGATAGAAAGGATATCATAAAGAAGTAGATAGAGTGAGATGAGGAAATACGAGAGGAGACAGAGCGATGATGAGAAAGACAATAGGGGCCGTAAAATGGGTGTGCATGTGTGTGTTATAAGGACAAGATGTCTTCACAAGCATAGAAAGATGGAGAAAAGGCACCAAGCAAATACAGTTAGGGGATGTGTAGGGTTAGGACTTCTGTTGGGTTAAGGTTCATGTCAGGGTTAAGAGTTATTTTTGAGAATGCAGGAGCTATATCACTGCACAGTTTGTAAGAGTTTGTTTATGGTCTGTTTGTCTCATTATACAAGTGGATTTTCAGTGTGTGTCCATGTATTTGTGTCTAAATAAATATTTTATACATGTTTACATTTATTTTCTTGCAAACATACTGTGAGCCATGTTGTGCCATTACAAACTTTAACCCTGGCAACCTTTTATTTGCTGCACAGCAACAGGTGCTGCTATTCATATCCAGGCCTCATTTTTAGTGCTCATATAAAATATGATTTTTAAACCAGCATTTTTCATATCAGCAGTGAAGAAAGTAAACTACCTGAACCTTTTTCAATTTGATTTGAACCTGTCAATCTTTCTCATTCGGTAATTATTGTGATTAAGTGATAATTCGTGTTCTGTCGGCTTGATAGGACAGACACGATGATGAATCATTGAGGATTACTCAGATGTGAAATATAAGTTAGTGTCCTGCCGGTAAATGGGGGGTAAAGAGGAACACTTTCTGTTCTTATTATGCAGGCGGAGGGCAAAGCCATCAGAAGTAAGACTGATGAGTGTTGAAAGAAAGAATGAAATGGACTGAGTGGAGAGATAAGTGCAGAGAGATAGAGGTTACTCTTTTTAATCTTCTCTCCCTCATTTCATGGTCTTGGCTCTCTGTGTCAGTCTCTGTCTTGGCTTTGCAATAAGATGGTTTCCAGTCAAGCTGCCTTGTTCTTTTCCCCAACAGTGTAGTGAGAGATGTGGGGATCCATTTATAAAATACATGTAGAAATACATGTACATGTTTAAAAGTATTTTCTCATTTCAAAAATGTTTCTAAAGTTTCTAAGTAACAACAAAACTGATGGCCAAGCCCAGCATCCCAGTATTTACTCTTTACTGCAAAGAAGTGTGTGATATATAACTAATGCAATAATCACGGTTATGCTTCCTACCCACACATGTAGTGTAGACGAATATGGGAAACCCTGCAGAAAAGAAAAATGAGATCACTCTCTCCCTATGCATGTGCATGTGCATGTGTACGTGTGTGTGTGTACGTGTGTGTGTGTGTGTGTGTGTGTCCTGCTTGTTGACAGCTTGAGCAGCTTCTGGCCTTTTGGCTGACCACTGCAATCTGACCTCAGTGGCAGTTAATCAAAGTCATATGTAAGCTACCATTCATCATGGCTTACACACACACACACACACACACACACACACACACACACACACACACACACACACACACACACGCACACACACACACACACATTATTCCACATGGATTACATCTGCCACATCGTACACACGCAAAGTCCAACCCCTGTGTCACATTAAGGAGATATGTTAGGGTACACGAGAGTAAGGGTTACATGTGAGTCAGCATGTCTGTGTGCTTTTGTTGCCAAGTCGTTGCAATCTAATCAACACACACAGACAAGGCAATATAACAGGATATGACATCATTGTCTTCGATGTGCCAGGCTGGCTGTTCCTTTTTTTTTTTTTTTTGCTTGTTTCTTTGCTCCTTCCAAGAAGTCAGAGGGTGGAACTAAGAGCTTGTTAATGATGCTGTGCACCTGAGTAGTCTGGGCTCAGGACGCTACCTACAAAACTGCCTTACTTCCTTCTTATGTGCCAATTGGCACCATTTGCTCTTAAATGATATTTTGTGTCACATCCGCAACAATCCCAGACTTCTTTCCACTCAGACACGCATGATTTGGCTTTAGTCACACCTCATTTGAAATTTTGTATTCCATTTCATTATTTAAAACACTTTATTTAGCATTTATTTAGGTTTATGTGTCATATCCCTCCTTTGTTACACTTTTGAGCCAGGTTGTGACAACTGAAGGGGTATGCTGGCAGTGCAGTTTTGCACTTCCACAAAGTTGATTTTTAAGAGACTAAATTAGAAAAAGAATTAAAACCAACAGGGCAGAGGACAAGATTACCTGACTTTTATTCTCCAGTCAAACTTTAAACACTGAATCCTACATTTTCCATAATGCAACTCAAGAGTTCTTCATTAGACCTCCCCTGAGTGATAACCGTACGTCTCCAAGCCCATGCTGAGTTAACTTTGAATTACTCTCTTCAGAGCCACAGAAGAAATTATACAACTGTTTTCACAGGAAAGCACCTAAACTGATCTTCAAGTGTAAAATTGGTGTACCTCTCCCTTCCTCGACTTCCTGCCTATTAAACTGTCTGCTGCATTCAAAGAGGATGAGAGGAGCCCACCCCGACTCCACCTGCTGTTACTGTATTCTTCTTATTAACAATCATCATGCTTCAGCCTCTCTTCAGTTCGTGCAACACTGTACCAGGTTGAAGCTCAAGCCTCTGGTCATCAAAATTGCAAAAATTGGTTAGTCACACAAACTAAGCTTGCAACTCAGGTTTGTGCTCGCAAGAGCACTTGCATCCAGTTTCATTACATATTTGAGGATACAGTACATAGACAAAAACGCAGGCACACACTCATGTACACACATTTACTTGCTCTCTATAATCAGTGCTAAGATGTATTAGCACAGTACCAGCTTTTCTTGCCTTAGGGCACCCTCTCTCTATTGACTGGCTCTAATTTAGACAGAAACCCCAAGTGTCTTTTAAACAACTTGAGGTAAAAGAGAGTGTGAAGCAGAGAGAATGAGACAAGTGACATAGAAAAAAAGAGGGTGTAAAGCTGCAGAGAAAAAAGGAGGGAAGGAGAGAGAAGAAAGATGAGAAAGAGGAAGAAGTACAAGGAGTTAATGGTGCTTTCATTTTGTTTAAATTTTATTAGGAGATTGAATTCGCAGCTAAATCTAGTAAAATGAAGTGGTAAGTTATGCAGCTGCTGAATTGTACTTGCAGAGATGAGAGGCATTTATATTAAAAAGGTCAAAAGATGTTCAACAAATTAAACAATGAATCATTCAGAGTTTAATAAAACTGAAAACAATCTAGAGGTCTCATCACATTTGCTGCTGATGTTAATATTAACTAAAGTTTGTGTTTGAGATGCAGTGGTTTTAGGGAAATTTTTGTGTTGAGCCAATGAACTCTCATGAAAACAGGTGCATAACAAGAAAACGCAACGGAGAAATTTTGCATTTTTATGGCATTTCTGCTCCTCATATCTTTTTCTCTCATAAGACTTTAGCTTAAAACATTGAACACACCAGAGCATACGGCTACACAATGCAGAAATGACCTGAGGCACCAACAGAGAATTTTTTATGTTGGGATTTCTGGGACCAGACGAGGTGGTTGAATTCAGAGTTGCTCAGCCAGCAAAGCATGATATGAAAATTGAACAGCATTCAACAGTAGTAGTGCTACCTCAACCTAGTGAGGTTACTTCTGCAAAAAAAAAAAAAAAAAGGAAAATTGACTCAAACCTCTTATAGTCATCCCAGGCAGTGCTGGGCTGAACGCCCAGAGTAGTTTCCCATAGACTGTAAAACATTTACTGTCCTGACAGTGGGGTTTTCCCATTTATATGCTTCATATTTTCTCCTTTATACCACTCCTCTTTATTCTTTTACCAGCCTTTTTCTCACTTTTAATACACCCCTCCATGTGCCTTTTCCCCTTACCATCTTTTTCACTTTCTCTCCCTCTCTCTGTCTAAATGTTTCAGAGAATTGTTGTCCACTGATAAATGTATTAGATTTCTCCTATCCCCACCTCTCTGTTTCTCTCTCTCGCTCTCTCACAGCAGGAGAAGAGGGGGTACTCTTCTTAATCAAAGCGCCTGCCCCAGAGCTAACCCAGCACACTACAAAGTTTCGTCATCATAATCATCCATGGGAACCAATCAATAATTCAGCATGCTGCCCAATGCATCACCATGCACAGAGATATGTCTGCACAGTCCTGTACAGTTGGAGAGCTCTCATACATGGGAAATGGAGCTATTCACTGAGGACCAATAACAAGGAGAAAATGGCAAATACAAGCCTATAATCCCTAGTTAGTGCACCATAGTTCTAGCCCTTAGGCTTTAGGGCTTGCAGAAGTAGTGTACTTTGTAGAGCGCCATTTGAAATGCAGACACAGTAATCGAGGGGATTTAAAAGAGCAATGGAGCAATCACAAAGGTTCTCCCCTATGGGGTACTAAGGATAATATGGGGGCACATCAAAATACTATGAAGTGATTTCTTCCTCTTCTTATTATTTCCTTGCCTTTGTCCCTGTTTTTTTTTTCTGGTCATTGAAAGCATCTTTTCTCCAAACGAAAATTCATGTCACACTTCTACGCAAGGTTTGCTTTCCAGCAGAGTTGTTAAGGCTTGAGCACTACACTTTGAACCTCTAAACAATGAAATTTGCATTTACAGACTCAGTCAATCAGGAAGAGCTCATTTATCTCCATGGGTGCAGGTCCTGCTAATCCTACACTTCATCCACGTTTCTTCAGCAAAGGTACACAACATAAAAACTATAAGGGCTCTACTTTGAGACTCTGCCCTTCTCACAACAGCTTGATCGTTGCGACTGCCAACAGTGAAGGTCGGCTACCTCTCACTTCCACTGATGATGATAATGATGATGGTGATGAGGAGGAGGAAGACATGTAGACCAAGAAGGCTTTGTAATTTATTTAGCTCTGTCAGGTTCCTCCTTTTCATCTTCTGTCCTGTCCTGTTGGTGAGGCAGAACTTCTTGGAGCTTATACTGTAAGGAAGTGAAATGCTCTGCTGCTACCTCCTCTTATGGGACACCTTGATGCCAGCAGTGGTTTCTTACAAAAGAAGCACCTTTTGACCCATGCCACTGTTGAAGGCTGCAGAAAAAATATTCTGTTGAGCCACAAGGAGCCTATGCGCTCAAAAAAAAAAAAAGGTGATTGACATTCGGACGCTACAAAGCAGAGGGGTTGACATCATGTCCAGGGGGAGGCTGCCGGCAGACATGAAGTATCCAGTGAGGGCAAGTCAATTCTGGACTCAATTGAAAAAAGTGGAAGTGGATCTGTGTACCTTCAGGCAGAACACCCACTGTTGTTCTCTCTACCACCAAACAAATCCACCATGGAGAGCTGATGCAGTGATTTGCATCCTCAGGGCATACCCCCTACTGCCATGGAGTGCTGTGACAGGTTAAGAGCACAGAAAAGCAAAGACCAGCCTGGAGCAGCCTCTTAAAGCTTGATCCTGATGAGGGGTCAGTCTACGGTTGACCTAAGGCATCCTTTATTCTTAAGTACATCAAGAGATTTCAAGATCTGGTTTAGCTGATTGCTTTTTGTGCCACTTGCCTCTGGGATGCAAGGCAATAGAAGTGTTTGTAGCCTATGTTCAATTGTAAGCTGAAAATTAAACATAAGAAAAAATGTTATAGAGCTGATTATAGCATAGAGTATAGCTTAGTTCCTCCTGCGGAGAGCAATCTCTGTACCTTGTGAGAGCACTCGAGAGTAGAGACAGATATGAGATTTTTTTTTTAGCCTAATACCGAAATCGATCTTAGAGGGGAAAAATTAACTAATTACCAATATAGAGGCCGATATGGTGAATTTCTGAGATGGGGTGAAAATAGATTTTTTTGTATGTTGATTTTGCACTAGGGTTGGGCACCGAGAACCGGTTCCAAATAGGAACCGGTTCCTAATGTCCGGTTCCGGAACCGTTAAGAAGATGTTTGAATTTCAATTCTTTTTTTCGGTTCCTAAATGCCCGCACTAGTTTGTTTTCGGGGTTTGTTTTACTCTGCCCGGCGTGCTGCCGTGCTCCGTTTGTTTTCGGGGTTTGTTTTACTCTGCCCGGCGTGCTGCCGTGCTCCGTTTGTTTTCGGGGTTTGTTTTACTCCGCCTGGTGTGCTGCCGTGCTCTGTTTGTTTTCGGGGTTTGTATTACTCCGCCCGGCGTGCTCCACTAAACATCACTTGTCTGAACATGGACCGCAAATGCCGCTCGAAAGTCTGGCTTCATTTTAATTTAAAAAAGGACGGATTCGCACAGTGCAACACCTGTGATAAACTTATTACTGCCAAAGGAGAATGCACAACAAACATGACAAAACACCTTCGCCTGCTGCATGGTATAAAAATTAACGAGTGTACTGTGTTTGACGCGTTGCGTCGCTCTCCTGCTCCCGTCACTTCCTCCACTTCACTTTATGTGAATAAATAAAAATGGCCTGTGTAAAGGCTTTTTCAAATGAAAAAATTCTCGTTTTTTTTTTCTCTCCTGCACCTCAAAGAATCGGAATTGAGAATCGTTTAGAACAGGAATCGATATTGAGAATCGGAATCGTTAAAATCCAAACGATGCCCAACCCTATTTTGCACCAATCTGCAAAGGTACTAACAATACTGCTTTCTTTAACACATAACTAAAAGATTTTGCAAACTGTTACTTAATAATAATTATTAGTATTATTATACATTGCCAGCCAATTGTAGTTGACACTGCTGAGAGCTTCTTGTTCCCTCTTACTCTTTGCTGCTTGCCTCTGCATTGTAAACCGCAGCATCTTCTGATGGATTGTAGTGACACCATTATATTACCAAATACATTTTTTCTGCATTATATACCTAAAATTATAATGAGAAATTTCCGTTTTCATATCGGATATCACAAGACGGATAACATATACACTGATTTGTTTGCAATAGGCCAATATCAATATCAGCCAAACGCTGGAGAGGAGTCAAAATTTATATCATCAAAGGGAGGTGCATATGGCATTGTAAAGTGCACCACATATACTCTCGGTCATTTGAGAAGGCACAAACCTGTCAGACATATCACTTGTGTGAAAATGAAGCACTTGATCATTAAATTGACCAAATTTGAAGAATCTCATTGTTAATCACCACCCATAAAACAAGCTGTCATAGTAGATGTTTTCAGTGTAAGACAAGAGGGAGAGGATCAGCAGTGAGTGCTTGAAAGAGTGTATTCAGCGAAAAATGCTTAATTTGGAAAATAAATAGCCAACAAATTGTCTGGGATTTTAGAAGCGGTGCGATGGAAGAGGAGTTCCACTAAGCAGGCCTAACTAGCTCAGTGCTTTCTGTCCTGCAACTTCAACTGGAAAAAAGACACTTTTAAGTAGTTTGTCCCCCAATCCTATTTAAGTGCTAAAGGGCTGAAATCTTGTGCCATATTTTTATAGATTGTTGGTTGATGAATATGCAGCACTAAAAAAGGATGGTAACAACAAAAATCTATGATTATGCATTTTTGTTTGAGCAGAATTCAGTTGAGGATTTTATGCAGCTCTAACCAAAATATTTTTGTACGATCTCATTTGGATTTTTCTGTAATCCTCAGGTGTCACCGGGATTATTGTGGTCACACTGCCCCCCACAGGCTGGGGATGAAGCAACATGTAACAGAGTGGAGAATAGGAAGCTACTTTTTGAACCTTTTAGGTACGATGCAGATGTACTTTTTCAAGAGCATGGACTGTCCTTCAACTCTCTCTTTGCTGTGTCTCTCCCTGCCTCCGTCTCAAACACATTCTCATAAGATACATGCACATACTCGCACGCGCACACACATACATATACACAGGCCAAATTACTGTGCAACAAGCATAGCCATGCTCAAAAATACTCCACACGCACAAAAGAAGACCCAAACACACTTAAACTCTCAAAATCAGCAGGGACACATACCTCTGATATGATAAATGGAGTATGTGTTCTTCATCAGCCTCACAAGCACAAGGAAGTGCGCACACACACCCTCACAGCTGGACAGTGAGGAGCGTGTCAGGGGACCTAATTACGAACAGGAATAAGGGAGAGTATGAGGTGTAACAAGGGTGAGGGAAGGGACAGCACGGAAGTTTATAAAGTCAAAAGATGAATACAAGGGAAGTGCTTTCAAGAAGAGATGTCATCTTAAACATCTTAACTCAATAGCTGTCCATTTTAAATGGGATGTCTAGTTTACACACAACATTCAATTGAATTTAATGTATTATTTGTCAAATATAACCACGACGCATTAGGTAGCTTAACCAGTGTCCACTATAGAAAGATACAGTGGTTTAATGTGGGAAATACCTGCCAACAGCCTCATCCCTGCTTATGCATTATCCAGCACCAGTGTTGGTGCAATGTAAAATCATATTACTCATAATATATTACTCACTGAAAATAAATGATGTTGCTTTTTACCTCCGCACACCCAAACATGACATATCCTGTATAGTAAGGTATGATGGTTTAACAAACAGCCAGCTTACCTTAAGTATTTACTTCCCATCAACGGCTAGCTTAACGTCCTTCACGCACCCTCAAACTCTGAACGAAACCATGGGAGTCCTAAATGCGAGGATTAGCAAGCTATATCTGAGGACATAACATGTGAGACAACTTAAAGTTAATGCAGTGTACATTTCCTGTCACATTCTCTTCTTTTGGTAGATGCCAATTGTCACCCAAACCTGTCAGCCTTTGCATGAAGCTAACGCATAGCCTACTTGACTAAACTGATTTCAATCCTCCATCAACCTCCCAGTAAGAGAACAAACAAGCCAATAACCAGATTGTTTAGGGTACTTCTTAGTGAAAAAGTAATCACATTACTGTGAAATTAAGTTACATGGTTCATGTTACTGCTTAACATGACATGATCACTGCAAAGTTTTGGGGCTCTATGGGATTCAAAGTCAAAGTCAGTCTTCTTTTTAAGATTTCTCTTCAACAGTCATTTTTATTGCCATATAATTCAAAAATCTATGTGATATTTATTGGAAAGACTCTGGGTTTGGTGTCTTTTGTGTTCATGCAGTTCTTTACACAATGTGTGTTGTAGCACAGTGAATTTATTAAATAAGACTGTCTTTCATGAAAAAGCTACCTCAGCAGTCAATGCTAATGCATTTATGTCCTTCTAGGAGTGGCACCCCAACCCTTTTTGCATTGTAGTTTGTTTCCTCAGAGCTAAAAGTATTTGTCCATCTCCGTCTCCCACGTCATAAACACATCACTTCTGACTGGATTTCATAAGCGTGGTCCATGGCACCTCCGAGCCCTCCCCTAAATTCCCCTGGCTGGTCTACTTCATGGAGAACATGTGTTCCTACATGGCTATTTTTCTTGCATCCACTGCATATTTTTCAGCATCTGAGATGTTGTACGCAGCCTTATTATTCCAAACAAACCAACTCAGGTGAGCTAGTATCCCACACCACCACAGGCACTATTGATGCACACGCACACACACACACACACACACACACAGTCTCACTACCTCAAACAAATAGACTGTAATGCTGTTACCGCAGGGCCAAATATTGCCAGCTCACACAGCTGATGAAATATTCTCTGTTTACTCTCCTCCAAATGTCCTGCTAAATCCTGCGTGTGTGTGTTTGTGTGTAGAACGTGGATCCTGAAATAACACTACGTAGCGAAGGCCGCTACCCAGGGCAGGACAACATTTAGACTAACCCATACACAAACACAAACAAACACACAGAGGGGGGATCACAACATGATTAATATGATCTTCCGTGCTATTGGCTGTTTCCCCTGTAAATACAAAGACCAAGGACACACCAGGCTTGACTGATATTTCATGTTATTCCAGAATAATGCATCAAGGATACCATCTCCTTCAAGTTTAGTTCTTTTGCCAAGCACATCAGGTCCAATCAAAATCCCAAACCTTTTTGTAAAATTCTCTTTGAACGCGTTGAAAGATGTAAAAGTCTACCAATGTCTTTTCTGAAACGCATCATTCATGTTACATTATGCCAACTACAATTCTTCCACATGACATCGGAAAAGAAAGCTACAGCAGCTGTTCTGTAAAAGCTACCACTTTTAAAAATTAAATGTAGTATCAGTTTCAGTTTTCTGTGATTAATTAATCTTGTCTGGCACAATGGAACCAATCAGATTATCCCCCAAAACCAAGCCAGCCAGCCTTGCAGATAAACTAAAACAGGCAATCAATGTGATTGAAGGGACATGAAAACATCAGGGAGTCTGCCTTACTGTAGATGCAAATTTCAGAAAGTGGGTCTCATGCTGGGACTGTGACTGGAGTCTCATTATTAGCTCTTATTGCTGGTCTATACATAAGTAATCTATACACTGCAGTGTGCTATATTAAGAAATCAAATGAGAACCTCAGATTGATAGTTATATATTAAGTAAAGCTATTTCTTGATGTCTGAGGACACATTTCAGTTTATGAACTTGCATCAATCAGAGGCCTATCCAAGAGAGGAAAGGCCAGAAACCACAGAAGTGATTTACTGAAACGATAATGACACTCTTGGCAGATTAAGACAAACCTAAAAGAGATGGTGATTAACAGCTGAGTTCAGCTTTTTTTTTTCCTTTTCTTTTTGTCTAAAGATACAGCAATCCTAAAGGATTGACAGTCCCGTATTGAATGATATCAGGTAACAACTGGCTGAAATGAGCTGTCAGTGTGTTGACATCCAGTAGGGATGTTTGTGGCATTTACAGAACAAGACAGGAGTACACAGCCATGCTAGAGGCTCTGTACTTTAAGCTAAATGCTAACATCAGCATGCTAAAATGCTCACAATGCCTTCTATATTTTTCATCTTAGTTTATCGGATAGCATGCTAACATTCGCTAATTAGCACTAAAATCATTCAACTAAAACAAAATGTTTGGATTAAAATGTATCCATATGTTATATACCAACTTTCATGGCAATCAAATCAACAGTTGCTAAACCATTTCTCACAGAAATATGGTGGCAATAGAGGAAAGTCAGATGATCACCAAAGTCAGTAGGATATATCTTATCTGTAAACCTTGAATGTCTGACCAAATTTCCTGGCAATCCATCTAACTTTTGAGATATGTAAGTGGTGTATAAGTGGTGGACTGACCATCTGACAGGCCATTACTGCTTGGAGCCACGCCACTAGCATGTCTAAAAATAAGAAAGAACCCATTTTAGCCATGCTTGTAAATTGGCAAGTTATAATTATCAGCCTACAACAATTATCAATGACCCACAGTGAAGAAATTGACCATGTACCTCATCACTATTGTGCTATATTACTATGAATGTGTGGCTATTAGCGGAGAAATGTCGGAAGCCCCAGAGGAAAGAGCTGACAATGAGGCTGACTCCAATCATCAAAAGCACAACGTTCAACTGCTAATGCAAATGTAAGAGAAAACCAGTTTGTGAATATAAATTTCTTTCCTTGGTTTCTAATTTCCTTTTCAATTTACCTGTTTATATTGCACCTACTGTTTGCATTATCTGATCTTCCTGCTGAGTGATTTTGAAATGATTACTTGAAATGCTTTTAATATGGAGGACTCATTACCAATTACCCAAGTTATTGCAGCTTTGTGAGTTTTCTGAATGGGATTCCTCAACCAAAGCAGGAAATGTATCTGTAAACATGAAATTGGATTTTAATGATTTCAATTTCGCTGTGTTTTCTGTTTATGAATTGTATCCCATTCTGAATACTTTCATTATATAGGTCTCTGTGAAGTTTTCATTTTGAAGTAACGTACAACAAAAGTCAAGACAGTGCCTATAGCCTAACAAAGAGTTAAAACAAAGTGTGAAAACTTAGAGGCCATTGAATGGTTCATGGACCAGGCAGGATGCTGAGAGTGATCCTGATGTGATATTCCAACTCATTTGTTTCCAGAGACCATCAGAGTCTTCTCCGATGAGAAATGGCAGAGGCAGAGAGGCATTAGGAATCGATTCATACAGACTCTCCATTTCACACGCACCCACGTGTACATACACAGACTTTCAGACGCACGCACTCTCGCTGAAACCTCCAGCACAAACTCTTGCTTCCTCACACTCCACGGAAATCAGTCAGCAAAGCCCATTGCTTTGACAGCAGACATATGAGCAGCAGACGCAGAGTGTGCCGGCTTATCAACCATTTAGCAGCCGATGACCTGTGGAGGGAATGGCCCTATCATGATAAAGTGTGTGAACCCTGCACATTCAATTACAGGTCAGAGGGCAGCGCATACATCAGCATGCAGCATCCATCACTACTGCTATCGATTGTCCCGTGATAAGTGTGTGTGTATGGGGGCATATATGTGTGTTAATATGTGTGTGATGGGGCATGCATGCTGCTGAAGGCAGCGAGGGGTTGTGTTGCTTTAGTGGGCACCATAATTCAACTTGAAAGGCACAAATGTTTTCTGCCCAAACTTAGGCAAAAGAAAAAACAAGCCAAACAAAAGCAAATTTGGCACAAATGAAGGCAGTGTAACACAAGCACAATTAGATTTGAGCAGGACGACCAGTGGCAGCCATTGTAGTGAGTGACCTGCCTGTGTTTTAAATTTCTGTAATCTAATTCAGTTGAGTCTGTGGTTGCCATCTTGATTTGATGTGATTGCTTTTTTTTTAAAAAAAAAAAAAACTTCATTCAAGGTTGATTTTTGTTATATTGACCTGCACATATTTGTGATTTGGTTTTCTATGTAACATCATTCCATTTTATCAATGCAAATAAACATCTGATCGAACAGTATCCTCTATAATTTACCCGCAGTGACCCAGCTTTGGTAGAAATGTGAAATGGTGTTAAAGATTTAAGGCAGCCACATTCAGTTTTGGTATTATTCTTTCTTTCAATACTGACTCATCTTGCAAATAATTTATAATATCCAATAGCATGTATGCCAACCATTTCCTGTCATATTTACAGTCACTCAATCTTTGCGTGTAGGTTTCAATAGCTTTTCAATCAATTCTCAGGGTCATAAAGCACTTGCTGAGAGAAATACTCTTTGCTCCATCCTCTATATCCACTATAGATACTTTACAGGATGTAATAATGGACATTAATATTCCACTGATATGCTGCTTCCACGTCATTCCTGGCTGCTCAGTGCAGCATTTCTCTCCAGCATCATCCACGAGATATGAAATTAGAGCCAAGTGTGGTGATAGAGTGCCTTTCCCACGTGCTCAGTAATCCCCTTACTGATAAGTCCATTGTCACAATGCCCTGCACATCATTATATGTGATAGATTTCATATTGATTGTCACATTAAAGATTGCAGCCAATTTACTGGTTATTGATCACCTATTGTTATGAAGGTCAGAGATCCCAATTACAGGCACTAATGCAGAAGTTACCGAACTGCCTAACAACTCTTCTTTGCTGTAGAATAATTATTTAGCATACTTCACCTCAGAGCATTTAATTATGGATATTTCATAAGCCAACAGTGAACTGAGTAAATCTACCTTCAGATGGGAGCGACTTTTCATTAATTTGCAAGCTAGGATTTAAAGTTGCCCCGAAACTTAAATCTTTTTGCTGTGTTTTTTTCCCCCTGTACAGACATAAGCCATCTAAGCTCAGTCAGGAGACACGTACTTCAAGGAGCTGACCATTCCTAGCAAGAGTTACACAGTTAGATTTGGCGGAAAAGGCTCTGCACTTTGAGGGTGTTCTCAAAGAGTCTGAGCAGCAACAAGGATCCTGCTGCGAGAGCTAATCCATCCTTAATAAACACATAAATGAACATCAAATCAAAGTAAAATGAAAAATTTTAAAAGCTCAGCACATGAGGGGAGTAGGTGAGGTGGTGGAGCAAGCTCTGGGAAGCAAAGTGCAGTGTCATGAGCCAGCAGAGTAAAGTGGCAGTCAAAGGGACTCTCTATTGTTTGCTTCTCTCTGTTATTTTGTTCACCATTTCACACCATTTGATTCAATAATAAACTCTTGAAAAAATAAAGTTATGCTCTAAGAGCTACAACAGTTAACAAACCAACAGTTTGCTCGTTAGCCAAGTTCACATGGAGACAGAGATATGTCTCTTTTTTTTTTTTTTTAAGATATTTTTTTGGCCTTTTTCAAGCTTTTATTGGATAGAGACAGTCGAAGAGTGACAGGAATGTGGGAGAGAGAGATGGGGAATGACATGTAGCAAAGGGCCACGGGTGGGAATTAAACCCGGGCCGCTACCAAGCCTTTGTACATGGGGCAGACGCTCTACCAACTGAGCTAATCAACGCCCCCTCTTTTTTTAGCCTTAGTACTGTTAAATTACTTTTATTCTGGCTTGAATTAATTTATCGGAAACATTAACACATACACACAGAATACATTTGTTACACTTGTCCATGTAACATGCAGAAACATTGACATAAAGATGAATCAGGTCCAAGTGCCCAATTAGGCAGGCTGGCTGGTTGACAATGGATGAGCTCCATACTCCCAAATGGAACAAGCTATGACGTTGAGCCAATAAGCTTTAAGAAGGTGACAAATGCAGATGATTTGTATGACAAAATATACAGGCCAGTCTAAACAGAAAAATCAGAAAGCCTGTATCGATGGCTTGACAATTTTAACTCTTATGTGTATGTTCTCTGTAGTTTTTAGCACATTTTGGAGGCGGGTACTTCCAGTTTAAAAATTGAATTATCATTGTGCAGCAGTATTTATCCTGGCTCTTATTTATCAGGCAGTAACATTAGGTAATAGCTTAATTTAACTGCCAACATGTCACAAGATGAATTGCCATTGTAGTTTTTTTTTTTCAGTAAATGTGTGAAAGCACCTCTGACATAATCAATTAAGAAAAATATGACAAATTTGTTCAGCACAGAACTTCTTCCTTCTCTTTTATTTATAGTCAGGCTTTCTAGTTTAATCAAATCTTTTTGTTTTCTGGACAAAATGATCCCGTGGGATCCACCACCTCTGAACAATGTGTTTTTCTCCTTTATTTACTTTTCATACAACGTCTGTTTGTAGATGCAACTACTTGCCAAACCTCAAGATTCTCCTGAGGATTCCATTTTTCAATGCCCCATTCCCCCTCCTATCCTCCAGACTCCACATTTCATCAGAACCAGTCTCTGAAATTAACAATTTTCTGCCCCAGATACCCTGGTTAAGTTACACTACAGATGTCTGGAGGTTGGAAAGTATCATGCTTATGAACCATACTTATTGATTATTGTATCGTGATTATTGTAAATGCTTTAAAATTTAGAATTTGACTGGTGAGCTTTTTAAACAAAATTCCTGGGGGCCAAGGAGAGATATCCCCAACCTCACCGATACCGAATCTCACTCCAAACTAAATTGAAAACTCGGCAGCCCTGGTATGGATTTGTTTATGTGGCGGTGAGCCTGTCAGCAGTTTTCCACATCGGCAAATTCCCTCTCCTGCTTCATAGCATGTGAATACGTCACTTGCAGTGACACGAGGGCTTGGACATTTCCTGCCTCATCAGGCCTAACCCTCCCTCGATCACTCTCTCTCACTCTCTCATTAAAAAGCACTTGCACTCAGCACGTTAGCATAAATACATAAATTCATGGCTTGCTAGATGAGAGGCTCTGAACATATTGCTTCTCTTATAAACACACACACCTACACACACACACTCACATGTGCGTGCACATCTTGAAGGTTTATTCTGAGGCATTCCTTTTAGGGAAAAACTCACAGTTAAGAGTTTCTGTTTTCTTCCTATGTCAGATCCTTTCAGCTCACTCTCTTTCTAACAATCAGTTCCGAAACAATGGCTGAGGAATTGCACATCAAGACGTACGACTTTTGGTAGCGCAGAGCCAATCAATATGCCGATGAATACCGAGATGCAGTGTCAATGGAGATGAGGAGAAGATAAAGGAGGGATCTAGTGTATTGCCAACTGTTTTGAAGTGGATATGAAATGGAGGCAAAAAGCAGAAGAAAAGGAGGCGAGAGGAGACCGCTGTGTGCTCATGTGCGCGTGTTTATATGTACGATTCTTGCACAGCGGCAGTGCTTGAGCTCAGTAGCACTGGAGCATGTATTGTAATCAATAGCACTTCAGCCAGAGAGCAAATCAATGAAGGCTGCGCTGTAATGGAATGCATGGTCAAGGGAGAAGGGATGGGTGAGTGGAGAGATAGAGAGCAAACACAAAAAGATGTGAATGTAGGCCAAGAGAAGATGAGAGATGGGAAAATGTGAGAAAATAAATAATGAGAGTATAAAAAGAACATTAACTGAATTAAAGAGGAAAAAAAACTCCACAGAAAATAGAGAAACATGAGTTGATAGTGGCAGGTAAAAGGAAGAGAGTAAATTTAGGTGTGATGTAGGAAAAAAAACCCAATGCCATTTATCAACGTAGGCAAATTTTTGCATAATTGTGCTGCCTTAGTGAGCTTGTTCAAACCCCCTGTGAGGCTTAAGAAAAGCAATACAGGGAAATTGGCTCCAATGAGAGGAAAATTAACGATAAAAAACAAAGAAGAGACAAAGCAAGAAAACAGCATGGGAAGCAGGTACAATTTATTTGCATAAAAATAAAAACAAAAATGTGTGTGCGCGCTTGTGCAAATACATCCTCACTTTCTGGTACTTCTCGTCTTTCTTCTTTGCTTGCCTGACCTGTGAACGCAGCTGACAGCAATATGGCGCTGACGTGACTCATGCCCTCTCAATTATTGGACTTTATTTGGGGTCTGGTGAACTTCAATAGACACTGCCTTTATTTCCACTGGGACTTTAATGGCAGTTTTACTATTACAACAGCAGTGGAACAACATGCTGTATTTTAAGTTAAACACCAGAGTGCTCTTGGAACACAACTTGTATTTTTAAGTTTAACTGTGTGGAAGCAGGCTGTGAAGAAACCCACTGTGTGCGCTCTTCAAAATCACCTTTTAGATAAATATAGGTAGAGTCACAAAAACCCCACTTATAATACAAATGTGGCAAAAGTGAAATTGCAGGCACTGAGATGTTGGAGACATTGAGTAAATGCAGATAATGTTGAACTGCTCAGTCTTGCTCACTAAAATATGGTTATGAAAAAAACTTCCTGCCACTCAAAATCATTACTTTCACACTTGAGTGACCAAATGTGTCTGACATTTTAACTGCTGGGCAAAAAACATGGCAAATCAACACGTCAACATCAACAAGGCTGGCTCGCATGCCGTCTGCAGAAGAACTTTAAAAGTACAGTCACTATGTAAATAAACTCCACTAATGGAAAAGGGCAGTTATTCATAATTCTGCTTAAAGTGGCACTAATCAATATTCATTTATTGAGCATTTGAGCTTCATTAGGCTCATGATTTAGGTTCCCGAAACTTCACTCATTGCAGCTCTCATCATCCTCACTTCCAGCAGCAGCAGGCAACCCTTTTCGGCAAATAAGCTCTGATAAACTCACTGCACACGACCTGCCGAGCACCAAACAACAGACAGGTACGTTAGCGACTAGGTGCATAACGTAGTACAGCATAAGCAGCTAAACAGCCAGAAACTTTCCTTAGGTGTTGATGGGTCAAAAACAAAAACGGACTTCAGGACTTTGCATAAATGACTCCAATGAATGCTAATGTTGCTCTGCGTTTGCTGGATGTGTAAGTAAACAACTGTACAGTAGCTAACACGTTAAGTTGATGATATATCGATGTTGTGTTTGTTGTGCTGACCCCAAAGTGGCCAAAAAAAAATGTATTCATGCCGGTTTAAGAAAAGGTACATTAGTGTTCAAATTAAAAGGACTCATTACTGATTCATTTATATTCAGTAATCATCTGTCTGTCTGAGTGATACTAATTTTAACCACTTCATACACGGCCCTGTGTACTGTCAAAGCATTAACTATAGCTGTCAGGTAATTGTAGAGGAGTAAAAGCAACATTTCATAAATTATGGCAAAGAGAAAGCAGAACAAAATGGAAATCCTCAAACTTCAAGCACCTCAAACCTGCACTGATGTCTGTGTGTGTGTGCCCTCACTCACATAAAATCTACACAAAACCATCAGAAATAAAACAACACAACAATAAGTCACCAAAGTTAAAGAGCTTTCCCTTTATGCAAATGAACTAAAGTGTCTCAGACTGCATTAAACACTTATTATTTGTTTGCTGATAGATGGCTCTGTATGTGTGTGTGTGTTGGTGCATGTGTGTGCAGAGTGGCAGTTTAATGGGGATTGATAATAATGCGTTTGTGAGTGTTTTTTGATGAGCTAGGAGATGAGAGGGTATCTCTCTCAGCTGCATACATATTAATAACAGTTAGGGTGTTTGGAGGGAATACTACTGCTCGACTATTACAGCTCGCGTGCATGAATGCACACACGCACACATTGAAGGCTTAACACAGACATGAGTATTTTTATTCCTAGTCTCTCTCTCTCTCTCACACACACACACACGCACACGCACACACTTGTATCTGCTCTCCCTGGGTCTGATAAACTTGCTTATGACAGCTAATAACTCCCCTATTCCCTCTGGTCTTAATTAGGGCCAGTTATTACAAAATGTTTGATGCTCTCTCTCTCTCTCTCTCTCTCTCTCTCTCTTTCTATCTCTCCTCCCTTTTTTTTTTTTTACCTCCCTTCTTCTCACACTGTTGCACAGCTTGATTCCTGCATGTTGTTGAGAGTGCAATGTGGAGAGGAGGATGGGAGAATGACTTCGAAAAAACTCCTCTCTGCCTCTCTGTTGGGGGTCCGTGCAACCAGTCTGCACCCACACGCATACAAACACACATAATTACTATTCCCTGCCTCCTTCTATTTTGCATTTAGGTGTCTTGGCTCTACTTGGCTCCACACAATTTGTAGTGTTACTGCATTTTTGGCGTTCAAAGTTGAAAGCAGTATGATAGATGGAGGGTATAGAAAGAGGGCATGAACTGGACTTGAACCCACAACACAACTGATGTCAAGTGCGCTTCTTTCATCTCCAAATTCTCATGTGTAAGCGGGGGAAGAAAAGGTGCTTTTCCTCATTGACATTCACAAATGTTTTCAAATTATACAGCTCACTTTGTGTTTTGTGCATTTGGAGGCTCAGGGTCATAAAACTTGTTTAAATACATAAAGGATGGGTTCACCTTTAATTAAAAAACATTTCAAATGGCTGAAATTAAGAGTTATGAGGTTTTCTATGATATAAGCCTCAACCTAATTAATGAAGGAATCCAAAAAAATAGGTGCAAATTATGCAGGTCATAAGGAACTAGTTTACCCCTCGGTGATGAAGTTTCCAATGCAGGATGGCATAATTTGGATTCACGTTACCATTTTAAATTACCAGAAGATAGGGAAATGAATTTAAACAACAAAGAGCTCACTTTTGTTTTACAAAATAAATAAAAGTGGCCAGACAGAATTGTCTTAAACCTGCATTCTTTCTAACAGCCAGTAGGGGGCAACTCCACTGGCTCCAAAAAGTAGTCTGATTGTGATATGTAACCTTATGAAAAAATGACCCTATTTCTCACTTGATTTATTACCTCAGTAAACTGTTTTCTTTCTTTAAATTCATAGTTTTAAGTCTTCTTCAATGCAGCATGATATTTATTTTGTAAATTATGACACCATTTAGAAAAAAATAGATGATAAAGGCAGGCATGTTTAAAGGAGTGGCTACCTTCTGATTGACAAGTTGCTACCACAGCATGTTTGTGGGTTCTCAGCCAGATCCAATCAAGATCAGCCAAACTCAATGCTTCAAGACGGTAGACCACAAACCAATAGGTGATGTCACGGTGGCTGCGTCCACTATTTATCATACAGTTGATGGATAGATAGCTGACTGAATATATCCTTACCATCATACATGTCATTGTCAAGAGACTCAGCTCATGACGATCACCAGACTTTCATTGATAATAGATTAATTCACATTTTGACTGATTTATGCTTACACAAGCATACATTAGCTACAGTACCTTTTATGGGATTCCTATTGCTTAAATGCTTAGATTGAGAAATTCTTACAATTCTTTTTTCAAATGATGAAAATATGATAAAAATGTTTTATATGGGGTATTTATATGAAGCTTACGTTTCTCCTCTCCACTCCCCAGAAGTAATTTAAATGCACTTAATATTTGATGCACTGCCTGCAGTGGATGGCACAGTATAAAAAAAACAGAACACAGAAGAAAGAAAGAGAAGGGAAATCCAGAAGCAAAAGAAAAGTAGCAAGGACAAGGGTTTGAATCAGTGGTAGTTTGATTTGATGAGTGAGTGACCTCATGTATTATGCAGAAATTATCTCTGGTCCCAACATGATGTCATGATCTGAGAGAGGAGCATGTAGTAAGACTCTAAACATCAAATATTCATCACACAGACACACACACACACACACACACACACACACACACACACACACACACGCACACACACATTCACACACCATCTTACAGCATGTTAATTGGCTGTTTTGATTGCAGTAGTCTTGATCTGAAAAGATTCCTATAATCAATACACAGCTGACAATGTAATTTGGGAGAAGATTCTCCAGCAGCTATTTATCGAAACATCTTGTTACTTTATGGCTTCCTTTCTACAGTGACCAAGTTATTGTGTTTGTTGTAAGCTGCGATGGCTCATTTTCTTGGAAGCATTAACCAGGATGTCTGTCTTTTTATGACAAGTTCCTCTGTGGCTACAAACTGTTTTGCCATTAAGTTTGGTTTGGCAGTCAACCTCAGTTGACCAGATGGCACAGCTGAGCAATAAACAAACTAAATATCAATGACTCTAAAATTGTTAGATTACTATGGCTTTTGTCACCATGGCTTTAATCTTTTGAGGACAAATCCAGAAGCCAGATTTATGCAGAAAATCATAATGAACAGAAAGGGATAACACACTTTGAATTTTGAAAAGCTGGTTTGAGTCAGGAAATGAATGAAGGGATCATTCATCTCCTGAAAGAGCGTACAGATCTTTCAGTCTCTAGTTGTATGTTACAAACAAGGAAAGACAGCTGCCTTAAGAACATTGTAGCCAAGGTTGAGGCTTTCTTTTTCTCCTTTAAATAAGTTATCATGGCCTTCTCTCAAGTGTCCTCACCTTTTATTTTAAAGATGGTTTATCTACTACTCTGCAGACAATTTAGTTAGACAGAAGAACTTTTGATTTGTTTCTTTCAGTTTAACCTTTGGCTATTTCATGATGGATAAAGCATGCTGTCCCAGGCTTCATTTTTTAATAAGTCAAAATAAGTCCACCCAGCTAACATCATCCAAAAGTGCGACCTGTCTGCCAACTCTGTGAACATTAACATTTGGGTCTTGTTTATCTGAGTTGACAGGGAAGCTGAGCTCTCTAAAGCTTTTGCAGGAATAAAAAAAACAAAATCTATACAGTACTCAGGGTGCGGTGTCTCTTATCCAGTTTGCCAATTCAGTGGTTTTAATTTCTGCCTTAAAGTTTAAAGTGTCAATTAGAGTGTCCAGGGATATCATTAGTGCTCTCTCAGTCTTTTCCATAGTTGCAGGGTAAATTGAATGGGTTGTAATTGTGTGTCATGGCAGTCGATGAGATTGTAAGCTGTGATCCGCACTGATCATGGCACAGTAGGTTATAGTCCACATTAAGGGTGACGGGCAGGCCTCAATTTGAGAGGAGGTTCAGGGAGATGACTTTGATGATGTAGCCGGTTCAGAGACTCCTGGGGCGCAATATTTTTTTTTCCTAGATGCTCGGTGTGGTGCAGCCCTTTTCAGTTGTGTTCACATGGCACTGACTGTCCAATTCTTTGGAATAAAAACAATGCAAAATAGGTATCTATACTGTATATTTCTAAATCACTACTTGTCCAACACTGCAGCTGTCTATAGGATGGGCACTGAAGTAGAAAACAAGCTTAGCTTTACTAAGTATCACTGTATGGGTGGGTTGCATTTCAGTTGCGAAAAAAGAAAACACTGTGGGGTTGCACCTGGTCAATACACATTAAAGAATAAGGGCTTGCATCACCAGATTACTTTTTTGAGGGAAATGACCCAGAAATGGGGTTCAAAACAGGAACATTTTGCTGTGAGGTGATGGTGCCAGCAATTGAACCACCAGGTTAGAGATTTCTTTTAAAAAAAAAAAAATTTAAAAAGATCTATATAGCTTAAATTAAGAAGTTTTAAAACTGACCATTTATTATTCAACACCCAAACAAGTCTTATAACAATCCAACTCTGAACATTTAAGAGTGCATAAAATAATTCTGTGTAGAGATTGTACCACACACTTTGTACACCATTGATTGTGTACTTCTGTCCATTAAAACCACAAACAGAATAAGTGATAAAGCACATCCCTGTCCCACATGGTATTGCCAAGAATGCAAACACAGCTCTGACTTTGGTGACACAAGGACTGAATAGCTCGTAGTAACAGCCCTGGTGCTCCATTCGCCCTCACAAGGTACCCTGAGGGACATGGTTGGTCAGGAGCCTTCTCCAAGGCTGTAAAACACATGCAGACTGGATGGGCCAACTCCCATAACCTTCCCCCCAGTTACCCTGCAATGGCAAACACTGTCCACTGTTCCCCATCCAGGATAGAATCCTCCTTCTGAATCCAGGATTTCACAATTGGCCTGAGGCTCCTTTCCAACACCTTGGCATAACCCTTTCCCAGAGAGGCTGACTAATGTGATGGCCCAATAGTTGGAGCACACTCGCTGGTCCGCTGTCTTAAAAATGGAACCAACCACCAGTCGGCATGCACACACAAGGACAAGCCCTACAATGTCCAGAGCCTTCACCATCTCACAGCGAATTAAATGCACTTCAGGTGCCTAGCCATTGTACAACTTTGTAACAACCACAGGTCGCTGTGGTTTACAGGTCACAGGGGAAATGGAAAAGGCTTCCACTGAGTACTTTGGCCTCCTCTATGGAGGATGTGTCAATCCCAGGTCAGGAGTTACTCAAAGAGTTCCTTCCAACATCCAACAATATCCTCAGTCCAGCACCCAGGTAGGCAGCATATTATATTTTTCTGTGTTTACAACTGTTATTGTGTTACAGTTATATTACATACAGTATTATACACAGTCATTTTAAAAATACAGTAATGTATTGGTGAGGCATATGATATGCTGTTGTAGTTTGGGTTCAATACGAGACAGGTGACGCTTGGTTAGTCTAATAGATGGACTGTGACCTTACGGTATTGTACTGTAGGTTAATCCCCATAAACATTTCATTCATAGTACTTACACTTAGAGCTGTGCAACTGTTTGTTACTATAACTTTCAATGACAGTAAACACACACAAACTCACACTGAATCTCAGACTTAAGCTTGGATGGCTCATTGACTTGCCATTAAAAGAAAGAGCCTTCATTAGTTAGGATGTCCCTCCTAAAAGGATACCAACTGTGCATATTTGTGTGTGTGCATGTGTGTATCAGAGGGTTGTTGTCTGAGACATATGCATCTAACCATTCAACCGGTCTCCAGCACAACACGTACCCACGAAGGCGTATTCATTAGCAGGAGGGGTGCCATTCCCCGGCACTTGGAAACTCAGTGGAGCGTTCATGGCTGTGGCTGGATGTAGAAAATCAAAACATATTGGGAGAGATACAGACGAACCGAATGGAAGAATGCAAGCGGAACATTAAAGAGCATTCCTGAACAGAGTGTTAGCAGGAGACAATCAGCTCAGGTCAGGGACAAACAGGATCGGAAATGAATTCAGGCAGAAAGCTCCAAATTTTCCAGGCTAGAAATTTTACAACAGGAAGGACGAATAATGGCAGAAATTATGTTCAGTGGCTTGGACATAATAACACGGTGAGGTGGCTTCCATGTCATGGAGTGATTCTTTTTCACCAGTTTCAGTTTAATATATATTACCTCGTAGTAGCTGAAATATTTTTACATTAGTCACACCTGTTTTAGGGAACAACAGCAAACAATAAAAACACTGTAAAAAAAAAAACTGTCCATCTGAATTTTTGTGTCTAAAAAGTTTCACTTCAGTTATTCAGCCTTAGATGGTGTTCATGTTATTTGACTTCTTGTTCAGAAAGATAATATTTGGTTTTACACTAACCAACTATTAGGTGAAGTATCTGACAACTAACCCCTTTTTCACATTGATCAAACAAATATGTTTATAGCAATCACTGTTTGAGTTTGTTTTGTGTTTTTCAGTGTGACTAGGACAACCAGGATACAGTAAAACGCTGGTTATCTTACTGATAAGTTGGAGGTGTTCAACTTATTACCTGCAAATCTCCATGTTGTTGTTTGTAGACACACTAACCAATTCCCCATGTTGTGAATCCAGCATGGGAATCATGGACTCTGCCCCCAACAACTGAAAACTACTAAATAAAGTAGCTATTACTGAACGTATACACTGATGACTGTTCAAACATTTCTGGTTAATGCAATCTTAATCCTGCATGCTTAATTCTGATTGGTTGACTGTTTCTCCAGTCTGTTAAAACAGCCTTCAGTGGCCACAACATGACAACAAACAGAGATCTGGGTAGTGTTTTAGAGTTCTGGCACCAGGGTACTTAAAAAGGCATACAAATGGACTCCTTGTGCCAGCCAAAGTCTGCTGTTCAGGGTAATTGAACCAAGTTCAATGGATATAGTGCTCTATTGTCAATACACAGCACATGGACCACCAGTAGTGCATAAAGATTATCACCACCATTGTTAGGGCAATGTCTCCAGTCATACTTCTCATGAAAACCCAAGCTCTGTATAAATGGGACTGAAGCTTAAGATTAGTCAAGAGGACAATATTTTCAATGCACCACAGTGACTTTTGTTCAGAAGCCCTGAATCATGGCTGTTAAAAAATCAGTGGATCGTGGCAGTGGCAGATGTTACAGCGTGAGTCCCAGAGTAGCAGCATGCGCTATCGATGTGGATGATGATCAGGTTACATTAAATATGATAGATGCATATAGTGACGGTAATGCTGTTATACAGACACCTGCGCCATGTTTATGCTTTACTTGGATCGATGTTAAGATGCGCATTCAGGTTAACATGTTTTCATTTTCATTGACTTGATTGTTGTGACGCTATCACACCAGCATTAAATTGTCACTGGCTGAAGAAACAATACCACTGAATTCATCTTAAGTAGCCACTTTGGAATTGTATGACATCAATATAGTGATGTCATACTGAAAGCAGCTACACAGACAATGATTAATAGAACAGGTGGATCTAGTTAATTTAGTTCATAATTAGAAGGTAATTATCAATAAGAAGGCTGTTAACACTAAAGACCGGAATGATTTAGAGCAAATCCACCTTTATGACATCCATAGATCTAGGCAGTAATGTTAATATTCTTCTGCAGTGTTTTTGGAGGAAAACAAAATTCCCCAATGACAGATTCTCACACACACGCACGCACACACACACACACATAACAAGATGCAGTCAAGTCATCAGAGTGTACTTGCCCTGAACGTATTACACAATTAGTTTTGAGATAATTAACACAGCAGTTTGACACCATGCCACTTGAACATGAAGTAATGAAATGTAAACAGACAGCAGTTACACACATGCTTGTACTGTGCGTGCACACAAACAAAAACACTATAAATCCACACTCCTGCTTTACACAAAAGCACGGGGGGGGATAGAGCTAAACTCACCAAATCTTGGAAGTTATGAAAAGTAATAACGCCCTGAACATAAAAGCTTAACCTTAAAACTGCAAAACAAAAGACTTGTTCACACGAAACACAACATAACTCTTATATGTGAAGCGTCTCTCTCCTTTTATAATCCAACACACCTTTTCACTAACAAGTTGTCCACAACTGATCCTGAAACAGCCACAACTTGCCTTGTTAAGTATAAGAAACTGGCTGTTTGATCATAACCTCGTACTGGGTCAACTACTTATAGCGACAGTTCTTAATATAGAACTGACCGAGCAGGTGAATCCAGGTGGATCCCTTTTTGCTTTAACCTTAAATCCACTTTGATAATCAAGGGGAAGTGTGGGTAAAGTAGAGGAGACAGGATAAATAAGGATTAAGGCTACAAAGACATGGACTGTGTACAAGTCAGTATTAAGGAAAGGCTTCTGAAAATTTCGAAATCGATACTAAGTCCCCCCATCTAGGCATTTAGCCAGCATTACAGCTGCAGCAATCGCTACACTTTCACAGTGGTCAGGCCTGAGTGCAACCTGTCTCAGAAAAAAGTTACTCATCGTTGGCCTGTTGGCCTCATGACAGAAAGATGTACAGTACATGTATACAGTATCTATCTACAGATCACAAATTGCACGTTTGACAGCAACTGACTATCCCACTGACTAAGCTCAACTCGTACATGACTTGTATCACGTATGAAATTAAACCCTCATTTCTGTAATTTCTGCAGTGCATTCACACCAGATAAGATAATTCTCCATATATGATTGATTTATAGTAATATAGTAATATCCCCAAGAAATCTGGATTGAGCCTGTTCAAAGAATAAATGTTCTTATCACATGCTGCCATGCATGTCATCCATGTCATTATCATTTGCATTTCCCTTGGATGTGAGCCTGCTCTTTCTCCAAATGGGTCTCCATGCTGAGTAGGTGGATGAGCCTCATGAATTTGCTCTTAAAACGCTATCAGAGCTCTTCTTAATTATTTCCACTGCAGCCACCATAGTTCTCAACTCATAGGAGGCGGAGAAAGATATATAGGGAGACAAATGTTTTCAGATGACTTGTGTGGTGAGGTAATTTCTGGTAGGATTTATTTTTTCTTTCACAGAATAAAAACTTTCCATGGATTTAAGTGAAAAGTATTTTGGGAAATGCACTTATTCGCTCCCTTACAGACAGTTATATGAGAAGATCAATATCACTCTCACATCTGTGCTTCAGCTATAGATCTGACAGAGCTCGGAGCTGATTTGCTTAGCGTAGCATAAAGACTGTAAGCAAGGGGGAAAACAACTATCCTGGCTCTGTCCAGAATCTCTGAAACTCATTAATGAACACATTTTTTCTTGTTGGTTTTATGGCTGGCAGTCATCTTCTAGGACATTGTGGGGAATGACAATGAAGTGTTAAAAAGGTGTATAATTCTCAACTTGTGGAACGTTGTTGTTCGCCTGCAAGCCATGCTCTAGCTCCTGCTGCTCGTGCTAACAACCCTGGCAACATTATTTCCTGTTCGGTCTGCTTTTCGCCACAGCAGGCGAGTACATTTTACCTTGCCAATTTGGCATGTGACTCTGAAGCCTGCAGAGCACATCGTTTTGAACACACAAAGCATTAATCCTTATTGATAGGTTTCTGTGTGTGTGCGTGTGCATACAGTGCATACGAGGACAGTTTGACCTTTGTAATCGTGAAGGGTGATAGATGGATGAGCGGATGAATAATAGATAGAGAGCAAATTGAAGATGTGCTACCAATCATGTGTTCAGCAATGATCTATCCCCTGACTCCTCACACACAAGGCCACTCATTCAATGTTAGGATGACATCTAGCTCTGTTTCGCTGCAAAGTTATCCTGCTTTTCTTTATTTGCCTGTCCTCTTTATTCACGCTCATTCAGAGTATATCAATTTCAGTCACTCCAGTATTCCAATTTGTTTAGAATTATTCTATAATCCCTATGAGGTAGATGTACCACTATGTCTCTTCCTGCTTTAATCCCCCAAATGGGTTGCGCAATTCATTTCCTTGTAAATTTATATCTCAAATGCAAACCTCTCTCTTTGTGTATTCAAATATACACGCCATTGTATGGATTTATCTGCTGTAATCTATGCTGGGTGATTCACAACATGTCTGTGGAGATAAAAAAAAAAAAAAAAAAAAAAACAATTCATCAAAAACATGCACTGTGAATGAACCCGTCGCTCTCTGAGCACAAACAGTTCCGCCTTTGAAGACACTAAATGGCCAAAAGAGACGCAAAAAAAAAATCCTTCTTTCATCTCATTTTAGATACAAAATATTACAGTAATGCTGGACCCCTAAATACAGTAGATGACATCATATCTCATCGCCTTGGTTACTCAGTTGCCCCGTTTCCATGGTGTCTCAGGGGGAACGGTTAAAAAAGCAGATTTGATTTGTCGCTGGGGCTGCTTCCCTCTGTGCTGCTAATTAGCAGTTTCATGGCTTCCCTCAGGTCTGTAGTGAAACTGGTGGGACAACAGGCTTTCGTACTAAAATGCACACACACACACACACACACACACACACACACACACGGAGAAACAAAGCATGCATGCAAACACACATACGCGCAAATATGTTCTCGCACACTCAGAAGCACACATTCTTCTTCAGTGTGGTGCTGGTGTGTGTGTGTGTGTGTGGTGTAGTCAGCGGGACAACAGCACTTCTGTGCTTTTATCATGCGAGTTCAACTTGAACACAACTGTCTCCCTCTTCCTCTCTGTAGTTTGTGTGTGGTGTTTTTTCTCCCTCTGTGTGTCATCACTTCCACCCCCTCTGCCTTACTCAGGGATGTAATCAGGGAAACAACAAAAAACAAAGGGGGGAAAAAAAGCAGGAAGACAGTCAACTCCCACTGCAAATAAATGGGATCTGAATGTCTCAAAATAATAAAATCCTGGAAAATAAAAGTCACGCCCTTCTACTATAGCTTCACCCTAACGTTTTCGCTATAATAGCTGCATCCTGCTTCTCTCTATTTGTCCGTCTTCCTCATGTAACTTGTTTTCTCTCGACAACTCCCTGCTCCCCTTCCTTTTTCCATCACTCTCCTCTTCACTGCCTCTCCTGTACTTTGCTTCCTGTTGTATCCACCTGAGGACTGAATCGGTAAATAGCTTTAACCCTGGAGTCTAGTGTCTTTTTTTCCCCTTCACCTCTCATGCTACTGTGGGTTATATTAAAATCATATTTACAGTGCTCTGGTGGCAGAAAACTCTGCACTGTCGTATGTAACATTAATAAGCACTGGGAAATATCTGTGTGATGCAGTCATGTGTGAATGTTGCACAGAGGCAATGGTTTATAATCAATAACACACACACACACTCACTGGAATAGTTGGGATTATAAGGAGCATGAATGAAAAGGAAATTACAACTTGTGTCATTTTCACTTGTTTTAAAGGAACAGTTCAACATTTTGGGAAATATGTGATGCTAATTTGCTTTCTTGTCCAGAGCTAGATGAGAAGACCGATACTGTGTCTGTATGTAACATCCTATTAGATTAGCATAAAGAATCGGGGGGCAACAGCTAGGATGGCTCTCCTCGAAGGAAACAAAATCTGCCAGAGTGTTTCTTGGCCATGCTTAGTCCTTTTCTGGAGATTTGTCGTCAGCTGAGACTTAAAGTGACTTATATAACTCCTTGTAAAAGTACAACTTGTCATTTTTAGACATTTTGTCCGGATTAAACAAATAAGATACAACTTTAAGAGGTGTTGGCAGGCAGATGTTATAACTTGGACAGAACGACTGTTTCCATTTTTTATGTTAAACTAAACTCACCAGCTGCTAGGATTAGCTCCATATTTACAGACATGAGAGTGGTATCAATGTTTTTCATGTAACTCAGCAAGCAAATAAAATTATTTCCCTAAATATTATATTTGTATAACTATGCTGACAACAATAAACAAGATTAAATATGACTGTGAATACTGATAAAACCGTATGTGTGTTAAGAGCTTTTTATTTACAAACAGTCATGTCCTAAAATATGCAAAATATTCCTCTGATAACCGTTTCCTTCATTAGCATCTATTAGTGTCAGTTTGATGCAGTGGTGGATCTCATTTCAGAGTGAAACCCTTCTCTGACATTAGAGGCAGAGCTCAATCTAACAAACAAGATCTCAGAAGCTTTTTCCCCTCTGATGCACTCCCTTGCATCATGCCCTTCAAACCATTGTTTATAAGGATCATACAAAAATAAACTGCCGTTCTTTGAGGGCGTGCATGATGAAACAGATCATTGTCAGGTATGATTGGATTCATATTCCGAATCAATAAGGGCTCATGCATCAGGGCTCAACAGCTTCTAACATTTGAAACTCTGTATGCTGCAGGTGGTGCATTCAAGGTCTCGACTTATTTTTTTTTATTTTCAGAGGGAGAGACAGGGGCAAGCGAGGTGAGGGGAAAGTGGTGTGAATGAGAGGTGAAATTTAAAGTTAAAGGCATGGGAGTAGGAGAGAAAATTGGGGATGTGAGATGGAAAAAAAGAAGGTAGGGAGCAGGATGCTTGCGCAGAATTTTGAATGGACAAGAGACAATGTTCACAGGTTGTAAACATATGGACAGGGGGTAGAAAAAGGGGGAAGAGGAAGCATGATCAGCCAGAGCGGTGGACAGACAGACGGTAAGAGATATACAGCAGGTTAGAGAGATAATGAAGACATGAGGAAAAGTGAGACAGCAAAAAGGATGGAGGCAAGGAGAGGGATGTTTATCCTCCCCGTGATCATGTAGCCGTCTGTCTCTCATTTAGCCCAAGGTTCTGATTAAGTCATTTGTGTTTAAAGAGGAGGAAGCCTCTAATTCCCCTCCTTTCATCTAATTTAATTATGTGCTGACATTCTCCCTTTCTTCCTTAGAAGGATAAAAGCAGCTTAAGCTTTTATGTGGAGCTTTAATGACAGGCGAGGAAACTTTACTCGCTGATTGCTTAGCCTTAAGTGTGTTTAGCCTTAACACAGCGCTGCACCAGTTGTATAGGCGCTCTCTCGCAGACACACGTACTGTATTCCACAAGGATGTCCCACACAGCGGCTTGCGCACACGCTTTCACACACACACACACAGTGAAACATTAAAGTGTTTTTATGTTTAACTAGAAATCAGTCAGGAAGCCAGAAACATTGTGCTCTGTTCAACATGAAGCTGTACGACTGCCTTTAGGTGCGTTCTCACGTTTCTTGTGTGTTTTGAAGTTGCTGAACAAAAAAAATAGGCTGGGGCTTTTCTGTGAAGCGTGTTTTTCATGTGTTCTTCTGGGGGTTAAGTAAATTGGAAATGTAAATTACCCAGAGATGTGAATGTTTTTGCGTGTTTGTATGTACAACCCTATCGCCCTACAAATTTCCAATCCATTTTAAAACTCTCACTTTCTCATACTTGAGTATGTTATGGTTACAGCAAGAGAAAAACTGTGGTTATGGCAAATAAATTATTGTTAAAGAGCAACTTAACACCGTTTGAAAGTCTTGTTTTTACTGACCTCCAATGGTTGAACTTCTCTCCTTGCTGCAGTGAAAATGCTGTGACATCACACTCGGTTGATGTTACGGTGCACACTTTTTCCACACATTCACACCCAAAAGTGACACAGTCTTGATATTTTCAACCAGAGAGGTCAGGGAAACAAGACTTTAATGTTAAGTTACTCTTCAAGGTTACCTTGGGTTAACAAGGAACTGGCACAAATGTTAATGAAACCTGCTCGAAAAATGGATGGAGTTTACAACAGGGGAGGGAGGAGCACATTGCAGGTATGTCTACGCTAATACTAATCGAATTTTGTTTTTTAGGGTATGGTTGGGTGTGGGGTTAGGGTAATGGTAACTGCAGGTCTGTGTCAAGAGAACTCAAACTCTGGTCTCCTACCAGTAAATCACAGTATATGCCCATCCACTATCCTGACCTCCACAGCCTTCCTTTCCGCCTTGCTATATTACTTTCCGCATTAGCACTACAACGTTAGCACCAGACATAAATAGCGAGGTGTGGAATCATCCAATAACAACGCAAATCCTAGAGATTAAGGATCCCGGGTTACACTCAGCATGTATGACAAGTCAAGATAAGTTCAGTTTAATGAATCACCACAAGAGGTGGATTCACTCACAGCATGCTCATGCTGAAATAGAAATATGGAAATACAGTACGCTGAATATAGCATGAAAACATGAAGGGAGTGTTAAAACATTTACACAGCATACAGGTTAATATCAGAAAACAGTTAGTCATACAACATGATATGAATAAAATATGATAAAACATAAAGGTCACTGTCAAATAGGAGCCTGTCTCAAACGCTCTATTCAGTGGAGCCTCCAGCCATGAGAATTGCCTGGTAACCTGTTATTCTATCCCAGTATGCACTGGGATAAGCTCCAGTCGCTAAGTGGTTTAAACAGGTTTGGGTAGGGGGGCTCACTGTGGATTTGAGATGGAGAGAGACGCTTTCTAAGCTTTTTAAAATGCAGCTCAGCAAAAAAAAAATAACAAAATAAATACGAGCTGGAGTCTTTTTAAGATGCGCTGACAATGCTGCATACAACACTACATATTCCCAATATATCTCAGTTATATCTTACAGTTTACACATGGTGGATGAATGATTACATGTTCCGGTGTTTGGGACATTGATCAACTGTCAGTAAGTTTGCTGAAAGTCTCCCCCAGTCTAGGTAAAGGTGGAAAGAAAAACATTATCTAACTATCCAGAAAAAAAAAAATCTGTAAGCATTTCTGGGAACAATCATTAGGACGTCAAACAGAATTTATATATAAACATTCACGTGGACTGGCAAACGCTTGCATTTTTGCACACACATACCCGGACACGTTCACAGGGAGCTTCATTAATACTCCGGTTATGTCCACACTTCACAAAAATAATCATCCCATCGCCATCAAAAAGTAAGTTTAGAGACATTCATCAAACTACTGTAGAGCATCGGCTTAACAGCCCTCAGCAAGAACTGCATTGTAAGAATCAGCTGTATAAACAGCGCTACACGGGTGGGGCTCAGCCAAATCAGCAGAAATATCTGTAATTAGGATGAGGAGTATGGGTATAGTCACACAGACAAACAAACAAGCCATTAATCACCTCATTGGCAGTCTCATGTACACACATTTTTAAGACTAGGTGTGTGTGTGTGTGTGTGTGTGTGAGGACAGAAAAACAAAAAGAGAAATGTGAGAGAAATCTTGCTAAGGATGATTAAATGATAGAAAGAGAACACATTAAAGAGGCCTCAAACAAGAGATGGATAATGTGACAGTAAAAGGCCGAGTGTGTTAGTATGATAAAGAAGGGAAGAGAGGCGACAGAGGGAGGCTGGGAAAAATAATGTACGAAAGTATGTGTGAGGGGCTGGAAAACAGAGAAATGTGGAAATATAATGGGAACTGTCTTAATGCAAGACATGAAAAAAGATAAGTGCATCCACTTTGGTATCATGCTGCTGCATTTGTTCATGTGTTATATAGGCCCACATTCATCATCATCATCATCATCATGAAGTTAATGAACCCCACTGGCTTAGGAGCAGGATCCCTCTCTGTGTAAATGGAAAATAATACTCAGTATAGCTCTCGCTCACACATACTGTACTTTTGATTTTCTCTGCCTCACACACGTAACGTCACACATACACTCACACATCTAATATTCTTAATTTCAAACGTGGTGAAATGCTTCAGGTTTAATAAGATACCGTCCAACATTTTGGAGGTATTCACTGACGATCATCAGCGAGCTTAATGTTCACCTCAGTGACCGCACACACAGCATGACACACACACTCTGCCTCTGAACAAAGCCAGGTGATTCCTAAAGTACGATTACCGGTGTCTAAATTTAGCAATAGAGGGCGCGGTGGGGAATGAAATGTTCACTTTGCTTTTCTGTAATTGAAGTCATCATGAATTACAGGATAAGGTCTGTAATAGACATGGACATTCTGCAGGACAAAGCCAAAAGAGACAGCCAAAAGATTTCCCAAGGTGCTGCGGGAGGGTTGAAGGGGAGGCGCAGAGGGAGAGACGAGAGCCAAAGATACTTGATGATAAATGAGGTGAATTTGAGTACTTCTTCTCAGAGTCATAACTCAGTCAAATCTTAACACAAAGACACGAAATACATTGGTATCATTCAGTGTGGCTAGCGCACATCAAACTGCATTTGAAAATGTTATCTCTCGCTCACATCACTTTCACCTAACTTGCCCCTTTCGCTGCAAACTCAAGCGGTTGGAAAAAAAGTGACAGGATCAGCCCATTTCAAGTAAAAGCAATAGACAAACTGTTTGCATCACAAACATGTGGTCAGGCACAATCCTGCATTAAATGCAGATGCTTGTTGGATTTACGCAGGTGGTCACTGAAAGCTGACCAGTTTGCAGCTAGGATTATCCTGAGAATCATCACGTTTTTAAGTTTTCTGCAATATTAAAGTAATCCAGTGAAGGTGGTTTGTACATCCATGGGGTACGGCATAAACTAGAACTGCTAATAGCCAATTCGGCATACTTGTAATGGTGCCAATTTGCTAAAATGTACACACACAGGCTGAAAAACACAAGGCTCAAAAGACAACGCCAGTGTCCTCCTGTAGCAGTCCGTTAATGAGCTCTTATTCTGTTAATGGCTTGTTGTTTGGATGTTTCTAACTTTCAGATTCGCAAAAACATTTTGACTTAC
Organism: Sciaenops ocellatus; assembly: GCA_033000465.1. Classification (NCBI taxonomy): domain Eukaryota; kingdom Metazoa; phylum Chordata; class Actinopteri; family Sciaenidae; genus Sciaenops; species Sciaenops ocellatus. The sequence goes on along the minus strand of CP136887.1, from coordinate 15,081,683 downwards.
TCCATTTTCACACAAAAGTCAAATTTCACTGCTGATTAAAAAATAAATAAAGTAAAAAAAGACAAGGAGCCTCAAAAAAACATTAGCTAATTGTGGCTGTAATTATTGCTGGGTTGGGAGTGGAAAATTACCCACATACACAACACAGATGGGATTAATCATTTGTAAATTCAAAGTTAAGCTCAATGCAGTATATCCACGCTCGACAAGCACTGACAAAACATGTTTGCGCTCCATTTTTAACTCTGTGACAAACCTCACCCTCTGTATTCTGAAGATTGCTGTGCATATTTTTATAATTGAACCACCAATGCCACACTGTACAGAGGAGAGACACGAGAGGTCTAATGGGACCTGAACAAGAGATGCCTAACGAGGAGCTCTAACAGGTGTTTCTCATTAAAGCCAGAAGAAACGAATATCTAGTGCAGAGAGAGAGAGAAGAGGAGAGAAACAAACGATGAGCGGATATATTCCCGTGTTATTCATTAGTGTCTTACAGGCTGCTGATATTAATGATTCACTGTCCATAAGTTTCCCCCATACCCACCACGTACACACACACACACACACACACACACACACACACACACACACACACACACACACACACACGGAGGGGAAAACAAGCTTGCAAACATGCTATCACCTTGTATCTCTCCCTCTTCTCTCGTCCGCTCTCTGGCCCTCTGCACTGTTTCATCTGAAAAAAACAGATCTGCGTTTTAATCTTGACTGCGTCTGCCTTTTGTTTTGTTTTGTTTTAATCTAATTTTGCCTCAGACCTTTAATTCAGCTGCCGCCTCTCTTTTACGGTTCACTCCTGCTTAATGTTATTTCTGCCATCTGTGTGTGACTGTGCCTCTGGTTATCCACTGCAGGTGTGGGTCAAAGACAGAACAGACTGTAGGCCTAATTGGTGAAACTGCAACCAACAGGTTCCAGTTAACACGCTGTGAACAACTAAAAGCACATATGAGCGCACACACACTCCTGCTTTCTACCTGCCACATGGTTCTTTTCTCCCATGGCCAAACATTTTACATCTAGCCTTTACCTGTCCTAATTAACCACCTGGACTGATCCATCACTCTGGGATCTGCTCTGATTAACCCTCCACACCCCATACTTGCCTTCCTTCCCCCAAACCTCTTCACCTGCCTGACTTGCTTCACCCCGTAGTCCTTTCCCTTCACCCACCACCTGCAGCACTTCGCTGCACATGGATGCCTCCGCTCCATTAACCGTTAAACTGGCCTGCACCAGAGCCCATGTGCAAAAAGGAGGAGGAGGAGGAGGAGGAGAGGGAAGGGGAGGTGGGCTCTCATTAAACACTTTGAGCCCCGACAGAATCAATTACAGTGATGTATCGATTTGTCAGCGGGTCCTGGTGGCTCTGCCAGGGGACCGGGACCTGCTGCCGAACAAGAGGGAGCAAGGGACAAATGGAAGGATTAAAAAGGAGAAAAGAATGGAGAGGTGGGTAGATGAAAGGACAGCAAAGGAGAGAGACATGAGGAAAGGAGAGAAGGAATTAGGAAGGGAGTGTTGGAGAGGAGGGGAAGACGGAGAAAACGGGGAGGACTAAAGAGGAGGAATAAGGAAGAAATGGTTGAAGGAGGAATGATGGAAGAAGTGCAAGGTGAAAAGGGCAAGGTGGAGAAAAGAGACAGACAGACGGAGGGAAGGAGGGAACTGTAGACCTGCAAAGGGAGGGATAGAGGGAGGGGAAAAAAGAGTGGAAAATACATTTCCTTATCAAACTAGATAGCGTTCTACTCCTAGTGCTGCCCCATTTCTTTCATGTCCTCCGTTCACCTTTCTTTAATTTCTATCCTCCACCTCCTCAACCTCGCCGTTCTTTGTATTTTCTCACTTCATCTCCCTGTCTCCTCCCCTCCATTATAACATTCCCCCGCCTGAACTTGCTGTCTGGGGCACACCGCACTTCAATCTCCGGCGTATGGGGTCATTTAAGTTTAGACAGAGCAATAACATTGGAAGTAATACCCAGCCGCAACTGAGCCTTGTGGGCTGCAACATGTGGGGACGATGTAGTCAGGAGTTGGTCAGAGAGACATAATAAATACTGTATGTCCACAAAACAAGGATTTGTGTTTATGAAAATACAAGGAATATGGTGTCCTTTGGGCTCTAGTGTAATAAAACGGTATAGCTGCCTTGAGACAATTTAATCTATCTATTCATCCAAACAGTAAAATAACTGAGTTCATCCTCGCAGCATATTTTCATGAGCGCATACGTGGCGTTCAAACAATATACTCCATTATTATATTTCTCTATTGCCAAAGTCATACCACACCTGTGCTACACTTTGTTGCTACGTCTGTTGAGAGCAGGGAAATAATGGGGTAGACACATACGGCAGCCCGCACAAACTAAGTAGGTACGAGGCTTTTTATGTTTCACATTACAGACAACACACATTCTCCTTCTCCTGTAATGAGGTAGCAGGGCTCCAATAGACAACACAAGACATGATTAGATGACACATCCACAGCAAATATGCCTCCAACCTGACAACCAAAGAGGGAACAAAGACAGTCATTCATGCAAGGTGTGCAGACACAATCAGTTTTGGAGTGTTGTCAGGGTCAAGTGTCCCTGCAACTATACATGAACATAACATACATATTACTAGAACTGAGAGATCCACTGTTAGGGGTTGAGGGGTTCAATATTCTGTACCATCATATAAACATCATAATATCATGTTTTCCTTGTATTAAAAGATCCCATAGTGTACACTTTTCATGCCTTGTGTTTAAAGTTTTGATATCCATAATCTATATGTGGTTTTAAGCACCAAAAACTATTTCTTTCATCTTTTTCATACCTTTCATAATTCCCTATGTTAAAATGTCCAGCTTCATATTGAGATAAACCTGTTTACAGCCTGGTACAAAATTGCTGTACGGTTATTTCTTCATCTTCATTCACGGAGAACTTGTTTCAGGACTTTTAAAGACCGTGTAAAGTGAATTCAGTCATTTTCTTCTAAACACATTAAATAAGTCAGAAATGCATTTCTCAACAATGTGTAAAAAGCATTTCAACCATTTAGATTTGAATTGTGGAGCTAGGCTTCACAAACTGTGTTTCAACATTTCTGTGTCAGGATTTAGTGGGCGGGTCTGAAAAAAACTCATGTTAGTTTGCAAGCTAGTCAGGTAGTTAGCTTCTCAGCTACAGCACACACAAACTTACCTGCAAATGTCACTTTGGTGTGGTGAGATGCCGCTGCGCTCCTTGCTCATCACAAACACCACTAACGACATGCTGTCTGTCCATGACACGTAGGTTACACGTTTGTTTACGTTGTGTCTATTTGCCCTGCGGGACTTCAACTTGCCAGCTGCTGTCAATCAAACTGGGAAAGAGACACGCCCCCTCCAGCCAGCGGAAAAAGGAAAAGTAGAATTTGTGATATTACCTCAAAGAGCTTTTCAATAACAATGATTTTTTTAAAAAATCTATTAACAAATACACAGTGTTTGGTCAAAAATATCCCAACATTTAATTTGGTCAATGTCAGTCAAACCTACAGACAAGCTGTCTTCTAAAGAAGAAGTGTGCTTATCACTAATGCAACCAGTTGTTTAAAAAAAAAAAAACAATGCTGCAGAGGGTACATTTTCATCACCTTTACTGAACATGCTTTTTATAACAAAAACACAAGTAACATTTTAATGAATCAAAGCACTTGGTTACAGTTATGGTCTTGGTTAAATACAAAGACAATGCTGATTTGAAGCTGATCTTTCCTTCACTAAGATCTTTCCTTCAAACATGTTATCACTGAGCATAATCCAGGCAGAAATTACATTTCTTCTACAGAAACATAATATATAAAGGAAAGAAGACTACACATGTTCATGTAGGTTATTTAAAAAAGCTAAGAAAATGAGGAACAAGTAGAGAAAATAACTGTTTTTCTGCATTAGAGGTGTCCTTTCTTCCATTCTACCCATTTCACAGTTTATATGTGGATTCAAATTGTCTTACATGGATGCAGCTGTTGTCCTTTATAGCTCACTGCAGGTGACTTGTGAGACTGTGATCAAAAGGGGTCCTCTCAGGGCATTCTGGGTACGAAAAATCAAATGGGTTTTCATCAGAAAACAACTGGACTGGCAGCCGGAGGCAGAACAAAATGTTTCCACCGTGCAACTTGCTGTTAAAGAAAATGCCAAAACCCACGAAAACTAAAATAAGTGATATGGTAAAAATCACAGTGACTCTTGGGGGGACAGAGAGGGAAAATAGAACCGCATTCTTCTATTAGATCTGCCACCAACGGCCACAGTGTTATGTTTAAAGATGAAAAAGGTACTAGATTTCTATCAAAATTCACTGTGAGAAAAAAGTTTCAAAATTCACCCCCTGAAAAGAACAAAAAAAAAAGTTAGTTTCATAACGTAGGATATTTGTCCGCCTGCTTTTTTGCAACACACCCAGCCTGAACTCCAGTTCAGAGAAGGGTCACTTAATATAGTGGAGTTAAATGTCAACTCCTCCAGTTTCACTGTCTTTCTGACAGCGTCAACAACATCACAGACAACTCCAAATCTAACAAAGGTCAGCTCTCTTTTTCTGTTCTCGTTCCCTGTTTGTATGCATGAGTGTGTGAATGTGTGTGAGAGAGAGAGAGTCAGAAAGAATGAGCGCTGGAAAGAGAGGAAGAGAGTGCAGATCTCAAAGTTGTTTAAACCCAGCCTAGCGGTTCAATATCCATCAGATTTATGTCTCTGTTATTTTCCTCTCCTAAACAGTGAGTGATAAACTCAGTGAAGGACACAATAACAAAGATCTACCTTTTCACCTCTCTCTCTCTCTGTCCACTCCTGGTCTCTCTGCCTTTCTCTCTCTGTCCCTGTGCTATCAATCAGTATTGTGGTGATTGCCGTCGGATTACAGGGCTTTTGCTGTCCGCTTCTAGCGATTAACGTCAGGACAAATAAAATACCCTTATATCCCTCCACAGTGACTGAAGTAAAGATCCAGGCCACATGCGCTCGCACTCATATTCCCACGCATAAGCACATGCAATGCGCAAATCAACCTTAATCTTAAATTCAATCCCAGAGTTGTCACTTTTGACATCCATTCTACCTCTGAATTCTTCTGTGTGTCTTTGGTTCTGTAATACAGGTGTGATTTTCTCCTGTTTGTCCTTGCCTGATCCTCACATGCGCAACGGCTAGAGATAAAGTAGTGGATGGTGGGTTGTGAACTCAGCCATGATGGATTATGACTGGCTGTGGGGAGTAATGCAAAACAGCTCAACTGAGGAAGAAAAAAAAACAACACACACACCAACAGTACATGTACACATTCACCACAGAGAGACAAACCAGTTCCAGTGCCTGGTGTTTATCTTCCCTCCACTCCTGCACACACATACAGACAGATGGCAGCAGCGGCCATTGGCACAGTTCCTTATTCCCTCCCTTACAAACATAATTTATCACCTGCCTCTTCAATGTGTGTGTGTGTGTGTGTGTGTGTGTATATGTGGACAGCCTGACCTGATCCAGTGCCACCCTAACCTTATTAGGAAACAAACTGATCACAACAGAGAAAAATGTACTGTGATCAACCCCTGTAGGTAAAATTTGCACTGCAGCCAACTGCTCCTTCAACGCCTGCCACTTAATACACGCACTCACACAGATGCAGACTCCTACTGAGAATTAAACCTAACTTGCCGTTTATCTTCCCGCCACCTCCCCTCTTGTCTTCCTCCTTCGCCTGCTTCATTGTTTGTTTTATACCTTCAACAAGCATTTATCTCACAGCTTACACAACATAAATATTGTACACAAAAACATGGATACAAAAAAAAAAAAAGACAAATCATAACTCAGATCAAAACAACATTTAATCAGCAATGTCACTTCAAAGCATTACATTTTTATTTTCATCTATTTGCACACGAGTTCCCTGTAGATTCAGTCTTAGGGGCTTTTGTTTGCTTGATCCTCTTATAAACATGTATTTATGAGTGTATGTCTTCTGATTTGTCTTTATTTAACAAGCCAGCGTGTGTGTTTGTGTGTGTGTGTTTATGTGTATATGTGTGATTATCTCAGGGTAGTAAGAGGACACTCAGCTGGTCTCTCTGTGCAGCTGCCTCCTCTTCCTTTTGTTCCTCGCTGACTCTGCCCCTGAAAGGCCGAATTCAACAATCAAAGGCAGAACAACCTATATGCACAGCACTCAAATACCAGCCTATGATTAAAGGACAGATGCACTAAGCCTTTTGTGACTAGTTTCAGATGCAGACATCATGGATTTTGCTCCAAAACAACTGTGACATTTTCAGATGGGCACACAAGCTGAAAGTATGCATCTATATTGGTCATCACCAGAGTTGTAGGCTCACAGCCCTTTATCAAATCTGAATCCAGGAATGTAAAAGAAAGTTTTTGACACTTGTATAGAAAAGATACAATTAACTGAATCAACAGGTCTGAATACATTTTTTCTCTGAGTTTATATTTGATTATGACAAGGCCAAATTAACTTTAGATTCTATAAAGACAGCAGGGCATATCAATGCCATCCACACCGCCCACCTAATCTGACACTCGTGTCAGAGGAGATGCTTTGTTGCTGTCATCTCAGCCTGCAGTGATCCTCCAACAGATCCGGTGGTGTGGGTTTTATTATGAAACCTTTTCCTTTGTATATCATTTTATGTCATCAACCATCCACTCACTTTTCCTGAGATATCTGATGACATTCAATTTATTATAAAGTGTTAGATGTTCATAGGTTTTGACAGTTAGATTTAAAAGGAAAGTTTGGGGGGGGGGGGGCTTTTTGAAGTGGAGTTGTATGAGATACTTATGCATAGTCAGTATATTACCTACAGTAGACAGCGATCAGTGCGCTACCAGTTTGGAGAAGCAGACATAAGTCCTGGAACAGAAGCTGAGCAAAGAACTGCTGTTAACATGTTCCACAGAGAAAAACACGTTTTAGACACATATAAAGGCCTAAGTGTTGCTGTCAGATCTGCAGGTGGGCCTCAGGCAAAGAAATACGTAAACTGCTTTACGTCCATGCAAGGGCTTTTGTCTGCTCCTCTAAATTGAGAGCCCACTGACCGCTGTCTGATGTAGGTAACACACTGAGTTTGAATAATCTGTATCTCTTTTGAAGCATCGCTACATTTTGCTTTTCTTTCCTTTTCTTAGCTTGTTGACAGCTGCATCTTTGATAAAGTCCTTAAGTGACCCGTGCCTTTTAAGGTCTGCTTTTCTTGCAAAATTCCATAATTAAGCATTCCCACACATTGTTTGTATCATAACCTAAAGCAATTGTTCCCACAAACACACCCCCATCAGGCTGCAAATGTTATGTTTAGACTTTTAGCCCTGAGTGTAAAGACTAACAAGAGAGCAGAAGCTGACATTCAGATTTTACGGGGAGTCAGTCAAAATAGTCATGAAGGACCAAAAACATTATAAAATGTATTTAAAATAAAAGCACAGTTCAGCAGAGGTCTGGTGCTAAATGTCAATGCAAGCAAACACAGATGGTGAATCTCAGATGTCTAACTTGAGCTTTTAATAACCGATTTTAAGCTTCTTGTAAGGTTAGTGTAAATGCTGCACTGTATAAAAAGTGCATCAGAAAATTCAGAATATGTCCGTTTTCCAAATATTAATGTGATACTGCTGTGCAAGTATGCACTGAATGAAGGTTAGATCAAAGACAGCCAATAGACTGAGGCAACATTAAAGCACAGCCAGGCAGCTGGACGCAGTTGAGTCAGAGCAAAGATAGATGATGAACAGTTGTCTGGATTTGAGGTAAACATAGGCTAGGTCATAGCACAAACACACATTAATGGATACACACATACTGCAAATAAAATACAGTGGCGCGGCATTCATTTGTGTGCTGTGCAGGTGTACATATCCCATTACTGGAATTGTCACTAAAATAAATATATATTTTTAGGTTTTATACGAGACTAAACTATAAAGCCACTCAAGTTTTCCTGACATATGATGATGGGCAGCAGAGACCACTCTACAGTACAACTCCATTATCATGCGTCTCCTCTGTGATGTAACCACAGCCACCACCTCAACATAGTCGAAAAGGACAGCTATCTTGTAAAATAATGCTTCCATGAGTACTGTGTGGCTGAGAGGAGCATTAAACTCAAGAGTCCTGGGGGGATGGTACCATAAATTTATATTTATGTAAAGGAGCAGTTTTTGTGTTAGATGCTTGCAGGCATACTGTACAAACTGCATTTAAAAAGCAAACTTGAAAAGAATTACAACATTGTTTTTGGTTTTCAACATTTGCTCTATGGCACAGAATAGTGAAATCACAAAACCAAATGAATAAATGATAAATGTTAAAAAATATTAAAGCAGCGATACAAATAAAAAACTATGTTTGGAACATTGTCACATTGACCAAAACTGCTACAGTATGTGACAATAATGATGAAGGTGAGATGATACTTGTACAGCTATACCCATGTCTGAGTGTGTGTACATGTCTGAAGGATGCAAAGAGCTGTTTTGGGAGCACTCTGTGTAGTATGTGCTAATCCAGTTATTACACATCTCAATGTGATATTCACAGTGCTCTGCTCAGCACAAGGCCTCTAGCGCAGATTATGCCCACTACACACACACACAAACACACACACACACACACACACACACACACACACACACAAAACATCAACAACACACAAACACACACACACACCCCCACACAGTCGTTGTCAAAGCTGAAGTTGTTCTGCAGGCTAACGATCCATTACACACTCCACATATCCGACAGAGAGGAGGACTGACGAAGCACAAAAAAAGAGGGATTACCCCCCGCTGCTACCATTGGAATGGTGGAGGAATGTAGGGACGTGTAGACGAGAGAGCAATGGATTACATGCTGATCATGGTGAAAAGACACAGGGTATGAAAACAGGAAGTTACAAGGCTACACTTAAATTCTCACAGGGTGAACGTACATTTGCCTTCTAGGATATCAAATTGTAATGGGAATGTTAACAGCTACCCAAGCTGCAGCTATTACTTTTAAGTTCTTTAGGGCATGCAAATGTGTCTATATATTAACTTTTTCAGGTTCGGTAACAGTAACATACGGGGACTCTACTTTTGTGAACCTGGTAGGGGGGTCAAACCCAGCTTTGTTGCGCCTAGGGTGTTTCGATAGAGTGGGATCGTAGAGAAAAGATCATCAGATATTATCATCATCATATACTACAGGTGGCCATGTTAGGAGCTGTGACAATCACAGCTTATCATTCCCATTCACCACTTTTTTTCTTGTAAAGGACAGAGCTCTCCATGTCAGGACAGTTTAAGGAATCCTGTGGAGAGTTTTCCTCAGAAGAAATATGTTGAACATCCCACTGTTTTCATGTTTTTCATGCTTAATAGAGCGCAATTTTATTTGTCATTACAATGATCCATACAGGAACCATCTGCGGTTCAATGGACTGGATGCACAGCAGACATTTTGACATGTCATAGTCGGAACAGGTCTATTAATAATTGCTGTATTCGACTGAGGGGATGTCCTGCTATTGTGCATGCTGGTTCACTGTCACTGTTACTGGGACACTTAATGGAACTGAGCCAAAATAATTTTTTTTAAATTTAATTCTGTTGAAAAATTATTGCTCACAATCTAGTAATAAAATAGTTGCTTAATGTTCATATTGCAACATAAACACAAATCTATTTCTTTTTTTTTTTTTTTTTTTTTTTTTTTTCTGGGAGCATCCTTTGACGAGCTGTTTCCAGAATCTTGCGTCCGCCCAGCAAGTACTCGCTGAGAGATTGGCAGCAAAAAATCATACCGTGGAAATTTCAGAAGCTGAGCTGCAACAAGAAAATAAAAGTCTCCGAGCCAAGCTTTCAGGTCTGGAAGGGAGATCCAGGCGCAACAACATAAAATATCGTTGGTGTCCCTGCAGGTAAGGAGAAAAGGAGGCCAACTGAATTTGTCTCCAACTTGACGCACGATAATTGCATGGGTGTAGCTCACACAGGAGAAAAAAAGATTCAGCGTCTTGGGGGACTGCCCTCGATGGATTACGAAGGTCATGGTATCTTAATCTTCCCCGACTACACCCCGGAGGTGATGGAGCAACAGCGAAGCCTCCATGAGGATGCTGAGGGAAAAGGAGATTTGAGTTTCCCGGCCATACTCCATGTTCATTACCAGGAGCAAGTAAAGGTATTCAGCAATATGGTTGAAGCTAAGAACTTTGTAGATTTGACTTTTGAAAATCTATTTTTGTAACATAAAGTGAGTGTAAACACACACTGAGCAGGCTTCTATCATCGCAGTTTTCTTTTCTCTTATGCTCAACTTGTTCAGCACTGTTTGTGCCAATGAGGGGGCTGTGAGTTGGAGGTGTTTTTCTCCGCTGGTCCCTGATATGGATGAGGGTAACTGCTTCATTTGGGGAAACCCTGGATGTGGGTTTTGTTCATGTATTTGTTAACTGTTTGTTTGAGTTTTTCTTGGCTGTTGTTAGCTGTAAGATTTAATGTTTCGATACAATGCAATTATCTTTTGTTATTCAATGTTCAAGCTCGTGGTCTTTCAAAGTATCATGACTAAAAACATATCCATATCCATGGTCTCTTGGAATGTTCGTGGTTAATGCCATCCAATAAAGCGCAATGAAGTTTCCATATCTGGATAGGCTTTCTTTTGCTCCCCCACCCAACATTCTTGCTGTACAAGATTAATTCAGTTAAAAAGTCAAAGAAGATTACAACATCCATTTGATCGTCATTATTCTTTCTACTCCCATGTACACAGATCATAAACACGGATCAAATCCTTTTTTTTAGACGATTCCAGATCAATCTCCAACACTGACCATACCAAATAGCACAACACAACATAATAGACCATAGTCCTCTGACTCTTAACCTTCAACTGTCCCTTCCTAGTTAGGCCTTTAGCTGGTGATTTAACCCCTTTTTACTATTAGAGATTATATTAGGTTGCACATTTCGATCTAACCTTCATTCAGTGCATTCAACACTGTGGGAGAAAGTTAATGTATTTGTTGATGAAAAATATGTAAACTGTAAGTTTAAAGTATGAAAAAAAGTCACCAAAATATTATGGAGAAATAGTGCGCTGAGTTGTCAGCCTGCCCTGGATAAGCGGAGGACCATGTGAGACATACTCATTCTTGGCACCGTGCTTGCATTAGTTTATGTGTGCATGTTACCCACCATGTGAAATGATGATTTGCTTGCTGATCTCGACTTCCACTGCTTCCTGCACCAAATACTGAGACCTGCTTCCCTGTTTCTGAGGTAGATATTAAGGAGGGTTAATGCTTATAGTAAACCATCATCACCACTCTTATTCATCAGACATGATTATGGTTTACATTAATAGACCTTTGTTTGGTTATTATTATTATCATAAAACATTAAATGCAGAGTTATGTGCTCATTGTACATGGCCTTACCATCATAGTGTGTCTGCATACATGACTTGTGAATGTAGTGTATGTGTGTGTCCGTACCCTTGGCCATGAGTCTGAGTTCCTGCTCCAGTTCATGGAGTGTGTGCGAAGTTGTGTCAGTGTCCAGGTCAGGGTCCTCACAGCCCTTCTGGTCCACACTACAGATCTCCATGATCTCCTGGGCTGCCCGAGACAATGGACGAAATGCTGGACCCAACTCTGAGCCCGACCTAGGATTGGATAGGCTGCAGGCAGCAGGAACCCAAGAGAGTGGTGGTGTGGACTTGCCAGGCTGGTTAGATCCTGACTCTGAATAAGAGAGAAAGAGAGATATGTTTAGAGATGGATGGATGTATTGATGTGCACGAAGACATACAGTAAGGGTATCTTACAAAAACAGCTACAGAATGTGTGAGTGTAAGAAAGAGATGAGAGGAGGTGTAGAAGAAGACAGTAGAAAGTAGAGGAAGACAGGGAAGGGTACGCAATTTGGGATTCAGCGAAACAGGGTGAAAGACAGAGAAACGATCATAACAGTCAGTAGAATGAGTGGTGTCTCATCCCACTTCACTGCGAGCCACATCAAATTGAATCAGATTGAACATCCATCCCCACCTGCTCACTATAAATTATATTGAGGCTTCTATTGAGAACCTGTGATGGTGTGTGTGTGTGTGTGCGGCACACGGATTCCTCATGATGCATGCTGTCTAACCAGCTCCAGTGTTAAGTCTTTCATTCTTTCAATCTTCCATTGTCTCCTTAACTCTGCCTACCTCCCTCCTCCTGCTCTCAGTGCCTGGCTCTGTCTTTCAACTGGCACAGAACCTCCACTTAGTGCTTCACAACCACCTGCACTGTCAAACTAAGCAGCATGGGAGGAATGATGCATGCAGTAGAGCGCTGCTAACACATGTGCACTCACACATACACACATCCGCAGACTCAATTTACTTCCATTTCAAAGCAGATAGGACATATATCTAGATTTTGGTTACTGATAAAGCTCCGTGCTCAATTTAAAATGTATTCAGTGTAAATTGAGTGTGAGATTAAAATCTGATCTCTCTAAATGACCCCTTTCAAGAGTTCCTGAGGAAAGTCAGATTTCAATCTTACTTTGCATGCACTGGATGTACTATACACACACATATACACGTGTATATATATATATATATGTGTGTGTGTGTGTGTGTGTATACTCCATACAGCATATATGCTATATATAGCTTTAAGTCATGATGCCTTCAGTGACAAATGTATCTCTCTCACATGATTAATTAAAATGTTAGGTATAACTGACATCTTTTCAACATACATATAGCTAAAATGGAAAAAAAAAAAAAAGGTAAACCAAATGGTGTGAACTTGAAAAAGGGGTTCCCCATTCAAGAAGCGATTTCAAGAAATTCATTTATGGCACAAGGGAGCCAAAACACAGATGTTTCCGTCGAGAAGCCCCCGTCAGAGTGCTGTCAGACAGAACACTGGAGCGTCACACTGACAAGACGGCACAACGAGGCACACAGAGTGAGGCAACTTGCAGAAACGTCTGTGCTTGGGTTCCCTCGTGGGATTAAAAATATTGAAAACATGTTGAGCATTTCTGGTGATAATTAAACATAGTGAAAAGGTTTGGAGCTCTTGAGTGGTCTTAAAAGTGCAGACCTCCGTTGAAAGTATTGAACTTAACTACACCTTCAGGCAAGTGAGCACAATGCGAGTCTCAAAACTGTAAATAAATAAATATATAAACAATAAATAGAGTAAGGAGAAGACTGAAACATAAAAATGATAAAGAATTCCATGAATGCGCACAAGTTTGAGGGCATGGCAGGACAGTACAGGCAAAATTTATGAAAAAGACAACTGACAGCAAGGCTTAATGGCTTGACAGTGTAGAAGGAACAGAATGGAGGAATGAAATCATCATAAACACAGTTTAGTATACAGTAAAATAAGGGAAAGAGGAAGTGAATCCTGTGAATTGATTAGCAGTATTACATATATCACCGAGTACAAGAGATTATCATTTTATCTATCAGGTGTCTCTGTTTATTTTTGTAAATGTAAACGTGTGTGTATCAACATAAACAGATTACTGCAGTGTTTCTGGGCACTGAGCAAGGGAAGTGATGAGCGGACATATTCCTGGAACGACTCCCAATCCTGCATGTGTATGTGTACAGTATGTGCGTGTCTGATGTGTGTGCCTGTTTGTGTTTGAGAGTGATACAGTATAATCTCCTAAAGAAACCTGCATACTTAGTGCCAAGAAAATATGGATATATGCAGAAATGAGATGTATTAATTGTGTATGAAATGGAGATGTGGGTGTATGAGAGAAAAAATAAGTAAGAGGTAGAGCTGGATAGTGTTCACGCAGACGTGCACACTTACCAGATGTTCCTAGTTTATTTGCTGATATTTCTCCTCTCCCGGTAGGTGTGGTTGAGTGAATTTGAATTCCAGTTGGCAGCGTCTGGTTGTCCTCCATCATACTGAAAACCAGGTGTCCTGTACCAGTACTGAGGCTGCTGCTTGGCCAATAACTCTCTGACCCTGAAAGAGTGAGTGAAAAAGTAAGAGAGGGGGCCACAATGCCCAGAAACATACATTTTATTCTAAAAATAGTGTATCTAGTTGAATGTCAGAGTCTCTGCTTGCCCCGCTTAAAAAGCATCACTACATGCTCCAAAAACATTTGGAATATCTGAATGCAATCTAAATGAAATCCCAGGACACAGATCATGAAATGTCACACTGCTGTGAGTTGGACATATGCCTAGCAAATGAAAATAGCAATGCATTTGCTTTGCTATCTAACTCCAACAGTTTGAAATTCTGTATAGATCTAAAGCATGGAATAACCTTTTTGCTATGGCAGTACATCAGTGTTACATAGAATAGAAAGCTGCTGTGTGAATTACAGAATATGGTTATTTATTTTCATGGCTGTTTCATGGCAAATTTAAGAAGTGAATCCAGGTCATTGTTACAAATGGTTGAAATCATTAAACAGAAACTTCACAGAAAGTCACAGCATGTCTTATTACATTTGATACAATAATCCGTGTGTCCATTCAGCAGCAGCATCTGTACCAAACCAATATTGCTTAACAAGCCTGTTCAGCCAATCCTGACAGCAGCAATACAATTACCGCTGTTTTCTTCTTTCTCTCCAGTGGTTAGCCAATCAATTAGTACTATTGACTGGATGAAGAATCTACTAACTAGTCTAAATCTGCTGCTAATGAAAAGAGGAAAGAGGAGAGGAGTCAGACAGCCGGCTTCTAAACTCACACACAAGAAAATGAAAGAGGGTTGAAACTCTTTTGAAAAAAAAAGGAGATCCAAAAATTACTTGGAAATGCGTACAGAGATACCATTTGGAAGTCTTTCTGTCAATTTCTTCATCCAATTGTCTGCTTTGATTTGAGAATGCTGCCTGTATCTCTGCTCTCCGCTCTCTCTCTCTATGGAGGTTTGGCCATTGTCCTGTCTATCTGTCTGTCTGCCTCTTTCTATCTTTCTGTTCGACTGGATGCACATGAGACAGAAACTGCACACTAACAACCTCATTTTCTGACTGACCGGGTGACAGGGAGTAAGAGCAGAAAGGAGAGAGAGGTGGAAAGGTAGAGCAGGAGACATAAAACCTGTTGGATCTCAGCCCTGCCTGGAAAAAAAACAGAGGAGACAGATGGAGGGATGGAGGGACATAAATGAGTGCGGAGTGTTGTCAAGGTGATATTCCCCCTCTCTAACCTTTCTCTCTCATTAACTTTGGAGCTTTAACGATGGTGGCAGAGACAGTGCGGGGTTTGACGAGCGGCTGGCTGCATGGTGCGAGGAGGGTAGCGGTGCCCTTGTGGGAGTCTCTCACTGTCAACCTCATTCATTTAACGTAGTCTTGACAATGAAACAGTGAGAAGCTGAGCTTTGAGACTCGATGAAGGAAAAGGCTGATAGGATCAATTTGTAGCAATTTACTTAACCAAACAAAGTATGAATTAGAAATCCTTGCTGAATTAAAACAAAGTGCTGTTTGAAATACATACAGCATTGGACAAGAGTACAAGGTGTAATGAGCACCACGATGAATTATAGCGTCTGATTCGATCCAATATTATTACTTTAACTCTGATGCAATTTGGAGGCGCAGGCTAAACCTCCAACAGTTCCAACTTGTTTGACAGTCTGAGGAACTGGCTAGTTTACAAATCATTAGTATAGTAACAAAATAAAAAGTCATTTTAAAAACCTAGACAGAGTTAATGTGAGAAGCTTTTAAAACCATCTTGGTACAGCAGTATTTGTCTGGTATAGTTCAAGGTGACAGAAGCACTGAAAGTAAAGTTAAGAGGAGGAAGAAAAAATCCAAAGCCTTGCATTAAATGTCTATGCATTTTCTAGCTGGAAAAGGAAATGCATGGATAATAAAATATATTCAAATAAAACAAATATGAATAAACAAATGACTGTGCTGCACCAGACTTTGTGTCCCTTGTAAACTTCCTCTTTTTCTGCACAGTAACTGACTGATTAAACAACAAGCTTTCAGGGCCGTTGTATGAGAAAGACGACATTGCACTGACAACATGTATTTCAAAACTCCTCACAAAGGTAAAGTCAAGGTAAACTCTGTGTGTCATGTGAAGGACACAAGCAATATTATCTACAGCTTTCAGCCAAGAATGAAACAAGCAGAAAAAGCTGTCTTTTTTTCATGAGTATGTCTTTGTGATGAAATATGGACTTTCAGTCTGTGTGTGTGTGTGTCTGTGTTCACCTACAGTTTAAGTAAATGGAGGCACTAAATATGAGTTAAAAAGAAGCACACTGGCTTAGACACGTGCAGGCAAAGACATGCACACACACATACACACACGCAAAAAGGCATCTCAGGAAAGCTCCCCCTAGACCCACCAGTAGTAAATTATCAGTGTTGTCTCCCATCTCTCGTTTTCCAACAAGCAGCCAGCGCTCCTCTGGGTTTAAAACTAATTTTCATCTCTCTTGTAAGCTCTACGTTTTTACATATTTGTTCTAAATCCTATTATGAGGCCTTTGTGATATGAATAACGCTTGCAAATTGGAAAGTATCTCCAGGCAAAAGTTGGACACAGAGGTAATCTTCACAATCTAATCTCTTGAAGCACAAAAACAGCAAAGGCACTTTCTGATGTAGTTTATAGGAAAACATGAGCCAGTTTAAAGAAAAAATAAAGCAAATAAAAAATAAAAAAAACATCAGACACACACATCTAAAAATACTTCTCTCCTTTATCCTACCTGTTGGGCCTGAATCATATGGTGAAATCTCTTTTGCGTGCACTGAGTCACAGTATGTGTGTTCTGGTGTGTCGGAGTGACCGGAATTCATATCCAAACCCAGAGGCGGAATCCCATCCAGATCACAGGACCGCTCTGATCCAGACCCAGCACTCAGATCCAGCTTATGCATGACCTGAGGAAATATGGAAACAGGCAGACAGGAGGGATGGAAGGAAGAAGGGGGTAAGTGGTATACAAGGGAAGGAGAAGGAGTGAGACAGGGAAATATCACATGAGGATGAGATGGAGAGATTAAACACAAAGGGAAATAGGGAGGAAGAAAAATATATTATGGTGGGAATTGAGGAGGCATAGAAAGGAATTGGTAAAGAGAGAGGTATGGAATGAGGAAAGTACAGGAGAATGAGGAATTAATAGTTTGGTCTCACAGCTTGAATTTCATTTTTATCCTAACAAAATCAGTTCAAAGGACAAACTGAAATTCAATATCAATTTAACTTTTATTAAGATAGGTAAGCATATTAAAAATTGTATTTTTTCATTTTTTCCTGTGTAAATGCATATTAACAAGCCAGCGTCTTTCACTAGAGATTATTCCCTTCTCTCCGTGTTTCCTTTGTTTCCACTTGATGAATTGATTTTTAATTAACCCCTGGAGCTGGTGAGAGCATCTCACAACAGTGTGGTGGGTTAGCTGTTCTTCCCTCGCAAGTGTCCTCCTGTGAGACAGGGGTAAAATGAGGAAGCTCTGTTCAGTTAAGATTAGATCTGATGCATTAGCATGCTAGCCATAGCACCTGAAAGACACTGCAGATGGGCCGGGAGAAAATAGGAGGGAAGGCATGTGGGAATAGTGTTGCTAAGAGCGAGGATGAAGCAAGGATGGAGAATGACAAGAGGAAGACAGGGCAAAAGAAAGAAGAGAGGCATAACAATGAAATGGCAGGAGACCAAACACAATGATACTGTGTATCAGGGAACATTGGCGTACAGACCAATGGCTCATCATATCAAAAAGGATGGTACAGTTCCCTGAACTATGGGATATGGACACAAGAAAACAGATGGAGAACCGACAGAGACAAAAAGATGGACCAAAGGAAAGAGAGGGAGAGAAAAGTGTAAGACATATATGGAGGATGAGAGAGGAAAAATTAGGTCCAAACAGGGAGAGAGAGCTGAAAAAAATTACTATCTAATCATTTTAGGAGCAGTTTGATTCAGGTCCAGAGGCCACAGATAACCACCATCTTCACAATCATGAAACTCATTTTGCTCCAGCTTTTTAATAAAAGCTACCCCCCCCCTCCCTCTCTATTTTTTTCACTCCTCTGTCACAGTATAAAGGATTCATACTATTAAATGGCTGATAGGTCATTTGGGACCATTCAAGCGGTGTCTTTTTAATCCACTCTGTTTCTCTTTTCTTCCCTTTATGGTGTGCACCTTTAACATCACTGCCTTAGGTGTCTCTGAGCTATAGATGAATTATGTAAAGTAATTACTGTGATACAAATGTTATCTGATAGATCAGGTCAGCTACAATAAGAACCTCTAACTGTACGTCACTGAAGTCTTCTCATTCTATGGAGTGATTATGGCCAATGTAATGATGTGGTTGTCTAAAACTTCTAAAACTTGCCTATTTATATATTTTATTACCCCGTTTGAGACACTTCAAAGACAATCTTTAGCACATTGGCATATAAGCTACAGCCTATGTGGTAATTATTTTATTTGTTTACTAGCAATCAAATACTTTTCAGCACTGGTTTCAATAGGATGGCTGTGAGTAAGAATGGTTTTATCAAAAGAAATGAGTTGATGTCATATTACTGGTTACACAGGAACAATGAATTTATTCTTTTTAATATTTTACCTTTTTTGGCATTTTGTTTTATTAACAATGGGTGCAAATTGACTAAATTATGGATTAAGCATACAATGGTTTGAATGAAATCTCTTCTGTATTGATGTCAGATTGTCAGCCTGGCAACCACTTATAAAACACTCACATGTGTTGAACCATGTGAACACATCATATTACTTTACTAACAAGAGACTTGTGCTCCTCAGAAAATGGTGCTATTACAGCTTTCTAGGTCAAGGTTCTTCCACTAAAAAGCAGAAAGCATGTGAGGATATGGAAACATGTTACCATGGATGGTTCTGACAGCTGTTCTTGCTCATCTGTCTGCAAATCTTCTAGATGAGGTATGGCAGGAATCCCTGGTTCTTCTTCTCTGGTTCTTTCTCTGGTTAAATGTCCATCCGTCAGTGCTTCTTCATCTGAAGAGTCTTCCTCATATGGAGCCAGACCCAGACTATCACTGGACATTTCATCTCCACTGTCTTCATGAAAAATAGAGACAAACATTTTAGAAGATAAAATTTTAAATTTTAATTATGACATAAAATGTACAAATTTTTTCATCATATTATTGGACTACCACTATATTGATAAGGCTCAAATAATGTCTTTCAAGGTGAATAGTAAGAACACGCTGACTGTCCTTGATTTATCATGCTTTGAATCACTGCAAGTCCATTTTCATCTTGAACATCCAATGAAAATTTTAAAATGTGACGTCAGTGTCCTTGACATTGCCAGACACGCGTCAAGCTCTAATAAGCTGATAAAGCAGCATTCAGTGTCAGACTGGACAAAGAGCTGGAGGAAGTGAAGGGTGAGAAAGATGAAAGAAAACACAGAGATGATGGATCACTAAGTGAGGTAAAAGCAAGACAGCAAACCTAACCCTACACAACACTTTACACAAATAAATTGCTCTAACATGTATCTAAAGTACTCTTGTGTGAACACATGTGCATGTGTCCGCCTAGATGTATGAGAAATAAGTGTGTGTATCAGTCAGTCCTGTGTGGGTGGGTGTGTGTGTGTGTGTGTGTGTGTGTGTGTGTGTGTGTGTGTGTGTGTTTGTGTGTGTGTGCGCGCACACTAGGGGAATTCAGGGCCATTCTTTACAGTGCAATTACCTTCCTGTCTGTTGTAGCATTATGTCAGGTATTTACTTAAAACCCTAATCGATATTAAAAAAAATAAAGAACACTTTTTATGGTTGGATCTAAATTGACTCTGACAGCCCAGTGGAATAAAAGGAAGCCATTACTGTTGAGATCCACAAGCATTTTATTCATATAAACTGCCTGGCCATTGAGAGTTGTGTTGAGACAAAATGTAGCCTGGCAGTAAAGCGTTCTATCAGGAAACACTTTACTGCAAAGACCTGTGCTTCCCCATCCATAAATATGCATTCTTTTTTTCTTTTTTCTAACCCAAATTTTGGTCCCCAGTTGTAGTGTTGTATGGTCTCTGGAAATCTCACCAAACAATACTGTCTTGAAATGTGATTCTATCACAAATGGACTATATGATAGAAGCACACCGTTTGTAAAAAGAGTCACAGTGCAGTAGAAAGTAAGGATGTTTAGGTAGATGGGCATACAGTATATACACTATATCTGCCTTCAGGATTTCACTGCAAGATTTACTTACATCTAACTCTGACTATATCCTTAACAGGCTCAAATTTGTTTTTTAACTTATTAGATCTGGCTGCTTGAAATGTTTATGCATGGTAAAAGAGCCTGAGCCTAAAAAAAATACACACAAACATAAAAACACATATGAGGACAAACTACAATAAAGCTGAGTCACTGTTAAACTTTCAAGTATAGTGTGGGTGGCTGCTGAATGAGACGTTTGTAAGATGTCACAAGAGTAATGAAGGTCAAAATTCTTTCAGCTCTTGTAATACTACAGAGGAGCAAGGGTGAAATCAGTTTATTGTCATGCTGCTCATTCTTATTACACCAGTGGCATTCAGCAGGGTAATCAAGAACTTAATTTCAGAATAACATCTAGTTGCGTATATGAAATTTAAGTGATGCCAAACAGGAGGCTTTGATGATAATAAAGTTCTTGATAATACAAAAATTTGAGTTTTCACGTTCAAGACTGAACCCCACTTTGACTATTTCAAGATCTATGCCATGAGAACTTTTTATAAAATGCTAAGTAGAGGTGAAAAAGTTCTTTCCAAATCACATGATAATCGTTAGAGCTGTTAATTATGAGGTGTAAATTGGCAAATACTTTTTGAATAATGAGGAATCTTTCTTGGAGGAGTCTCAAGAGGGACCAAATGAGAAGAAGAACTGTATCACTGGCATACATATGAATGTAGGAGGGCTGATTTCTGATTGCATGTGTTATTATTTATATAAATAGCGAGGAGCATTGTTTGTGCTCTTGGTGACAGGGAGTAGGTGTGGCATCTGATGCTCCAGTTGTAGTCCCTTCTCCAGTTAGATACACACTTTGATCTGCAGCTGAAGTCCAAACTACATCACCATCACAGAGTAGTGGCGCGTCATACTGTTAAGAAGCTCAAATGTGATCATGTAACCAGAACACGTATGAAAACAGTTTAAATCCAGCCCAGCTCCGATAAATATTAGTAAGGTAAAACTCACTAACCATTAGCAACTAATTAGTGATCTTGTCACAATCTCTACACCATCAAGTCACACAAACACATACAGACAAAGAGTGGCCACAATTACAATTCACTTACCTACTGATAGCTCCTCTTCCTCCTCCATTTTCTCAGCTAAAGGAGGATTCTGAATGACATTTAACCGATGTGATGGAAGTGATGGGATACACGAAAGTGACAGATCTGATTCATGGTCACCAGAGATAGGAGTGGAAGACATAAAAAGTGGAGCATCCTCATTTGTTGGAGTTGAGCTTGGTCTAGAATATGTATCCAAGGGGGACTTAAATAGAGACAAACTGGACAGGGTGTTTACAGCTGGACTTGGTTCCAGAGATTTTGGTGGTGTGACTGGACTGGAAGACACAGGTGACAGAGGCAGCTGGAGTTGATTAACTAATAGTAGAGACTCTGGTTCACAAAGGGAATGCTGGGATTGCCTTGAGGACCCCAGATTGCTTGGGGGCGGTTGGGAAAGCTTCAGTGATGAGATTGGTTCTGGGAATAACCGGGGTGATTGGGTTTGCTCTGGTAACAGAGATGAGTCTGAGCCTTTTTGAAATGGGGTTGATTGGTAAACTTTGGGCAATAAGGCTGACTCAGTGGAGCCTGATGGTGAGACTATGAAAGTAGACCTAAGGGAGAAGGATGGAGAAGTGGAGAGATGCTCTTCTGGGATTAGTGGTCTAGCACTAGCCAAAGGAGAAACATCAGGTGGAAAAGAGACAGGAACATGTGGGGATTTAGGGATTTCAGTTTGGGAATGTAGTATTGAGGGAGAGGACGAAAGTCGTGGTGATCCACCGTCAGATTTTGATTTATGGACATCGGTGAAGCAATTGGGCTTTTGTGATGTTGAGGTTGGTGTCTTGATTGATGTCTTTGAAGTCCTTGGAGTCTGATCAGCAGGGCATGCTGATGGCTTACTTTCAGAGGATGATGCTGTGTAAAAATAGCACAAATAACAATAAGGGTATGAATTGCTGTTGTGGTGACTTTAATTTTTCATTAAAAACACACCACAAAAGATTTTTTCACTGGTATAGAAATGATTAGATTTGTCCTTGACAAGGGCTAAGCTGCAAGTTCAAGTGCTCAATAATGATTTACCACTAACATTCATTTTTTTATGTTTCAGTGTGGCCAATATTCAACACACATCAACTTTTGCAAATGACTCAGCTTGTGTAAAAGACAACAATGTTCTAACACTGAGGATGTTTCATGACAAAACTGAAGCTACATTGACGATAGTCGCCACACTCCTCCACCGGATCTTAGAGCTTATTTCATGCAGTGCATTCTTTCTTACCTTAAAATGGACATGGTGTATAGCCAAAGCCACTTTTTTTAAATCCCCATCTTCTTTACAGTTACTTTTCAGGCTTTGAATTTTAGATGTATATATAATATTGATATTGGAGCTAGCCACATACCTCTTTGAGACATTTATTTTTAAAGGCTTTTAAAGATGCACTGGTTACTCTATTTTGAGTTGTCCTGTAAGTTTTCCTGTCGGATTTACAACAAATGTGCCAAAAAAGTCACATGAATTTTACTTCATATGTCACATTCAACAAACATATTAGATGTATTACATTAAAAAGGGAGGTGTTTCTCCAGTAACACAACCAGAGAAAGCACCAGCTTACATTTAACTGAGTGTTCTGCTTGTGATGTCTGAGGCTTAGATCGATGGAGCTTCTGAGTTGCTTTGGGTCGTGCTGGTGCTCTAGACTGCAGACTGGGAGAAAAGCGGTTGATTCGTGAAGACACACCACTGGTTAAGGCCGTTTGGGGCACCAATGTTCTTCCCTCACTGAGGACCCTTGGACCAGAGGGGACCCTGTGTGGAAAATAGAGTGCTTTGAAAGAGAGAGCCAATGTGCACCTGATAGTGTCTACAAGTAACTTTCCTTCAAATTAACATTGTTGCTCTTGAAAGTATTAGCAAAATAGTAAAAAATTTAACATACGTTAATAATAGGATTCGTTATCAATTACTGTCTGAATGTTAATGCATGCTTGTAATGTAATGTTTTAACTGTTGACAGCAGCCTCCACAGCACTGCTCTTTCTACTGTGTTAAAAATGTTTGTGCCACGATGAATCACATAACATGAGGTGACTGGATGTGATAATAATTATCTTCTTTTCCTTTGTCTCAAAAGGAACAAAAAGCGAATTCAATCAAGTTGGACACCTGCTGTTCACCTGATTGTTTACCACCTGCTGGGAAATGTTCAGAAATTACTCCAACTTGACACTTACACATTTTTGTTTGTCACCCCATGAGTGTCATCTGCACAGGTGCTGAAAATTTATTTCAGCTACTAATTTCCCTGCCTATACACATCTACTGTAAAATCAGTGTGTTTGATTGTAATCTCTTGACTCCATGCTGAAAAACTGATGAACATCATTTGGTCAATAATAAATGGAGATGCTCTCAGTGTTTGGTACATTTAGTAAAATGTTCTGTGAAAGTCGGCTGTAGATGAAAAGTGATTATATAAAACTGATTATTTCTAACAATCTAGACAGATGTAGCCAGTTAAACTTTTTCTACACAGGCAAGGAGAATGTGTTTTTTTTCCTTTTTTTTTTTTAATTGAGGCTCACTTTCTGTTGTTGTCAGTCCTCTGCTCAGCAACAACATCTCCATCCATGTCTCTGTCACTCTGTAGAAAACAAAAGAGAACAGTGTCGTCACACATGAATGAGACTGTGAGCTAGAAATGGAAAGAAATATTCTGCTGGTGTCTGTGAAGCGTTGTGTGCAGATGTGAGTGCATGTGTGTCTACTCCGCCATTAGCCTTGTCTAGATTCACTGTGCATGTTCATGAAGGTAAAACACTTTTGTTAAAATAAAATGCCTCAGTCATTCTCACCTCATCCAGGTATTCTATGGTGAGGCACGATTTAGGTGTAGTAATCTGAGGCTCAGTCTTGCCCCTGCTGACAGGGACAGCAAACAGCGATGCACAGTAGCGACGAAAATCCTCCTCCTGGGCTATAAACGCGCCCACGCACACATACATACACACACACACACACATACACACATACATACACACACACACACAAATCAAGACAGGGCAAGAAAGTAATGTAATGTGTTGCAATATGAGTGAGTCAGGGCATTTATTTTGTTTGTTTTTTTGTGACTGCTGTATTTTTTCCCCAGTTATCTCAGAATTATTTTTTTAGCTACTGAGTCACCAAAATAATAGTAATAATTTTGCTGTTTAGATTTATTTGTTCTTTAATGATGAAAGCAAGAATGTAAGTAAGAAAATTCAGCATTTGCACTCACAGCACTGAAGATGACTAGTGCAAACTTGAATTGATGAACACAAGATTAAATATAACTAGGAGAACCAAATTGAACCTGTTTTCATTAAATAGATCATTTAATGAGAAAATTACCAGTGGAATTATACTATGATGAAATTAGTTTTTATCCTTTATTTTTTGTGTATTCTTCACATCATACTTCCACCTCAAAGCTCTCAGAAAAGTACTGCTGTGTCACTTTTATTTAAAAAAAAGACCAGGCAATTAGAGCCGGTTAATGTGATTGTTTACAATGGCGTAAACCAAGTTGAAAATTAGAGGGGAAAAAAAGTGTAGAGTGTATTTTCAGGTGCCTGTATCCAGTACTTCATCATTTTTCTGTCTGAAAAATGTGATTGAACATACTTGTATACTTCAAACCAACAGGGAAATTTTCTTCTCTTATACTCTCCTCCTCCAGGGATCAGAGACCAGGGTCATATAGAGCTGCACACTTGGATCTGTATTAATCTATTATGTTTAAGTTGAAAGCTGTTGCAAGCACAGCAGGGGACGAACAGAGATCTTCCTTCTGATGACACTACCCTGCTCCTCAGAGGACAGCAGACACGTGTGGTAATCTAAAGTACCTGTATATCTATTTGATTATTTGTGAGCACGTGTTATCAAGCTAAAATCTACAAATCATTTCAGCTCATGTGGTTATTCATGCAGCAATACATATGTGCGACTACATCCTCTTACCTTGATAGGCACATAACACATACTGAATATTCAAAATATTATTTACAATACTGGATACTTGGCTATTGATATTATGTCTTCCTGGTAATTCAAAAACAAACTGTTTGTTAGGGTCTCATTTTCTTTTCGTAGAATTGTATTGTTTTCAGTCTGTCTTTCTATACCACTGCGAGTTATCTGTCTATGCCACCTCCCTATCGCTCTCTCTCTATCATACTAACAATCCTCCTATCACATCACCACATGGGTCTGACAGCTCAGGAAAATGAGAATTTAAAACAAGGGAGAGCTCCCCACATGATTCCGGAAAACAGCTTTTATTATTCATGGACACACACATATCACACCCTTTCATATTCAAAGACAGGAGAGGAAGAGAAACTCTGCAACCTGTTGTAATTGGCATGTGTTAGAAAAGTTTGAAGCAGGTGGAAGGAATAGTTTATCAGCTGCTGAACAGCTCTACATTTCCCAAAGACACTGCTGTCTTCTTCACATCATCAGTGAAACAATGGAATATCAATTATTAAACTGTCAGCAGAGAGAAATGAAATTCATGACATGACTAACTGTGTTTATAGTAGTTGGGGATGAGTATATTTAAGAGCTGAAGTAAAATAACCACTTTTCTGTGAATGGTTTAAAAGGGCTACAGACATGTGAGGGAACAATGACTTGTGTGACTTTTAAACTTGCTTCAAGTATATGGTATTTAAGAGTTGTGAATATAAGCAGACGTGTAATTTTTAAAAGAAGTGTGCAGATCTGCCAGTTTCACTTCAGTCAAAAGAAAATTCAAATGTATACAATTAATTAAACTTTATGTAATGTCAAATTGCATATGTATGCAAGGAATGTAGATAAAAATCATGGGTAGTGCGGAAAGCTTTTAATGTGCAACATCAAGTAATTTAGACTCATCCTATTCTCCATGCAAGCTGTGCATGGAGAATAAGCAACTGGCTTCACTCCCCAAATCTGTTGAAGTTTTCTGAATTTGCATCATTTATATTATAACTGCATGCACTCAAATCTTATATGCTATACTATGGATCTTTGCATGCATTAAAGTGTAATAAATTCTCCCAGTGATCCCAGCAGAAATTCTTACATTCTTTAGGGCAAAATAACCCAACCTTGGGTTCAGTAAGATTTCTAAGAATGGTATAATTTTATTTGTTAGACAAAAGTAAACTTTGCTTTCTCAATTTTAGCAAATTCTCAATTTTCTGGGTTAATGTTGGGTTAATGAGAATTTTGCAACTAAAAAACTGAATCATGGGAGAGAGAAGGTTAAGAACGACTTCTTTGGGGAGCTTTCTCAAGAGCAAAGCATTTTCCACTTAATATAACTATATAACAACTCTCAAAAAATGATCTAATTCTCTGAAGCAAATGACTCTGATTGAACTTCCTTCAGCCTCGACCAAGATCTGACTGAAAAAGTCTTGTCCCCGAATAGCTTTTCCACTATCCAGAGGTTATTCCTGAATC
Source organism: Sciaenops ocellatus (assembly GCA_033000465.1). Classification (NCBI taxonomy): domain Eukaryota; kingdom Metazoa; phylum Chordata; class Actinopteri; family Sciaenidae; genus Sciaenops; species Sciaenops ocellatus. The sequence goes on along the minus strand of CP136887.1, from coordinate 15,054,811 downwards.
TCATGTCTGCTTTTATGTATACTGCAACAACAAACAAGACATTCATCTAAAGTTCAGTGTTGTATCATCAAGTCCTTCTTCAAATTAAATGTTTTGTTCTGGGTCATACTGGTCGCTAAAAGCTTGTTTGAAAATTCCACCGAATACGAGGAAAAGAGAGAGTGATTTGTATGTTTGGATTGGGGTTCATAAAAGTGCAGCTTGTGATTGAATGGCAGCCATTAGTAAAGATGCTGGGGCAGGGAGAGCAAGAAATGAGAAAACTACAAAGCAGACTGTTTATAAAAGTTGTAATACTTAAGAGACAGGCACTGTTTAAAGCTGTATAGTTTTACTTTTTGGACTGCTGTTAAGCCATCTCTGATTTATTAGATCAGGCACAGTGAAGAACTGCAAGAAATATTGTTCATTTATAATGCACACTGGAGTCCTTTAAGGACAGTCCAGTTACTAAGAAATATTAGTGAAAACTTCAATTTACTGTCAAATTTGTGTGGTTACCTTGACATCTATTAAACATGGATTTGAGGAGGACAGGGAACCATTTTGACCTCGAAGATGTTCAAAGAAACGGCTATTTGAGACAGACAGCTATCAGGAAGGGGCCAAGCAAGGACTTGCAGATCCTTACAAGGTCGAGATTGGAGTGGATCTTGATTGATGTGATGAGAGGCAGTTGACAGCCCCAGGGTCCAGAGGTTTGGAAGGGGAGAGATAACTGTGGTCTACCCCTCTCCTGACAGCTTCGGCTGGGGGCCAGACAGCCAGGACACTCCCCTGACTGATGAGCTTCAGGCCCTGAGCTTCAGACTTACAGGCCGACCCCCACCACCCCCTTTCCCTACCCCATTCCTTACCCAGGCAGGGTGCAACCTGTCAGGCATGAGCCGCCTCTAACGGCCCTCTGCCCACACAATCACAGGCAGTGATTACCCGTCACACCGCCACGGACGGATGGGCAGGCACTGATACGTCTGACCCACTGAGAGGGAGAGGTTTTTTACTTTTGCTATTGTGTGTTTGTATCTGTGTGTGTAGGTGTGTGGGTGGATGTGGGTGGATGTGTGTGCGTGTGTGTGTGTGTGTGTGTGTGTGTGTGTGTGTGTGTGCCCATGTACAGGTCATCTGTCAAACTACTCTGTCCTTAGTTCATTCTTTGTCAGAGAGTCTGTTTCAGTATGTACATCGCAAAGGTGGTGTGTCCAGCAAGAACATACAGCTGTCAGGCTGGCACTATGTCAACATCCATTTTAGTGTCAAAAGGTTCTCTTGGACACACAAACATGTGTGTGTGTGTCTTTGTGCGTTCAGATGCATTACCTGTTAGGTCGCTTGCAGTCTCCTCAGTTTTTGTGTTCGGACACAAGTTTGAATCTCTGCCAAAGGCCAACGATAGTTGATAAGTTTCGATTGGTGTCCTAAAAACAAAAAAACTATATGAATAAAAACATATACACATACAGTACTAGTCAAAAGTTTGGACACACCTCCTCATTCATTGGCTTTATTTTATTTTTACTGTTTTCACCTATTAACGGCACCTCAGATTAAAGCCAAAAGAAGAAAGAAGATTTGATGTATTCAGTGTTATTCTACAATGTAGAATAAATAAATAAATAATAATAAATACTGGTATAGTATATAACAACAGACTCCAGGCTGTGGAACAATTGTCTTATCTTCCTGTTTTCAAGCCCACACACTTATCCTGAAACCTGAATGGGTAAATGATGAAAACTGATATATGTATACTTTGGGGTTTGGTCCTCTTGTTGGTTCATTCTACTGTAGCCCCACCTAAATAGCACATACCTGTGTCCTTCCCACTGTCTCTCTTACTTACCTCTATTCCCTAGCTCTAGTCTAATCGAGACAAAGTTCAAGGCCAAGGAGAGAGAAGCTCCAGGCTGCCCATAAGGAGTGACTAGGGAAGTCACTTTCCTTTGACCATATCCTCAAACCTGGCAATGTTTATCTTTTCTCTGTCTATATAATGTACTCAGATGGTTATATTTAAGCGTGTCCTGCACATCCCAATTCCCATCCCTTTGCTCCATTCATCCATTGCTTTTTCTCCTTACATACAGTACTTTATATGCAGAAGCCTCACTAGCCTTAGGCTGTTTGCATTTAGGCTTTTGCCAGAAAAGAAAAGAATAATATTGCTCTTCTGATTTTGCATTTTTAGCTACCTTTGAATATATGTTATACATAATATTTAAAAAAAAAAAAAAAAAAACATGATGGAGCACACAAGAAAGAGCCCTCAATCCAATTTATCCTGGTTTAAGCATCCAAAGTGCTAAAAACCAACCCTGGTGTTATTGAGGAAGGATTTTGAATTCCCAGAATTACCTTGCATCCTGTAAGGAAAAGCTAAAGAAGAGTTTCCCTACAGCAGACTTATTTATAAGTCTCTCTAAAAGGGAGAAAGTGGGATACAGTATAACAACTAGATTCAGGACAAATTATGGAACTTTAGAGAATTGGTGGTGCTTTACTTATAAGTGATGATAATAATTTTATTTGCGTAGCACTTTAAAACAGTTAGTGCTTCATATATGGGATAAAATACAAATATAAAAAGAAGTATAAGAACACACTGTACATAGATATATATATTTGATGATTTCTGGGCCACTCACAAGATCCTCAATTTTGAACTGAGATAGAGAAAATTTTGAGACATCCAGTTTGTAACAGAAGCTTGGTAACCATGAGCCTGCATGTTGCTGGCACTTAAGCAGATAGCCCAGAGGTAGCATATGCAATGAAAACAAAATAATTCCAAAGATCGATGGACCCCACATAAAAGAGGAGCAGATAATGACACATATGTGAGCACCTAAGTTCCAGAGTACCAGAGATGCCAACCCAATTCACTGGGATGTCACACTCAATTTTAAAAGATAGCTGAGAGCAGAGTTTAGTAAAACTAAGAAAAGATCCAGCAATAAATGAGACACAGTTGAGGTGGTTCTTATAAATCACAGTGTATTCAGGAATGCAAAGCTCGCCCAGGGGCAGCAGTTCTGATTTGAGCCAGGTCACAGTAAGAAATAAGATGTCCAAATTGTGAAAGGTGACAAAGTTAAATCAAGGATTTATTCAAAACAGCTGGAGAAACAAACTTGTGCGGCTGAGGCTTGCAGGGAACATTAATCAAGTTTTAAATCTGGAATGACGATGGGAGGGGAACTGGACTTGGTGGGAATATGACCTTTTGTATGTGTGTGTGTGTGTGTTTTTTTTTAATTAACTCTATTTGTGAATAAAAGTGGTTTAGCTGTACCTGACATTGATGCAGGGTGACCTTAGGAGAGCTTTGGGTGGAGACAGCCCCTTTATAAAAAATCTGGGCAGTTAACGAATGAAGTGAAGTTGTCAACAAAAGAAGTATCTCTGTTCCTACATCATCCCTTTAACCAAACCTGAAGCTGACGTAGAGAGCTAAACTTCACATCAGATTGGAGATGACGCACTGCTTCCCGGTGTCCAGCAGACCATCCATGAGGCACACAAATTCTTCATTATTTAAACATCTCTTAGACTAATGGAAATAACCTTGTTTGATGTCCTCTGCAATAAAGCAAAGTAAAAGCAAGAGGGATTTGACAGAGATGAGCCCTTCAATAGGACCATTATTGCTGCTATATTTGCCCTGTGGACAGAGGGTTAGCTCAATCAAATTTGACATTTGTGCCAAAAGTGCTTTACGGAAGTCACCACATATATCAGAGGTAATATTTCCACCATTACTCCAACTACTCAAGCGTCTATTTCTGCACTTGAAGCTAAAACTTGGGTTTGAAGTAACTGTATGGCACAAGTCAAATTAGCTGCTTCAGACCCGGCAGAGCAGTCTTTATTTTAGAACACAATTCACAGTTTATAGTGAGTAAAAAAATAAACAGCTCAGAAAGTGTGAGGTGTGAGGATCAACAGTCTCACTGGACAAACAATGTAAAAGTTTGGAGTATTACAGACAAGATGGGAAAAGTCCACTAGATTTAACATTTTTGTTAATAGAATTGTTCCCGGTATCAATGTTCAAGTATAACATTTCCTCTGAATGTTTAAAAATTAAAGAGTTTAGCTCTTTTTCTAGCTAAGAGCCTACTGCGATGGCGCTGCCTTTATTCTTTCCTCACACACTGTTTCGTGCACACAGGCCACCACTATGTCTTTTTGTGTGTAGTCCTAACACGGCAGCTAGCAGAATAGTTATTTTTTACTATATTTTTTCTTTATTTGTCTAAAGCAACCACACACATGCCTTGTAGATGACCAATACTTTGAACTGTTTAAAAAAACATGTCTTTTTCCTTGGACAAGAAATAACTCAACTATAACATCACATTGGGCCAGATTTGGGTTTTAAATTCGGCAGAACAAGTCGGGTGCAGTCAGGTCAGGTCTTACAGACGCGGGTAGGGGCTGGTTCAGATCTCAGTTCTATGCCTGTGCAGACTTTTATTTCAGGGTTCAGTGCCTTGATCACAGATACTTTGACTCTGGCAGTTGATGGAAAGGTGAGCGTTCACATACCCCACCGCACTGCCCAGCCAACTCAGGAAATCAGATTGATGCCCCCCTGGTCGCAAGCTGGCTTTCTGTAACCTGCAGGCCATCCACAAATCTAACAAGGTGACAGAGTTTATGACTCTAATATAGCTTAGCACTTTTAGCAAATTCTTTAAAACTCTTTCCTACTCCACACTCTCTCCTTCCTTCACTCTCTTTCCCATTATTACAGAAGCTTGTTAAAATTCAGCCTCCCACTCTTTCTTTCTGCAAGCCAGCCAGTCTCTCTGTCTCTCCATTAAGCTCTGCCACCATCACCGCTGCAGGCTTATTGCACTCTAGATTGGCTCTCTAGTCTATTCCACAGTTAAAGGCTGCTACAGCTGGGGACTTAGAGCATTCCAGCTCAGGCAGTCAACGGGCCTAAAACTGCACTCTGCTCTCCTCTCCTCTGGCCTGTTCTCCAGTGGGCTACTCAGCCCAAAAGGAGCCGCTTAAATAAAGGACTGTAATAATGGGACCTGCTGAAGCCGGGCCCCCGGGCAGTCTACTGCACAATAAGTGCTGAGAAACTGCTTTGTACACTGGTGGCTTATGTAGGCTGACTACAGAGAGGCATGGTGGCAAGAGAAGGTGTGTCTGTGTGATGTGAAAACTGTGTGTGCACATGTGAGTTTATTTGTGTGCGCAGTAATGGAAGTAGCAAGAACTAGAAGGTGGTCCCAGTTGTATAAGTAGTGACCTGAACCAGTTGTCAAGCAAGTGACCTCTTTATGTGTTTGTTAAAGTGTTTGTATCTATACTACAATTGTCTGGTACTCATGGGCACATGTAGACATGATTGTTAAAAAAGAGAAGAAAAAATGACACAGTGATGCAACATCTAAAAAATGTATAAAATAATATACATGAAAATCTCTGATGGAGCACTTTCAACTGTCTTCAATAACAGCTTTTAGTTATTTAGAGCAAAAGCTTTATAGCAACATGTGTATGGTGTTGTGGTTGTTGATATTACAAAAACAAGTATAGTATTATTCCAAATTCATAATTAATTTGGGAAAATGTACTTGCTGTCCAACATCACAGTCGGAACTTGCTATTTTCTATCGTACTCAATCACCTTTAGTCTGACTAATGCATAATACAGTAAGTTCATGACTTCTAAGCCCTCCGAGAAAAAGTAGTCCATACTAGAATACTTGGAAATCATCCCATTTCAAGAAGAAGCAACTGCTTCGAAACTTCAGTTGGCACCGGGAAGAGAACGGGAGATCAAGGTAAGGATGGAGCAGTGAGACGTTGAGGAGTTATTCATGACATTTCTTGAAGCTGACAGAAAGGCCAGCTGCACGCCCAACTTTTGATGGTTCAGGTTTTCCTAAAAATATCTATTTATTTTGTTATTTATTTATCAGTAGACACTGCCTGAATGGACCCAGTGTAGACACTGTCAGTCCATACTGCATACTGAGTTGTACTTGTATGTAGCATTTCTACATAAAATATGTAAAATGCACTAAAAAATCTGACACAATAATGACAAATGTCAAACCTTCAACAAGTAAAAGTAGAATAATAGCCACGTAAATGTGTCATTATTAGAGGAATAGTCACAGTCCTTAGTTTTGATTGGTTGTCTCACATTAAAAGCTGTTGTAAAATGCATGATAAACACATAAGTAACATCACAGTCACTAAACATAACTGTTGTAATCATAACTGCCTTGCTTAGCAACCACTAACAGCCATTTTTATGTACCTGTGGTGCTTCTTGAGAAGCAGTCTGTCCATGTAGGTAAGGTTGTTCTCTGTGAACTCCACCCTGACAGGTACGCTGCCTTCTTCTCGTCCTCTTCCTCGTCCTTCAGCTCCTCTGTCTGGAGCAAGGTCAGCCTGGGTCGCCATAGCTGACACTGATACTGTAGAAATATAGAAATAAAAAAAATAAAGTTAAGAGAGAGGTAAAGGAAAACATAGCCAAAAGGAAAGAAAAAGTCAGATGAAGGAGAAAAAAGGAGCAGGAAAACATCATTCGCCAGTTTCTCAACACATTTCTGAAAACACCTCCCCTCAAGAAGTGAGAAAACACCTTGTCACCACGCCATGAGTGCCAAAACACAAACAGACAGGAGACAGCCCCCTGGGAATAAGAAAAAGATGTACACAATACAAAAGGAACATAGCAAGCGCATGAGAGAAAGGAAAAGATAGAGGTAAGAAAGAGAAATGTTGTGATTGTACTCTAGACACTTTGGCAGTCCACAGTGGCGGCTTTAAATTGGGCCTGGGTGCCACTGGCCTGACAGAAATAATTAGGGCTGGAGGGGCTAGCAGCAATTTGCAGAGCAGAGCTAAGGGAGAGAGGAGCAGAGTCTGTCCAAGCAGTAAAGCAGAGAAAATAGGAGGCCTAATAAAAAGCACAAACATCTAGACACATATACACACAACCTGGAATAATAGTGCTAATAATACACATCCACACATACCTGGGCACACAGACACTGTGGTACATGCGCACATGGAGCCACACAGTATGTGTGAAAAAGCATAAAAATTTCCTGACGCAGTGGAGCTTGTACACATACGCATGCACACAGCTGAGGCGATTAGTGCTGTGGTGTGGAGTAGGGCCACCCCTAACAGTCCTCTCATTATCTCAATATGCAACAGCCATGGATTACCCTCCTACTGCAGTGGTAAGCACTTTCTATAAGGCCTTAACAGATCAGAGCACAGACAGGGAGAGGGGGAGCGAGAAAGCTGAGGAGTAGGTGAAAATGGGAGAGAAGCAGGACAGAAGGATGTAGTGGGCAAAAGTGGAAAAAATATAAAAACATTTACTCAAGTACTACTTCATACATACATAGAATTTTGCCTTGAGTGTTGCATTGTGTGAGAGAGTCACAGTAGTCTAATTATTACTCATATAAGTAATAATTATCCTATCCCAAAACAAAGAAAGACTCTTAAATGAATGTGACATTCCATATATACTTTTCTACAGTATTAGTCTAAGCTATATTTGGACCACTTACAACATACCACACCAGGTGTGTCAAAAATCTTATAGGGCTTATAACCTCATTGCCAACAACCTGCGTCCTCCAACTGAACAACAGACTTTCCAACCAGTAGGTCCTGTTATTTGTTACCATGTTGTGCCATTGTATGTATGTATGTGTACGTCTGTGTGCCTACAACCATGCCTATGCAGTTTGCAGTTCACCTGGCCGGACAGGTGTCCACATTGCCTCCTCACTTCTGGGCTCTTCTGCTCCATCACTCTTCTCTCCTCTCCACTGTCTGAGAGCCTCCTGGAAAGATCTCGCAGACTCTTCCTCATTGTACTCTCCTCTGAGAAGAGATGCGGGAAATCCCATTGCATCCTCCCTTTTCGGCCCCTCTTCAGTCATTTCCACTGTTTTCTCATCTCGATGATTCACAGCCAACACCTGCAACAAAATGAATATCTCATGATTTTATTAATAGTAATGGATGGCCAAAATGTGATGTAAGAAAGGGAAGCTTCTCTACTGTACATGTATATCATTACTGAAGGTTAGTGGTACCATAAATCGAATACTTGTTTCCCAATAAACTAACAGAGAAACATGTCTCTAAAGTTTGCTTACAGGCAAATTTACCCATGACCTTGACTACACATTTCTTGATACACGTTTGAAAAGTGATGGTGAAAATGCCTTAAAGTATTTATCTTCATATTGGACCTCTGAGATGTAGTTCGGTTAGGATGTATGTGACAAGGTTCACTAATAAATAGTAATCATAATATAAGATCTCAAGAATCTGTATCTGTATCATATCTCTACATATTCAGCATATTAACACTAGTTATTAGGATTTCAAACATGTAAACTATCCTGTTAAGTCAGGCAGTTGTTGTAGTTGTTGCTTTTTAGGTTGGTGGCATTTTGATAGAACTTAAGTTATAAGTAAAACATTAGATTTCTACATACAGTGTACCAATCTTCTCAGTACCTTTTGACCACAACTGTTTGAAATGACTGCTGTGTGAATAAGGTCAACTGAGCTCTGTGGTGTAAAGAGTCTGAAATGTCAGTCTAACTGTTCTTGCTAGACTTAGACTGTTGGGGGGCATTTTTTAGTCCAAAGGTACATGCAGTTCACAAGCCTGCCTGTAGATACAGCCTGTGGATATAGCATCAATTAGGGTTTGTTTGAAGTCTTTTCAATTGACTCACAGGGTGCAGAGGTAACACACACACGGTGCAGAGGCGTGTTTGACATGTTCCTGCTGTATTGTCACAGCAAGTGAACTATATATGGAGAGAAATTTCATTTATGGGTCAATAACCATTTGAAAAATAGCTATTATAGTAAAGCACATTTTTTATGTATTCTCCTAAACATTTTGAAAAAATAACAAGATGTGGACATATTTGAAACTCGCTAAAATGCTAAATATAGCTTAGCTTTAATAAATTAAAGATTCTGTATTCTTTCCAAATATAAAGTTAACAATGATTGATCTGACAGAAGCACAAAAAGGCCACATACCCAGATAGCAATGTTACTAAAAGTCCCATCATCACTTGCAGAGTGTCTGCACCTTTAGTAAGAATCATCTAATTACTGTATTATTACCCTGTTATTTCTTTTTCAGAGCAGCTTTCTTTTGCTTCACCAAAAACCCAATAAAACAAGCCTTTTCTTATACAGTTGCAGGAGAGTAAATGCACTAAATGGGCCACCCTAGTGGTTTCTACATTATTGCGTCATTTGGTAGGTTTAGAGAAGTGTGAGGAAGTGCTTTCTGTTTGTATGTTTTGTATATACTGTATGTTGCTTGTAAATTGATGAACTGTGTTTTTCATCCTAAACTCAGCCCTTGATCAAATACAGTATACTTTACTTGTAGTACTGTGTGACTAAATGCAATAAGTAATAATAAAGATTACCTACCTGACTGGATTCCGGGTGAAATTGCATAGTTTCTGCCCCAGCCTTAGATTCTTTCTCTGGGCTCTGAGCTTCTTGTATGGTAACTGCAATGGACTTGATGGTGCGATTGGGACTGGGTTTGGAACTGGGATTAAAACTTGTAAAGGCACCAGGATGGGAGCCAGGGTTAATCTGTTTCTGGAAGCAGCTGACAACATCTCGAGTGCTCACATGGGTCTGTAGATCTGTCTGCAAAAAAAAGGCCATATATAGAGCATATCACATATATGAGATATTTACTATATATTACACTCAACGTTCATTTCATTAGGTCCAGTCTAATTTGGACTAATACAACAGCTCTGCCTTAAATTCTTGCTTCATCAACTGTTTTTGATTGCCATCGGTGTGTCTTTAAAATACCAGGTGCTGATTTGCAGAGAATCCAACAGGTTCAAAATTTACAATAGAAATGCACTTCAAAAGTCAACAGTAACAGGCAATAGCAACTATAAATCTACCCTACAATATTAGATATGAATATTACATTTTCTATTTCCATAAGATAATGAGATACAGCTAATGAGTACAAAAATGAGCTATTCCATCACCAATACTACAGAGGATGGATAGATCCAGAATGCATACATTTCCATAAAATACCATAAATGTCACAGAATACAAAAACATGAATTCCCTCATAGTGGGGTAGATATCCAAAAATAAAACTAATCAAAAGAATCTAGAAACGAGGGTTGAGTCACCCCTTTTACCTCAGGGTGGCAATATCACAAATCAGGTATTGAAAAAGGAAGCACATTGGAAATCCACAAGAGTAATAATGATAAGGATGGATCCTCTGTAGTACTGGAAATTGAATAGCCAGTTGTATCCTTACATTAAATTTTATCTAATTATCTTATAAAAAACAGAAAATGTATGTATGATATTGTGTGGGGGCGGCATGGTGGTGAAGTGGTTAACACTGTCACCTCACAGAGAAAGCGAAAAAGGTTCTGGGTTCAAGCGGAGTCTGCAAGTTCTCTTCTCTCCTGTCTGCCTGGGTTACAGGTACCCTGGCTTAACATTCAATATGATGCACTCCAGTACAAGGCCACCACACACTACGTCCTCAATAATAAACATAAAGTAGAGTTATTACCTTTCTGACAGTGTCAACAAAAACTGACAAATTATAACATTCATAAAAGTTGAAGTCATGGCAGAGCTGTTGTACTGAATTACATTGTACAGGTGTACCTAACAAAAAGGCATTGACTATATATATTAAATCAACACTTAACAAGGGCAGTAGCAGTAGATGTTTCTCAAGAGAAATGTGATACATTTATATAAAATGCACAAAATAAAAAAGCAGGGTAATTAACTGAAGCAGGAGCAAATGTGAAAAAAAAAAATTTTAAAAATCCATAAAATAAGAAATTAGTCAGTTATGAATCACCTAAATGCAAAGGCTATACAAGGCAATCTTAGAAAATATTTTGAGACTGAAATGATTCAACTACTTCCACTGGAATGTTTCACATAAAGGCTTTACAAGATTGCTCATTTCATTTGAGCAATTGAATGAACGAGCATTGAATGTTTGCATTACTGCTAGAACGAGAACTTGTTCTGTCCATCTAGCAGTAAAAATATTATTACTTTTTTAGGTTTGTAAAAGCAAAGCTGTGAAAAATAAAGCCCTGATAGTGAGGAGGCGGATTTTTCATTGCAGTGTTGCTGTTGTACCACTGCCTACAACTTGTGATCAACAACAAAGCGTCAGAATTTTTGTTCAAATGTAGACAAAAGATTAATCGGCCACAAGTTTTCCACAAACTTTCATATAATTAAAGCAAACTCCAAGTAAGTTCTACTTAATGTGCACTAATGACATAAAGGCACTGAGATGAGGCCACTTGAAATAGCTGCCATGAACCCCATTTAGAGGGTACAACCTAATCATTTTAAGTGCTCACACCTACTTCACTAGCATAACCTTGAAAGTCACAACAATAAACTCCAAAGAGTTAAAGTATGCACATATATCCCATTTTAACCACAAAGCTATCCGGATCTATTGACAAACTCCACCCAATAACGTATTAACACCAATCCTTTTTTTCTGAAAAAACAACAATTTACATAAAGTGAGATCAGATATCTCCACACTTACAAATGGGAAGTACACACTTGCTTTTCTCTATACCACAGGCTGAATTCATTATTCTGTTTCATTAATCACCACAGACTAGTAGGGCTGCTGAGGTTAACCCATCAATAGACCGTTATCCTGCTTACTGAAGGTGTCCAACAGAAACACACAAACAAATGTGTCGGCAAGGATATGTGTGGGAACTAAGACATTTGAGAAAGATAGATACAGAATTCAGGCTAGGCTCAGGATCCATGAAACATGTAGGTGTAACATGCACTAACCAAGCCATATTTAAAGGAGGCCTCTTGCGGCATAAGATCACTTCTTTTGGCAACATGAAACATTTTCCCCTGCAGGACAGAAGCACAATCATATGTATGTTTGATGTCTCTTGGTCAGGAGCTCTTTGTTTTCGCCTGTGATGGATTCTGCATCTGGTCTTGAACAGTTGCTCACAGTAATAATAACAATCTGGTAAAGACAGGGACTTGTTCTCGCTCTGAAATATCTCTGGCCTCATCAGTGATGAAAGGAGAGTGCAGCTCATTCAGTGACACTCTATCCATGTGTTGAATTAGTTCATTCAGTATCTCATGGGAGGGAACTACCCTATGGCCATGAAATCTTTGAGAATCAAATCTTTGTCTGCAAACAATCCAACAAGCCTGGAGACATTACTTTCCTCATCTTAATACCTTCTGAAGGAAAATCTTTGCATTGCAAGAAGTTTCAAAGAGTGCAACTACTGAAGTCCCCCTTCTTACGGTTTCTCTTTCTCTTTATGGTCACCAGCCAACTGCCTTACAGGTGCTAAACAAACTAAAAGCTTGCCAGATCATCCAACAGCATCTGCAACGCCCTTTCTGTTTGTGTAATTAGAAGGGGCTGAATCCAATTTGTAACTTTCCCAAAAGTACAATTCCAACAATCACACCAGCTTCATGCAATGGCCAGGTGTGTGGAGATGTAAGAGTGAGCATGGCTTTGAACTTCTCTGTCAAGCTGTTTTCTCATTCTTCAGACGACTTCCGTCACTTTCCGCTTGTGCAACCAACTGGACTATTTCAGGAGACACTCTGCAAGCCCTGTACATGTGCCATTCACAATCATAATCAGCTTGCATTAAAACAGTGCTTTGGGTTTATCCTTTTTTTGAGTTAGAGGATAGATATTGTGCTCAAAGAGACTTTAGTTCAGTCAGAGCATCTACTGTATGGTTCAAGGCACCACATTGCCACATATTAGTATCAATCACAACCCCTAGTATATCAGCTTCAGGATACTGTTCAGCAGTTGAATCAACACTTCAACTTGCCATTTTTAGGGAGGAGGGGGAAAATTTCCCTTTGGGGCTCCACAGCAGGCAAGAGACAGAGAGAAAGTGACGGATGGAGGTTTGCAACAAGAGACTAGGCAATAAAACAATTTAAATTAGCTCAATTAAGTCCACTAATTTAAATTTTTACATATTGCTCTATGACTGAATATTACCTGACATCAAAATTGTTTTGAGATAGCATACTACACCCATCTGATATTCCACACAGGTTACACTAAATCAAATACCAAGACTGCCTTACATTAATTGAACCTGGACTGTGTGTGTGAGGCTAGAAATACAAGGTGATGAGGCACTGACGAAAGCCCCAACACAGCGTACTGATGAAATTAATATTCTTTTTCTCTCTCCTACTCTCATTTGCTGTCTTTCCCTCCCTCATTCTTTCCAAGGCAAATGAAACAGGATTAGCAGAGGAGAGAGGGAGAGAGATGCCTGCGTCAGCTGCATGTGTTTAATCCCCAATCTTTATGTCCTGCCAAAACACACAGTTTTGCATGTGTGATTGTATAAGAGTATGCATATGTATGTGTTTGAAACTGTGAGTGAGCTTCCACTCATGCATCACTGTGTGACAGAAGTGAAGAAGGAAACAGATGTGAGCACTGAAAAGACATACAGACAGGGACAGTTGTCCTGTGTGGTTTCACAGAGTTCTTTCAATGTGTGTACATTTTGTCTTCCCCATGGAGGTTACATGAACCAGCACAAGAATACTGAACAAAGAGCTGTCGACATAAGCTGACCTAAACTGCATTAGGGCTAGTTAATAAAAAGAGCTACAAAACACATGTATAGGCACATGTACAGACATATTTATAGACAAATGGAGACACACATAAAGAACCTCCTTTTGGCAGACAAATCACAGGATGTCTATTCACACAGTCATTTCCATGCAAACTCACAAAGAGCACATCATAGTGCAGTCACTCTCTTTGTGAGTACTTCTAGATGAAAATAATAGCACAGAAGAAAACAATAACACGAAAACGCTGGCAAAATCACACACATCCTGGGAGGGTAAAACATTACTGCAAGAAGAGAACAGAAGATGTATAAGCCAAGAGAACATGGAGTAGCTACATAAAACATAGGTGCCAGCACACATGCACATGAACACGTCAGTGGCTGTGAGGGAATACTGAAAGAAAATGAAAATATGCCTTGTGAAGTAATAACAATGAGCTAACAAAGTTCCAGAGCATGTCGAAACTTTTTTAAAAAGTGCTTTCTTTCTTCTAGTCTCTAGTCACCTGCATGAGCCAGTCAATTTAGCACTGTTACCAAGTAGGACAATAATATCATGGGTCATCATGGTTATATGCAGCAGCGGACCTACAATAATAACTGGTTGGCATGCCACAGTGCTCCTAAAGCACTGAAAAGCAAAACAAAGAAAACATGAGTGGACTCACAAATCATTGATAATTTAAAGAAAGACTTCAGTTAATAAGCAGTTCATTCAAGCAAAGCCAAAAGCAGCAAATTAGTGTGTTTGATGTCTATTAGGCAACAGCATGTTTATTGGTTGGTTATTCCTTTCTCTAGTGGCTGACACAAATACTGCTGTGACAACTGAGCAATAACAAAGAGCAATATCTGCTTAACACCCTATACTTTGATTTTATCCATCACTAAGATATTGCTAAATATCATTGACACCAAGTGTACATATTTTAAAATCCATATACGTCAAAGTGGTTTTAACAACACAGCACACTCAAACTTATTATGGGTATTTGGTATAGCTTTGGAAAAAATAGGTTCCCCTAATAAAAATGCTGTCCATACAAATTTGGTTTAATGGACCATTGCTTGATAAATACAACCCGTTGTTTGAGTGTGTGTTTGTGTGCCTGTGGTTACAGCTGCTTGCGTCCTGTATTCTATGCCAGTGTGCATTTTCAGCATATACAGTAGATCTTCGTGTGTTCATGTCTGTTATCTACAGAAGTACACACTGAGATTTGTGTCTGCAGATCTGTTGTGACAATTGTCAGCCATGTTTTCTCTGGCAATGTGCAAACATTACTCTAATACGTGAAATTATCATAGTAGCTTTCCATCATACTATCTAGCAACAATATACAATTCCAAAAAGTTCAAACAACAGACTAATGTATAATTGTAGCACAGTAATCAGCTGTCTGCTCCTATTTATTTCCTCATCCAAATTTACTTAATTGCAGAACGTACAAACGTAATGTTTGTCATTCATAGCTTTTTGTCACCATTAGTCAAATTACGAGACATTTTCTAGGCAGATGTACTGCAGAATCGCTTTCCATTTTGTGGATCTAACACAAGTGTGTTGGCTTAATTAAACTCTCTGTCACTGACCTGCTGTCTTGTCTCTCTGTTTTATCTTTGGCTGAAGAGTGCTGTTGCTGGTCTTAGGTTGAATACTGCCTGAAGTCAATTCTCTGTTCTCTGACTCAATGTGAGTGTATGATTGGGTCTTATGTGTGACTGTGTGAATGTAAGTGACCAGAATGAGCTTTTGTGATCAAGGCATTTGCTAATGAGGAACATCCATTTTGTTATCCGGTAGTTGGACAAAGCAAACCTGCAACAGCACAATACACATAAAGACACACATACACAGACAGTGCAGCCTTGCTTTCTTGTTAATATTGTGTGTGTGAGTGTGTTTTTGTGCGCATACAAATATATATGAGGACACAAAGGGGTAAAAGGGAAAAAAAGACAAGAGGTTGAGATAGGTAGATACTGTAGTCAGGAATGAAAGAAAGAGTAAAGAATGAGTGAAGCAGAAGGAGAATAGGTCCAGGACTGATATTATTGAAAGTATCTGTGAAAGAGAAAGAGAGGCAGAGAGAAACAGAAGGAGAGACGCAGGCACAGAGAGGAGAGGAGATAGACTAGATGATGCTCGTGGGACCTGAATGCTCACCTGAATGGGGATCATTCTGTGGAGCTTCAGTGCCCCCTTCTGGTGGAATTTAGCAAAGCAGCCAACGCAGTAGTCCTCTGTGCATTCAGCACACCTCTACAATACAGAGACACACAGTGAAGTCAGTGTTTGTTAGCGTGTGTGAGAGAATATGTGAAAGAGATGGGTGTAAAGAGTTGTGTGCTTATTTTGTATGTATCAGAGAAGCAGATTTTTTAAATGATGATGTGTGTTCATGTATAGTATGTGTATGTGCACGTGCATGTAACTCTCTGTATTGACAAGTAGAAGTAATATTTGTTAAAGATTTAAACCTAAAGCTCAATATCTTTCCCTTTCCTCTCAACCTTGCCAAACAAACTTTGACAGGAGGGATGAATATTGAAATGGATCCTCTGGCAGGATGCTGCAAGGTGTGTGTGTGTGTGTGTGTGTGTGTGTGTGTGTGTGTGTGTGCGTGTGTGTGTATGTGTGTGTGTGAGAGAGAGAGAGAGCATGAGAGGGAGTGCCTGTGTGTACATGTATTTGTGCTAAGTGTATGTGTGTGTGTGTGTGTGTGTGTGTGTGTGTGTGTGTGTGTATGTGTGTGTGAGAAAGAGAGAGAGGGAGAGTGAATGCATCTTAAGGGAGGTCATTATCATATCTATCTGTGAGATTCTGGTCTTATTAGTGGGGAAAAGTCCTTGCATCAGCAGGTTGGGGAGATAGGCCTAGACCGGGTGGACGGAGCACACAAGCGAGGACAGGAGGAGTGGAGAAAGCCAATGAGTAGGGAGGATATGTGGAAAGGAGGGTGGGAGAGAGAAAAGGACTGTGGCTTCTTAAAATTCAAGAAAGAACAAACAGTAAACAAACAGACACCATTCGTTTGGTTCCCTTCATTTGACATGCAGGTTTATTTTTCGTTATGGCCCATGGTTTCATCATCAATACCATGTCAAATTCAGAAAATATAGTTAAGTGGGCTCTCTGAGGGAACAGTGTGAATTCTACTTATCCGCAGTGGGGCTTTCACTGTTTTTTTTTTATATCACAGTGTGATATATATCTGGATCTAATGACTTAGAACATTCATTCTTAGTCCCCTTTCTGTTTACTTGCATAGTTGCTACTTCTTTACCTGATTGTTCATTGCCAACTGTAATAGATAATTGAGCTAAATAAGGCAATACAATAAACTAAACCATAAACTAATTTATTGCGGATCAACAGAAGATTTATAGGGCACATTTCTACGAGCAGATTCAACAATTAGTCTTTCTTTTTACTTGTTCATCTCATCCTCATCTCTCTTTTAGTTCTTTATTATGTGTTAATCAATGCATTTGTTTGTAACATTCTTTACTTAATACTTCATTTTTCTCACACATGGTGTGTGTTTGGGTGTGTGTGTGTGTGTGTGTGTGGATGCACATGCCAGCCTACAGCTGTGACAATGCTCTTTAATGGTCCCATAAAGCAGGGCCTCATTTCCACTCTCAGGCCTGAGGATAAATTACAGCCACTCCCCAGGGACTAGGCATCCCTATCAGGCTGCAAGTGGCATATCACTGTGCTCTCCTGTGCTATGCATGCCTGGATGACTCTGGAATACAGCACAAGGCTAGGCATGCAATGTGTGTGTGTGTGTGTGTGTATGTGATTTTCAGTAGTCTGCGCCAATATGTGTGAGTCATAGTTTAAAACGAGCACAGATGTCTATATGTGTTTGTGTGTGCGTGTGTGCTTAAGTGCCGTTCCAGACAGAATGGCAGAGATAGAGTCGTAACGCTCTCCTTTATTGCCTTCATTATAGAGCACAAGGGCTATCCAAAACGTGTATGTGTGTGGGTACGAGTGCACTGTGTGTATTTGTGTGTGTGTGTTTAGCCCATGTGCCTGCCCAGACTACTATAAGCATTGCCATTAAGCCCATCACTATGGGGCATTGGGGGCACTGGGCCCTTCATTGAACAATTCAGCACCATCATCATCAAATGCATTATCAAGCAAATTATCACATTACATGTTAATGCAATGTGTGTGCTGCACTTAAAATAACTTATTACACAACAAAAGGGGCAGAAAAATGGTGGTTGTCAGCTCAGTCAGTTCAACCCCTCCCTCTCCTTCATTCCCTCCATCAATCTCTCTCTGTCCCTCATTGCTCTCGTGTTTTCTCTGTCTCAGAATACTAAACCTTGCTGGCCTCACGGTCGGACATAGGATAGGAATTACACGAGTAGCTGAGGATCTAGAGGGCGGCGATGTGGGAGCGACTGGTCATCAAGCATGCATTACTCAGCTCAGTTTGCCAAAGTCCATTATACACACACATACACAGTATCGTTTTTCATTCATTTCTGTGTCTCTCTCCCTCTTGTACACACATACAGTCACAGACCAGTCCCTCCTTCTGAGCAGTAGTGGATGAACAGCGAGAAAGAATAAACAATGGTGCCCTCAGAGGTCTCGAGTATCGATGAACAGCTCCAGCTAAACTGTTATCAGTGCAAACACAAACACACAGATAGACCAACAGATAGGACAGCAGATGAACAACGAGGCAAGGAGAGGAGAGAAAAAGACAGATGGAAAGAGTGGAGAAAGACAGAAACAAAAAGGATATAGCAAAAAGAAAAAGGTAGAAGGAGGAGAGACGAAAAAATGTGAAAGAAAGACAGAAAGAAAGAAAGAAAGAAAGAAAGAAAGAAAGAAAGAAAGAAAGAAAATACATAACGCAAGGAAAAAGAGGGAAGCAGGATGGTGGTGTTTTTAACTGCATGTAGATATTTTTTTGGCCTTTTTTTTAGCTTTATTTGATAGAGACAGCTGAAGAGTGACAGGAATGTGGGGAGAGAGAGATGGGGGTATGACATGCGGGAAAGAGCCACAGGTCGGATTCAAACCCTGGGCCGCTACGGCAAGGACTGAGCCTTTGTACATGGGGCGGATGCTCTACCAACTGAGCTAAACGACACCCCTTTAACTGCACGTAAATGAAAGTGTAAGGATTTAATTTGCAAATATACAAATAAACATTTCATCTGAGCTCAGCTCACTAAGAGACGGCAAAATGACTTATCAACTTGTGACATTTGATCCCTCAAAAAAGGCAGATTTGTTGTCTCATTAGGGACCTCAAAAAGCATGCCTCTAGGGGGGTGGTGTTTTTTTGTCGGATGAATGTTTGATGAGTCACTAAGCTTTCTATCCAGAGAGGAAATCTTCTTCAACTGAAGATGCAAAATTCCAGTATAAATATGACAGTCTTTTGTCTGTGTGTCTATCTCTGTTTGTTTGTGTGCATACTAGTCCAGCAGTCTTGACTTCACATTGTCCACAGCATGTTCCCCTCAGCCTGTTTTTTCTTGTCGTCCGAAGACCGATGGGAGGAGGTGGGGGTGGAGGCGCTGGCTGAGGGGGGGCTAAAAAAAGTAAGCACATTGTTGTTAACACTTGGCAAGGGGATTTCATTTAATACTTTTGACATTTAAACTATATTCATGTAACTGACAACCCGCCTAGTCCAACAACAACAGTGTCAAAAGTACAGTACAGTATATAACTTTACAAAAATCACGTGTTGTTAAACAATTAAACAATTAATGCGCTTGTACAACTAGTTGGAGTCTCTGAGACACTAAGATGTATTATATAGCAAACAAAGGATATATCACCCATTACAATTATGAATGATTGTATACAACAAAGAAAGTTGGATTCATTGCTGCTGTATACATTCACCACATATCAGTACACCATTTTTGAAACATTCTCATTCAAGGTGGGACTTTGCACTTCAGGCATGTTCAAAACATTAATAATTCTGCCAAGGTTGGCTACTGGTTACAGAGATCAATCTTTAACAAGCGTACTCCACAGTGATGGCAGTATCCATCTAACTGAAGTAACTGTGAGCAGGACACTGAACCTTTACCAATTCCCAGGGTACTGTGCTCTTGAATGCTAACCTCCATGTGGTGGGTAGAAAGAATTTCAGTACAGGGCAGTGTATCAAAGGACCAATGGACTTGGAGTACCTGGTGCAGGTAACCCATAGCTGAAGCCCAGGTCCTATCTGAAATCTACTCACCTGTCAGCGGTTCATCCCTCAGAACTCGGATCTTCAACTTGCCTGCTGACAGCTATGGAGGAGACAGGAGCGACAAATCAGTGATGACAGTTTGTGTAAGCTCTCAGCTTCCTAACACTCCTGCATGGGCTTTTTTGCGTGTATATGTAGGTGTAGGTAAGTTTGTATTTATGAACTGCTCAGAACAGGGGCTGTCTCATTCTTTTTTACTCTCAGGCAGTCGTAACCTTTAGAAAATGAGTTACTTTTTTTCTAGAGTAAACTCAAAGATATTAGGGTTTCTCCCCCGAGATCCAGTGCACAAACCTCTCAAATCAAGGGACAGGGTGCAAAGTGCAATCTCAAGTTTGCTATGCTCAGTGCATTAAAGGAGTGCTACTACACTTCTCCATGGATGCAGGGACATGGTGCATCCACAGCGTACATGAAAACAGGAATCATTGTACCTTTTGGAGTTTGTTCTCCTTGTCCTTCTTCATGGTGTTTGTTACAGCATTGCTGTTTAAAGAAACACACTGTCCAGACTTCCATCTAAATCCTCCAGAATGCCTAAACAGACAAAGAAAATGTTACTAGGAAATACTTCTGCTTTGAATTTGACATGGATAGGTCATTAAACTACAAATGAAAGAGTGA